>JANRMT010062814.1:72403920-72437863 GCA_026402145.1 Polypterus bichir lapradei
ATAGATAGATAGATAGATAGATAGATAGATAGATAGATAGATAGATAGATAGATAGATAGATAGATACTTTGGTGCAAAGACACACCAGAATGAGTAAAATTAAAGAAAATCTAAAAAGAAAGAAAAGTTCTGACTAGCCAGTTACAGCCAAAATTAAACATTATGCAGATGTATTACTTTTGGTATAAAAGAGCCTAAGTAGCATTTCTTCACACACTTCTGCTGAATAATTAGTTGGCTGAAAGTACTCAATATTAGTGTGTCAGAGACAGGATGTGCAGCATTGTTAATAATGGCACTCAGTTTTATATTAATTCTATCCATTGCTACAACTTCCTGGAGGCCCAAACTGTGTCCCTTAACTGAACCCGCTAGTAGGCCTGTCTTAAAGTGATGTTACCAGCCCAGCACAACACAGTGCAGAACATCTGTTGTGTATAATGGGTATATATAGCATCTTTAACAGAAAGTATTATCCTAATGAACTACAGGCAACTCTGCAGTGGAAATTATTTGTTAGTCATATTACATTTTAGGACTCCAACCCAGCCACAGGGGATTCACAAACCAGTGTTTCTTCGTGCCGGTCCCAAGCCCGGATAAATGGGGAGGGTTATGTCAGGATGGGCATCCGGTGTAAAATTTTGCCAGATCAATATGCAGACAACAATACAATTTTCCATACAGGATCAGTCGAGCCCCGGGTTAACGACGCCTGCCACCAGTAACCAACAGGGTGTTTGCAGAAATTGGGCTACTGTTGGCCGAAGAAGGAGAAGAAGGGGGGGGGATGTGTCCGGAGGCAGGAGGAGAGGAGGAAGGTAAAGAGAGTGGAACTGAGGGTAGGAACTTTGAATGTTGGCAGTATGACTGGTAAGGGGATAGAGTTAGCAGATATGATGGAGAGAAGGAAGGTTGATATATTGCGCATGCCAGAGACTAAATGGAAGTGGAGTAAGGCCAGGTGGATCGAAGGTGGATTCAAATTGTTCTAACATGGTGTGGATGGGAAGAGAAATGGGGTAGGGTTATTATGAAGGAACAGTATGTCAAGAGTGTTTTGGAGGTGAAAAGGGTGTCATACAGAGTAATGATTATGAAGCTGGAAATTGGTGGTGTGATGATGAATGTTGTTAGTGCATATGCCCTGCAAGTTGGGTGTGCGATGAATGAAAAAGAAGATTTTTGAAGTGAGTTGGATGAAGTGAGGAACAGTGTACCCAAGGGACAGAAAGTGGTGATTGGGGCAGATTTCAATGGACATGTTTGTGAAGGGAACAGAGGAGATGAGGAGGTGATGGGTAGGTATGGTGTCAAGGACAGGAATGGAGAAGGTCAGATTATAGTGGATTTTGCCAAAAGGATGGACATGGCTGTGGTGAATACGTATTTTAAAAAGAGGGAGGAATATAGGGTGATGTACAAGAGTGGAGGAAGATGCACACAGGTAGATTACATCCTATGCAGAAGAGTCAATCTGAAGGAGACTGAAGACTGCAAAGTGGTGGTAGGGAAAATGTAGTTAAGCAGCATAGGATGGTGGTCTGTAAGATGACGTTGGAGATCAAGAAGAGGAAGAGAGTGAGGGCAGAGCCAAGGATCAAATGGTGGAAGCTGAAAAAGGAAGACTGCAAAGTTGAGTTTAGGGAGGAGGTGAGACAGGCACTGGGTGGCATTGAACAGTTACTAGACAGTTTGGCAACTACAGCAGATGTAGTAAGGGTGACAGCAAGAAGGGTGCTTGGCGTGATATCTGGACAGAGGAAGGAGGAAAAGGAAACCTGGTGGTGGAATGGGGAAGTACAGAAGGGTATACAGAGAAAGAGGATCGCAAAGACTAAATGGGATAGTCAGAGAGATGCAGAAAGTAGACGAGAGTACAAGGAGATAAGGCGCAAGGTGAACAGAGAGTTGGCGAAGGCTAAAGAAAAGGTGTATGATGAGTTGTATGAGAGGCTGGACACTAAAGAGGGAGAAAAGGACCTGTACCGATTGGCTAGACAGAGGGACCGAGCTGGGAAAGATGTGCAGCAGGTTAGGGTGATAAAGGATAAAGATGGAAACGTACTCATAAGCGAGGAGAGTGTGTTGAGCAGATGGAAAGAGTACTTTGAGAGGCTTAAGAATGAAGAGAACAAGAGAGAGAGAAGGTTAGATGATGTGGAAATAGTGAATCAGGAAGTGCAATGGATTAGCAAGGAGGAAGTAAGGACAGCTATGAAGAGGATGAAAAATGGAAAAGCCGTTGGTCCAGATGACATACCTGTGGAAGCATGAAGGTGTTTAGGAGAGATGGCAGTGCAGTTTTTAACCAGATTGTTTAATGGAATCTTGGAAAGTGAGAGAATACCTGAGGAGTGGAGAAGAAGTGTACTGGTGCTGATATTTAAGAATAAGGGGATGTACAGGACCGTAGTAACTACAGAGGGATACAATTCATGAGCCACAGCCTGAAGTTATGGGAAAGAGTAGTGGAAGCTAGGTTAAGAAGTGTGGACCTGGAGAAAGTATATGACAGGGTGCCTCAAGAAGAGCTATGGTATTGTGTGAAGTCGGGAGTGGCAGAGAAGTACGTAAGAATTGTACAGCATATGTACAAGGGAAGTGTGACAGTGGTGAGGTCTGCGGTAGGAGTGACAGATGCATTTAAGGTGGAGGTGGGATTACATCAGGGATCGGCTCTGAGCCCTTTCTTATTTGTAATGGTGATGGACAGGTTGACAGATGAGATTAGACAGGAGTCCCCTTGGACTATGATGTTTGCTGATGACATTGTGATCTGTAGCGAAAGTAGGGAGCAGGTTGAGGAGACCCTGGAGAGGTGGAGATATGCTCTGGAGAGGAGAGGAATGAAGGTCAGTAGGAACAAGACAGAATACATGTGTGTAAATGAGAGGGAGGTCAGTGGAATGGTGAGGATGCAAGGAGTAGAGTTGGCAAAGGTGGATGAGTTTAAATACTTGAGATCAACAGTACAGAGTAATGGGGATTGTGGAAGAGAGGTGAAAAAGAGAATGCGGGCAGGGTGGAATGGGTGGAGAAGAGTGTCAGGAGTGATTTGTGACAGACAGGTATCAGCAAGAGTGAAAGGGAAGGTCTACAGGACGGTAGTAAAACCAGCTATGTTATATGGGTTGGAGACGGTGGCACTGACCAGAAAGCAGGAGACAGAGCTGGAGGTAGCAGAGTTAAAGATGCTAAGATTTGCACTGGGTGTGACAAGGATGGATAGGATTAGAAATGAGTACATTAGAGGGTCAGCTCAGGTTGGACGGTTGGGAAACAAAGTCAGAGAGGTGACATTGCATTGGATTGGATATGTGCAGAGGAGAGATGCTGAGTATATTGGGAGAAGGGTGTAACAGAACAAGATGCAGAGGACAGAAAGGTATGGAAAAAGATGATCCGCTGTGGCAACCCCTAACGGGAGCAGCCGAAAGAAGAAGATGATTACATTTTAGGACTCCAAGTTTAAGTGGACACATAGTATTTTTGCCAGTGCATTGTGATGTGAGTTAATTATATTGCTTTAAAGTCAATTTCTAATTAGGAATGGTCAAAGAGGAAGATGAAGCGACATTGCTGAACAAACTGGAATAAGTGGTTTGATCAAAAACTGAAATAGGAAGTAAAGGCAAGTTGATAGTCACCTAGAAGAAAAATAAGTCTTAATGAACATCAATCAAAAACAGTACCAAACTAAACTTACAAGAATGACTCACAAAAATGAAAAGTCTAAGTTGCAGCCAGTAGCCATACCACCTGCACTTCTGATCAGGTAATAAACCTGAAGAAATTTTTTTTTATGCTTAGTCAATACTTAGATGGTAAACCATCTAGGAAAAAGCCTGGGTTGCTGCTGGAATGTGTGTTGTTGAAGCCATCAAGGGACACTTACCCTCTGGTATGTGGGAAGATTCCAATGCCCCAGTGCAGTGACAGGGACACTGTGCTGTAAAAATAGTGGTGTCTTTCAGATGAGACATAAAACCAATGTCCTGATTTTCTGTGATCATCCCTGGGCATTCTTCAAAAACAGCAGGGTGCACCCCAATGTCCTGGCTAAATTACCTATCACTACCTGATCTATTCTGCCTCCTAATCATTCCCTGTCCCTTATTGGGCAACTATCTCTTTCACTCTTTCACCACCCCCAAATCTAAAGTGTGGAGGGTGTGCTGGTGCAAAAATGGCTGTCGTCACATCATCCGCGTAGATGCTACACATTGGTGGTGGTTAAGGTGGCTCCCCTATTGTTTAGGAAAAGCATTTTGAGTGTCTAGAAAAAGTGCTATATAAATGTAACTATCTCTCTAGGTGGAAAATATAACAAAGTTTTGGAACAAGACACGAGACTCAGAAACTGGTAGTGAGCTCATTTAAATATGAACCAATCAAGACTGCGCAGTCTCAGGAGATCGCTGTTGTCTAGGAATGTGCTTACAGCAGAAATACACAGTTATGTTTGCTATTGGAAGTGGGGCTTGGCATCAGACAAGGTCATGTGTAAAGATCAGGCCTATATGTATTATTCATTTTTTTAAACCAGTTATGTTTTCTCATAATATTCAGCTTGAATTATATACTCATTTAGGCAGTGTTTGGACTCAGGCTGCCGTGTCGGCACTCCATCTGCGTTGAACTTGGCTGCATATCACTCAGGCAAATCCTTGTGTCCCTAGGGTTATTAGAAGTCCTATTAGAGTGATAATGGCAAATGTATTACATGCATGACGGGACCATGCGACTAATACAAGTATCATTAGGCATCTTTCATGTGTTTCACTGCTCCAAGTGACAGATGATAAAAAAGAGAAACACAGCTACTGACAAAAAAATTTATGGCAGAGGGGGACTTAATTAAAATCTCACTCAGGGACTGATGTGAACCATTATAATTAGAAATACAGAAAGAACCTTGTTTTTCTCTGTGACTGTCTTCTATGATCATGGAGCATCCAACATTTCATGTAACCCTGGTGTCCCTATTTCATTGTTATTTAAAAGTTATTTAAAAAAAATGACAGTTTCCATGTTTGATTTGTGCTTTGTGTATGCTAGCTGCATAACTCATGCATCCCTGTCTGCTCTTCAATTTTCATTTATTTTATATAAGGGGAGTTTAGAAAGAGATTATATCAAAACAGGTTTAAAAAGGCAAAAATCTGTACAAAAATACAGAAGGTATTTTCTGAATGAGAGAAGACCACTCAATCCATCAGGTTTGTTTCGTTAAATACTAGCTACAATTTTCCAAAGTCTCAACCAGACATTTTTTAAAAGCTGACAGGGTGTCCAATCTAACTAGTTTGCATTAAAGAAGTGCTTCCTTGTTTCTGTCATGCTGTTGCAAAATAATGGAATATAGATTATGGTATTTGCAAAACAATGGGATATTGATCGTGATATTTTTATATTTTAATATTATAGGACAAGGACACTATAAAAATGTTTTCATTCTGAGCCCCTGAGACAAGTCTATAGGATATCAAGGTCTAATAAAAATGACTATTTGTAAGCTTTATTATGGGAATTCTTGACTAAAATGTTTATATTCAAAATTGTTCTCTTAATTGCATCTTTATAAATAAGAAAGTAATAGAGGACCTCATCATAAACTGTAATTTTCATTAAAAAAAATCAGACCTGCTCTTACAGATCTTTCTTTATTCTGTCTGATCATTTCAACACTTATGAGTGCAAATGTTTTTAATTACAAAGCCAACATTATTGCCCACTTAACAAAGGTAAACACAACATAAGGGTCTATGGGTCAAGGGGAATGTCAGGTCTTCTCACTGGTGATTTGATAATTTCTTTCATTGTTCAAAAATTAGAATTTGAAAAATGTTTAAAGTAAACCTTGTACAATAGACATTTTTATTTCCACCCTCTTTCATTTGGAACATTTTGGTAAACCAAAGTCATAGTGCCAAAGCCTGGATAATGTATGTAAATAAAAGCAGACTAGAAATATAGAAAAATACTTCAAACTGTTTCTTTTTTTCACCAAAAGTTTTTTAAAACATTTTTCTAAAAAAACCTTTTAGGTTATTTACAGCAGAATGAAAATTACATTTGTTAAAAGGGATTTCATGTGAATCAGTTTTATTTAAAATCAGACAGATTATAGCAATTTCTGGATTGTAATGTGTACCAGTTTTGATCATCAAATAGGATGACCCACAAACAAACTTCAATCTGTAAATGGAGTGTTACTCAAAACATGTGATGATGCTGAACACCTAGTAATTTCCTCTTTGAGATGTATATGAAGGAACATATCTGCTTGACTTGTGCATTGAGTAGAAGCCCTCTTTGAGTCATTTATTAGATGTTGGTCATCAGTTCTCCTTGAGCTATGAATAAAGAATCGCTCCTAAACAAGCTATCAAGTATGAACTCTACTTGAGCTGAACATGAGGCATCAGTTATCAGCTCTTTGATCAGATATTTGGTATCAGTTTGAGAAACCAATTAGAAATTATTCTTCAGTTCCCCTTGGGTTGCCCATCATGTTATAATATGTGTTAATTTTACAAACTCAGTGAAAAACCAATTATTTAAGAGAACATACAAACAGCATACACATAGTGATCAATTCAGAATTTAAACTGAGTCTCCTGGAATTGTGGGGCATTAACCTTACACAATGTGTTGTTAGATCAATCTCCGGATAATGGAATATTCTGTAAGTCAAACCTGTTTGTTCTGTATTTTATAATCATTGAGAACTATACCAGAAAACTATTTATGCTTCTGAAGGCATGTGGTCCATTTTCATTTTTTTTTATTTATAAAAATAAATATATTGTACAAATTGACCACAGATAAAGTGCCTCAATGGTTAAAATTAAGCCATAACCTTATGGCTTACATACCTTAACCAACAAGTCACTCAGACTTCTTGAATTTGTCCCATGATGAGTTTGCAAAACCTTTGGCAATTTGGGTCCTTTACTTTTATACTTTTGCATACTGACTAGGTTAGTTTATTTTTTGTATATTTTAATATCACCACTACATAATTAAAATGTGCACAGTTCTAGTAATTAATAATTTATTATATATTTTTATCATTATAATAGCTCTTCTGTTTTACCAAAAAGCAACACCACTTAAGGAGAAACCTGAGGGAAAATATTTTCTATTTACACCTTTGACAACAGCACAATAGGGGAATGTAGATAAAATACAAAAGGCTTCCATCCAACCCCTTGGCACCAAACTGTATCCTGAGCAGCCAGTTAAGAGCAACAACCCAAAAAATCACTTTGAGCAACAATCCAGGCATTCCAGTAACCTCGGGTCTGGGCTGAAACAGGTTATGAAATAGAGCTTCAAAGTATTTTAACATTTTAATTTTTTCAGTTTATCACATTTCATAAATGGGAGAGACAAATTTGGCTTTTTCATCTACAATAATCCTAATTATTTTCAAGCTGCAGTTGCTGTGAATCCAAAAGGCATTGTTTTAATACACATCCAAGATGAAGTTCAAACACAGGCCAGCAGCTGTTCCAAGTCTGCTTGTCCAATCTCATGGGCAGCGACTCTGACCTGATCTTAACAGAATTTTGCTTTGGGAGGATGCCATTGATCTCCTTTGAATGAAAGTGGGTGCATTTAGAATTTTTATGAGAAGCACAAAAGCTTTATTTTGAACTTTTAGGCATGCAGCCAACATCTCTAAATGCAGAAATTGAAGGATTAGCCCAACAGCCAAAAGCTTTGCATTGTTATATTTTGCTTATTCTGATTACTGAAGATAAGTTCTTTCTGGCCACCACAACTAACATCATTGGCTAATTTCTGCTGAGCTTTGTATTTGAGTTAAAGGCATGAGAGTTCAGCAGTAAAATAAAGTGTGATGCCTAAAGAACCATCCATCCATTATCGAGATTGCTTAATCCAGTTTAAGGTGAGAGTAGCACTCCACTTATTATGGCAGAATCAAGCTCTAAGCAGGAGCTGGCTACCTGTCCATTTCAAGGCACCCTCATACATATAATCAGTCATGCCGGCCCAGTTTAGAGTTTCCAATTAACCTAACATGCATTTCTTTGAAATATAAGAATAATTACAGCATCCAAATAAAAGCCACTCAGTTACCGGGAGAATGTGTTCACACAGACAGGTTTCAAACCCTGAGCTATGAGCCAGCGAAGTTAACTGCCTCACCACTAGTCTGCGTACTAAACAGACTTCTGTGTATTCTGTGTATAGAGAGACATTTAAGATTGGCTGCATTAACTTGCAAGTGGTATTGAGTTTTAGCTTAACTTAGCTCCTGCCCTGTTTAAACCATCACAGAAAATAGTCTAGAGGTGACATATTCAGCTTGCAAAAAAACTCACAAATGTTCTTTACCATTTTATAGACTTTGAACCAAGTATATTTATCAAAAATTAATAACACCATAGATATAACACTTTGGCTATAATGGACTTTTGGAACAGACTCTGGCCCTACATTTTCTGCAAAAAGTAGGAAAACATCAGACCACAGAGAAATAATTTGAAAATTGGTCAGAAGACGAACAGTACGTAAATAAAAGCCTTGTCAAAATCAGGAAAGGAAGCCTAATAAACGTCTAAATAGAAAATATGAAGTAAAAATTAAAGTCAAGAAACTGTCATAAGAATTTGAAACTTGAAACATTTTAAATAGCACAAGTAGCAACAGTCACACTCGGACAGTGTATGTACTCGGGAGCCACCTTAAGTATTGTCACTTCAATAAGTTACAATATTATAACTTAATGTGAACTCTGGTTCCCATTACCTAGCAACCTGGATATGTGTCCTTCCATGTACTAATGATGCCCATAGAAAAAAGCAAGATGGCATTGCGGTAAAATAAAAATTAAAAAGTAATTAACCTATATACTCATACGAGTTCATAACACTACATGCACTGATTTAAATTAAGTACTGCTGTGTCATTGATAAAACTATGTGCGACTTGATGGCAAACTCTGGGGATTTGGATTAAATTTTGTCCCAGTACCTGTCTTTGTGAAGTTTGCACATTATTTTCAGTTTTTTAGTTTCCAAAGACGTGCCGCTCCATGTGACTATGTAATACTTGTAAAACAGATGGATAAATCTGATGCATAAAAATGCATCTCACAGGATAGTACTAAACCACCTGAAAGCAAAGTACTACAAGCCAGACTGGTTAATACAGCAACACTCATGCTTTCCATTTATGTGTGCAATGTGACAAAAATAGAACTAAGAAGTAGCAATCCAATTTTGCATGAACACCATGGTCTACGATATATCCAACTAGCTAAGTCTGCAAATCTGTTACACTCAAGGCTGCCCCAGAGGCTGCATGTCAGATTTACAATAACATGTCAATAACTAGACAGTGCTTGGTCACATTAGCCTCAGGACACTTGTATTGCCGCTAAGCTTGGATGATGCAAATGTTAATCGTACAAATGACTGACTTTGAATGGAGTCAAACTGTAGGTCATCAGTATGCATCTCCACTAGGGTAGGAATTTTTGCCCCCACTGACTCAAATCCATTGGCATTTTATAAACAATGTAGGAGAATTTTGCAAAATATATAAAATAACATTAGACCTTATCAAAATAGTGGAAGTGGTTCTTTAGTCCCATCAACAGTAGATAAAACAAACTGAGCAGTCTTTTTATAATATTTATTCTAATATTTTTCAAACAGAAGCAGTAAGCAATATATTGATCCAATTCAAAAAAAATGTTTAATATAAGCTAGTGATATTTAAAGGGTTTCAGACCAAAGACTGACTTGCTAAAGTCAAAGATACAACAGACCACCTACAGCCAACAATCACTTGTGATAATAAAACAGTATTACGCTTACCACATTTATTTTACTAAAGGCATTTATGTGATACAGATTTCTGATTCTATTGTTCGATTTGTGCTTTAAAAGCGCAGACTTCAGCCAGTGATCCATAATAACCCATGAGCTGTGAAGACAGTATAACAGTAGATCGCCTGACTGCAGCAATGTGATCATAACCAGTAGCCTGGAATTAAAGGACAGCAATGAATTTAAAAGAGTTTTACTTAGTGGGTGGCGCAGTGGTAGCACTGCTACCTCAAAGTAAGGAGATCTGGGTTTGTGTCCCGGGTCAACCCTGCTTAGGGTTTGCATGTTCTCCCTGTGTCTATGTGGGTTTCTTCCAGTTCTACAAAGACATGCAGGTTAGGTGAATTGCTAAACTGGCCCTTGTGTGTGTTTGGTGTGTGACAGCATGTTCACCCTACAATGGACTGGTCCCCTGTCCAGGGTTTGTTCCTGCCTTACACCTTATGCTTACTGTGAAAGGAACAAGAGACAAGCTTACTAAAATAATTAAAGGTAAAGCAGAATGGTGTCAGGAGTGAGTGCAGGTACCTGCATGTAAGAATCAGTGTACGAGGCATCCATACATTTTTCTTTTTACTCCTTAACAAGGTTATTTTTTATTTGTAATTACTTTTCTGTCGACTCACTGTAAATCTTGCCCACGTGCTTTTATGAATAACAAAGTTAATATATACTGTCACACATGTGCACATGGGGAACAGTTTACAGGCTCAGATAGTGTTATTTATCAGCCAGACCAGGGGCTTGCGCTTGCAACTGATCCTCTCTCCTCTTGTTTCCCTGCAGTTCAGCTGAAGGCTCTGCCTCTCTGTGACATCACTACTGAACCACACACTAACATCATTTCTGGCCAACCCTGATGACATCACTTCCAGTACTCAGAATTCACCTTCCTGCCACATTATTTACTGTTCCGGCTGCCCTAATTTTACCTCTTCTTCCTATTCACCATATTTATCGAACAGACACATCCTGTTAGTTCAGTTCAGTTGTGAACTCCGATCTGTAAAGACATGCTTTTTTTATTTTGCTAATTTTTCAATATGCGGGGTGGCTATCCCCAAAACTTTTTCTTGCCTACTGCCTTATTTTTACCACAATACATTACAGTTAGTGTCGACAAGAAAGTCAAGTGGTATGAGCCATGATCTTAGTGTTAGACCAGGTCTTCATGGACCTAACTTTATTTCAGGAGCCTTGCTATTATAAATAAATATTTATATAATGGATTGATGTATCTGAGCAATGTAAAAGTCACTTCACTCTGATATGACAATCATCTCCCTACAGAATCCTTGACTCACTCTTGTGGAACACAGGTGGTCAGCAGGGTATACTTTGGGAAACCATTACAAAAGTTTCCAACCTGTTTTCTAGCTTTACAGTATGTTTTAGATAACATAAGCCAGGCTATGAACTACCTTACTTAACCCGTTGTTTTGTCTTGGTAGAGTAATATATTACTCTGCGTTTCCCTTTTGTATTATTAATATGTAGCCTTTGTCAGAATGCCTCAAATCTCACAGACTTGCCACTGCTTATAAAGTATTGTACCATATAACTTCTCCCCACCTTCCCTTCTACATCTACAACCTCAGGCAATTAAGTGTGGTAAAAGACAAGCAGGAGTTAAGTTACACTTTAAACAATGTATTATTGATAATATTCATAACTAATAACAATATGCAATGTACATTTGAATATTGGCAACCATACAACCTGATAAATGATGATGTGTAGTTTCAGGCTGCACACAGACTTGTTAGTTACTTAAAATGTCTTTAGGTTAAGGCATCATTTGAGGTCAGTTTTCTTCAGAACAGGCCGCATGCCTGTCTCAATATAGCTGTCGAGCTGTGCTCTTCATTGTGTTGTCCTTTTCAGTTCATGGTTTGAGATAGTCTTTCATCAGTTTGGTAAGAGAGAGAGGGTGAGGCACTTCCCCCCAACCCTGTCGTAAAATTATAAAGAGACTCATTCCTAAAAGGGGGGAAGGGGTTCTTAAACCATTGCTGTTATTATCAATAATGTAACACTAATATTACATTGCTTTGTCTAAGTTACAAATAAAGACATGGCCATCACAATCCAAATCTATACACTCTTCCCCATGTGGACCACCTTTAAATGCAAATAGGTCACAGAACTCAGATTCTACTCCTGAGGTTCATTTGATGTCATTTGATTTCTGCTCCATAGTACTACTTAACACATATTATGTCGGGACTAGAGCCAGAATTAAGAAGTGTACATTCCAATTCACTAGCATCCTATCATCTTCAGCAATGAATTCTGCCTGTATTGCCGAGGAAGACTGTGATGTATTGGATGAAACATCTTTTATTTGCTCTATGTGCGGGTCATGCTGTGTTAAACTGAGCTGCTGTATATACAGTAGTTGTGTGTCTGTTACTTTTCTTGGTAGTTCTGCTTTGCGACTAACAGAATATGCTTGGACCTTTTTTTTGCATCCTTCGCTGTTCAGCAGCATTAGAAATGTAGAAACTGTAATAGTATCATTCTCTTTTTACATGTTATGATACCTACAGCCAAGATGGTGACAAACCACCATCACAGCAGGTATTACGGTATGGGATGCTGTCCCCACTGAGTCTTCTCTTCTCTGGTACGTGGCAGTTGGACTGCAAAAAGATGAACTGAGGAGAACTTTTCACCCAATCCACATTCTTGTGTAGCAGGCTTATCAAGCTTGATTTTGTAAAAGTGCAGTACCCTTTTAAATACAGCTACAATCCCGAGGAATGCCTATATGATGTTATATTTTCATTTCTCAGAACAGAACATGTACAGGGCATCCTGGGACACTAGATATAGTCAATTCCATACATTTTCCACAGCATTTCCTGCCTAGAAGCACAGTTGTACAGCACTTTAATGAATGTGCCAAAGGACCCTATTCGACATGTGTATGACTCTAGGCTACAATGCATAGCTTCTTGTGCTGCCAAGCATAGAAAGCTTACCGTATACTGAAATTCTCATGAGTAGGTGCATTTTAGACCAATAAATTGTTTCTTTGTATGCTGATTTCAATGCCAATCATAACACTGCTTTTCAGAAGAATAATTTTTAATGGAAAAATATTTATGTAAGTTAACTTTTAAACATACTGCTTTAGCCCAAGACTACTAGAACTGCAGTTTTTCAGATATGGAAATATACATTTTTCATGATACTAAATATGCATAATGCATTTAAGAACAGTGCTGCATGAATAAAGCCGATGTTTCTGAAAAATATTCTATATTAAGAAGTATTTTGTTGGAAAGTTCCTCAGTTTACACAATCAACACCAAAAATATTTTCACTTAAATATCAGATGCTTTACTATAAGTACTACTGTACAGGTTGAAGGGTCTCACCCACTGGACTGGGTAGAATATACCCATGATATCATGCCCTATGGGGCCTGTACAGGTATTCACCCCTCTCACACTTTTCACCTTTTATTATAATACAACATAATATCCTAATGTATTAAAAAATAGAGAAAATCCTCTTGGTAATTCTCTGCGCCTGATATAATGCAAAAATAAGAATGAATGCTTAAAATGCTCTGTGTACCACACATTACAGCACAAATGAAATAGCAAAGCAATAAACTCAGTTTTGTCAAATTCTCCACCTAGCCCTCTCTCATTAAGGTAAGCCTTCATCCTACATCCTCCTCCCTCCAACAAGCTCAATTTGACTTCCTGCTGGACATGGCTTTCAGCTTTCTGTTGTAGTTAGTTCCAGCTAAACCCCAAAATCACTTCTTTGGCTAAAGGAACACCTGACTGGAATTCTCCTGTGCAGCCTCTAGCATCCCTGTTCCTCCTATCTCCTTAGTAGACCAGGTATCTTTCTCTCTTAGGAATGCTCCATGCTGCAAATCCTCTTAAAACATCTTGTTAGGAAACAACAAGGCATATTCCTTTCGTCTTTAAAGAACAAATTGTTAACATATATATAGGGGTGCTCTGAAATAGATAAAGAAGTTTGGGAAAGATGTTTGTCTTGATAGTATTGATTATCCCTGCTAATGTGAGATGGAGAGTGACTATCTATTCACATGATATTTTGATATTTCCATGGTGGTACTCAAATTTTGTTCAAAAAGATCTTTATATTTACTTGTGATGTTTACCCCTAGGTATTTAAATCTTCTGATAATATAAATCGATAGATATCCAGTCTAGTATTGTGTGCTAAACAGTTCAATGGAGAAAGCATACTTTTATGAAATTCTACTAGAGCATTAAGGACTACTGATATTTCCTGTTCAAGCCATTCTCTGATAATCCCCTGTATCTCTAATGTATTTCAAAAGTGAATGGCCAATAGTTTGATGGCAATTGCAAAAACCAATGGTGACAGGGGGTATCCTTGTCAAGTATCATGTTCTAGTTTGAAGTAGTTTGGGATAATGTTAATACAAAGGGAGTCTTCTGAAGTGATATAAAATATTTTTTTTCCATGCACATATATTTTTGCCAAACCCAAATATGTACAATGTAGTGAAAAGGTAGTCCTATTCAACCATTTCAAATGCTTTTTTTGGATTAAAATATAATATGGTTTCTGGTGTGTTAAGATTTTATGGGTGAGTATATTACATTAAAGATATTAGAAACTATGTACCTATCTAGAACTTTGGAGAGTACCTTAACATCATTTTTCAGAAGTGAAATTGGTCTACATGATACACAATATAATAAGTCCTTATTTTTGTTTGGAAGCACAGTCGTTAATGCTTGGCAAAATGTCTGATGTAGAATTCTGGTGTTCTAGCTTCCAAAAGCATTGCTAATAATAGTGGAGCTAAAATATTATAAATTTAGTTTACAAAATTCCACTGGGTAGCCATTAGTGCCTTCTGATTTCCCACTTTGTATTGAATTTCTAGCAATCAGTAATTCTGAGAGTGTCAAAGGTTTGTCCAGGTCCTCTGCTCTAAGAGTACCTAGCTGTGGTATTTGTCCATCCATCCATCCATTATCCAACCCGCTACATCCTAACTACAAGGTCACGGGGATCTGCTGGAGCCAATCCCAGCCAACACAGGGCGCAAGGCAAGAAATAAACCCCGGCAGGGCACCAGCCCACCGCAGTGTGGTATTTGTAATGTACCAAAAAATTAATTACATTGTGCCTTATCTTCTTTAAACCGAGTAGAATATAAGGACTTATAGTAGTCTCTAAATATGTGTTTTACATTTTTATGTTCAATGATTTTATCTCCATCTGTGTTGATAATTGTGAACGTGATGGTTGTGGATTTGTTGAGCTAAGATCTTATTAGCCTTCTCTCCGTGTTCACAGTAACGATGAGCTGTTCCATTTTTTTTTTTTTGTTGTTAAGAGGTTAAAGTCTGATTGCAGAACCTGTTTTTGCCTATAAAGTGCCTCATTTGAAGATCTGGCATATTCTTGACCTATTCTGGCAATTTCGCTGATTAACTCCGACGCCTTCTTGGTCTCCAATTTATTTTTGGGGGAAAAATATGAAAATATCTGTCCTCTTAAAAAAGCCTTACAGAGTATTCCTGCAGAGACCTCTGAGGATGGATTTGGTCCCTAAAAATAATCAATTTGGTTGGAGGTGAATTCTGTAAAGTTTTCATATGCTAATAACAGGGGGTTAAGATGCCAGCTACAAAATGAGTGTGTAGGGCAAAGTGATTCAAGCTCCAAGATCACAGGGGCATGATCTGACATAACAATAGCATCAGACTTGTGGACAATAAATTATTATCGATAAAGAAATAATTAATTCTTGAGTAACTATGATGTACTGGTGAGAAGAAGGAATATTCTCTTAAGTTTAGATTTAGTAATCTCCATAGGTTGGATAAATTATGATCCATTACAGGCTGTGTGATTGTTTTAGCGGTATATAAGATGTTATCGCCACTGTAAATGAAGACTTCTCGAGGTTTGGATTTAAAGCACAATTAAAATCTCCAGCCATTATAATTTTATAAGTGTTCATATTGGAAATAGATGTAAATACATTTTGGATAAAATCTTTATTATCCACATTAGATGCATATATATTCATCAAAATTACTTTAGATTTAAATAAATTACCTATCACCATGACATATCACTCCTCAGGATCAGATACTACGTCTGATGCTACGAATGTGATTGTATTATATATTAAGATTCTCACACCTCTTGTTTATTAAGTGAGTTTTCTGTAAAAATCTCTCTTGGCATTTAGGCCCATAAGGTGAGAGAATACTTTTTTTCTCTTTGCATCATGATGGAGACCTTTGACATTCCAGATTACAAAGTTCACCGTTTGGTCAGGATTCTTTGGTCAGGGAGACACTGCTTCTGAACTTTTAAAGACATTTTATAATCTTAAATAAAAGTAGTGTGTTGTTTAATAAAATAGCTTTATCCTTGATTACATATTATTGCCAGATATTATGGCTAAGGAGCCTATTATTATGTTGACACAGCCATTGGGGTGAAAAAGATAAATAACAAATAACTTGCTCTCTTTCTCTCCCCCCCCCCCCCCAAACCCCCATTTTGCCTCCCCAAATTAGGCTAGACCAAACTTCACAGAGTTCTCGTCCTCTGACATACCGAGAGACAAGGAATGTCCAAAACAAAACAAACCCCCAGCATTGCTGTGGTAAGAATTAAAATTGAGATATCTTATAATAGTACAGTCCAGATACAGTAAACCTAGGGTATAATGTTAAATAGTCCTCTTAGGGAAAAAAGTCTGATGAAACTTTAAAATTACTAGTTACTTAAAGGGTACCAAAATATACATATATTTAATAGAATAAATTTCAATATAGTAAGTGAAAATAGTGGCCAAAAAGGATTAGAATATGTAGTTACGGCAAATGTTACATTACAGATAGAACAAGTTGCAAGTAGAAGCTTATTTTCATTACAAGGACATGAGATCTTTTTCTTCTTCTTCGGGAAAACTAAACATTTAGAATTGGTCATCAAAAATCACTTTCAATTCAATGTATCTGAATTCAGCTTTGCATAAACAATGTTTAAAGCTGTAGAATGCAGCTTGTTTAGCAGCTATTGAAGGAGAGAAATCAGGACAAATATGAATGTGGTTATTTTCAGATATAATCTCCTCTTTCTTTCTGAACACTGACATCATATTTTCTTTGACCCATTGTTTGTCAAATCAGACAATCAGACTCAGATCTCAGTATCCAATTTAAGGTCCTCTCCAATTATTTTTGAAAATAGTTGAGCTATGAATTTCATGAAGTTTGGACTTTCAAGGTTTTCAGAAAGACCTTCGATTCTCATGTTGTTCCTTCTATATCTATCTGCAAGTGCAGCTAATTTATCATTGAGTTGTTTTTTATCAGTGGTGCATATCAATTGTTCAAATTTTTCAATATAGTCCTAAACATTTGCTTAAATTCTTCCAGATGAAAACCAAGTACTCATATGTCTGATCAAGAAGTGCTTTCATGGTATACTGGTGACATACTGTAAGTACTTCCAGGTCCCACTTTAAAAGAAGCCTACCTTTTTGACCCAGGTAAGTGGAGTGAGAATGAGACAAAGCTCACCTGGAGAGGAGGCAAAGGAAAGAAAGTGGGAAAAGAGAGAAAAGAAGAGAAAAATAAATAAAATGTAGTGGATTGCACTTAATTCAAATATATTGTGGCAAAGAAGCCTTGTTAAAGAAACAAGAATAAAAGGCTTATTTGTGAATACTCCTGTCCAGTGTAGTTGCGACTGAAATTGTGTATATGTATGACAGAGAGAGACAAAATTCTGATTTGTTTCTTCTTCTTGTAAAAGATAAGGGATGTGAAACTCCTGATGGCTTATAGTTTGTTCTCCCCCTACCAGGTGAAGGACAGAACTCAGTCATACAAAGGAAGGCTCCATAAGGCAATAGACACCTCAAGGCACAAGTGCCTCCTTGTGAGGTCAAATCAGTCAAAGGTAGGGCTGGGCGATAAAACGATAAAGATAATTATCACAAAATAACTTTTCCTCAACAGAAATACAAGACACGGTCAATACAAGTCGATACAACTCATTCCATCCATGTGGAAAAGGCAATGAAAATGAGAATAGCACGCACCAACAAATTTAACGTTTTCTCCTGTAAAATGTGAAAGCTTTTGACTGGTCAGAACGGAGACTTTTTATTTTGTATTATCAATTTTATTTTACTGGAATTGACCAAAGAATTTAATTGTGCATTTTGTTTGTGTTCTCCTCTAACACTTTTGATTGATGAGAATTAAGATTTTACTTAATTATATATACTTATTTTATTTATTTGAAATACAGTTGTATTTGTCAAGTTCAACTTCTGACAGAAAATTAATAATATTTAAACTAAAATTAACCTTATGATATCATGATATACATCAATATTGACTGATATGAAAAAAGTTATCATAACATTTTTTTTCCATATCGCCCAGCCCTTGTCAAAGCATAATCCAATTACTTCCAAACACATGCCCTGGAAACAGTCCTTAAAACTGATGGCCAGAAGTTCACAGATAAATTTGCTTCCAGCCAGCATTAGAGAAAAATAGACCTCCAGCTTTAGGATAGGTTATTTTCTTACTCTGTAAAAAGGATTCTTTGGGAATAGAGAGTGAAAGTAAAAAAGTTTCACAAAACCCTGAATGAGTCCAGTGGGATGGAGATCCCAGTTGTTGGGTTTTGATTTAAGTTACAAGACCACTTTTAAAACAAATATCCTTTTAGAAAAAGACAACATTGTTTTTTCATATAATGAACTGGCTAAGCTGTAATCTTCCTTCTTTCCGCATTATACTGTAAAAAGCCATTGACCACACTGGCACCAAATAAATAACAAGTCTAACACATTCCATAGCCAACCATCTTCCAATTGGTTAGAATGAGTGTACCTGCATCGTCAATGTATGACAATTCTACCGTTGTGTTTTCAGTATCTCTTGATGAACACACATTAAAGTTACTCATCATTCTGGAGATGGGGGGTTTGTTCACTGAAGTGCAGGTCTCACAGGGCCTCCCCCAATAGCATACTATTGCTATACAAGTCAAAGGGCTCATCGTTGTACCCAGTGAGCACCAGCAGCCTCCTGATGAAATTAATTTTAATCTGTTAGAGAGGATTTTAAAGCTTAGAGGGGAGCAGTAAACTAGAAAGCAATACCCTCCCAGTGATCCCTGTAAATAATACATCAATATTGCAGATCAAAGATGAAATTATCATTTCAACCATTTGGGCATATCTGAAGAGGAAGTTAATAACAGTGTGATTGACAAAGACAGGGTCTTTGTGAATGATTATTTTCGTTTGTATACCTCTGTTCATAAGGTCAAGCTGTGTGCAAGTGAATGCTGAATTTAAAGTAAGTTCACAAGCATATCACACACAGATGCACATCTGTCACTTTTTTGTAATGGTTTGCCCCAACAGGAAGATTTACTGTCAAGTACAATATATGCATGAATCAGTGCACGCAGTAAACACAATGTTTAAGCAATTGCTGCATCTTCACTTAAGATGATAAATAAGCTCATATGTGTGCTGACTGTGTTTATGTTTCATCTTCATATTTGTTTTACTCACTAGACCCTTGGGAAGTCTATAGTTTTGCAGCTCAACTGAATTCTGCAAGTTGCTGGCTTTTGCCAAATAAGGATAATTAGTGCAAATTTATCATAGATTTTTTATACATGCGAAAAAGAGAGACTATTGTAATCACAAAAGGTATATTTTGGCACAGAACTTAAATAGTTTTCAGGAGTAATGAGTATTAATATATACAGTAAACAAGAGGGACCACTCTTATAATGTGACCCAACGCCAAAATGATGTCAAGGATGCCAAAGCATCATAAATAAAGGGCTTGTTTCACTAAAATAAAATGAGAGCTGAACAAGAGAGAACCAAAAGAAACATAAATAAAACAACAGACACTCAAAACCACTGTGGACTCTAAGGGACGCCTTTGGGCCCAGAACACCAGACACAACCATTACAGACACAGTTCCAAGTTAAAACAGAGTTATTTTATTTTATAACAATATCTTGACAGACTTTTAGGTCAGCCTACACCAGTGGCAGTATTTAATGTGGGACACTGGGGTGCCGCCACCCTTCCAAATATTTTAAAAACTCTACTTAAATTAATTAGATAAGGTGAAATAATGACAAAATAAATTTGTTTATTTGCACGATGTGCCTGGTGTCAACATCCATTAAAAATTGGCCCCAACTTGTATTTATGTAATTTCTGTGTGAATACCTATATTTCCTGAGTGAAGGACACCGGCCAAAAGAAAGTGTATGCAAGTCCTTTATCTTTTGGCAAGCAGGTGATGTGATGTTGCCCTTTAATTGGTTGCATTCAGATTTTTCCAAGGACACAGTTCTCTTCACCCTGAAACTCACAAATCTATTGGCAGGGAATTAGTATTGTCTTAGGTTTTAAATCCAATGTGATTGGACAATCATCAATGCACAATTTCATGCTCAAAGGTTCACAGTTCACACCAGCCATTAACATAACTACAGATGACTGAGCGTGACTTTGGGGAAATGGCAACATCAAGTGGAACTTCAGAAATCAAAGATAATTAGGTTATTTCTGTAATAAAATACCCCTTCATAAATCGTTTGCTTGAAGAAAAAATGAAGATAGAGGAGCTTGGATTGGACCAACCTGAATTAAGAATTTAGCAACAGGCAAGTGATTGAGGACAACCTTGCACATGGACTTTTTCCGCTCTTCTTATGACAAACAGAGTTGGCTAACTACTGTAGATATGGTGTAAGTAATTCCTTTTTTTTGCTTTCCCTGTTTTCTTCGATACAATGGACAATGATGGGGGTAACAAAGCCTAAAACATATTTCTGAAAAATGCAAGTGGCATGAAAGTCATCTAAACCAGTGTTTTTCAATCACAATGCTGTGGCAGAGTCGTGCAACGTGAGAGCTACCCAGGTGTGCCATGGAAATAATAGAGTAGCACACCTGTGTCTGAACCTGAGAGGGACAACATCTTCAGGTAGTTGAGACCTGTCTGAGGAAGACAGGACTACCCGGAGAAACTGGTATAAAAGCAGATCTGTGGATGCTATGTTGCAGACACTGCACGTCGAGCACTTCAGACACATCTGCAGGCTGTTCGAGTCCATCCGCCTTAAGTGTGTGGTCACCAACAAGCCACACAGTTCCAGTGGATTGTGGGCATATGAATTGCCTCTGAGGCAGAGAGGGGTGGGCAAAGGGGCAAAGCAAATTGGAGATGCCACCAAAGTGCACAATAAGTGCCATGTCTGTTAATACTGATCTTGGAGCTGCTTTTTCATCTGCTTCTCCTGTAGTCCCACCCCTTCAGGAAGTTGAGAAGAGATATAATTTGTTTGTGGTTAGTACGATATGTTGTGCCTTGGGATATTTTTGGTTACAAAAAGTGTGCTACCAAAGGAAAAAGGATGGGAACACTGATCTAGAGAATTGATTGTATGATGTGGATTTATGGAATGCAGTGGAAATGGCCAAGGACTGTGCACGCTATCAGCAGAGGCAGAGTAAGACTTGGATTGGACTTACACTATGGATATGTTTTAGGACAGATGAAAGTGCACGTTATTGGAAGATTATGGAGGTGGGGTGTGGACATTATGGTGTGGGTTTTGGCAGAATGGGGAACTGGGAAGGTTGGCAGAGGACTGGGCAATTCAGAGAGAGGTGTAGTATAAAATTTGGGTGACAGGTGCACCTGTACCTTTCTACATCTATAAGGAAAGTTATGGGAAGAATAAAGGGACTGTGCATGTCACATACTGAAGTTTTGGTGCACTGTATAAATGGAAAAGCTGACAGCAGGGTGGAAAGGGAATAATACATTTTAACCTTGATTTGTCTTATGGGTCTGGTACTGGACAGGCCAAGATGTGCATTGACACTATGATGAGAACCATGAGAGTATGTGGAATGACCAGATGGATAGATATGAAAGGCATTCTATAATAGGTAGATAGATGTGAAAGGCACAATATAATAGATAACTGCTGCTTCACTTTATCCCCTGAAAAACTGCACCCCCACTCAGATTTTTTTCACCAGGTGCCACTGGTCTACACAGTATAATCCAATAACTAAAACACCTTTCTGTCTCCTTCTACCTCCAAAGTGAGCGTCATCCTCTTCGTTCTGACTCTGAATCACCTAAGTGAGGTGCGATGGCTCCTTTTATGTTGGACCCAGGAGTACTTCTGATGTCACAACATAACATGGCAGAAGCACTTCTGGGTCATGCGGAAGCTCCCCATACCACTGTGACACTCTCCCGGCAGCGCCCTCTGGCAGCACCCAGGAACTACAGATCCCATGGAACCTTGCTGGAGTCTAAATTGGGACCATACCAGAGTAGTACTGCTACCTTTCACCCTGGGGGATAAATTGTCCTTGACAACTAGTTTTTCCCAGTCCACCCATTACATGATCATCCTGACTGGGATAGAAACCTAGAGCAATCCCAGCTGGAATGCACTTCCACTTACACAATTAAACCATTATAACCTCCAGGCCAGTTAAGGTAGTGTTTGTCATCCCAAATGAGATGCCTGTTCATCCATTACAGTATCTATACCAATCTAGGCCTACCAAACACGGGTCTTAGACCCTGTCTACCCTATGGAGTGACTCATTTATTTGTTTATCCAACTCAAATTACTCTACCCCAAGCCCCAAATACTCTAGTCACCTCCTCTGCCTCTGGCCTCTCTTCCACCTTTCATTTAAGGGATTACCTTCAACTCACCTCTGAGATTTGTTTGCTATTATCCTTATATACACATTTATCTACATTACTAAACGAAGGTTGTATATATGCACGGATGCCAGAGGCCAGAAGCAAGCCGTGCACAATACAACCGCCGCCCATACGCGAACGTGCACACCACCGCATATACAACCTTCGTTTACTAATGTAGATCTCTAAGCCAGGATCCTTCAGCATGTGAATCCGCCTCCATCACCATCAGGGAACTAGGTGGCACCAAAAGCACACATGCACAGCGCCTCAGTGCCCCAGAGTCAAACCCACCGGCTTCCCAGAGTCAGTATATGGCACCCAAACAACACAACACAACCTGTAAAGTAAACTTGCGGTAAAGCGTACACGCCAACAAGTTGCCATGGTGACATATTTAAACATGACGATCAACAAATCCCAAGGACAAACCATGGACAAAGTAGGGATTTACTTATCGGAGCCTGTATTTGGACGTGGACAACTTTATGTTGCCTTTTCAAGAGTCTGGCGTTCGTGTGACGTTAAAGTAAAGGTTTTAACTACTCCATACCAGGGAGAGCTGATTCAAGGACAGGAAACCATCTTTACCAAAAATGTTGTTTATAAGGAAATTTTTGATTAACTGTTTTGAATTTGCCATTTTATGAATTTTTTGTTTCCAATTTACTTCATTTAAACCTTATGAGTGCAGCAACTCAAAGATATTTTGGACTTAAATGATATAACAATTAAATTTCAATTTTAGTTTTAATAAATTGGTTAATTTTAGTACAAATATATTTTTTTTTAATTAGATGAAAACTTTTCCAGGCCACTCCCACCATGATTTTTTATCTCTCCAAAGATCGGAGGGAACAGAAAGTGTTTGCCATTCTTGGATTTGCGATTCTTTAGAGAATCAGGGGTTTACTGGTTTTTATTTATGAAGCACTATACTGATGGACTCGTAGTTAGTAGTTTATCTGAATTTTAACTAAAAGTTAGGGTGAGGCTAAAGAATCAATGTTAGGATATTCATTTTTCTTTTCTTTTGGGAAACTTTTTGGGAAATAGGATAAAATGAAAGCAGCTGGCCCTGATGGAGTCTCACTCTTAGACATTGTAGATCAGTTAGCACATGTCTTTACTGACATATTGAAAACTTCCCTGGGCAAAGTTCTGGACTGCTTTAAAGTAGCCACTATCATTCCAGTTCCCAAGAAGGATAAAATTACTGAACTTAATGATTATAGGCCAGTTGTTTTGACCTTGGTGGTAATGAAAGTATTCAAACATTTCATGCTTTCCTATCTAAAGTCCATCACTGACTTTCTCCTTGATCCACTTCAGTTTGCATATTGTACCTCCACTACATTCTTCAGTACTTGGACATGCCTAACACCTACTTGTTTGTGGACTTCTGCTCAGCCTTCAATACCATTGTTCCACAGTTGCTTCAGAGTAAACTAATCCAGTTAGGAGTACCCTATGGTGTCTGCCAGTGGATTATGAGTTTATTGACATGTATTATGTGAGACTGGGCCTCCATCTGTCAGATCCAATGTCAATTAGCATAGGCTCCCCTCAAGGATGTGTTCTTTCAACTCTCCTGTTTTCACTTTATATGAATGACTGAGAATCCATAGACAAATCTATAAAAATCCTAAAGTTTGCAGATGACACAACCATAATGGGTTTTATTTCCAATAATGACATGTCTTCCTGTCAAATTGAGGTAAGGCTGTCCTCCTGGCATTGCAAGCAATCTTTGCTTCCATTTGAGAGACTGGCTTGTCATTCCTATCTGGAAAGGGAAGGGTGATCTCCCGGAATAAGGCAACTACAGGGGGATTACACTGCTCTCGGTGCTGGGTAAGGTCCTTGCTACGGTCATCCTAAACAGGATCTATGATCACTTGCTCACCTACCAGTGACCACAGCAGTCTGGTTTTACACCTAAGAAGTCTACCATCGACCACATCCTGGGATTGAGGGTTCTCATGGAGTGCAACTGTGAACATAGGCAGAATTTATTTGCAGCCTTTGGCAATTTTTGTTAAGCTTTCGACTCAGTTGATCAAGGTGCCATGTGGGACATCCTGAGACTTCGTGGGATCCCCTCATGGTTGCTGGATATCATGGCCAGTACACTGGTACTGTGAGCACTGTGCAGAGTGGAGGCAGAACCTCTGCGTTTTTCCCAGTTGATTCTGGGGTTCATCAGGGGTGTGTTGTTGCTCCTACTCTGTTCAATGTTTGCATGAACTGGATGTTGGGTAAGGTTGGAGGTTCTAGTGGCTGTGGGGCATCTGTTGGCGAAGAAAGATTCACTGATCTTGACTTTGCTGAAAAAGCTGTGATCTTCGTGGAGTCAAAGGAGTCTCTGACCAGGGCTTTCGAAAGAAGTGAGGAGTCTGAGTGTCTGGGCTTATGAGTGTCCTGGATAAAAAACAAGATCCAGGCCTTTAATGACCTCTTAGGCACAGCCATCAGCAGTGTGTATGTCTGCGGAGAGAATGTTGACCTTGTTGAGAGGTTTACTTAACTCAGCAGTGACATTCATGTTTCTGCTGCCTCTTCCTATGAAGTCAGTA
Organism: Polypterus bichir lapradei; assembly: GCA_026402145.1. Taxonomy (NCBI): domain Eukaryota; kingdom Metazoa; phylum Chordata; class Cladistia; order Polypteriformes; family Polypteridae; genus Polypterus; species Polypterus bichir. The sequence continues at coordinate 72,429,156 of JANRMT010062814.1, forward strand.
GACGGATTAGGAGAGCATGAGGGGACTTGAGGTTGCTGGAAAGGGGTGTGTGATGCTCCATATCTATGCAAAAGGACGAAGGTCCAAGTGTTGGTGCTTCCTGTCTTGCTATATAATTGCAAGACATGCATGCCATCCAGTGAACTGAGACGAAGACTGGACTCCTTTGGTACAGTGTTTTCCTTGGGTACCGCTGGTTTGACTTTCTGTTGAATGAGCGTTTGCTCATGGTGTTCCAAATGAAGCAAATTACGTGCACTGTGCGGGAGGGTTAGTTACAGCACTACGGCCGTGTGGTGCAATTCCCCGAGGGTGATAGTTCTGAGCAGGCATCAGCCACTTCGCTGCTCTTGTGAAAAGAATGGAGATAAATGCCATCAACTCAGAGAGGGACAGACAAGTTCGTTGTACCATGTGAACGTCACTGAGAGAATACAACTGAATAATAAAAAAAAATCAAGCTCTTTTACAAGTAGCCACAATTTAAACCAGGTGTTACAGACTCAAATCAATTGCACGTTTTTATTATATTATAGTAATAATAATAATAATAATAATAATAATAATAATAGCAGCTCAGCACTCAAAACGCAGAGCATCCGGTATCAAACCCAGTACCTTTGAGTTGTAAAGCAGCAGTTCTTACCTCTACACCATTCAACAATACATATCAACTTCCTGTCAATTGACATTTGAGCTTGGGTTTTTAACTCATTGACAGCAATATGTAAATTGAATGATTTTTTTTTTTTACTTTGGGTATATTCTTGAATAAAAGCACACATGTTTATTTGATATTTGGACTGAAGTCTTCACACATTATACACTTCACGTCATTATTAGTATAACATGGAGAAAGTTTCTGCTTTAGGTAGGTGTTCAGCTTTTCTTGCCTCGCATATCCTTTCATCCTATACTTACCCAGATCTTTGTAGACACGGAACACATATGAAATGCATGTATTCCAAATAATGATACACTGTATTATTTACCCTATACAACTCCAGGAAGTTCATACGCATATAAGGAGCCTTGGCTTGAGTTGGGAGAACTTTTTGCCCGAGCTGAGCTCCATCAAGGCGGGTGATGGGACAGCAGGCTGCTTGCTGCTTGTACTGATTGACGCATTTACAAAACAAAAGACGCTGATGGAGAGGTGCAAAGGGATTTAAGGTGGGCCTGGATTACAAGTTTTTTTATAGGCTTCAAGGATTCTAGCATTAATGGCCAAACTGTGTCTGGGGCTCTGTTGTTCAAATTCCTGGGGACTACTTTCACTAATACATTAAAATGGAATAAGCACCTTACCTCCATCATCAAGAAAGCCAGGCAGAGATTGTGCCTTCTTTTGCCAGCTTACAAAGCTTAGCACATCAAGGCGGATATTGTTAAATTTTTACTCAGCCATCATTGTAAGTATTGTGACCACCTCTATCACTCTTTGGTTTCCTTTTGCCTCACCTCTTTTTAACACTTGGTTGAAGAGGGTGATTTTTTCAGCTGAGTAAATCATTGGCTGTTTTCTCCTAACATTAAAAGATCTGTTCATTGCCGGAGTGAAAATGAGAGCAGGAAAGATTGCAGCTGATTCCACCCATCCCAGCAGCCATCTTTTCATTAAATTGCCATCACAGAGGAGGTATAGGTCTATTGTGACCTGTACTACACACCATCTCCGCAGCTTCTTTCCTCAAAGTATTTAGATCCTAAACAAACTTACATAGGGTTACTCCTGTTTTTTGCAGCATATAAATTTCATAGTCATAGGGTGTTATACTATGTTAGCTATTATGGATGCAATGAAAACTCAAGCAAGATGTCATATTTTATTGGCTAACTGAACCAATTACAATATACAAACTTTCAAGGCAACTGAGCCTCCTTCTTCGGCATCTTAACTAGATGACTACTAGGAGGGAGCAGTCTGTGATGTAAAGACAGCATGAAGGATGTAAACAGTAGGCATAAATAAGTAATAGTACACATGTGCTGACAGCATCGGAACTATCCCACAAGAAAATGGTGGAACCTTGTTTTGTTTAAAAAAAGGAGAAATATCAGGAATTGGGACCTTTGGGGCTGCCTTGAGGCATTAGGACTTTATAGAGAAGCCTGATCAAATAAGTAATTCCAGACATAGTCCAAAGATAGAGAAGGAACCCCCTTGGGAGGTTTGAGAGAACTCGGTTGCATGGAATACTGAACTTAATGCAGAAGGCAAGAGTTCCCTCAGAGGGGAGAAGGCAGAAGGAAGGTGAGAGGGAGATAGTATGCTGTGAACAGAAGCAAGTGAACTGTTTCCAGAGACACAACAGCTCACTCCTGGTACAAGTTATTGTGATAGCTGTTTGTTGTTTGCATTGGGTATTACTATCTCTCACACTTTAAACAATCTTTTAATCCCTCAATTTGATATCTCTGTTGTTTGGCATTCTTCTGCTACAGTTTCAGGACAGATTTAGAAAAATGAACCAGGTTCCAAGTGATATGACAGCATTTTGTGCATGCATAGACATACCACCCACTTAGTTATAAATGGAAAACCAAAAAAATCCTTTAAATTCTATTTTTATAATGCAAATCGCTTCGTTCCAATTCATGTTTCTCATTCCCCTGAGATGCTGACTTGCAATTATGAGCTTCAAATCTGCACTCAAAAGCAGCATCGTCAGGGCTACAAAACAACACACAACATAACATTATCAGTTAATAGAGGTCCTCAGTTGTACTGAGCAGGACTAAGTGACATTTGAATGAAAGGGAGGAGATCACCAGTTTCAATGTAATATTAAAATCATATTTAAATCTCAGATAAATCAGAAAAAAAAACTTACACAAAAAAGGAAACATCCTTCTTTTGTCACATACCTACTGTAGTTAGCGCTGCGGTCTCAGACTTCCAGCCACCCTTGGTTCATTTCCTGGCCCAATTAATGTATGACCAGTGTGTTTTCCCTGTTTCTGCTTTGATTCCCATTACCTCCCATATCCAAAAAACATGTTTGTGAGCTTAGCTGACAACTCAGAATTAGCTCATTATAAACGAGTGTGGTTATGTACTCCATGGTAGACTGAGGTCATGTTCAGGGTTGGTTCCTGCAATGCATCTGATGCTGCTAGGATATATTGATATTACAGTTGAATGACTAGTCAACTGATAGATGAAAGAACATTTTACAAAATATTAAAAAAAAAAAATCCCAAAATACCTGTCAATGGAATTCACTCACAGGGTTACCTGTGTAAGTGACTGAAATCCTCTGAACATGACCTTCTTGTTGATCCAATGCTTTATTCCCCTGCCCACTGTAAAAGTTATTAAGTTATTTAGCCTCCTCTCAGATCTACCAGTTCAGCCTCTTTGATTACATCATTTAAATCCAGGCTGCATTCCCAAAGTTGACCTTGTTGCATTATTTTTGCAGTGTGGTCACCACCTATAGTATATTGGTCATTTCTGTCCACAGCCCTTTTGATGTTGCATGATGCTTTTTAAACAGATCCTTTTAATGCATATTAATTTTTTAGATAGTTGGTGTGGTCAGCTGGATAAGCAATGGGTTACTAAACAACAAGTATTCAGGTTTAAATGCTACATCTGACCTTCCGGTTATCCTGAGCAAATTACCTAACCTCCCAGTGCACTAACTGTAAAAAATATATGTAAATTGTTGTACAATACAGTATATACTCTAGTACTTTGGGATGGCTTTTACTATAGAAAGGCACTATAAAATAATGATGACTGTTACATTGTGTACATATGGACTTGGCAGGTTTGTGGCCCAGTATATTTATTTTCTGTGCGTGTGTGACAGAAATTTAGTAAATATTGATATTCTGGATATTTCTTGCTACATGTGTTTGTACTGCTCTGCATAGCTGTGATAGTCTGTGTATTCACACTATCTGTCTCTACACTACTCTATACAGTAAGGTCTGTTTTTCCACTCCAGATAGCATGCTTGTGGCTGATGTTACTAAGGTGGTTTTTTATGACATTAAAAAATGATGGCTCTGTAATTTGATTTCATATGCTGCCTGAGAGTGCACAGCCCTGTGAGTGTTCTTTCCTGGTCATTAACTTGTCAGATGGCTTTAAAAGTTTTGCAGAAATTGAAAAAAGTATTAGGAGTTATGGAGGCACTCTAATATCTTAGAGGGCATCATTCACGTTACCCAGGCACAGCATAGATGATTTCAGAGTCACTGATTCCTTCCAAGATACTAATGCCTTAGGAAAAAAGGGGAAAGTGTTCAGAAAGTAAAGCAAGTCTATAACTGGAAGCCATGTCACAGTTCTTTAATATTCTTGTGCTACTAATAAAGAAAGAGCAGCTTTTTGAGAAGTATTCAAGGTCTTCAGAATTCTGAAAGGTGTCAATAAAGTGTGTACAGCCTGATTATTTCTATTAAGTAGTTAAAAGAGTTAAGTTCTGGGCTCTGATCACTTCTGGGTCAGCACCATTTGATTGGCATCGTCTAAAGAAGGGCATTAAAATGGGTACTATCTCTCTGATCCTGTTTGTTTGGCCCATGAACATAACAGTGGAGGTACAGTGTATAGGCCACCAGACCAAGCTCCCAATCAGAGCATTCATGGAAGACCGCACAGTTACAACAACATTAGTACCAGTAGGCCTATAAATAAGCAAGTGGATACACAAAGGTCTTGAAGAGCTTTTTAACCAGGCAAGAATGAGTTCAAACCTGGCATGTCAAGGTCCCTGGTGCTAAAGAAAAGGAAATTTGAGGGCAAGCTCCATTTTTCACTAGCCACATCATCCATTCCATCCATCATGGAGGAATCAGTAAAGAGCTTGTGGAAAGTGTTTGATTCAAGCCTGAGAGACTCTGCTGCCATTGAAAAGACCAAAAGTATATAGGAGGGATGATTCAAGGCTTGGATCTAACAAAATTACATCCTGCTCAGGGTCTTATGACCACTGCTGGTATATCCAGGCACTTGAGAGGAGGATTAGCAGCTTCCTCCGTAGGTAGTTGGCCTTCCATGCAACCACAGCAGCACAGCACTGTACAGAATCTGCAACACCCTACAGCTTCCCTTCAGTGGCCTTGTGGAGGAATTCATGATGTCACATACAAGGGAAACTCTGCAAAAAGATGCTCAAAAGACCCAAATGTGGCTTCAGCAGACACAGAATTACAAATTGAAATGAAGGTCTGAAAAGGCACTGGAGGTAAAAGAATCCATGATAAGACAGAAAACCTTAGTGGGAACAGTAGCAATGAGACAAGTTGGCTTGGGGTATTTCCATAAGACCCAGGTTGTCAAAGCCCAGGGCAAAAGAAAGAGGTGACTGATATAGGAAGAAGTGTAAGCATTGGTGAAAGAAGAAAGAATGAGAAGGATGGTCGGGATGAGACAACAAGAAAAGAGGACAAGGTTTGAGAATGCTTTGCAGTGAAAGATTTCTTGGTCTAACATCTGGAAAGCGGATTTTCACTAAGTCCAGTTCCTTTTCCTACCACGAACTTCCATACCTGTAGGAAGAGTGACACCCCATTACGTCTTCTTTGTTCAGAAAGTGAAGGCCATTACCAGTGGCACTATAATTTCTGAAAGCAGTGGCCGAGAGCATTACAGGAGTGATAATTTCAAGAAGAGCATCCTCTAAAGAAGTTCATATCCTTCATCCAAGCTAAGTTCCAACTGAGCCAATAGCCTAAGGCAATATATGATTTTCCTCCCACAGCTTCTGACTGGCAGCTAAAAGTAGACCTGGGTAGACAGCTAAGATTTCCGGACCACATAACATCAACAATTCTACAGCCAGACATGATCATCTTTTCAAATTCCACCAAGCAGATGATCGATCATGCTTGAGCTCACAGTGCCTTGGGAAGAGGGTATGGACAAAGCTAATGAAAAAAGTGCAGCAAATACCAGGAAATGGGGGAGCAGTGCTGAATCCGACTGTGGAAGACTCGCTGTGAGCAGGTTAAAGAGAGATGTTGGGGCTTTGCAAGACATTCAGTCCTTAAGGTATTTAACATGCTGGGCATCAGGGGGTCTGCCAAGACAAAATCCATAAGATCCATCCATAACAGAAGCTACAGAGGGAGTGACACTAGATGGCTATGGATTAAGAGGGCTGATCAGTGGGTAGCTTCTGCTTGGACACAAGCCAGGAACTGATCACCTCTGGATGGGTCACCAGGGTGAGGAGGTCTAATGTTGAAAGAGCCAAAATCTCCAATTACCCCAGGAACATCACTAATGATGCATCCCAGTGCATCCTCAAGGTGTACTTTGCACCTATATTTGCCTTTTAGGAAAATCTATTTTGTTTCCTTGATTTTTGGCTCCTACCTCTGTTTTATGAATCCTTTTAATAAATACTTAAGTATTAAAATAACCTTGCATTTTTTCTTGGATAAGAGTTTTATTTAGTTTCCCACTTCTCTTGTTAAGGTATTTTTTTACTTTAAAGTCTTTGCCACTGTTTTGGATCTTTGCTGGCCTGAAGCCTGCCTCTTGAGTTTGGGGCCATGCTGCCTAATTTCATGAGGCCTACAGTGTTGGTACAGACCTGTGGTGGAGTGCAGGCGTAGCTTTTGTTTTTGAGGCTTGCCATGTTTTATGTTTTATTAACAAGCAGGATCACAACACTCTGGTTGTTCTTTCTGGTTAGCATTCTGGTTTTGTTGTCTCATTTCAGTTTGAATTCTTCTGAAATCACTTTTGTCTTTACTCCTGTTCTAGTTCCATTTCCTGGCACAATTCTTGAAAATTTCAAAAGTTTCCACTCTAATTAAATCTTAGGCACAATTTTACTATAACCATTAGTAGCTCTACATTTCCACACATATTCATGCCATGATTCTTTCTGCCATTGTACTTGTCTCTCTCTTCTGTGGAAATTTTGCATGGGATTTTGGCTGCCCTGGGGACCTCAAAAGCTATTGTCCTCTGAGCATTTCTTTACAAATGTTATCATATACTCAAAGAAACTGACAAAAGTTAAGGGTAGCTTTCATGATTTGAAGCACTTGTTTAAACGGTTTGAAACAAAGTATCCAAACATGTAGATAAAAGAGTGACCTGAGTGACTTTTAAAAAATGTATGAACGAGATAAAGGGACAGCTTAGATATTACATGATCAAACAAGCTTGATTGACTAAATGATCTCCTCTCATTTTTATGATTTCACATTAAAAATCAAGCAAGAGAGAGAGAAAAAATGTTTTTTTCTATTAAGGTGAAAGTACTGAGACAGCCATCCCTGAACATAACTCACAATTCCTAAGAATGTTAATGTCACACTGTGATGGTGCATGATATTTTCTAATTTTTTCAAGTGAGGGTGTGATTTGAGAATTCAATTAAAAATTATACTGCCAAAGCATAGCTTTTTCTCCCTTAGCCCTTAAAGAGATATTACTGGTAGTGTTACAGAACCAAGTAAAAAGTGTATGAAATATGTCATATAACACTAAGGTATAAATGAGGCCCATCTAACATAATAACCTACACTGTCTAGTCATGCCTGATCCTTTGTTCTCAGCTAAATGAGCCAAGCAATTCAATCTTGCAGAAAGTGATTTTTAGCTATAAACCTGTCCTTTTTCCAGATAAGCACATGAAGTTAGTAGATGAGTGTGTCTAACTTGACTGATACTCACATTGCTACTAGATGGGTTAAGGTGAGCTCCAGGTTACTCATGATTTCTCCAGAAACTTGATAAGATGATCAAAATGGAAGCTAATTGTGTCTCTGCTTATTGATGTCATAATTACAACATCAATGATTGTCCACTTGTCCTATAAAAAGAAGTACTGAATACATTGGGTGCAAAGACAGTGTCAGATGTTTATTTTTATAATGCCATCTCATTCAAGTAATGTAATTAACAGAAAGTGACAAGACTTCCTATTGAGCTCCAGAAACTGTGGCCCTTCCTAAGTATAAAGCTGTTCTTTGTACCAAGAATAATACACTAACAGAATATCTATAGTGTAGTTGGTATTGTCAGTTTTAGAGGAACAATACCTGTCTGCCTTCTAGGAGTTTCATGTACCATCTTTTAATTTATAAACAAGTAATTTACTGTATATATTTATGGAATATAACATCTAAGACCTTACTAACAATTTTAAGATCAGTGGAGAGTATCCACAGATCAACTGATGAAGAACACAAAGGTGGCTATCCATACTGGCTGCAAGTGGAGGGCATGGGAGGAAGTGGACCAAGACATCAGAAGGCTGCATTACAGAGAGGTCCTAGGAAGGCCTGTCATGCAGGGTTGGCAGTGTTGGTTCATAGCCATGGCAAAACAGAGGAAAACTGTGGTTGTGGAGGAGGTCACCAGGGTGGAAGAAGAATGGTACCTAGTAAAAGCAATGTTTGAGGGCCACCGAAGAGCCTGGACATGGTTGAAAACCATCATAACCAAATGGGCTACCTGGGCAGACATTTGGAAAACGCTGCAAACACAGCTTAGCTTTCTGAAAATGTAACCTACAGTACTCTACGATGCTCCAGAAATTCAGCTTTATTTTGTGATGAGAGCACAACCGTTTTTTACTTTTGTTTGGGTTGATTAAACGGGATTATCCTGGCTGGCACCCCAACATTTTTTCTGGCATTCCTTGTTTTGTTCACCAGGTCATGATAGATAGATAGATAGATAGATAGATAGATAGATAGATAGATAGATAGATAGATAGATAGATAGATAG
>JANRMT010062814.1:72437873-72452990 GCA_026402145.1 Polypterus bichir lapradei
TAGATAGATAGATAGATAGATAGATAGATAGATAGATAGATAGATAGCACATTTATTGATTCCTTAAATGGGAATTTGCTTCCTTCATTGGCAACACAACAAAATTCACAGTGTAAAATTGTAAAAGTAAAGTGAAAACCAAAACACAAGTGCCAGACCCAGGCATATACACAGTATACACTGTATACTGTACATTTAAAATATGGGGTCCATACCACTTCTCTAGTTTGTCTGTGTTAAGTTATACCAGCAGAAAACTGCTACTCAGTACAAACCCACTGATTCAATGTAGTTGCATGCAATAACAAGTAAAGATTTATCAATGCAAAGTTTTAATTTATCATTGCAATTAGCACTACATAAAGCAGAATGATCACCTAATCTCACTGATAAAGATTTGTCTGGTTAGTGGTAATGGAAGCAACTGCTAGCTAACAGTAAAACAGTCACTGGCTGGTGAAAGACATAATTCATCCTGGAAAAAGGATTTTACACCTCTGAAGGAGGAGAAATAAAAATTGGTAATGAAGCTGGAACAAAGCGATAAATGTTAAATGTGAAAAGAAATCTCTACAAGTCAGTGTTCTTCATTATCGTAATGTTTTTCTTTTTTGTGCTTAAGTAAGACCTGACTGAAATTTTAAAAAAAGAGATTGTGAGCGCCTTATTCTTTATGTTCATTTCCATTAGACATTACAGATACGGCACTGAATGCACAAAGTGTACAGTATATTTTTAAACTAGACAGTTTCAGTAAAAATACAACAAAAAAGACTGCATGTAGTCTTGTATAAAATAGAACACAACAAACAGACTCAAAAAATAAACTGCAAAATTTAACTTATCACTTATTTAATTAAACCTCTGAAGAGAAGTCCAATACCTGGAGGTATCCAGAGGATAGTCCCCTGTCAGTTGCCTCCCTTCTATACTTTTCTCAGTCCCTAATAGAAGTCACTGATCAATTAAAGCTAATTGAAATCCACACTGGAAAGAAAAAATAAATGTATATCACCTATGTTGTTCTTACATTACAAAGTCTTCTCCTTACAAGGGTTTGTCATGGAGAGTGAGACTTTAATTAATCAGCTGGTAAAAGCCCTGAAGCATCAAGCAAATGAATAAATTACTTTTTCCAAAGCCTGTCTGACTAGCAAATTCAGTTTGCACTGTACCAAAAAAATGGTTACACTTTGCCACATTACTGCACAAAGTATTTACACATTAAAAAACATTTGCCTTTTTACTAGGACCAGTGATTCAGATTTCCATTAGACAAACACTGGGCATGTTAATCATAGATTTTGACAAGCGAGAATATACTGCTGCACATATCCATTTTCTGAATCCTCTATTCCCATTACAAGGCTGCTAGTCAATCCAAATGATATAATGAGTGTTTTGACTTGCACTACATAACTAGCACATTAGAACAGAAGCATGTACTGTATGTGTACACTCATTTCCATACCAGTACATTTTCCAACTAAAAAATACACCATAAAGGTCTCCATTTTAAACACACAATAGCTCAGGACATTGCCACACATCCTGGAAAACACAAAACTACATCTCTGTTTTCAGTATCCAAAAACAATGTTCATTTTTTTAACAAAAAAATACAATAAATACATTTGAAAAATCTAAATACACAAACACCATGTTTGTACACACATGGATTAGTAATTTGATAACTTCCAGTCTGAGAATAAATAAAAATACTGCAAGCAGTTGTCAGTTTAAATTTATTTAACCATAAAATTGCACCACAGCCATAGCAGGATACTTTTCTGATGTAATATTATTAATTTATTCAATGAGAAATACAATTACACTGCAAGAGATAAACAACTTCCCTGCAGTTTGCTTTTGCACTGCCTCAGCAAGCAGACACACAAACACAATGGCATACACAATTGAACAAGATAGGGGTTGTTCTCACTGTGGAAAATCCATTCTGACTCCTTAAAATTAAAATAAACAATTTTCAGCTAACAGGGACAAAGTTACGTTAGTGTTGTCAGTGTTTAATTTTTCACTTTGTGCTTCATTTGCATGTTTTTTGTGTTTATATGATGTTTCTCCCATATCCCAAAAATGTTCCTGTTAGGTTGATTTGTAACTCTGAATTGGTCCACTGTGAATCAGTGTTATTGTGCATGACTGCACACTTTCCTGGTTGATTCTTGTCCTGTACCTGATGCTGTGTCTTTCTAATAAAAAATCAGGTTCGGAAATTTTTATTTAAATGGCAGAGTAACCTAATGGTGTAAATACAAAAATATTTTTAAACTAGCCACAGTTCATGTTGACATTTATTTATTTGGCTGACACCTTTAAACATGGTGACTTACAACATTTATGATACAACTGGTCACATTGAATTTGGTTTTCCAGTTGGAGCACAGGCAGGTCAATTGGATTGCTCATAGTCACACAGTATCAGTAGTGGGGTTTGAACTCACAACAGCAGTGTTTGAAATCCAAAGCCTTAACCACTACACTATACTGCCTGCCTGTTGAAGAGAAGTTATAGAGTAATTTAAAAATATTTGCTATCTTTTGCCCTACATGTATTAGCATCTTTCCTTGGTGCATCTGAACCTCTCTTGACTGGTGCTCCTTTTCTCAAAAGTGTTCCTGCAATACCTGTTTCTCAGAACTCTTTTACTATTTTCAATACATAATGACTATTTAAAAATTTTAACAAGGACACAAAAATCACATATGAATGAAGTTTAACCATGTATACCTACTTCTAAGGTCTAAGTAGACAAAGAACAAGGCCATGGAGTGTTAGCAGGAAATCAGAATTCCTCCAGGTCAATAAAGAGTAACATATGGTCCCAGGTTAACATATGTTGGTCATACAGTTCAACATCTAACAAAAGGCCAGTCATAACATTCCTTAAATGGCAGCACATTGACTTAGACTTGAAGGAGTATGATAATGTGGCCACTTTAAGTTAAGCAGCTTCATATGCTAATTTATGAGTTACTTAAAGATTAGCAATTCTGGAACACCAGGAAGCTTAAAGTGGAGCACAGTCTGTGTGCCCAAAAGGTAAGCAAGAGAGAGTTTATAGCTATCCTTAGCTAAAGAGTTTACTGAGATTAAACATGAGAGGTGAGCTGAAGTAAGGGTTCAGTGGAGGAAGAAAAAGGAGCATATGAGGAGAGGTGACAAAAGGAAGTGAAAATCAAAGCAAGTGAAAAAAGTCAATCAGAACCAGACTCTGAAAGCCTAACAGGAGCTTCTGTTAGGATATAAAAACTACAATCCAGCCATTGTAAGAAATCAGGTCACTGAGCTGACCTAGGCAGATAAGGTGTCACCATTTTAAATACACACTGTCTGCTTCAGTTAATTTTAGTGGTCACACCTCTCATTTGGTTCTGTCAGGAGCAATAAACTGCAGCAAAATAAGCCTGTCAATGATGTCTGGAGAGGGCTTCGTCTGGCTTTGTTTTTGTTGTCCTCAAAAAGCTAAGAGTTATTTCAAAAGAACCTTTAAGAAAGGGATGGACCCTGCAAGGGAAAGCATGCAGTTTGCAAACACATGTGACTAACACATGTATTCTGAGCTCCTGTGGGCAAGATCTTTTATGAGGTGACAAAGATACTGGGAAAACACATTATTGGAAAACTGTCACATTGTGATTTCTATAAAAACAGTCTACAGCCACAGTGGTGTGAAAAACTATTTGCCCCCTTCCTGATTTCTTATTCTTTTGCATGTTTGTCACACAAAATGTTTCTGATCATCAAAAACATTTAACCATTAGTCAAATATAACACAAGTAAACACAAAATGCAGTTTTTAAATGATGGTTTTTATTATTTAAGGAGAAAAAAAAATCCAAACCTACATGGCCCTGTGTGAAAAAGTAATTGCCCCCTGAACCTAATAACTGGTTGGGCCACCCTTAGCAGCAATAACTGCAATCAAGCGTTTGCGATAACTTGCAATGAGTCTTTTACAGCGCTCTGGAGGAATTTTGGCCCACTCATCTTTGCAGAATTGTTGTAATTCAGCTTTATTTGAGGGTTTTCTAGCATTAACCGCCTTTTTAAGGTCATGCCATAGCATCTCAATTGGATTCAGGTCAGAACTTTGACTAGGCCACTCCAAAGTCTTCATTTTGTTTTTCTTCAGCCATTCAGAGGTGGATTTGCTGGTGTGTTTTGGGTCATTGTCCTGTTGCAGCACCCAAGATCGCTTCAGCTTGAGTTGACGAACAGATGGCCGGACATTCTCCTTCAGGATTTTTTGGTAGACAGTAGAATTCATGGTTCCATCTGTCACAGCAAGCCTTCCAGGTCCTGAAGCAGCAAAACAACCCCAGACCATCACACTACCACCACCATATTTTACTGTTGGTATGATGTTCTTTTTCTGAAATGCTGTGTTCCTTTTACGCCAGATGTAACAGGACATTTGCCTTCCAAAAAGTTCAACTTTTGTCTCATCAGTCCACAAGGTATTTTCCCAAAAGTCTTGGCAATCATTGAGATGTTTCTTAGCAAAATTTTTGCTTAACAGTGGTTTGCGTCTTGGAAATCTGCCATGCAGGCCGTTTTTGCCCAGTCTCTTTCTTATGGTGGAGTCGTGAACACTGACCTTAATTGAGGCAAGTGAGGCCTGCAGTTCTTTAGACGTTGTCCTGGGGTCTTTTGTGACCTCTCGGATGAGTCGTCTCTGCGCTCTTGGGGTAATTTTGGTCGGTCGGCCGGCCACTCCTGGGAAGGTTCACCACTGTTCCATGTTTTTGCCATTTGTGGATAATGGCTCTCACTGTGGTTCGGTGGAGTCCCAAAGCTTTAGAAATGGCTTTATAACCTTTACCAGACTGATAGATCTCAATTACTTCTGTTCTCATTTGTTCCTGAATTTCTTTGGATCTTGGCATGATGTCTAGCTTTTGAGGTGCTTTTGGTCTACTTCTCTGTGTCAGGCAGCTCCTATTTAAGTGATTTCTTGATTGAAACAGGTGTGGCAGTAATCAGGCCTGGGGGTGGCTACGGAAATTGAACTCAGGTGTGATACACCACAGTTAGGTAATTTTTTAACAAGGGGGCAATTACTTTTTCACACAGGGCCATGTAGGTTTGGATTTTTTTTCTCCCTAAATAATAAAAACCATCATTTAAAAAGTGCATTTTGTGTTTACTTGTGTTATATTTGACTAATGGTTACATGTGTTTGATGATCAGAAACATTTTGTGTGACAAACATGCAAAAGAATAAGAAATCAGGAAGGGGGCAAACAGTTTTTCACACCACTGTAAGTACATTAACAGTGCAATGGCAAATGTGTCAGCTCTCAATTCTCCAGGTTAAGGGGTAATTCTGTTAGTAGTAATTGATGAGATCCTCCAATTATGAGGCAGTGGTTTCTTGAATGTCTTATTTGTATGCACTGGGGTTGTAACCACTTGATTTCAGGGTCAAATTAAGCCATAATCCAACCCAACCTTCAATGTGTAAGACCTCCTCCTTCTGCACAGCCTACAACCTCACATTTACTACCGTTATGCCTCCTGCCTACTGTTTGATAGCAATGCAAATAATCATTCTAACAACTTGTCCACTTATGCCCACATGTCTGTCTATACCATTGTTTCTATATGTACCATAGTCACATATTTTTGCTGTTTAAACCGTACTGTAATATTGCTTGCTCTGGATAGGTGTTTCTTAGGGTTATAACATACAATACAAGCAACTGATTGGTCTGGACTTTACTTTCTACCATCTAGTACATGGACTTGTTAGGGCATTGTAATGACTAATGTCTACTGTACTGTACATTATTACTTTTAGCCTTCACAATTCTTTAATTTCAGGCAAGAAATCTTACGGTCAGTGCACTGTGTTCTAATAAATATTTAAAGCAGTTTCATAAATAAATTATCTACATCCTGACACTATAAATATAAGAATTATCACACTGGGTATTGACGTAAAAAAAGTAAAAAATAAGATATAGTATAATATGTTACGTTACAATGGATATGAACAATGTCCTGATCTGCACATCTGTATCTCTTGGTGCTTTATTTTGTTCTTCTGTAAAAGCTGCTGATGTTGGGATCAGCAATAAAGTAGGTAATCACAAATGTGAAACATCTGTACCAGAAAACAGCATTCTCAAAATTTTGTATATCAATATTTCACAGACGTACTCAAATGCTTGAGAAAATCAAAGTGCAAAAAATGAAATAAAGAGAAGTCACAGAGCTCACCCCATAGCAATCCTGTCTCTGCTTCAGGGTAGCTGGAAGAAAGATAACTAGGTATTTGCCATGTATCTCAGAACATCATATCCATGACCTTATCTGAAAACTATAATATCTTAGGTATCAAAAAATTAATAATAATATTTCTCTTTCAATAAATTGCAATAAATAAATAGGAGAGCAATTGAGTAAGAAGTCAGTGAATGTGTGGCACTCTTAAACCCTTATTACCAGATTGCATATAAAAGGTGGAGTAGCCTGTTCCACAATGTGAATGCAAGCAATTTTCCCCTACCCATTGCCCATCAACATGAATTTTCCATCAAAAGAAACTCAGCTGTGCCCTTGCAGCAAGAAATTACCAGGAAGAAACAGCCCCATTATGTTTTCTGTTTATTACTAGCAGAACCCATAAATACAGATACACTCAAAGCGGCTTTCATTAAAAAAGAAAGAAAACACTGCAGGGCTGGGTAAAGCAGGTGGAAAAATGAAAAATGTTAAACAGAGGTCTTTTAATATAAAAAAAGGCATGTCTGCAGAAACTGTGCTTTTGAAGGCTGGGGCAAGACAAGTTAAAAATAACATAATCTTGCCAAACTAGTTCAATCCAACTCTATTTCAGGATGGTGGAAAGCTAGAGTATATCCTAGCCACATTAAGCGAATGGCAGGAACCATTCCCAGATGAGGTGCCAAATAACAAATGTAAAAAGAACTAGCAGAAATTTAATATAAGATTTAGCAAATATACCAGTTTACTAGGTATGAGTCATAAGGAAGTCAGGGCAAATCACTTGAGCACAAGGCAGAAACCAGTCATGAATTACTCCCAGACTTAAACACAATGAGCCAAGTTGATCCAACAGGCAAGCCCCAGTAGAATGTGCTGAATTGAACTGAAAAGAAAAAGCAAACTATATACTGACTGCTGTTACTGTGATTTTTGCATTTTACAAAATCAGTCCACGCTACTACAATATACACATCATTAATATATATTAAAATGTTATATGTGCTCATTGAAAATAAATTTCAATAATTGAGCTTCAATTGTGAGATTGCTGATTTAACAAAGAGGAATTAAGAAATGAGGGTGGCACAGTGGCCCAGTGGGTAGCGCTGCTGCCTCGCAGTTAGGAGACCTGAGTTTGCTTCCCAGGTTCTCCCCATGTCTGCGTGGGTTTCCTCCGGGTACTCCGGTTTCCTCCCACAGTCCATAGACATGCAGATTAGGTGCATTGGCGGTTCCATATTGTCCCTAGTGTGCGCTTGGTGTGTGTGTGTGCCCTGCGGTGGGCTAGCAATCTGCCCGGGGTTTGTTTCCTGCCTTGTGCCCTGTGTTGGCTGGGATTGGCTCCAGCAGACCCCCGTGAACTTGTAGTTAGGATCCAGCTGGTTGGATAATGGATGGATGGAGTTAAGAAATTGGTATATGTCTGGGGTTAGTGCTGTATAATACTTAAAGGTAAGTTTTTGTCCCCCATCCCTCATGCTCTGCTAATGGTCCTCCATTAACCAAATAACTGTCTTTGCTTACAAATTCAAAAACAAATTCCTTAATGTTATGCTGCTCATTTTGTTTACAAGTAGTGTTATGTTTTAGATAGACAGATGGAACACACGATCACATGTTTTAAAACTTTAAAAATAGTGACATGTATATCAATTCAGACTGCATAAATCTGAAATTTAAAGTAATTTGCAGTTAAAAATAATTTGGTCAGAATTTCAGATTAGGGATGACTCACTGACATATGGAGATAAATAGAAGGGTTGCATACAAATGTACAGTAGAATGTCAGACTACAGTATTTGTGACCTGTCTTTGAGGGTTTTGGGTTGCTACATTTTGTCCTCAATGATTATCCAACTAGGCCATTACATTTGCATATTAATATTCAATCTTCTATCCAGCCTGGTTCAAGTCATCACAGAATGGTGGAATGCAGAGGTTCAATTAGCATCTGCTTTTGCTTCCCAGTAAATCTTACTCTAGTTCAGTGATCAGGTGAGGGGACGCTGGCGCACGCAAGTTGCTGCCGCTCCTCCCTGTTAACAACACTTTTCGCACAATTCGCTTTAATTCTACACTTTCTCACGCTTGTTTTATTTCTTTTATTGTACGTATAGTTCATGGATACAGCAGACTTGAATTGCATGGATTGTGCTTAATATTTACAGATTTTATGGACTCTACTTTGATTGGGAACAGCTGAGTCTGTGGATCGCGGGATGAGACCTACGAACATTTCTTTGTACCTGGCATATATGACCTCGGGATGATCTGTCTCCGTGATTATATTCGCTATGCTGATCTGCTCCCGATTCATTTCACAGTACTCTACGACTGGGATCTGATCTGATGCTCATACTAACCTGGCTTATGGCTCCGGGGCGATCACGCATGAAATTAACAAGCGTTACTGTTTGTGGCTGTGTATTGGAACCTCCAAATCCTGCTACCTCCTCCTGCTATGCTTTTGCTGCTTTGCTATCGCCGTTCACCTCATCTACGCTACCACACCCGCCTGTCCTAATGGTTCCGCTATGCTGTGCTGCTTCTCCACTGCTTTTCAGATAAGTATTGTCAAGTATTATGCTAAAATACTCTCATGACAAACTCCTTTTTATTAAACAGTGTGTCCAGAGCAAATGGTCTGATTGGAACATCCTAAAAGACGCCGGTATTTTGCAGCGCCCGAAATATATACATCGCGGGTCAGGTCGCCGCCACCGCCGGGCTGCGAATGAAAAGACAACCGGCAGCATTTGCTCAGGAATAAGCCTTCCTTCTCATGGCCCTGAAAATACAAGTGTCAGCGTGCCAAATTTACATTGTGTGGAAATAAACCCTGATCACGGCTCTGTGCAAAAAGATGCCTCATTAACCAATATTGCACTGTTTAACTCGAGATCTCTTAATGGCAAAGCATTGGTGCTGTCAGAACTCATCACTGACACCAGGCTTTATATACTGTGCTTAACGGAGACTTGGCAAAAACCGAACGAATTGACGACTCTCACGGAGGCGACTCCACCTGGTTTCACTTTCCATACAGAACCTCGCAGCTCTAGACAAGGAGGTGGGCTAGCGGTAATTATCAGAGCAGACTTAAATATCAAACGAATCCCAATTGACTGTCCACTGTCTTTTGAGTGCCTGGCTCTTAAACTAATAACGGAAACAGGTCCTGTCTCACTCATTGTTCTTTATCGTCCCCCAAAATACAATGCATCCTTCTTATCTGATCTGATTGAACTTTTAACCCACCTAAGCTCTTACTCTCAGAGAATTATCCTTCTTGGTGATTTCAACATCCATATTGACATTACTACATCTAAACTGAGAAATGAATTCCTTTCCTTACTGGACTGCTTTGACTTAACACAACATGTTGATTTTCCCACCCACTCTGGTGGTCATATATTGGATCTGATCTGCACTTCTGGACTATCTGTTGCCAGCATTTATAGCACTGATTTGGGACTCTCTGACCATAAAGCAGTATTTTTCACTGTCTCACTGCCTTTACCTCCTCTTACCTGTAAACGACAAATCTCTTACAGAAACCTTAAAAATATCTGCCCCTCTATCCTTTCTGGATCCATTTCTGATCTTTTACTGCCTGCACCTATTCCATCAACACTAGATAGTCTTGTTGATCACTATAACTCAGCCCTTCATTCAGCATTAGATAAAACAGCTCCTTTAAAACATAAGGAGGTTTCCTTTAAACGTTCAGCTCCTTGGTATAACTCAGATTTGCGATCTATGAAAGCAGCTGGCCGACGCCTTGAGAGAATGTCACGTAAGACTGGCCTCACCGTGCACATCCAGGCTTTCTCTGACCACCAAAGAGCTTACAGAGAAGCACTAACTGCTGCTAAGAACACCCACTATGGCAGAATAATAGAAAGTGGCCACAATAACCCAAGGGTTTTGTTTTCTGTAGTTAATAAACTACTCGAACCTGCATCTAGCCCAACTACCTCTTCTACTGAAGTCTGTGAGGATTTCCTCCACTTTTTCCGTAACAAAATTAAAGATCTAAATAATTCAACTAACATAAATGTATCATCTGTTTATATCTCTCCCTGTTTTCTCACTCCATCCAGCTCCTTCTCTAAGTTCTCAGCAGTCACATCTGCTTTTGTTAATGACCTGCTTTGTAAGATGAGGCCGACTACTTGTGTACTGGACCCCATCCCCAGCACAATACTTAAATCCTGCCTTCATGCCATAATCCCGACTGTTACAACAATAATAAACTCATCCCTTGACACTGGCTCTGTGCCGCTCACTTTTAAAATCGCTTCTGTAACCCCAATGTTAAAAAAGTCTGGTCTTGATGCTGACAATCTTAACAATTTCCGGCCTATTTCCCACTTACCTTTCCTGTCTAAAGCTCTTGAGCGTGTTGTAGCCTCCCAGCTCACCAATTACTTAACCTCTAATAACTTGATGGAACCCTTTCAGTCTGGTTTCAGGGTGCAGCACAGCTGTGAAACTGCTCTGCTACGAGTAACCAATGATTTGCTTATGGCAGCAGACTCTGGACAAACCAGCATATTAATTCTGTTAGACCTCAGTGCAGCATTTGACACTGTCAAACATGACATTCTACTGTCCAGAATGGAGAACATGCTGGGTATCTCTGGCACTGCCCTCCAGTGGTTCAAGTCCTATCTGACTGATAGACAAGAGTTTGTTAGTCTGGGCAACAGCAGGTCCAGCACAGCGCCAGTCACACAAGGAGTTCCTCAGGGCTCTGTCCTCGGCCCTCTTCTCTTCTGTATTTATATGCTTCCCCTTGGCCATATTATTCGTAGCTATGGACTGGGCTATCATTTTTATGCAGATGATACTCAACTCTACTTCAATGTTAAAAGTGGAACTTCATCAGAGCTTTCTCAGCTCACAACCTGCCTTAGTGAAATTAAAACCTGGATGGAACAGAACTCTTTAAAATTGAACTGCAACAAAACTGAACTCCTGCAAATTGGGACTAAAATGCAACTTAATAAAATGAGCTCCTTCCCAGTCCATCTTGGCGGTGATCTCATCAGACCTGCCTCTACTGCAAAGAATCTTGGTGTCATTTTTGATTCCTCCCTCTCTTATTCCGCCCACATAAATCACATTAAGAAACTTTCTTACTTTCACCTCCGTAACATATCCCGTGTTCGCTCCTTCCTCTCCTTTTCTAATGCTGAGAAACTTGTCCATGCTTTTATCACATCCCGCATAAATTATTGTAACTCGCTGCTGGCGTGTGCCCCTTCTAATCTTATATCACAGCTCCAGCTTATTCAAAACTCGGCTGCAAGAGTCCTGACTCGAACCAGCAGCAGCGAGCACATCACACCCATCCTGCTCCGTCTTCACTGGCTCCCTGTGTCTTACAGAATCGAATATAAAATCCTACTAATAACCTACAAAGCCTTAAATAACCTCGCACCAAACTACATCAGTGACCTTCTCCATTACTATGTGCCTGCCCGTCCACTAAGGTCCTCTGATTCTGGCAATCTTGTTGTGCCCCACACTAATCTACACTCCATGGGTGACAGGGCCTTCAGCAGTATAGCGCCCAGACTCTGGAATGACCTACCGAAATTAATCAGATCAGCTGACTCGATGAATTCTTTTAAAAAACAACTCAAAACTCATCTGTTCAGGAAGGCTTTTAGCTCTATTTGACTTCATTCCCCTTCTCTCAGTTTACCTCTCTGTCAAGATGCTCATGTAACCTGTATGTGTGTGTGCTAGACCATCAATTTTGTTGTCTGTTAGGCTTTCTTTGAACTTACTGTCTTAATATTCTTTATTTATTTATTTGGTTTGTACAATGCTATACGCTGTATACCCTGCTGTTTTCTCTTATTTTCTGTAAGTGCCTTGAGCATGGGAAAGGCGCTATATAAATAAAATGTATTATTATTATTATTATAGTTCTGATTCTTAAAAGGTGATTCGTCTCTCCAGTTTCTCCTCTGTGAAGACTACATAACTGTTTACAAGAAGGCACTAGGGTTGTCAAAAGTATCAAAATATCAATGAGTATCAATTCTAACATTTTTAAAATTGTTTCAATGCTCATTTTTCATGGCATCAATTCCATTGCCTACATTATGAATAAATACAGTTAAGGTTCACATTTGAGCCTTGTGGGATGTCAATGGGCATGGCTGGAGTTGCAGCCCCATCTCAACCCACTCACAGATAAGATGGCAACTTCAGCACCTCAGAGCCTTCAACATTATACTGAACTGACAAAGAGGGAAGCTGGGCTGGAGTCTGGAAATACTCTGGCTTTGTAGCAAATTGGGACAGAAAACCACAAGATACATGCAAGATTTGCTACCGCACCATACAAACTAAGGTGGCTATCACAGCCAATTTAGCAAAACTCTTGTTTCACCGTCTCGCGAGTCAACACATAGAATTTCAAGAAGTAGATACCTTATTTCTAAATTACAGAAATATTAATCAGGATAAGCCTGTAAACAGATGCATGTTGTTTTTCCACAGGTTAAAACATTTTTTGTTTTCAGTTAAATGTTTAATGCATTCAGACAGGGGTCTCCACTCCACCTGTGGGCCAGTTTTATTCTATCCTGCTCCTTCAAGGACAACACTTTTTAATACAGCAGCTCTGTCACTCCCTCGATTTTTAAACTGCGCTTCTGTACTGCATTTCTTTCTTTTGCTACATGCAATTTTAAAATGATAGTTCATCACATTTACAATATATGTAAGGCACTATAACTTTTCAGTGCTCAATTGTACAAACAGTGGTATTACTTCTCCATGTGATCTTATACATAAATTTAAACTTTTTTTCTTTTTTTTTTTGTTTACAGAATTTTACTCTTACCTTTCACAAAAGATGGCACTACTTGAAGTACAGGTAAAATTCCGTTACAATGAACTGCCAGGGACCTAAAAAATATTTCGTTGTAATGAAAATTTTGTTGTAATGAGATTCTGTATTTGTCACTATAGTGCTTTCTTTCATTTGCATCCAGGCGTTTGCAAATAATTTCAATAGCTTTATTCGCGTTAATTTCTATCTCCTCCTGTCTACAAGTTATGCTGACAAGAATTTTTCTCAGCATTTCCTTGCCTAAATACACTTTCAGGGTGCAAATGATGCCCAAATCCAATGGCTGAAGCACTGCTGTGCAATTGGGTGGGAGGAATTCAACGCAAACATTATCTAAATGTGGAAGCATGCTGTGGGCAGCACAGTTATCAATCAAAAGCCAAATCATCCTTTTCTTCTTCTTCATATTGTGAGGTTTCTGAACTCTTTTGAGATTCCCCCCACCCAACGGGGCGACATGCCAAAATGCGGCACAAAGTGCAATTGCCATGTCCGTGGAAGATTATTTGTCCATTGCCAGGACAGGGCAACAGCAGGTTCACAGCACTGCAGTGAAGCAACACAGAAGCAAATCCTAAAAGATCGGGGTCGCGCTATAAGTCCCTGTCTTCCACCCCAAAACACAAGCCTTAGTCTCAAAAATTTAGCAAAACCAGATTTATTCAGCTTGAAACCAGAACAGCACGGTTATTTTTTGTAGCGTGATCTGCCACTCTCCTATACACAGACACAGCAGTCAGGCAGGGTCGTGGCCAGGTTAGTGGCCAAGTAATACTGTTCCCTGCATTTACAATGTTCCTTGCACCACCTATCGAGATCTTTTCTGTTTGCTTCGGTGAAGAGCCGCAGCAGAGCTGTGAGCCTGCTGTTGCCCCGGCAATTGATAAACTGTCTTCCACATACGCGGTGATCGCATTTCGGGACACTCTTCAGTGTGTTGTCCAGTTGGGGGAGGTCCCAAGAGAGTTTAGAAACCTCACATTTTCTTGAATGAGTGCCGCATTAATAGGAATGTTTCTTGAACAAGCATCAATGGACCACACAAAAGCTGCTTTTTCGACGTGTTCAAATGCAGCAGTTCGCATACATTTGCAACCCGAGATTTTTCTTCTTTTTTTGCTAGGTCTTTCAATAAAGTTGACAGTGTCGATGGCGAAATTCCAAATTCACTGGCAACGTCTTTTTTCTTTTTGTCGCGACCGATAGCTGCAAAAATTTAAAGTTTTTTTTTTCTAATATGTACTGTTATCGTTTTTTCGTGTCTGCTGTTTCTATAGGAGGGTGACAATTAGTTAAATTCTAATGGATATTTTTCAAATGTTGACGAGCAATAAGCAAAAGGTATCACTGAAAACCACCGAAAACAAAAACAGCAAAAAAAAAACAGTATGAGGAAAGTTCGAAGAAAGAAAAAAACATTTACAGTGTTTCTGTTTGGGGGATCGTTGTGGACAACTGAGCTGCGGCCACAGAACTAACTGCTCTGTGGATGGTTCATTCAGGCATTTCAAGGTCTTTTGGGCACTTCGTTTTAATGAAAGTATCTGCTCAATTTATTTCACAGTAACAAGATTTCTATAGACTCATGCTATATGGTTAAACTGTCAGGACCATAAAAATACTTTGTTGTAATGAAAATTTTGTTGTAAAGATATTCGATGTAATGGAATTTTACCTGTATTTGCATTTAATGACTACAATTTTTATTATTTGTTTTCATGAATGTATTGCGTACATAATTGTCAATTTACTTAAATATATTTTAATTGAGTTATATTATATACTAGCAAAATACCCGCGCTTCGCAGCGGCGAAGTACTGCCTTAAAATTTTTATTAAGAAGACAATTAAACCTTTTTAAAACTGAGGGAAAATATACCAATAATTATTTGTTAAGGATCTCTTTGTATGCCACGTTGTCAGTTCGGCCCTCCAGTTGTAATATGACCAAGCTGTAGCTGTGCGCTGAGCTTACTCTTGAGCATGC
>JANRMT010062814.1:72453000-72472757 GCA_026402145.1 Polypterus bichir lapradei
TTACGACAGTATTTGTAGGACTTGTGTTGAAGAGACATTCGGCATCTGTCAAGCGTTGTAAGTATACAACCAGTTTCATTGATAACTTCACATCCAGCTTTTGAGAGTTTAAACATTTCTAAACATCAAAGTGTCCACTACTGAAATCGTCACCTGTGAATCTAAGATGTTTAAGAGGCATTGGCGGTTGTCCAAAGGTGTAAAATATTTGGCCATTTCAGTACACTTAAGCATTTCACTCTTCTAGTGCTCCTGTGTAGTATAATTATCTCCTGTACCGTCATCAGTCCACACCTTGAACCTTTCCCAGTCATTCAATACATAAGACACAATGTTCCTCCGGATATCAATAGTGAGCCTGATATGGCTGTGCAATATGTAACAAAGAGAATGGAAAAGGCAGGTGCCATCTCCGGGCATGGAAACCACTTGGTAAGTGACAGTTCTTTGATCGATGGTGATTACCTCGATAGACATGTTAATGGGGGTACGGTTGGAATGATAAAGGAAATGGGTACCTGAACAATGTAAAGTAAGTCTAAAATACCTATACAATAACTATAATCGTAATAAATGAACAATAAAACAGCGGAGAAGCCGTGGATTAAATAAAAAGGCTGTAGTTATCAGCAGGGAGACGTAAATACCGTGGCGAAGCAAGGAAGGGAATGTAGAGACTGGAGCGACAGACGGCCTTATATAGGCAGGCAGCCAACAACGTGGGAGGGGTTGGGATGGGGGACCCAACGCCGCCTCACACGGTGACCAAGCTGCAGGCTATGGACGTATATATGTACGTAAGTAGGATTCAGTTAGCGTTGGGAACCCGCGTACCAAATTTCTTGAAGATGGGCCTATAAGTAACAAAGACCGTTGAAAAGTTCATGGCAGCCAACAGTGGCATCATATCACCGAAATAAGTACCAAATTTCAGCCTTCTACCTATGAATAAGAAAGTTCAACATGGTGGAGGTTGTTGACCGTTACGCGTAGAATTTTGAAATGAAACCTGCTTAACTTTTGTAAGTAAGCTGTAAGGAATGAGCCTGCCAAATTTCAGCCTTCTACCTACACGGGAAGTTGAAGAATTAGTGACGTTGGAAACTTCAATATGGCGGCCGACAGTGGCATCATACCACTGAAATAAGTACGTACATCGGTTTTAGTTAGCGCAGGGAAGCCACCTACCAAATTTCGTTAAGATGGGGCCATAAATAAGAAAGTTCAACATGGCGGACATTGTGAAAATTAGTGACATTGGAAAGTTCAATATGGCGGCTGACAGTGGCGTCATACCATCGAAATAAGTACATACATCGGTTTCGGTTAGCGCAGGGAATCCGCCTACCAAATTTCGTGAAGATGGGGCCATAAATAAGAAAATTCAACATGGCGGACGTTGTCGACCGTTATCGACCGTTATGACCGTTACGTGTAGAATTTCGAAATGAAACCTGTTTAACTTTTGTAAGTAAGCTGTAAGGAATGAGCCTGCCAAATTTCAGCCTTCTACCTACACGGCAAGTTGGAGAATTAGTGACGTTGGAAAGTTCAATATGGCGGCTGACAGTGGTGTCATACCACCGAAATAAGTATGTACATTGGTTTCGGTTAGCGCAGGGAAGCCGCCTACCAAATTTCGTGAAGTTGGGGCCATGAATAAGAAAGTTCAACATGGCGGACATTGTTGACCGTTATGACCGTTACGCGTAGAATTTCAAAATGAAACCTACTTAACTTTTGTAAGTAAGGTGTAAGGAATGAGCCTGCCAAATTTCAGCCTTCTACCTACACGGAAAGTTGGAGAATTAGTGATGTTTGGAAAATTCAATATGGCGGCCGACAGTGGCGTCATACCACCGAAATAAGTACGTACATCGATTTTGGTTAGCGCAGGGAAGCCACCTACCAAATTTCGTGAAGATGGGGTCAGCCTTCTACCTACACGGGAAGTTGGAAAATTAGTGACGTTGGAAAGTTCAAAATGGCGGCCGACAATGGCGTCATACCATCGAAATAAGTACATACATCGGTTTTGGTTAGCGCAGGGAAGCCGCCTACCAAATTTCGTGAAGATGGTGCCATAAATAAGAAAGTTCAACATGGCGGACGTTGTCGACCGTTATCGACCGTTATGACCGTTACGTGTAGAATTTCGAAATGAAACCTGCTTAGCTTTTGTAAGTGAGCTGTAAGGAATAAGCCTGCCAAATTTCAGCCTTCTACCTACACGGGAAGTTGGAGAATTAGTGATGAGTGAGTGAGTGAGTGAGTGAGTGAGTGAGTGAGTGAGTGAGGGCTTTGCCTTTTATTAGTATAGATTACTTTAATGTCAAAATAATTTAGTTGTTGACCTTCACTTAAATGCAACTTTATTATTCCACTGTGACTAAAAGCTGCAACTGGTATAATTCTGGACATTTTGAGTATCAAACCTGCAACTCAAGTCCAAAATCTGCTGGATAAAAAGCTGTAAGGCTGCCAAACACATCTGACTTCTGTTTGTTTTTTATGATATATAGCCAATTACAGCAGCATTGGCTACAGGCACTCTGATAAATATGACTGCTCTCTGGATGCTAGATATACTGTACTAGCAAGTTAAGAAATACTTTTGCAGTGGCACTAAGAAAAAAATAAAAACAAGTCCTGACACATTATTTGAAAAAAAAAACAACTTTTAAGCTTTAAATAACCTCATTTAATCAAAAGTGCTTTTGCTTTTGGTCTTATTTGTTTTGGCTTGCTCCTGACATTCACAGACCTCTCCCACACGGATAATGAAAACATTTGTGTACACTATCAGGTGTGTTAAATGATATGCTCCATTTCTTAGTACTTTTCCGTCATAATGTAAATAAAACTTCAAAAGATAAGTAGAGCAAAAAACTGACAAGACAAACTTTATATTCTTTCTTTCTGGATTTCTGTCCATCCCACCTGTGCAGACTACAAATTAGATGCAGCAGATTGACATGGCTCTGTAGAGTCCACATCTTTAATACAGTATAGGCAAGAAAACTGCTTTACAAATATAGGGAGACCAGGCCATCTCGTGACTACCTCACGTTGTAAACGTATTCAATAGGATTTATAATACTTAACCCAAAAAACAGCAGTCAATGAAATAAGATAAGTATAATATCCAATTTTTTTTTTTACTGTTATAGTTGACAGGTCTACTAGTACATAAGACATTATTTACTTTGCAATGTGAATATATGTGACTGCATTTGAAACCATATAGATCTATGCGAGAATGAAACACATACTAAAATAAAGATTTACCACTGAATAATTACAGCACAAGATGTGAAAAAATTAAATATCCTATTAGTTCAAACATCTAAGAACATTCTGTAATTAAACCAACATTATGACATCTTGGCAAGCAATCTGAATATTGTTCTGCTCTTTATTTGTGTTTTCATTTAAATGTCAAGTTTTCACAGCATAAAAAACACACTACTATATAATTAACATTTCCCTGTTTGTTGAATTACGTAAACCTAAAAAAAACATTATTTTAGTAGTGATTTTTTAATACTTGAGAGAATACTTTTATACGTAAAAGAGACAAAACATAACAAAGAGTTAAGAATTCTTTGGCATGATTAAAGCACAGCAGAAGATAGTTATCTCACTATCCAGCCTCTGGCAACAGTCATTAACCTGCATGACAAGAGCCTGTGACTAATTTTATCTGAAATCTCAAGACTGTAAGTCTGTAATGTGATGTTTTTCTTTTGAATAAACAAATGGCACAGATCTATCTGCACCAGAAAAAAACACAGTTATAAAACTGGCAGAATATCTGCTACATATAGAGGAGCTGCATCAATTAGTAGTCATTCATTTATTTGGTGGTCTAATTATTTAGTTATGTAATCAAAACATTCACTGCCAAGATCACATAGACTTCATAACCGGCAGTGTTGTGAGGCAGAAAAGGCAACTGAACTTTAAACCTCAATGCTGCTGATTCAATCCCTGGCTTAGTGCACGTTGGCCAACTGTAAAGCAGTGGTTCTAACCGAAAAAAACGGATTTAAACAACGGTAACATATTACGTCTTCTGATGGACAGACAATGATAATAATACTGCAAGAACTCACAAATACAACAGACCAGATATATTTGTGAGGGTGGGAGAGAAATGATGCCCTCTGTTGGCAATGAGATTTAATGCATGAGCAATTTTTTTATCCTAAATTGTCAGTTGTTAGTTGTTATATGCAAAATATAAGCAAGTATAATCCTGGTGGCTCTCAGTGGTAATGTATTTTTGTCGCAGCCAAGCTTGTAAATGAGTTCTTTTACTAATTAGCTGTCATATTTTCACATTTCTGCATTCTCAGTATGTGACAGTTTGTATGTTTCAGTTAAATGTTAAGTTACCACTAATCTGTGGTACCTTATTTTTAAGCATTTTTACAGGGCTGTATTCAGCCACTGGTATCCTGTTCAGGATTGGTCACTGCAGTCGTACCCAGTGCCACAGAAGCAGACACTGGATCCTCACATTCCAATTCTGGAAAAAGGAAACTGATAAGATAATTGGAAAAATGGGTCTGCGGTGGGCAGGCACCCTGCCCGAAGTTTGTTTCCTGCCATGCTCCCTGAGTTGGCTGGGATTGGCTCCAGCAGACCCCCGTGACCCTGTAGTTAGGATATAGCGGGTTGGATAATGGATGGATGGATGGATGGAAAAATGGGTTGTGCTGAGGTGAAAATGGCAATATATATTTTCTTAAGAAAATAAATCATATTATCATTCCCTGTTATACAGAAACAATTTAAAACAAAATTTTGAAACAAGAAAAATTTAAGGAATTCAAAACTGGTTCAATATAACAATGATTGGGTGTAAGTTTCAGATAATAATTTTCAGGAATACCTTTTTGTACCAGAGTGTTGAGAAGAGTCAAAGTATATTTTAGCATCATTGAACACAATGCAGGAACCAACTAAGAAGGGAATGCCAGTTTATTACAGGACACACTCAAGCTCACACCTGACTACAGTCATACTGGATCAATTTTTAGTCATTAATATGAGGAGGAGGAGGTTAGGAGCACGCACTGATACAGTGCATTGCCGCACCCATCACACAACAAACCAACTTAGGATCCAGATTAGGACCCGAGTGCAGCCATGTATACCTCAGCACCACACTAGTTCAGATGGAGTGGAACAGTGTGAGGTTTTTTTATGGCGGCTGGAGTGCCAGTTCTACCACCAACCCCCAAGTTTTTGCACATCTTTTAAAAATTTGAGGAAATAAAAATACCCAGGGGACAAATCCAAATATAAGGAAAATTTTTAAACTTCATACATTAAATGACAAGGCTAGGAATCTATGCAGTTCCAATTTTAAGCTCAAAGACAACGAATGCAGAAATTCTTAATTACCAAACTAAACTTATATTTCCGAAAAATAACTAATGTACTACCAAATAAATGCATACATACAGTGGGCAAAAAGGAAAAAGATTTAAGTGATGAATGCAACAACACACATGAATTAGACACAGATTAAAATGATCAATCTGCGTTTACTTTATACATGTCCACTAACCACAAATGCCACCTGGCACTAAAAGATCTGCTGATCTAAAAACCTTGTCCTTACTTCTTTTTCTCATTTCCCAAACAAAGCTCAAGACCCAGATATTCTCTTCTTTTTCTTTTTAACTCCTTGAACTTCTTTATCCTCCCTCTTTTGTTTCCCCTTAACTGCTGTCTACAAACTACAGTCTGCTGTCACTTGTTTGCTAGCTTGTTACACATTTATGTTCATTCCATATTATAACCCAATCTCTATTGTAATCATTGTATTTTTGTCCTTCCCACGTTATTTTAATGAATGTGTCTGCCATGTAGAAAAACCTGCTGGGTAAGGCACTAAGGTACTGTATATACATAAGTTATTGTTTCTTTGTCACTTTTATAGCAAAAACCATAAAACTGATTTTAGATTAAACTATGAATACAATAAATAAGCATCATAACTGGGGTAGTGTTTCATCATTTAAGCTGGTTAAAAATGATGTGGTAGTGCTGCTGTCTTGTAACAAGGAGGCCTGGAGGCTCCATGTGTGGAGTTTACATGTAATCCCTATGTGCACATGTGGTTTCCTCTGGGAGCTATAGTTTCCTTCCACTGCCCAAACACACACTGTTCAGGTGGATTAGAGATGACAAACTGGTCCCTGACGTTTTTTTTTTTTTTTTTTTTTGCTTCTTAGGTAGGGGACTGTCAAAAAACAGGACCTATTAAAACCCACTTAGGCATGCCCAAAGAGTGCGGAGGAATGTTAAAGGTCCCATTCATAATTCACAACATATACTTAAGGCCAAACTATATAAATAACTCAGTACTGATTATTTCATTGGACTTTTACAGTATTCCCTTACAGGACATTGGACGGAATCTGACTTCGCTTGCACTACATAATATACAATATACCTTTCTCAAGTCCGTTTAAGTTGCATTTTACTCGGGGTATCGGCCTGCAAAGAGTCCTTTGGATATCCTGAACCGTCAATGGTAGGCAGACGCGAAGACAAGTCATTGTGAAAGCCTAAATGAACAGACACTCCCACTCTGGATGGAGAGTCAAAGCAGAGCCCTGCCGCATGCACCTGCTGCTTCAGGCTCTACAGAGTGTGCGGTCGTGAACGAGAGGGATAAGGAAGACCAACAATGCCTGTATCAACACCGAAGATAAAATCAATTAGAACTTTCATACTTCTGCATCATCTTACCTGCCATGAGCTGGAGGGGATCTCCGCGAACCTGCCCATCCCCGCAAAGGTGTAACATCCGTATCTGTGGTCGGACGACTCAGAGCAGCGCCACAGTAGTCCAAAGCTCACCGCCTCTTCGTTTCGCAGGCGCTCCTTAACGATCCAGGCAGGAGAGATGAAACTGAAGCTGCAGATCGCCACCAGAGCAGAGGACAGAAGCACCCAGAAGCAGCTCACGCAGCTGAACATCCTGGGAGCCTGAGGCAGGGTCCCGGGGTGCACCTCGAGACCCACAACCACCGATGTCTTCTTTCGATAGAATAAGGAGTGCATCGGGGGGTGGTCACGCCGCAGCACCCACCTCGCCAACCGCCATCCCACCCACCCCCCACCCACGCCCACGCACCCCAAATCTCCTTAACTGACAGTTTATTAATCCAAAGGTAAAGTGCTTCCACAGTGAGCGATGCCGTATCCGCAAATAAACAGTTGCAAGCCCGAAGAACAAGTGATTAACGGAGAAGATATGTTCGTTATCCTTTCAACGGAGGTGACCTCCGGCTGTATCTTCTGTGGGCTACATAGCGCACCTCTGGAGATGAGTGGGAAGAAGAAGATGAAGAAGAAAAGGACGAGAAACTTCAATGAAGCAGAGAAGTGTTCCGGAGCAACCACGAGTGGACAAAGACTGTTGTAGCGTTACCAGGGGCTGAGCAATTAGCAAAACGCAACGGCGAGCAGACTGAAGCAAAAGCAAAACACAAAAATGCATAAATAAATCCAATAAAATACGCAGGGACGACAACTCGCGCTCCAATCGCTCGAATGACAGCGAGCGAGTGGCGAGCGCGCGTCGCTCTTCGTGTGAGCTGAGTAAGCGGCG
The DNA here is from genome assembly GCA_026402145.1 of Polypterus bichir lapradei. Taxonomy (NCBI): domain Eukaryota; kingdom Metazoa; phylum Chordata; class Cladistia; order Polypteriformes; family Polypteridae; genus Polypterus; species Polypterus bichir. The sequence goes on from JANRMT010062814.1 coordinate 72,460,634, forward strand.
CGCACTCCCACCCTCCTCTCTGACGCCCGCCTGCACGCGCGCAATTCCTCTCGCTCGCTCGAATTCAGCCTTCCACTCTCCTCCTTGTTCTTTTTCAAACTCACTTTGTGTGGATTATTTTCTTAGTGTCTGTTCAATATTGTTTTTGTCACTTGTCTCTCTCACGTTATATGTAAAAAAATTCCATATCTCCCCTTTACCAGGTGGAGTTTATTCATTTACAGCATAACTTCTTTTGTTAGCTTTTTCTAGCCCCTTTCCTCAAGTGTTCTCTTTTCTTTCTTGATCTCTCAGTTCTCTTAAGAGACCAATGGAGAGGTATAGGCTTTGATTTTTAATTCTCCCAATGGAGTCCTTGATTTAAGATTTTCTCCGTCCTGGAATGTCTCCCTTCACTCAGCTGGAGCTCACTTGTCAGGGCACCTAAACGTTAGTCAATATATTACCTTTGCGCAATGGTTAAGATAATAATGTTGCGAGGGAAGACATTTAATTGCATGTAGGTTAGATCCTTTCTTCAAGGGTCACTAGTACGAGCGTTTATTTTTACTGATCGCCTTAAATTTCGATTAGCCCAGACACTCATTTAGTGCATGGCCAAATACATTGTTAAGGCAGACACAACTCAATACCATAGTTATGGCCCCCATAAACACTCAAATTTGGGACTATGGATCCTGTCTGGGCACACTTTAATTGAATGAGTGATACCGAATGTTCAAAATATTCATGGACAAGGAACTTCTAACTCACCAAAGGATTCCTGAGCACAGTGGAGAATCTACCATCAGGGAGTTCTGGGTGTGTGCCCAGGGATCTGTGACAGCGAAGGGATTTTTAAACAATACAATCCAGACACTTGTGATAATGACTCCCTCCCCTAGTCTTTTACTGGTATGAGTCACCCAAGGTGCTGTAGATATCTTAATCTGGCCTTGCCTGACCATGAGTTCAGGTAGCTTAGTGAGTAAGGGGAGTAAAGATCCCATCCTTATGGAGGTGCTTCACTGCAAAATAGTGATGATCAGGTTGACTGTATTAGAAATAACTGAAATTGGCTGAACTAAGTGGTGACAATGCATATGGACCCAAGTCTGATTCTTGAGTGGGTTGCTTCTTTGAGAACATGAATGTTCCCTGAGTTTGCACAGATTTTTCTTCTGGCTTCATCCCACACTCCAAAGGTATGCTGTCAAGTGGACTGCTAATGCATTTATACTAGACCTAAAATATAGATCCACAAGAGTGTATTCACTGTTCACTGCCTTTTTAATACTACATGGAGTGAATGAAAGTAGCAAGGAATAAGTGACTTAAGTTGAGTGATATTTGTTTGCTCCCGGCCCTAGGAGGAGAAGGGCCGTTTTTGCCGTTAGGATGAATGGTGTCTCTAAGCTGGCCTGATTTGAGCTCATATGCAAATATACACTCCAAAAGACAGCAACCATGTAGACTGATGTTTTACCGCAAATGGTCTGGTACCATGTGCATAGATGATTCCATTCTTGTGTCGGTTATTGCTGAGATAACTCTGGACCCAAAAGGAAAATATACTGAAAAAAGTGAGAAAATGAATTGAGTCCAATGTAGAATTTTTAAAATTAATAGTATGACATCTTTTATCTTCTCAAATGACCCCTTTTCTATGCCAGCCCTGAAGTGTAATATATGTTCTAAAAAAATCTCTCTCACATAAACCTCCTGCTTCAAGGTATGATTTGTTAAGGTTCAAAAAAATGAGTGTTGTTTTTAAAGTGAACACAAATAGATTCAGAACTGAAATTAGGTATTCTGTATATAAGTTTTACATACTATGCTACAGTGCTATGCTGTACAGTAAGGGACGATCTGTTTAGAGAGCTCATGTTTAAACAATGATTATCATTTAATTTAGAAAGGCTGTGTATAAACAGAGCAGTTTTCACCTCATCATCACTGCCGTGCCATTCTCACTGGCATATCTTATCTTCACTCTCCACTGTAGGATACACTTGATCAGATGATTTTATTTCCTTACAAACACAGCCTTCTCTTACTTTTTAGTTTATTTAGTTTAAATATCATGTATTGAATGTTATTATTACAGTATATTAATTTGACTTTAATATTGTAGCTTTTTATATTAGAAGTGTCAGCAGCAAATAAATAACCCATCAATTCATCCATTTCCTAAAACTGTTTAGTCCAATTATTTGGGTCACTGGTACAGAGAAACAATATTAGCAGCACTGATTACAAAACAGGAACCAAACCTAGATGGGATGCCAATTACTTACAGTCCACACTTGTGCATTCATCCACATCTGCTCACACTGGACAGGTTTAGAGTAGTAATTCCTACAATTCACACATTTTTGGGATATCAGAGAACAATTGGAGTGCCAGGAGAAAAACACAAACAGACATGAGGAGGATGTGTAGACATCATACAGACAGTAACTGTGCCTGGAGTTGTGGGACAGCAACACTAAACTCCATGCCACAGTGTCACTCCTGTACATTTCATTTCAGTGCTGTGAAAAGGTATTTACCCCTTTCCTGATTTCTTCTCTATTACATATTTCAAGTACTGAATGTTTTCAGGTTTTCAACAAAAATCTAATAATAGCACCTGAGTGAAGTGATAAAATGTATATGTAACATATTTTGCTTATCTAATGAATAAAGGTACTTAACACCAACTGGCACTGTGTGAAAAATGATTACCCCCTAGTTAAACCTACCCAATTAAATTGATAATTAGAGTCAGCTGACTGAACACAGTTAAGTTTGATTACAACCAGCCTTGATGAATAGAAACATCACTTATTTTGACCACATGCCATGAAATTGCCAATACATACATTCCCCAATCAAGTGATGCCACTTTCAAGCAAATTCCTGAAGAATTGTTGGTATCTGTCAGTAAGCAATGGGCTACAAAGTCATTTCCAAGGTTCTGAGATGAGACTGAACAACAGTGAGAGATATAATATCCTAATGGAAGAAATAGTCAAAACAATAGCAAGTTTTCTTGGGTATTGTTTAGCTGCCAACACTACTCCAAAGACATGTTGTAATATCTTCCAGGGGTCACTAAGGATTTTATCAAAATATAACTAAACAACCGAAGCCTTCTCATACCTCGGCATAGGTCACCATTCACAATTTTACAAAAAGAAGGAAACGGAACAAAAATGGACCTTATTGAAGGGTGGGGAGGGGGTAGAAACCACATCTAACCAAGAAGAACAGATGTTTTTGTCTTTCATTTGTCAAGAAGAACCTGGATGATTCTGAAGCCATCTTCTAGAATGTTCAATGGAGAAGGGAGACAAAAGTGAAACAATCCAGATAACATGGGCCATGTTAATTTTGGCATAAAATAAATACTGCATTCAACAGTAGGAACATCTAAACATGTGGTTGGTTGTGTGATGATGTGGAAATGGTTTGCTGCCTCAGGACTTGGACAATTTAGCATAAAAGAAATAATTGTTCATACTGTTCTGTAAGAGAAAAGTCTTAAGGAGAATGTCTGGGAATCTGTCTGTGAACTGAAGCTGAAGCATAGTTGAGTCATGCAGAAAGACAATGATATAGAAAAGCAATTCCACATTAGAATATCTGAAAAGGTGTCATGTCCTGAAAGAAGCAGTCCACGCACAAAGACCTGCAAATGATTCTGAATTAAATCAATTCTGCAAGGAAGTGAGTGCTAAAATTCCTGCACAACAATGTGAATAACTGATATTGAATTATAAGAAGCCTTGATTGCATTCATCACAGCTGAAGGTGGCACAGCCATTTATTAAATATGAGAGGTAATTGCTTTTTCATACAGTAAAAGCTGGTGTTGGATAATTTTGTTCATTTAGTAAATGACATAAGTAAAAATAAATGTCTTATTTGTTCATACTAGTGCCCTTTATCTGACATTAGATTTTCAATAAAGACCAGAATTATTCAATGTCTTAAATTTCCAAATACCATAGTTGTTTCATTAATTGATTTACTTGTGTATCTTATCAACTGACATGTACAGGTTTACTCAACATATTATCACAGGTGTAGTGCTTATATGTGCCCTGGTATTTATGTCAATGAACATTTGGTTTGTTACTTTGGGTGAAAGCACTTGCCAATGTAAATTTAGGAAACAAAGTGACCTGCAATAGCAGCTCATGCATGCCATCTATGCCTTAAGTTAGGACCTGCTTGGAACAGAATCTACCATCAAATTCATTTTTTTTTTGTTTTTGTTTTCTAGTATAAAAAAGGTTTTGTTTCAAAGTGCCAGTATGTGAACTCTAGCAGAACCTGTTTTTATACTCTTGAACTGGACTTAGGCCATTTACTTTCACCTGGGTGTATTTTTGACTTTGAGATTCTATATGTTACCTGATGCAGGCATATACAGCATAAGCTGTAAAAAATATTTTTAGCAAGAAATTTTAATTATGTGAAAGTACAGAAGTTATGGCACTAGTGTGTTTGCAAAAGTGAGATGGATGTGTGTTAACTTTTAACCAAATGAGTTTGTTGTAGCATTTTTTACTTAGGTATGTATTTGTGAAAGGAAAATATCCTGTGCTGACAAAATTATATGAATGAGATTATATGTTTATATACTGTACTTAACAGAAATACTAGCTTATTATTCTATTAATGATTTCCCTAAAGGCTTTCACTGGGTAAAATTCTAACAAAATATTATTTGATACATTGAACAGATAGTATTACTTTTCAGACAAAAATGGCCTTTGTCTAGAATCAGTGGGGAAATAATTGTATCATGTGATATATGCACTGTCAAAGGCATTCCTACTGGTCTGAGTAACAGGGCCACGTTAGCTTATTTTTCTTCCTGGCATCTATTTGCACTGCACTTTGTCACTACATTTGTGCCTCCTTCATCTCTTTCTTTTGTTTTTATTCATACTCACTCTGTCTCTGTCTCCCTGTCTTAAGCCTTCACTGCATTATTCTTCAGCTCTTTCATTCTATCTGCCTCTGTGTCTTTTGTCTTTTTTCCTTTTTCTCTGTTCTGCTTTTCTTTCTGTTTCAATGCCAAGGTTTTTTCTCTTCCATTATATCTCTCTGACTATCCTTCAATATCTTAATGCCATTTTCTCTTCTCATCTCCCCTATTTATTGCTGGATTTTTATCTTTCCCTGTAGCTTTATTTCTCTATTTTATTACAGGCATCATTAATCCAAATGTGTCAGTTTGTCTGTCTTAAAGTCTGTCTCTTTTATAGGAAAGTGAGTTTCTGGAGGTCACTGCAATCATGTGCTGGTTAGTGCTTTTTCAATGTTCTAGAGCTGGGAGGCCTCCTGCATAAGTGAATGGAAATATTTAGTGTTGTTGTGACTGACCAGGTACTGCTTACATTATGATATGAAATCTTTCTTTGCAGGTGTAACAAATTTCAAGTATACATTCCTGGGTATTTAGCAGAGCAGTGGTTCTCAACATCAGTCCTGGGAACCACATGCGTTTGCAGTTTTCTTCTCCAACCAATTTTTATTTTTGTTAAGTTCCAGTTTCTATGTTATAGGGTGAATGTAGAAATTGTAGGGAGAAAACTATGCAGCAGGAAATAAACTACACAGAAAAAAGGCCAATTAATTTGGAAAACAACAAAAGACAGTTATGCATTTAAAACTACAACAAAAATGCAAACAAATTCAAAATGTCTTATAATTGTAAAGTCACAATGCTATGCTTTTCTGAATACAGAATAAGAGAAGAGAAAAAAGACCCCCTAATTAAATGAGATTAAAGGTAAGATGACACACTGATTGTAAAACTGATTGGACCAAAAACCTGCTGCCACAGGGTGTTCACTGAACTGAGCTTTAGAACCACTGCTATAGATGAACTGATATGTTTGTAAGCAATGCTTAAATAAGTGTAAAAAACTATATGCTTACAATCACATTGCCCCAGATATACTGTACATATCATGCATTCCTTGGAGACAAAAAGTGTTTTTGAACCTGCTGGTCGGAGCTTTGATGCTACAGCACTGTCTTCCAGAAAGCAACACTAGTTTGTGCCTGAAATAACTGCAATCCTTAATAATGGGACGGGGTCTCATTAGCTCATCAACTGATGGCAAATCATGTCTAGGGATGTTAGGGTAGATCAGCGTTTCTCAACCTTTACGTATTTGCAACTCATGTTTTCATAACAGTTTTAATCACGCCTCCCTAACGCTTTTTTGAAAGGAGCCCACTAATACCAATTTGTTCTTTTTTAATTAATGATATATCATAGATGCATATATTATTATGCCTACTTAACTTTTATCGACATTTATCTAACTCTATAGTTATTTTTCTAGTATCAGAATGTAGTTTAAGTTAATTTGTTTTGTTTACAATAGATGTACTTTTCATATTTTCGACTCTTGTTTTGTTTTTTTCACATCTTCGCGCCCCCCTTTTTGTTACTTCATGCCCCCCTAGGGGGGCCCACCCCACAGTTTGAGAACCACTGGAGTAGATAGACCTCAAATCTGTCTAAATGGACTTTGGGTTGGGTAATGAAACTACAAAGTCAAGTCCCTAATCAGGACAATTTAGTAATAATAACAAAAATAAAAATACTAATAATACATTTGACATATCTTTTGAGCATTCTTTTGTTCATCCCACATGTCCTCAGAAGATTATGGGACTCTTGTGTCTTTTTCAGTATTATGTTGGCTTTTTGAATACATTCTGTAATTTTCTGTATATCTCTAACCCAGGGAATTTGAAGCAGATGAGAGCTGTCATTGTTGCCTTATGATAAGTTCTTTTCCAGTACTGGCATATGGACTTTGAGTTCTGATTAGATCTGTTACCATAGTCTTATAGGCTGCTCAGGCTAATCACTGCAGTGGCACCAGATAATGTTATGATGTGGTAGTTGTTGTTGTGTTGGCTATACACACATGGACAATGAGAGAGTCCGCAGTCAACACAAGAATTTTGAGGGTCACACATTATTTTATATCTGTGTGAATGATGTTTTGTTGCTTATTTTTAACACCTGATGTCTCCAGTACATTCAGTGTCCCATGCAGAAAGCAGTGCACAGTATCTAATCTCAGATATTCAGGATAAGCTTAGAGAGACCATTTGTATTAATACAGAGCTATACCAATAACAATATACCTTTCCACATCTTTAATGGTAATATGAAAGGTTACAGAAACTACTTTATCACTGACCTGTTAATGTCATTGGCTAAACGAAGTGGGTCTTGTTTTACAAGATGCACTATATAAATTAAAGAAAAAATCTTTATTTTTTTCTCATTTTTCATTATTGTGTGTTCTTCTTATAGTGAAAGTTAATGAAAATACTAGAACAATGTTATGAGATGACCCTGAAAAGATGATATATTATGCTGTAAAACAGAGCAATGCAGTTTGGTCAAATATAAAAAAGTTGGTTGAAATCAAAGTAAGGATCCCTACATTTAAAATTTTAACAAAAGTTTCAATTCACTTTCATTGTGTACTTTAATGTTTTCTGGAACTCATTATTCTTTATATTTTTGTTCTGTTGTAGATGTGCTTGATCTCTGTTTCACCTTTTAGCCAAGATGCCAGTAGGTGCTGTTTACCAAATTAAATTTTGATCAAAGAAACTATCAAAATATTACTGTTACAACAGTCGCGCATAATAATGGCATTTAAGATAGCTATGTGTTCATGTAGGATTATGGGTGTATGATGTAGATTACTCTTCAAAAATAAAGAGAAATGTTAAACAAAATCATATTCAAAAACATCAGTTTGGAACAAGGATGTGAAATTTCCGCAACTAAATAAAGCTTACAAAAATACTAATTATAGTTCATTTAAAACAGGGACTACAATTTACATTCCAAGACAGTCATATTTTAGTAATAACAAGTAGCCACCAAAAACATAAACATGTAAAATGAAGCTGTCATCATAAAATGTTTATATATTCCACAGTGACCTCATGTGGTCAGATCATGGTGTTTCAACACTGAAAAGGTGCAATACATTGTCATCTCTCTCCCATGTAGTTGATAGTGCTAAAATATGCTAAACCCAATAAGGAGTGTTTTGGGCTCTGAGTTGTAAGCCTTCGTTTTGGAGATACAGGGCTGCAGCACACTGACCCAGTTTGCCATTTTTAATAATACCACCCTCCACCTCACTGGCTAACACCTGCCAGAGGAGATGCACTTCCAGCTCAGAACTAAAGGTAGTCGGATAAGCAGTATCAGAAAAGTCAAAATGTTATCATGCATTTACCAATGTATGCAAGTTCTGGTTGATATATATACAGTATATATATTTAAAAAAGAAACTGCTCTCCATCACCTGACATGTCACATGCTTTGTATTTTGATTATAACACTCATAAAGTGGATATTACTTTTATTCAAACCTTGGTCATTTGTCTCTCATTCAACTTACACTGAAGAAAAATCAGCGCTGCCAGATGAATGCTGTTGGCCTCCATATGCTGCTATGTGACATAGCAGTACATTGTTAGCAAAATAGACATGGTTTTGTTCAGTGATTGCACCACTTTCCATTGTTTTGGAGGTCAGTTTTGTACTGGCAAAATGAGACTGCTCTCTGTCGTTATTGTTCTCTCATTTTAACCAAACTGTGTCCTCCATAGTACAGGTCTTGTATATCACAGTGTTATTTATTACAGTAGACTTGTTATTAGATTGAAGTGAAAATGTTTCAACTCTTTCCCTAGAAAAAGGAATTCTGCTTTAAAGATCCAAACCTGGGCCAACAATTTAGAATAAAACATGAGATAGCACTCCTTCACATCTATGGTACAATAACTTCAAGCTGGACACATTTAAACACAAAGAGATCTGAAAGTTACACAGTAAATAAAACAGAACCAAAAAATCCTGCTGCCACTCTGAGCCTGACTATAGAAGTCATGAACCTCTGTCTGCCTGGGCTGGTGGCTATCCATTTGCCCACTTGACATATAATTAAAAGGAATCTTTTGCGCAACCCACCTCAAACCCAGTCTCCTCTTTAGGTTATTTGAGCCTTGACCCCAACAGTCTTTCTCACTCTACTGCTCTGGGATCATTATTGGCCAAGATTCAGGATTATGCTTTGTTGTGAACTTCAGGAACTTTGTTATTTTTTTAAATTGGTTTAATATATTTTTCCTTGGGACTTTAATCTATGCTTGTTTAAGTTTACTTTTTAAGTTGCATATGTTAATGTTTTCTGGGACTTAAAGTTTTACTTTTTCCTTATACTTTTGTTCTATTGCAGATGTACTTGATCTCTCTTTCATCTTTCAACCAAGATGTCAGAAATATGAAGAGATCAATACAGTATATGAATGTGTTCCATAAATCAGTGAAAGTCTATATTAAACACTTTCACTGTTATGGCTTGAATGTGGCGATATAGTTATTGTTAACGAATAACCATAACAACAACAACATTTATTTATATAGCACATTTTCATACAAAAAGTAGCTCAAAGTGCTTTACATAATGAATAAAAGAAAAATAAAAGACAAAATAAGAAATTAAAATAAAACAGCATTAGTTAACATAGAAAAGGAGTAAGGTCCGATGGCCAGGGTGGACAGAAAAAACAAAAAAAAACAAACTCCAAACGGCTGGAGAAAAAATATAAAATCTGCAGGGGTTCCAGGCCATGGGACTGCCCAGTCCCCTCTGGGCATTCTACCTAACATAAATGAAATAGTCCTCTTTGTAGTTAGAGTTCTCACGGAGTCACTTGATGTTGATGGTCTTACAGACTTCTGGCTTTTAATCCATCCATCATTGTTGGAACATCATGGTGCTTTGAGTATATGCGTCACCACCAAAAGGACACCGGAAAAGGAAACAGAAGAGAGAGTAGAGGTTAGTACAGATTTTAGAGCCACCATGAATAGTTATTATAATAAGTTGGATATACAGAGTATCAGGATTTTAATTACAGTGAAGTTATGAGAAGGCCATGTTAAAGTAATGTGTTTTCAGCAGTTTTTTAAAGTGCTCCACTGTATTAGCCTGGCAAATTCCTATTGGCAGGCTATTCCAGATTTTAGGTGCATAACAGCAGAAGGCCGCCTCACCACTTTTAAGTTTTGTTCTTGGAATTCTAAGGAGACATTCATTTGAGGATCTGAGGTTAAGATTTGGAATATAAGGTGTCAGACATTCTGATATATAAGATGGGGCGAGATTATTTAAGGCTTTATAAACCATAAGCAGAATTTTAAAGTCAATCCTGAATGACACAGGTAACCAGTGTAGTGACATCAAAACTGGAGAGATGTGCTCAGATTTTCTTTTTCTAGTTAGGATTCTAGCAGCTGCATTCTGTACTAGTTGCAAACGATTTATGTCTTTTTTGGGTAGTCCTGAGAGGAGTGCGTTACAGTAATCTAGTCGACTGAAAAGAAACATGTGAACTAATTTCTCAGCATCTTTTAATGATATAAGAGGTCTAACTTTTGCTATGTTTCTTAAGTGAAAAAATTCTGTCCTAGTGATCTGATTAATATGCAATTTAAAATTTTGATTACAGTCAACAGTTACCCCTAAGCTTTTTACCTCTGTCTTGACTTTTAATCCTAATGTATCCAGTTTATTTCTAATAGCCTCATTGTATCCATTATTGCCAATCACTAAGATTTCAGTTTTCTCTTTATTTAACTTGAGAAAGTTACTATTCATCCATTCTGAGATACAAGTCAGACATTGTGTTAGTGAATCAAGAGAATCTGGGTCATCAGGTGCTATTGATAAATACAGCTGTGTGTCATCAGCATAGCTGTGGTAGCTCACGTTGTGCCCTGAGATAATCTGACCTAATGGAAGCATGTAGATTGAGAAGAGCAGCAGACCCAGGATAGAGCCTTGTGGAACACCATATCGGATATCATGTGTCTTTGAGTTGTAATTACCACAACTAACAAAGACTTTTCTCCCTGCCAAGTAACCAAATACATATGTTGCAATAAACCAAATAATACAATTTATTTATAACATAAGGATAACAGAAGATGGATATGTGCAAGAATGTATATAGATATATATGTATATAGATACTCTATATAGATGAAAAACAATAACACAAAACATAAAAATTAGCTTAATTAAAGGTTTTCTCTCTTATACTGTACATAAAAGCACATGACTTATGAATTCATGTGGCCAAAACGGATAAGTTCTTTTTTTTAGTTATAAAATTTTAATTCCTGCACTATGAAGATGGGGTTAATTTACTCACAGCTAGTCTGCATTGGCTTAGCACACATATGTGTGCATGTGAGATACTGCTCTGAACTTTCCTACTGGATTTTGGAAGGAAGTTATAACTGCTAAAGACTTATCCTTCACAAAGGTTATTACGTTTCAGTTCTGCTGATACCAACGCCACAATGTATTAGCTGGTTTTATCCTAACTACTGACTAACAATTAATAGTTCTCAGAATCAAAGGTGGTAGACTTGAGGTTTAGTGCAAATTATGCTTTATTTTATTCTTGGTCAGGTTTTTCCAGGATTTGGAAAGATCTTCAGCGCGTTTGTCTTTCTTTGTTTGGGAGATTTTTTCCTTCATCCTCTTGATCACACCTTCTGCTTGCGAGAGGTACTCAAATTTTCTCTGTAAGGTTTTTACATACAATGTCCTCATTTTCTAGCAAAGGTACAACTGCTGAGACAGCTGGCGATTGATCATTTCCAACTGTTAACAAGACAAAATGCATTGCTTTTACATACTGTCTCTCTCTGCTTGTTCACTTGCTATTCCTCAGCAAGATTTGGACTAATGGCACCCTCGTCCCACTCCAATAGAGACAAGTCTTACATCCTTCAGGTTTAGCACACAGTTACCGTTTGGAGTTAAATGGATTTCTCCTGCCTTTGTTGCAGCTGCACCCTCAAAATCTGCTATAGAGAACAGAAGTCACAGCCAGGTTGAGAGTAGTGGGCTTGACAGACTAAGTCCAGATTTTGCTTTTGCAGATGTTTTCAAGGGAAAGTGTAAACATTTTGCCATTGGTTTCTGTGGTGTTCATAAGTCCGGTCATTCAGTAGATAGATAGATAGATAGATAGATAGATAGATAGATAGATAGATAGATAGATAGATAGATAGATA
>JANRMT010062814.1:72506165-72518806 GCA_026402145.1 Polypterus bichir lapradei
GGAGACTAGTCAGGATAAAGGGAAAGATGACTGCAGCAATGTACAGACACATCCTGGATGAAAACCTGCTCCAGAGCGCTCGTGACCTCAGACTGGGGCGACGGTTCATCTCAGCAGGACAACGACTCTAAGCACACAGCCAAGATATCAAAGGAGTGGCTTCAGGACAACTCTGAGTGTCCTTGAGTGGCTCAGCCAGAGCCCAGACTTGAATCCGATTGAACATCTCTGGAGAGATCTTAAAATGGCTCTGCACCAATGCTTCCCATCCAACCTGATGGAGGTGCTGCAAAGAGGAATGGGCAAAACTGGCCAAGGATAGGTGTGCTAAGCTTGTGGCATCATATTCAAAAAGACTTGAGGCTGTAATTGCTGCCAAAGGTGCATCGACAAAGTATTGAGCAAAGGCTGTGAATACTTATGTACATGTGATTTCTCAGTTTTTTTTATTTTTAATAAATTTGCAAAAACCTCAAGTAAACTTTTTTCACGTTGTCATTATGGGGTGTTGTGTGTAGAATTCTGAGGGGAAAAAATGAATTTAATCCATTTTGGAATAAGGCTGTAACATAACAAAATGTGGAAAAAGTAAAGCGCTGTGAATAATTTACGGATGCACTGTATGTATTTATGTATAATGCTTGCTTCTAATGAACTAGTACAAAATAAAGTGTAACTGTCAAAAAAACAGTATGCTACCTGTAAAATGAGATGGTCTTGCACAAGATGTAATCTAGTTTTGGAATTCTCTCTAACAATTAACAACTGTATTAAGGTCAACTTACATAAGCTTAGTGTGACAGGTAGTGTACAGCTAATTAATGACTGGGATATCCTAGACTGGTCGTCTGTCTAATGAAATGTAATGTCTAGAAAGGACCTAGATATGTAGGGTTGGCAGTACATCTTTTTATTTGTCAGATTAGGTTTGAAAATTTTGGTTGAATACAACATAAGGGTCTTAATAGTTGAAAAAAGACTATTCACCTATTCAGTACCCTATGCCAACAAGTATTTGTGCATCCGAAATGTGCACCCTACACCAAATCATGTAAAACTGCAAGATCAGCCTTTGTGTTTGGCTGAGGATAGGGGCCTTTTCATATAAATTTTAGTAGTTAGGATCTGATTTTAGGCATTGACTGAAGGAAGTCGTAATTAATATGTGCAAACACCTGTCTTCTATTATATAGCAACTAGCCGACGCCCGCTGTAGCATACGGCGGTGTAAGAATAGGAACGGAAACTGGTGAAAAAGGAAGAAAGAAATACTACTTGAAAGACGCAGTTGTGAATAGGTGTTTTGCCTGAGATGACAGATAATGAGTCGAAAGATGTAATCTCGGAAAGAGCTTGAATTTTAACTTCACCACCATAAACTCCAGATGTTGCCATGTATTGATAGTACTCCTGACTTGTGATAACTCGACTTGCGTTGGAAAGAACAGGAAGAATGTCTCCAAATCTGTCCCAATGTGATGCAACGAAATCTACTGCCCTATGTCGTAGTGAGAGTGCATTGCCTTCGTCAACTGTTTGTGTCAAGAAATAAACCACTGATAGAAACAGGCAGTTGCCGGATCCCGGAATACAGTTGACGTTGTACAAAAACCCATTGACAGAGAAGATACTGTTGTTCATTTTATAACAAAGGCTTAGGAAACAACCGTCGCAGTATAACAAAAATAGCAAGGAGTGAAACCAGTGCCAATTGTCGAGAGAGTACCTTCCCGTAGCAGGCTACGGAAAAGACTCCCAGGCACAGACATGGCTGAAGTGAAAGGTCACACGGTCAGGCTAGATATCGGGCAGTGAAATGACACCAATGGGGTCATGAGAGAGGTGCAGGGAATGCGGTAGTCCGAAGGAGGAATAGGACTCGAGAAAAGCAGTGAAGGGTGGTGTATGGGAGGTATGCAGGCAGCGTGGGGAAGGGTTTGGAAGAGGACGAATAGGAATCGAGAAATGCCGTGTGGGCAGGACCGGGATTGAAGAGGAAGCAGGACGAACCAGAACAGAAATATACTGTATATGAGAGATTCATTTGAAACAAATTTCAGAGCTATGTAGTGTAGGGCTGTCTTATTGATTGTCATTGTTTTAATACATTTTAAATGTTTAATAAAAAAGGAAATAACTGGCATTTTTTGTAATAATTTTATAATAGTTTAATTGCTTTATCTCCTTAATTTCAGAATCATTATTCCATACACGCTATGCAATTTTGAGGTAATTTACAGATTTGTTTTTGTACATCACTTCAGGGTCAGGCTATTTGTATTTTTAACTTTTATTGTCATTAGTAAAACTGTCAGCCTTCTGCTTCTTAAACACAACCCTTCTCACTGAATTTTGGTACATATTTTTCTACCATTTTGCTTTGGTCTTGAATCTGCAGGTGTAGGAGAAAAAAAATTTTGAACAGTTCTCTGGCACACTGAAAATGACTCTTTAACATGCGTGACCAGGTTACTGCTGTTTTATACTAGAACAGTGGTTCCCAAACTCGGTCCTGGGGACTTACTGTGGCTATAGCTTTTTGTTCCAACCAGATTCACAATCGGTGATAATAATCGATAACAGCTGATCTCATTTAATTAGCTGGTGTTTTCTACTCTTCTCTTAATCTGCATTCAGAAAAAAACAACAGCATGGTTTTTGCATTTATAAGACATTTAGAAATATTTCTGTTTTTTTCTAAAGTTAAAAATATTAACTCTCTTTTGTTGTTTTTCCTATTATTTTCAATTTTTCCTGTGTAGTTTGCTTCCTTCATTTAACCCTAATAGTGACAATTAACAACCATCCCAGCAGACACCCGGGATGATGAAAACGGCAACGACTTCAGTGCCAGACTCATTAATTAGTAAATTAAATAACTAGAACACCTGGAAAAACAGAATGAAAATTAGGTTTAAAATACTGTTAACGACTTAAAAAAAAAAACCCTACATATTCCCCATATAACTGCTTATTACATTTTAATAAAAATCTACCAAACTTTGTAATTTCTACATTGACTCCAAAACACTGAAAGTGAGAAATGACTAGCTTAAATAGGCTGAAGAGTCCAATGAAAAACGGAAGTTGGTTGGAACAATAATCTGCAGCCACAGTGGGTTCCCAGGATTGAGTTTGGGAACCACTGTTCTAGAAGCAACTATCACTTCGGGCAAAAGCTGGCTTTCCTTTCCTCTTCTCCAGTAAGACAATGGAAAATAACTGATTTTTCCTTTTTTTTTTGTTATTATAATGGCTTTAAAATTACCATTTTAAAGAGACTTCTCAATGTTGACAGCGCTCATTTCAGCTGCCTCTGGCAACATGCAGTTTCACATGCTGACTGTGTGTTAGTTGGCTGATGTCTTGACACACATTGCCTAAAGCAATGGGGGTTGGGGTCTGTATTTTTGTCATTAACCAATTGCTCCTGCCTGCAGTACTCAACCCAACAGCATTGTATTTTCAAAATATCAAGTTGGGTTGCTTTAGTTTGACTGCCATTCATTATACTCGGACTGTGTTTGTATTTGTTATAAGGTTCATTTAAAAAAAAAATGTCAAAAGTGATTCATGGAAATTACCCTATGGTAGCTCTCAGCTTCCTGTTAATGTTTTTAAAGCTTATCAAAGGATCATAATATAATTACTAAAACATTTTTATTTTGTTATAGTTACATCTCCAGTTCATTTTCAGTCACCTTCTCTCGGCACTCGGAATCATGCATTGCAAGAGGCTGCAGGACCTAGTCATGTGGCAATTAATGCCATTTCGGCAAACATGGACTCTTTTGCCAGAGGACGCACTGCAATACTTAAGAAACAACCCAGCCATGTGGAGGCAGCTCATTTTGGAGACCTAGGTAAGCTCTTTTTTTAGGTATGCTAGAAAATCTTCCACAATTCAATGTGATTGTGATTTAATATTTATTTTGTTTAGGATTTTTGTTTGTTTGACTGCTTTTATTGTTCAGATTTTGTTCAATTCCTGAAGTAATTTTATAAAAGTGTGCATTTATATTTTTCTGAACAGTTTGGCATTTATCAGTAGTTTTTGGAATTCCTTCTGCTCTATTGATTGCTGTTTTTTGACATTTTTATCCAAAATGTTAATTGTTTATTTTTGGTGTTAAAGCAAAAAATTCTATTGGTCTTCCTAAAAGAAATGGATTTCATTAGCCTCAAAGCATAGCTTAATCAATTACAGAGGTTATTCTACACAAAGTTAATTAAGCAGACAAAATCTGTAACTGGGACTGGGCCCACTACCGAGGTTACATATCGGGGATGTGATTCATAGAAAACCTTCTTCTCTTCATTGCCGGTTAGCGAGCAAATGTATAATTAATTAATTGCTTTTGTAAATAGTAGAATTTTTGGGAAAGGTATTTTTTTTTTTTTTTTTGTAAGAGAGGTGGTCTTCATCTTAACCAGTGGGAATTTTATTTTTAAAATATGGCAGCAAACATAACACTATAAATAATCTGTTTTTCCAGCTTAAATGTTTTGGAAAAGTAAGAAGTTTTGGAATTTCTTTTGTTATTTAAGAGAACCACCTCAGTTTCTTAAGTATTTATGCTTGCATTCAGTTAACCTTAGGTTCACCCTTCTTACATACAAACTTTTAAATATAAATGTATTCATCTAGACTTATCAATGCATACATAACAGACCTGTGCATGATCACAGAATGCCAGTCTATTAATATTCCAAGGGTTAATGAAAAGGAAAAGAAGTGTGCAGGTCAAGCTTTTAACTTCAGGGCCTAAAAGCTGAAACATTGTCTCTGCCCGCATGTTTTAGGGATGCCTCATTAGTCTCAGCATTTAAATCTAGGCTAAAGAATCTTTGTACTTTTGCCTATCATACCCTGGGATAGAACTGCTGATTATGTGTTTATATTGTATTTTTGTGTGTTAGTCATTTACATAAAAAAGCAGGCTTGACAATAATTGTGAACTTTTACTGCCCCTCCTATTTTATGTTTGTCCTTTTGGTACTCTGTTGTGACACATAGTGCCAGTGTTCTTTAGCAAAGCTTCTACTCTTACCCATGGGAAGTGACACTGACTCATTTGGGAGCAAGGATGCAAGGATTTACTCTTCATTTTAGACCACCCAGAATATGTATTCATCATCCTTAATGCTACGGAGGGTGGGCAGCCACTTAGCATTAGATCTCCAAAACCTTCGCTTTGTCTGACTTAGTTTGTTAATAGTGACTATCGGCCTATATAGTGTTGCTGCAACTTGGAGATTTCAACTGGCTATATCTTGGTTATAATATTTTACCTTAAATTTATGTTTAAAATTTGCGTCACCTTACTGTATATTATTCTAATTTCTGTGTTCTTGGATGTAAATGATGCATGATTTTTATTATTTTTGCCTTTTATTTATAGGTGAACAGTTGTGTGAAAACTGAGGTCATATTTAGTGAGGAGCACTATAATAAAATATATTGAGTTAAATTGAGTTGTCTTATTACTGTTAATGGCAGTTTTTCTGTTTTTGCTGAATCTTTCTGCATGTTTTGATACAATGAATGTACCATTTTGTGCTTGTTCAGCTTTTGAGTCATATTTACATCTTACTGGCATTATCTTCCTGGTAGGCAATTATTTCTGTATTGGCATGGCAGCCAAAAATCCCTAAATATTCTTGTACTTCACACATTACTTGGCCCACTGTTATTTTATTATTTATTTTCTCCCACTAAATGACAGTTTTTGGACAGTATGCTTTGAGATCCCATTTTTGTGCTGGTGATGCATCAAATCAAAGTACAGAGAGTAGCCTACATCTGAGTTTCCCCTCAGACTCGCTGATTGATTTTGTGGGTCATATTAATTCTTGCTTTTGTCGCCAAACTTAACATTATTTAAAACAATGAAGACAAGACTGTGGTATTGCTTATAGCTTCTGGTACACATTTTAAGTTTGTTTTGGATGTTAATGGTCTGCACCATGTTTCCTGCTTTGGAAATAGGGGCCCTGGTATCATTTTAGGTTCTAACTTCTTGGTTCATCTTTAGAATGTAACCAACTATAATTTCTTTCAGCTATAGAATGTTCTACAAATCATACTATCTGTTTATAGTCATGCTTCTGAAGCACTTATTTGTGCTTTTGTTAATTCTCATCTTACTGTAATGTCCTCCTCTTGGTGTTGCATGGGAAGTGCTAAACAGATTATAGTATGTTCAGAGCTCTGCTCCTAGAATTTTAACCTACACAAAACCACATGTAAGTGCTTCACTCGTGTCCTTTTATTATAAAGTTCTTCACATCAGCCACCACCATTTCTTTCCCAGAATGTTAAACTATTATACACCTCAGTTGCTATTTGAGGTTTTCTAACATTTGTTATTGTGTCCTAACTAAACACAAGTCACTAGGTAGGTAACTAAACATTTCGTGTTTCAACTCCTAATTTACTCCCTACCTACTTACATTTGACAATTTTCTGTAATTTCTATTTTTATAACTAAAGACTTTTTTAAAAACGGGCTTTTTATATGTTGATTGTTTAATCTTACCTGTTTATATATTTTATTCTTCATTTTTAAATTATTTATATTCAATGTCCTTGAGGGTTAAGAAACATGTTTATAAATACATTTTTTTATTATTGTTTCCCTAGAGAAAATACTTAATAGTGTGATTTTTGTCACATTTTCAAGTTGTACATCCTATGTCTCTGCAAAATAATTTTGGGAAAATATCGAAGTACCACAGGAGAAAAGTATGTAATCTGCATAGGAAACAGAGAATATCAAGGAATGATGAAAAAAAAAAAGTTTTGTTTCATAAACTGCCAGGACACTAAACTAACTATAGCAGAGAAGTAGGGGTGAATAAATCTGCTACCAACCATTCCATAGTCAAAAAAAGTTTTTTGTTTATTTAATGAAAGGGGTGGAAGGGAGGACTTCAAAATAATTATTAGCAGGATAGTTTTAAAATTTATAAATGTGAATTTTGCTGTAGCTTCGCTTTTTGATGATTATTTTCAAAATTATGGAAAATTATACTTGATAGTAGAATCATCACAATTTGCCATTTCAGTAAGAAGACCAGCGACTTTAAGAACCCAAGTTAGATAGAGATAAAACGTTTCTACAAATAAGTTAACCAATACTTTGGAAGTTATCAATCATCTACATCAAAATAATACATTTTTTGTTGGTGTTGTGTTTTTCAGGCCGGTCAAGTCTGAATTACCAAACTCAGGAGACCAAATCTCGACTTTCGAAGACAGTGGAACAGATTCTGAGGGACCAGGTCGCCTTGCCCTACTTTCTCCAGTTCATGGAGCTACATAGCAAGGATAATATTGTTAGATTCTGGCTTGAAGCAGAGAGTTTCAGGTCAACTAGTTGGTCTCGCATTAGAGCCCACAGTCTGAACACAGTAAAGCACAGTTCATTAGCTGAACCGGCCTCTCCCTCTCCTGGGCATTGTAACCATGTAGATGCCTCTCAGATGAAAGCACTTGGACAGCCTTTGGAGGTTGACAATACTGTTGACTTAGCAGGCTCAGCAGAACGGCACTCCATGATCACCACCCAAAACTATCAGAAAAACTCTGTAAACTCCCCACAGCGGGAATCCAGTGCACTCCATGGAGTATCTCGGACAGATTCTCCTGTTAAGCAAGGGTGTTCCAAGACATCAAGCACGATGAATGAATTATCCAGAAAATTAATGAAAAGTAAGTTTCTTGTCATTATTTGTTGCATGAGCGTGACGTTTTGTTAAATTTCCAGTAGAAACACTACTATTCTTAACACTTAGATCTAATGACAAATGATTAAATCTGACAACCCCTAATTTCCACCCTACTCCTAGGTTTATAGCTACAGTGGATGCATGGATAAGATATCAATCATTTTAAATAATCCAGCACTGTCAACTTCAAGTTATTTCTTGCTGACAATATCTCAAATTTATCACTGTTTTATTTTTTTAAATTGTTACCAGACCTTTATATCATAATAGTCACGAAAATAATAACCAAGACTACGGTATATGTACAAATAATCAGTTATAAATGTATTAAACCGGTATAGAATAGTATGGGTTCCAGAACTGATCCCTGCAGTATATGCCCTTGGTAACAAGGGCCGTGGAATGTTTATGGGTACCTATAACAATGTAAGCAAGCAAAAAAAATGATTAGTTTGCAAACTTCATTAAATGTAGATATGAAGACTTAAAAAAGTGCAAGCATACTGCAACCTGATAAATAGAAGTAGAATTAAGAATTAAGTAGAAATAAGAAATTAATTATAAACTGCAGATTTATTTTTTTACATTTCAAATATGCATTGAATTAAAGATAAATGTTTTGCACCTGGATTATGTATGTAATATTCCCTTTGTACACAACTCTTGACCTAGAGTTAAGTGCAGGAAAAACGAAAAGTTCAAGAACAAGACAGCAATTGCATCTGTCATGAAGTTTATTTAGCTCTCAGTGTATCTAAAGTGAACGTAAAGCCATAGAGATGCAGTTTTTTTTACATATTAAGCTTCTGCCGGAGCACTGTCTAACAATTTGATTTTTAGCTTGAACTAGCTAACGCTTTACCAAGCTTTATTGCCATTATTTATTTAAATCCTTAGGTTTTTTTTCTTTCTTTCATCTTTTGTAGGTCTTTTATTTAATTTATTAAAAGTATGTAACATTCCATACAATCAAGTCAAACTTAACAAAACTAAATTCTATTCAATCCCTACCTATGAGAAAGAGAGGAAGGCCAACAACCAGAGTGAAACTTTTGAGAGTGTTATTGATTAGATCCTGCCAGGTTTTAAAAAGTTTTGAACAGATCCTCTAAGTGAGAATTAAATTTTTTCCAATTTCAAATAGTATATAACATCAGTTACCCACTGACTTAAAAGAGGTGGGTTAGGATTCTTCCAGTTGAGCAAGATAGGTCTACATGCCAATAGTGAATTAAAGGCAATTACATTTTGTTTATCCTTCTCCACTTTAAGCCCATCTGGGAGTACACCAAACACAGCTATTAATGATTTAGGTTCGATTGTGACACCAAGGCTGTCTGATAAGCATTAAAAAAAATTTTGTCTAGAATGATGTTAATTTGGTACATGCCCAAAACAGGTGGCCTAGTGAAGCTGGATCGCTTGCAAAGTTTGCATGTTAGATCTTGCCCTGGAACATTTTGGACAATTTTAAACAAGATAGATGTGCTCAATAAACAAATTTAAAATTGAATAATTGAAAGCTTTAGGCATATGGAGCTAGAGTGAATTCAGTACACGGCTGCCTTCCACTCATTTTCTGAAATGTTGAGTAAGAGATCCTTTTCCCACTGTACTCTGAGATTTTTTAAAAGTAAAGGACTTTAAAATGGTTTTATATATTTATAGAAATTCTGTCTGAGTCTTCAAGACTGATCAATATCTCTTCTGGAATAGAAATAGATGGGAGGTGAGGAAAATTGGGCAGAATGTGTTTAGCAAATTTTCTGATATGGAGATAGTGAAAAAATTTTGTTGATGGGGAAACTGAATTTGGTGTGATGCAAATACATTATTTATGTACAAATCTCTAAATGATTTAATCCAGTCTTTCATCTTTCTAAACATTAAATTCAGTAACCAATATTAACTTGCACATAAACATAATTGATAAATTTGATGCATTTTTTTCTTGTTTAGCCGGGTGTTGGATCTTAAAGAGCATGAGGCTGAACTGAGCACAGCAACTATTGTTCTCAGGGCCTGTCTAAAGTTGTTTAAATTTTAATGTTCACCATTTTTCATGCATTGTTTGGTAAAAATTATACAAAAATATTTAGGGTATAGTGGTTTACAAATTTTGTTCATTGATTTTATTTTTATAGCACTCTTCATTGAAGCCATACTTGGGGAGACAAAACATATTTAAAATATAAAACAGTCTAGAAAAGTACATAACCATGCATCATAACATACAAGAGATTTTAAGATTTGCTGTAAATCTTTTTGTTGTAAAGGCAGAAATTTAGAAAAATCATATTGGACCCTTTTTTGCCTTTTAAAAATTTTAACAGGAGCAGTATTTTATTGAAAACCAAATGGTCCTTTTTTGGGGGTTATGGTAATAAATTACTTCTAATACCTTGATTACAAATATCTTTTTTTAATCTGTTTACTGACCCACTGCAGTTGTTGTTTTTATTTCGTTTCGCCAAAGCACTGAAAGTTGTATTGTGTTATATTATGAGCAATTGACCCTAGTGTCTCAATTACAGTCTACACTCTCAGTTCTGTTCTGGTCATTACAAAATACTAAATCTAGACAGATTTGCCCCATGTTAGTACTTTAACATACTATGTTTAAAAAAAACAGCCACTGATGTCTAAAAACCCCTTCTCTTGTACTCTGTTGTACAATAAGTTGTTGGATCTACTGTACCATGAAAACAGTAGTATAATTTTTAGTTTGTTTTGTAAATCAGATTTAAACATTCAAAGAATATAACTATTTAATACGTAAATTACTTTTACTTATTTGGCTGTTGCCTTTATCCAAGGCAACTTAGAAAATGTATGGTAAAATTGGTTATATTTCTTTTGGTTTTCCAATTGGAGAACAGGCAGGTTAAGTGACTTGCTTATCGTCACACATTGTCAGATGTGGGATTTGAACCCACAAAGTCCAAAGCCTTAACCACTACACCACACTGCCTTAAAAATGTGAAAATTAAAAAAAATGTGTATAACTGCTGGTAGATTTGTTTTCCTACAAACAAATATTTTATTAATAGCTAGCTATATTTTTTAATAGATATAAAATTTATGTTCTCAGTGCTCTTTTTTCATTGGGTTGTTTGGTCTCATGCATTGTACTGTTGTACTGCTGCATAGTGGCCCTCTTTTTGTGGTGCCATTGTTCATTTTATTAATTTAAATGTACAAGGCAAGCAGATCTTATGTGTATTGGGACTTTGTGCAAATTAAACAAAAATTAAATTATTAACTCCGTTTTATAGGCTCACAAATTCTTTTCAGAGACTGTTGTTCTATCTCTGCTCTTTATTCAGGAATAGTATTCAGTGATTTAGCTGCAAAACATATTGAATATCCATATTGTCCCCCTATATTATACGTAGAAATTAAGAGTAATATTGTAAGTGGTTTTTTGTAGTTTTTTTTTTTAATTAATCTTCAGAAAAAACAAACTTTGTCTCTGTTCTCGAATGTCTGTTTAAAAAAGGTAAGAATACTTATTTCTTTTGCAGGCATAGAAAGAGATGCAGTGAGCATATTTACCAAATACATTTCACCTGATGCTGCTAAGCCAATTCCTATATCAGAAGGAGTGAGAAATGAAATAGTAGGTAAGAGTTATGATATATAATTAATTATACATGCTATGTAATTAATAATTTTTTTGTACTTGTGCCCCAGATGCACAGTGAATATAATGTAGATAAGTCAGGGAGGGGAAAAAAAACATCCAAGTAAGAGCTCAAAGTACTTTTTCCCAGTGTTCCTGCATTGTTTTCTGTTTAACAAATATACTTTAAGAAAAGCTGCTGCTACTTTATGTTCCATCTTTTGTGAAAACTTATAATGAGTTGTTAGCACATTATCCTGTTCAACTAGAAGAATACTAACTTGTGTGCTACAACTTTAGCAAAAAAAAAAAAAAAAAAAAAATCTGGTAACAAGTAACAGATCAAAGCTTTAGAATCTTGAACATCTTTAATTTTTTTTTCTTATTTGACTCCTTATACACTAAGGGTGTGTTTTTTTTGTTGCATTATTGCGGCTAAATTACATACCCAAAATATAAATGGACATTACTTTGCTTATGTAATATAAAAGCTGCAAATGAATGAGGACTTGTGAGTTCAACACTTCCATTTTTTAATGAAAGTATATAATTGTAAAAAGCTTTGTTTACACCAATATCAACTAAATAAAAAAGAAAAAAAATTGGTGGTTTGGGGATTTCCATCCATAAAAGTGATTTTACAGTACATAACCAAAACATTTTATGATGCATAATCCTGGAATCAATTTCCTTTTGTGCCCTGTGTGTCATCTATTATTGTACCAGATCTAGATTTTCATATCTGATAGCATTGCAAAGTTTTACAATATTGGCGCAAGGCATCCCCATATTCGGAAACTGTGTCCCTTTTTGGAAACATTTAGGCTTTTGCACCTAAACAACTTCTAATAAGTATTAAAGTAGCAGATATATATTATATTTTTACATATATATATAATATATAATATATACACTGTATATTATATATAATTTTAAAAAATCTTTAGAACAGAAATATATACTCAAACACATATTTAACTCTGAAGCAACAATTTGAAACAATTTCTGCTTACCAGTAGACACAGAGAAAGCTACATTTTGTACACTAGAAACACTAAACCAGTGTTTCTCAGCCACTTATGTAATGAGTAACTGGGTGAATGAACTCATGAGACTTGTTTATGGTATAAACAGAATTTTTTAATCCAATTTCTAATCACACTTTTTTTTTTTTTTTTTTTTTTTTAAAAGTATATCTTATATTTTGGCAAGACAGTGACATTAAGTATTATATAAAGACAGTTTGTTTTAGTATTGTTTTTACACAAAAAAAAAGTACGTACACAGG
>JANRMT010062814.1:72518906-72536107 GCA_026402145.1 Polypterus bichir lapradei
TTTTTTTTTTTTTTTTTTTTTTTTTGGAAACTCTCTCTCATGTACTGGCAAGACAGTGTCAGTAGCAGTATTATACAGTGCCATTTAGTCAGTGTTGTCCTCATAGTATAAGAGTGTCCACAGGTATGCTAAGAAACATTGCCTGTGCTCTAAATTGAAACTGAAAGAGCAGACACTGTCTGGGTATGGTCATTAAACTCATAAAACCTGAACTGTATACTGAATACTATGACACTTCAAAGTTATATTTAAAGCAGTACTTACAAATCAAGTAGCGTTAAGCCCTTCATCAAACGCGTCATGCTCTGTAGAGTCAAAAATGTGATCAGAATCTTAACTTAAGCTGCATGTGTAACAATGTGTAAAGATGAGCTGTCATTTACTTCATGTGTTTTACACAGAGCTGTGACAAATAATATGAAAGGCCAATCATAGACAACTGTACATCATTAAAATGGAATTTAAGCTCTGTTTCAATGGTAATGAGACTTTCACAGTCTTTGACTTGGAGTAGGTGTAATCTTTGTTAAAGTAGATTCATTTAGTTGTGATGGCTGCTCGCCTTGGGCATTCCTGTGCAAATCACATATTTTAATAATGAAAGACGGCAGATGATGTGGATACTTATGATTTATTTAGAAGAAGGCACTCTTGGGAACGCAATCTCGCCTCTCTGACTTTGTCTCCCAACCGTCCAACTTGAGCTGACCCTCTAATGTACTCATTTCTAATTCTATCCATCCTCGTCACACCCAATGCAAATCTTAGCATCTTTAACTCTGCCACCTCCAGCTCTGTCTCCTGCTTTCTGGTCAGTTCCATCGTCTCCAACCCATATAACATAGGTGGTCTCACTACCGTCCTGTAGACCTTCCTTTTCATTCTTGTTGATATCCGTTTGTCACAAATCACTCCTGACACTCTTCTCCACCCATTCACCCTGCCTGCACTCTCTTTTTCACTTCTCTTCCACAATCCCCATTACCTAATACTGTTGATCCCAAGTATTTAAACTCATCCACCTTCGCCAACTCCTTACATCCTCACCATTCCACTGACCTCCCTCTCATTTACACACATGTATTCTGTGTTGTTCTTACTGATCTTCATTCCTCTCCTCTCTAGAAAGTATTTCCACCTCTCCAGGGTCTCCTCAACCTGCTCCCTACTATCTCTACAGATCACAATATAAAATAAAATACAAATTTTTACTTCAACATCCACAAACAACTTTAAAATATGACTGTGCGGGACACCTCATGTATAAGTGACTATGCGTGCCAAGCGTCTGGTAACATTGGAGGTACATTAATAACTATAAGTTGTTATTTCACTTTGTTAATCGTTTTAGGGCAACAGTCGGGCTGACCAGATGTGCGTATTGTATCCAAAGTACATTAGATTAAGAATTTGTTGTATTTAGCTACACAACAATCTGCAGGAAAAAACAACAAACATAGAAGTGTTGCACAGTAAAAAAGAGATTCCTCTTGCCTATCTTCTACATACTAGTGAGAATAGCACAATAGAAATAGAAAAAGGATACGGCACATAAAATGAATACAATATTGTACCTTAAACATTTGCTTTTTAAAGCATATTTATAAGTACACATGGTATGCAGTTTTGAGTACTAGTTGCTGTTGAGAAGCCTTATGACATGAGGCTGAAAATGGTCTCTTAGTTTAAGTGGTGTGACTATGTACTTATTGACCTTTATCATTTAGGGAGAAAGTGACTGTGCAGGGATTGTATAAATTAATGTGAAAACCCATATACCAGAATTTTATTTTATTTTATTTTTTTTTAATCAAAGGTAAAATGTAATTGAGTGATATAGAAAAGAGAAAATTGAATCACCATGATTATAAAACCAAAGCATTTACTCTGTAACCTGCAGCTTATTTGCAGTAATCTTTTTCAGGCTTTTCTATTTTCTCCAATTTGTCTAACCTTAATGTTTGTAGTTTAAATTCCAGCACGAAAAATACTGCAGACATTGGGGATGAAATTTCTTATTAATTTCTTAAGACATTGGTATTAGGTAATGTAAAACAGTGCACATCTGCACAACAGATACTGGTTGGAAAAGAATACATTTAGGTTACGTTTAACCACCATTCACATTGTTTGCTTGCTTAAATTCTTGGTATAATTTATCCAAAGAAGATCATGTTGTAAATCTTAATTATTTTTTTTCATTCAAGACATTTGCGAATTTTCTCAGAAATGACTGCACTATGTAGTTGTTTTTATTGTTGCTATTGGGGAAAAAATGCTATGTTAACAGTAAACAAAAGCAATGTATTCTTTCCTATTGGAGAACTGTTTTAGTATGTGAACTATACTATCATTAGATATTTTTTGAATTGATTTATTTCTTTCATTTTGCAGGCAAGATATGTGGAGAAGATGGCCAGGTGGACCCAAATTGCTTTGTAACGGCACAATCTTTAGTTTTCGACATAATGGAGCAGAAGTAAGCATTTCCTTCATTTCAAGATTATTTCATGCTATGCGGCTTTATATGTGTTTAAAGTGAGAAATGCTTGATTTAATTAACTTTATGACTCAGTTAACTGACTGGCAAATGCTATTCATATTTACCAGCTACTGGTCACCATAATTTCCCATCTTACAATATAAGTTATTTTTCGCTCCATAAGACGCACTTTTTTTCCCCAAAAGAAGGGTGGAAATATCTACACGTTTTATGGAGCAAATATTGTGTCACAGACCGTGATGTGTATTACCTGACAAAAGTCAACATCCAGGGGTGGAGGGCGACAATCAGCTGTTAATGGCGGCAAAACTCACTGTTATGTTACAGGCATTCTCTCTCTGCTTGGCATCTAATCCTTGTGTGTGCGTGAGTTACGAAATGCAAACGAATGTAAAAAAAGACAAGATGGCATCGACATCTCACGAGGGAGCGAAGCGAGTGCAGAAAACAAAATACTTGGCAGACAATGTTTTATGAATTATCGCGGAGTTGGATTCTGATTTTTTTTTTTTTCAGAATCTGATTTTGTTGAGAGTGAGGAGCCGGCATCAGCTGATCGGACACCACCCGATGCCGCCCCAGCTGATCGGCTGCCAGCTGAGCGCATTTGCGCAGCCGACGCAGCTACGGCAAGGTTCGTGTGGGAGGAATACCCAGACATTGATTCGTGGGAGCCAAACTGGCTACCGGATTTCACAAGACAGCATGGCTTGCTGTTGGACTCGACAGATTACCAGCTGCTGGACTACTTCAGGCTGTTCTTTCCTGGGGCTGCTTTTCAGCTACTGTTGGACGAGACAAACAGATATGCAGAGCAATTTTTTGAATCGCGGGCTGCGCTTGCACAGCATTCTCGTTTTTCAAAGTGGAAATCCACAACAAAAGATGAGATGAAGGGCTTTGTGACATTACAAATAGAGATGAGACTACACTGGCGATATAACTTCAGAGAGCTTTGGTCCAAACGCGCTTTGTCCCCTGGCGGCTTTAGACAGGTTATGCCGCGTGATAGGTACGTGCTCCTGCAAAGTGATTGTGAGCAACTGTGCTTCATAAATTCTGACACTAGCGATAAGGAGTTCTTGGGGTTTCCAGAAAACTAGAAGAGTGCTTGAACCTTAAAGTCTCTCCTCATTTGTTAATGGCAGTGATGCAATGGTTCTTAATACCACTGTTGACTTTACATGGTTGAAATATCATTCTGCTATAATTTATTAAATATATTGGTACACCATTTGGTTCAGAATATTTTTTTCTTGTTTTCCTCCTCTAAACCTAGGTGCATCTTATGGTCAGGTGCGTCTTATGGAGCGAAAAATACGGTAAATATAGTGCTAAGTTACAGTCGTATCTACCTCTCATAGTTCCATGAGAAGCTAATTGCATGCATTTTATCCTCCTTGGTGTTAACCCTGAGCGGGACTCAGGCTTCAAATTTTAAGTACATACTGTTGTTCGCACTTCAGACTTGGTGTGACATGTAATGATCTGCTATACAGTATTAAGTCCATATAACTCTCAGGACAGTGTTCTATTGCCATCTAGTGGATGAAATATGTAAAAACTATCATGAATATTTCTATGCCTCTTGCTACTTGGATAGTGAAACTGATTCATATGGTACTATACAACTGAACTTTCATGATATTCCAGTGAATATGGGGTTTGAAGGTTCACCATGGTGAGAACAGTGTGTGATAAAAGAGGCAAAATGATTGTGATCAAGCAGAAGGACTTTTGAAGCACATTAGCTGCCTAAGTACTGCTGTTCACAATGCAACAACTGTTATTCGTGTCAGGGAAAAAGTGGAAATCACTAACATTTGCACAGTGGTAGCTTACAATAACATAAAAAGTGAGTTAATTCTGCGTGTGCGATACAGATGTTCTATCCTCATGTGCAATCGGCAGAAAAATATAAGTTCAACGTCAAGCTGTGCAGTGGTGACTTTATCAAAATATACCACTTTTAGGAAATGTACTAAATCTGCAACAGTACAGCAGTGCCTACTAAGCATGCCTTTCCTCCTGTGTTTATGTTGACATTTTCATATCTCTGTTAATAACATTCATACCCCACATTAAGTACTCATTGAAAAAATTATTTAGAATTGAATGCCTTTTGAAATAAAATATTAATTTAATTTTACTGTCAGGTTTAAGTAAGAATTGCTAATTGTATGAAAACTAATAAGCAGTATGTTGAGTATTACATTACACATGTAGATTTTAAGTAGGAGGCATTCGTGTTACAAATTATCTAAGGGGTATTAAAACCCAGAATGACTTTCTACAGCCCTTATTTTTTATCATCAATATAAAGTACTTCATATACAGTAATTAGAAGAGTTTTTACTTTTCCATGCAATTCCTAAACAAATCCCTTCTCTCTTTTAGTATTTTTTTAAATTGTGTTTTCTGTTTAGATTTACTTAACTTACAAGCAGTTAAGTAAACACACATATCTAATCATCCAATCGACTCAATGCAAACTCAATGCATTTAGGCTTGTAGACATTGTCAAGGTGACCTGCTGAAGTTCAAACGAACATCAGAATGGGGAAGAAATGTGACTAAAGTGTCTTTGAACGTGACATGGTTGTTTGTGCCACATGGACTGGTCTTAGTATTTCAGAAACTGCTTATCTACTGGGATTTTCACATGCAAACATCTCTAGGGCTTACAGAGAATTGTCTGAAAAAAGGGAATATATCCAGTGAGCGGACGGTTGTCTGGGTGAAATGAAAAGTAACTTTCCTTCAAAAGTCAAACGAATGACATAAATTCACAGTTTGTGTATTTAACAATGAAGTATGCTGTTTTGATCACTCCTTATGAGTTTTGGCATTTACACGTCTCTGTTAACACAGTACACAATGTATTAATAGGGAGATGTGCCTTGTCATCTGAAGCATTAAAACAATGCATTTTATTTTGGTATTAACAAATGGAGCAACTCATGTCATCGCTGGTGAGAACAAGCGAAATAGACATTTCATTTGAATCTTACATCATTGTTTACTTGCTACAATTGTTGTTTGCACTGGCAGTCCTCCCACATACCACAGTCGTATATAACTGGATGTGTGTAAGTCACAGTTATGAACTGTATACACTGGTTAGGGACAGATGCTCTCACTGATGGACCTCTGTAGAAGTGCTCATTAAATTCAAATAATGAATGCAAAGCCTCCATTAATTTATTGGGGCTATATGGAGCAGTATTTAAAAGTGATTTCTCTTCTTAACTTTTCACATCCTCTTAAAAATGCATGACAATACAAGTTAAATGATTACATAAATGATTACAACTTATTTGATCACTATCATTATTTTGCTCTCAAAGCATGCACAAATCTGTTTCTAAATTAATTCCTTAATGGGATAAAAGTGGCAATAAGGTGAGCCTGTGTGTGTGTGTTGCTTCTTTATTTTATTTTTTAATGACATCTACAATTCCTGTACTTGCATGCTGAAATTTTCTTGTGTGAACACAAAGCATTTACAGACATGATGACCTCTGCTGTTTTTCTTTTCGACATGTGTTGATGCTGTATATTCAACACTGTGAGTCATTTTTAAATGTAGTTTCACTCACATTTTCTTGTGTATTATTGTGCCTTCTGGAGTGATTTGTCCACTTAGTCATGCATGAGCGCAGTACTGACTTTCTTGGTACTACTGATACTTAGCTTTTTTTATTTAAAAAAAAAAAAAAGTTACTGGTATGTTTTTGAAAATTGTATACAGAATTGGTACTGAAATATCATATTTGTGGCAACTCTAGTTTCTGCTTCTTCAAGAATAAAGTGTGTTCTTAAGAATAACTGTTAATTACATTTGTGCAGCTCTGAAGCCAAAATGTGGCGCAGTCTTTTGTCATTGTACTCTTATTGTGTAAAATAGTTTTGCAATTTATGATATTGCAACTTTATTTATAAGAAATGTTTCAGATAAAACTTTGTCCGAATAAACATACCTTTATTTTATATACTTCTCACCAGTTTTTTGAAAAATATACCTGTATTGGGCATTTTTGCTGGTTTTGTTATTTAGAAAATTTAACTAAAGAGCATACATGTGCCTCTAAAAGAGTGAGCAGAGTATGGGACAAAGTTGTCTGACATCCTGAGCAAGATATAATTATTTACGATTTAGACAAAGTATAATCGTACATAAAGTGGTGGTTAGTTTAAATTGCATTTTATTACTGAATCATACAATTATACGTTCTAGAATCTGTCTTGTTCTGGCTGACTTGTTTCTGCAGCCTTCCTAGTTTATGTTGTATTTAATTCTTCATATCTAATTTTTCAATTTCTTATTTTACTGTCAACATTGTATTGCATTAGTTTGTTTGTTGACCAGCTGTAGCTTTTTGTGTTTTCTATTGTGTTCTGCTACTTTGGCATCAGTGATCCTTTGTCGGAACTCTGCTGCCTTTACCTGTTAGCCTGCCTTACTTTGTTGAGCTGGCCAGTCTTTGTTAGTTCCACTGGTTGCTGACTGCTGCTAGATGTTTTTCTGAGATATCCTAGTAATTGGCTATTGAACCAATTGAACACAAGATGTGCGTTTTTATAAATGAAATTGTTTTTCATTTATAACCTTTCTTAACTTCTGGGGTTGATATGCACAGACTAAATAAATATTAAAATGACCTGTTTTAAATTCAGATTCTGTCGCCCTATTGAACTCTTGTTGTAGTCCCTTACTTCTCTGCTGACTTAACACAATATAAATTATATTGAAAAATTCCAGTGATACCAAGATTCCAATGCAGTAGGTTTAAATGTATTAAAAAGAAACAAATGTTTCCTAAATAAAAAAATAAAGCAACCAATGTTTTTATTAAATAAATCTGCAACTTAGCACCACTTTCTGGCAGTAGGATCATCAAGAACATGTTAAAATAAATAACGTAATTTAATAGAAAATGATAAAACACAGAGAGGTAACCGTTAAAAGAATGTGGATAAACGCTCAAAGATTTATTTAAGATTTTTAAAGTGTATTTAGTTTTGCTGTACAGGCTTTTAATTTTTTTTTTTTTTTTTTTAATGAAACACTTTAATACCCGAGAGCCATATTTGTAATTGTTTTACCCATGAATAAATACATTCAGGCACTAAATAAATATATTTCTACATTGACATTTTTTTTTTTTTTTTTGAGGTTAAGAAAATAAAGTTTAATTTTTGAAATTCGGTTTGATTCTACATTTATGTGACATGTACTCATTTAAAGGAGACTTTATATACAAAGGAAGTTACCAGTGAGGTTAAAATTGAGTCAGCATGACTTTGGGTTTGGTTTCAAAACAAATCCTACAAGGCTATGTTACAAAAATTGACCAAAACAGGTGAAAATTTGTCAAGACCGTAAAAGGAAGTAACCCCTAAACCAACTAAAGTACAAGAGAAATTAAACTTACCTCAGCAACAAGAGAGAATCTAGAATCAAAAATCAATAGCAATTAGGAAAATATTCACAAGACAGTGAAGTCTTCAGACACTTCTTAAACACACTGATCGAGTCACCTGTTTGGGTAAATGTAGACTGCTTGTCTGAACCTAGTGCTTCCCTTTTACTCCATCTGGACAAATATGTAAATGGTGTATAAAGTGCTTTTGTCTTCAGGGTACACATCTGACTTTTAAGAGGTACACTTTTAAATAACTAAGTTGTACAGTTGTTGCTTTTTTGTATTAGCTGTAAAAATATATTTAATCTAAAAAAATAAAGCTGTACAATACCAAAGGATAAAATATGAAAATGATATAACTGTTAAAAAAAAAAATCTCATTTTTTGAGTTGCTACAACTCGTAAATAAGAATTTCAGGATATTGCAATTAATGGTTCCTTAAGAGGAAGAAAGGAGTGAGAATATGGGACATTTTGTTGTTTGTAGTGATTCATATGTATAATTATTTAATATTATACAGTATTACATGTCATTACATTTAGAGCCTTACAAACAGTCTTATTTTAATTGTGCAATACTTGTAACACCTCCATTAGGGATTCTTCTACCTGCTTTGTAAGCCTAATGTTTCTTTTTCTATTTCTCAAGCCCTTTAAAGTATACTAGTCAGACTTCCTGGCACAATTTTTATAATGCTAGTATTAGAACACTGCAGTGGGCTGGCAAGCTACATAGAATTAGAAGGGGGCTGTGCTCATCTGCTCATATACTGTAGGCAACTATTTTAGTGCACTGTAAGACTGTGTGTTGTGCACATCAGACCAACAAAAAGGCAAAAAATAAATCAACCCACCTCAATGAATGTAAAGTGCTTGCTTCAAACTCTTCAATATCATATAAAAACAGTTATCAGTGTTGCAGCTGCCTTGATGCCATCAGTACCGTAATTTGCAAAAGGGAATTGTCTATCTGAATGCTGTAGTTTTTACTTTAGATGAACTTTCACTGTGAAAACATGGCTAAACAAGCCGGCTAGCTGGTGCTTTGACACAAAATACCATAGGTGAGAAAGCCACAGTTTTATTATTTTGTAGAAGAAGCGTGCTAAAGTCATGCTAAAGAAGGCTTATTATGGCAGAATATTGTTAATGTATTAAGAAGTATGCGTCTATGATAATATGAAAATAAAACACAAGCAACACTAGTAATTTCCTCTCTACTTTCCAGACACATTTCTCATGCTATGCAGTGTGCAAAGTTAAGGAAATAGAATCGTATTTCTCTATGTAATCTAATAGAGTGCTACTTCATCTGCAGGTGCAAAAGAGAATTACAAGTAAGTCAGTCTCTTGTAGAGCTCTGCTGGTGAGCTTATCTTGAAGAAAATTTGCCATTCCTATGCCATTGGCTTAAAAACTGTGCAAAGTTTATATATTTAAAAAAAGATTATGTTTGACTTACTGACATTTATTATACTCTTTTTATAATTCCATGAAATAAAAATTAAAGTCATACTCCCATCGGAAGACCTGCGTCATCCCATTGCATTGTATTAAAAAAAGAAAAAAAAAAAACCTTAAGCCAATTCGTCCCACTTAAATTGGATAAAATAAGGCGTGCCTGACAGATCAAGTGAGTAAACAACCCAGTAAATAAACGTTTGGAGTTTATAATCATGAGTTATGTGACTGAGTCCCCGCCCATATTATAGTCCTGTTTTACTTTTAATAACCAGTTTAAAGTTTGCTATATTGACAATTAACCTGATCCAGTGTGAATGTGTTCTGTGTGCATTAAGTATGCCTGGTAATAGTCTGGTGCATCATCCAAGCTTGATTCCTTGCTCCCAGTGAACTGAATAAGCTAGTTAAAAAAATAGAAGGATGAATTGGGTGATGGATGTAGGTTTGGGGGAAAATGGAGTTCTGGTATCTCAACGCTCACCACAATAAGACTTAGAATACACACATTATAGAACACATTTGTTAATTTTAAGTTTGGTTGATGCCTTATAAAATGTGTCCTTATGTCTGTAGTGTTGTTAGAGTTCTTGATTTTTATATGACTAGAAATACCCATTGCATGTTTTGTATCAGGCAGGTAGTTTTCAGTTTCAAACAAAAAGCTTGACTTAAATTCTTACATCTAAATCCCTGCAGCAAAGCTAGTGTTAGCAGTTACTTGCTCCTCTTTTACTAATAAAGAAAAGCCTTCACAGACTGTATTAATCAAGTATTAAAGATAAATGCAAAATGATTAGCATGTAAATAAAAAAAGAATCACTATATTTATTGGTGTATTTGATAACATCTGTTTGTCTAGCCACCTGATTTCTTACTATTATATCACAGTGGAAATATTGCAATACTATACTGCATTGATTGAATGTAAAACTTGAGACAAATGGTAAATTTTACATAAATAACAAGTACTAGATAGAGAAATTTACGTATTAGTCTTGCTAAGCGCTTTTCCTTGGTGGGGCTCAAATTTCATAATTTTGCAATGATTACTTGTATTAGCAATTAGGTATTTTAGACTGAATGACATGTTTTTGTGAAAATGTTAATAATTTTGCTTTGCCTTTAAATTTCTTTTAAGGCACTTTACGGAGTTTCTGAGGAGTCATCATTTCTGCAAATACCAGATTGAAGTGTTAACCAGTGGTACTGTGTATCTGGCAGATATCCTCTTCTGCGAGTCAGCACTCTTCTATTTTTCTGAGGTATCGGTATACCTGCCTGCCAAGGTTCCTTTTGTTTTAACGCTGTGTTTGAGTTTTATGTTTTAAAAGGCTCTTCTATTTGCATTATTATAACAGTATATGGAAAAGGAAGAGGCAATTAATATTCTTCAGTTTTGGCTGGCAGCACACAACTTTCAGGATCAACTTGCAGCTAAGAAAGGCCAGTATGATGGACAGGAGGCCCAGAATGATGCCATGATCCTCTATGACAAGTACGTTGTTCTCATCATAGTGTGTGATACAGAATGATCATTTCTTTATGGGTAATTATATTTTAATATCCCTGCCTCCACTTGACTTATAGTATGCCTCATAGACTATCACAGCGCGCCATCACCCCAGCACAGAGTTTGTTACTAGAAAGCCAGAGGTACGCCAGGCCAGGCAGCTCCCCTCCCCCTCTCCATGCACGCCTGAGGACATTTCTCACATCACCCGCCCCTCTGCCCAGCATCCCAATGGTAAAACTTCCTCCCTCTCCTGTCTGGGGTAAGAAGGGCGGCTCACATGCGGCGGTGAGGGTGCGGCGTGGACGGCAGCCTGTTGAGTCTGTGGCGAAGTTGATTCCCATGGTGGGGTTGGAGGGGATGTGGTATAGCAGGTCCACAGCGCAAAATTGAAAAGGCCAGTTTTAATAGATAATCGCCACACTTGCGGCTTAGAGGGGGGCGTGGTAGTGTGGCCAGAGCGGTTCCCGGGAGCTTTGTGATGCAGGCGGTCCTCACTTAAGTGCACAGGTGAGGAGTCGTCCGCATCTGTAATTGTAGCCGGGAGCTGCTAATCGCCACACCTGATCCATGTCCCCGTAATACCGTAAATACCCGCATATAGGACGCATTTTTCTTAAGAAGTAGGTCTAAAGACCCAGGTGTGTCTTGTACATGGATACAGTTTCTCTTTCGGTTTGTACATGTTCAGTTTCTCCCTGTGCATTTCCTGTGCAGAGAGCGAGCGAGAGAGAGAGAGCGCACGCACGCACAGGCGTGCGCTAGAGAGAGGCACACACAGGCGCTTCAGGCTCACAAGAGAGGGAGGACTGTATGCATAAGATAGAAAAGGCTTGTTTTTGTTTTCAGTTCTGTTTACAGCGACCGGTTCATAGCGTGCATTATGGCAATGTTACTTTTCTTGGTGGTTTACTAAATTACGGATTTTTCAAATGTTAATTTTTTTCCCTGTACTTAAAACTCATTACAAAAAAAAGTGTTTTTAGCGAGCGGTTCCTAGCACTATAGTACAAACTATTGCAGTGTTAGTTTTCTCTGTTGTTCAAGGTTTTCTCAGTGTTGTTCAATGCATAATGCTCTCGGTGCGTAGACGGGAGTGTCCATTGGACTTTATGATCATGTGCGCGCGTGTGTCAGTGCCTCTCCTTTGCCTTCGATGGCTGTGTGACGGGGACAGAGAGGAGTGGTTTGAATCCAATTTGAATTTCAAGGTTTGTTTTCAAGCGACAGTCGGTTAGCAGTGCTGCAATTGTAGCTACTGGGGTATGCCTCAGTCCGCACTGGCATTTCACGGCATTTCAAATTGAAGTATTTTTCAGGTGTAGCGTCGCTAATACTGTATCAATTTTGGAGAATGACATGGCGTTTGAAAGCTCATTTTACAATACATCTACTTGTATGCCTTATTGTAACGTTTGGAAATTGTTGTTGTTCAGAGAGACTCCAGACTAACACAAACGCATGGATCAAATCACTGGCGCTGGCGGCAGCAGCTTTTAATTAGTAACTTAAAATCAGGATGCGTCCTATAAACAGGTACACAGGTTTTTCCATGGTTTTTAGGGTCAAAAATCCACTGCGTCCTATACATGGTATCGTCCTATATGCGGGTATTTACGGTATATAATAGAATCAAGAGGCGGATGGAAAAGGGGGGAAAAAGAGAGATAGAGAACGGGAATGGAGGTTAATGGGGGAAGACCTGCGTGAAACACTTGAGAAGATAGAAGGGATGACAAAGGATAGCACAGTTCTGAAAATTAAATCCTTAAAGTGTGGAATTCTCTGCCAAACAATTTGAAGTCAATGAAAGCACTTGGGATTGCTTTCCTTACTTTGTTTGGATCATCTTATGCTTATGAGCAGCTGTTTTCAGCTTTGAATTCTATCAAATCTGACACCAGAAACAGACTAACAGATGACCTGAGTGCTGCATGTGTTGCTCTCAAACTTGCAAAGTATGAGCCAAGGTCAGACAAATTATCAGCATGCATACAACAGCAACAGTCGCATTAATTGTTCAAAAGCATGCCAAATGCAAACTTTTACCTTTCAATAAAAAGTTGTTTGCATCAATGAAAGCTCTGTTATTGTGTTTTTCTTTTAAGACATAAGATGTTAATGTACGAGTTGTTTTTTCTAAACTAAAACCTCAGTATTCAGGTTAAAGTGCCGTGTTGGCACTTTGCGATAAATAAGTGGGTTTTTGGGTTGTAGTTTTGGCACACTGTCTCTAAAAGGTTTGCAATCACTGAACTATCATGTCACATATAAATATTTTTTGTGCTATGTTAATAATTTTTATCATCATTGTTCCATCAGATACTTTTCTCTACAAGCAACCCATCCTCTTGGTTTTGATGATACAGTGCGTTTAGAAATTGAATCGAATATATGCAGGGAAGGTGGCCCTCTCCCTAACTGTTTCACTACTCCATTACGACAGGCCTGGACAACCATGGAAAAAGTAAGAAATAGCTGTTTTCTTTTACGGCAAGAATTTGTTCTTCATCGTTTTCTTTTTTAAGTGTTTTGTAGGTCATATGTTTTGGCTATGGACTGAAACTTGTGGAATATTGTTGAGGAGACCAGCTCAAAAGTACTTGACTGTTAATATACCTCCATATATAACTCTTGGCCTGCTGGTTTTGTTAAGGTAGACTTTTAGATTTAGGGTAATGGCTAAAGTGGTTCTTGAGTGATATTTCCTGATAGTTTTTCCTTTATCACTGTGTGGATTTGCACCTATGCTGAAGTGTAATTTTGAAATAAAAACACTGGAAAGTTTTTCGATATCTTCATCAGTAAGAGCTGTACTATGCCGCAAAGTTAAATCTGAATTTTTTGAGATTTTTCAAACCACCGGTGCTGAGATTTTTTTAAAACGAATATCGTGTTTAGTGGTTAGAGCACAGCTGGACAAGTATTTTTTCTGCAAATGAGAGGTGAAGCTTAATATCATGCTTAAAAATAATAAAAAATAGAAGCACAATTAATGTTCACATTATTAGTTTTATTGCATTTTTTTAACAGCTGTCAAATCACGCCCTCTCCCGTCCCTTCACTTCAATTTAAACCATTGCATTTTGATTTCTTTAAATGCTTGCTGGAGATCATTGGCAGTACAAATTAGAAAGAAAGCGTCATCTTAAGAGTGTAAAGATAAGCCTAACAGCAGACTCCATTCTGCTAAATTGGTTTTCATTTTATTCTGTCAACTGTTTTTGATGAAAATCAACAAATGTCTACCTAATCAAAGACATGCACTTGATAAGCTCCTTTTTAAAACATGGGACACCCAGTAAC
Source organism: Polypterus bichir lapradei (assembly GCA_026402145.1). Lineage (NCBI taxonomy): Eukaryota > Metazoa > Chordata > Cladistia > Polypteriformes > Polypteridae > Polypterus > Polypterus bichir. The sequence continues at coordinate 72,533,116 of JANRMT010062814.1, forward strand.
TGCACAAGTATGTTTAAATTTTGATTTAAAGGGTGATAGCATCACAAAAAGTTTGATTTTATTAACTTTGTCTTCCCTTGCAGGTATATATGCCTGGCTTTTTATCTAGTAACCTTTATTATAAATATTTAAATGACCTGATCCATTCAGTACGAGGAGATGAGTTTTATGGCACAAATCCCCAGTTACCTGTCACTGGTCAGGACAGTGAAGCCGGTGCTACAAACGCTGAGGGGGTTACTGCTCAGGTATATGTACATGTATACATTCTTATTCAATGAGTGTCTTACTTGCCATATTTTACTGGGGACTGTCATAGGCAACAATCTTGTGGAGTGTCATTAAATTAGTTGGTATGGGGTGGATGGGATATTTGCAGGTTTTGTGGTTCCCCTTCCTGTTTTAGTTGCCTGTTAGACTTGTATAACTAAGTCTTTTGCTCTGTGCAAAACAGTTTTTTATCAGATAGATGCAATAATCACTTAGTGTTTGTTACATCTTAATTCTCTCATTAATGTAGTTACGATAGTACTTTTTCTCAATCTCTTTTGGTTTATGCATATTTTTCCCCCTTATACAACAGCAAGCTACCAAAAAAGCTAACATTAAAATCCTGAAGAACTTCGATGAAGCAATAACTGTAGACATTGCAAGTCTTGACCCTGAATCTCTATATCAGCGGCCATATGCCGGGTGAGTTGAATGTCTGTCGCCTGTTGTACAATATTGTGTCTACATGTCATGTCTAGCATTAAACTAAAGCAGGCTGTAGAGAGTAGACATGGTGCATATCACTTAGTCAACCCAAAACAGAGCATACTCTTGAACAAGACTTTAGGTAAGTGTTTCAAACATGTAAGATCATACATCTTTGAAATATTATTTTACAGTAAAATGACCTTTGGAAAGGTGAACGAGCTTGGTCAGTTTATCCGTGAGGCTGAACCGGAGCCAGATGTTAAAAAATCAAAAGGTAAGTGGCCCTCTTTTATTAAATCTTTTAATAACTGCATATGCTGCCCTGTAGCTCTGATTGTCCAATTTGATGTAGAGTTCACATTGGAAACAGAAGTTAGTCATTAATAAGTAAGAACTGTGTCATTTGGTCATTAAATTAAATGTTTAATGGATTAGGCAAGATACGATAGATCGGATTTCAAAATCATAGGGGTGAAAAATGTAAAGTTTACATGACCTGATCCATTCATTACGAGGAGATACAAAGTTTACGGTTAGAGATCTCCTCCCATCTTCAGATAACTACTCTTTCTGTTTCATACAGGCTCCATGTTTTCTCAAGCCATGAAGAAATGGGTGCAAGGAAATACAGATGAGGTGTGTGTGCCAATTTTGGCAGGTCTTGGTGTTCTGCCAATGCTGTGGTTTGTCTATGCTGAAACCGAAGATAAAGAATCCGTAAATACTGAAACAGCTGTATTTTACCATTAGTATGCAGTATCCCTTCCTCTAGTAGCTAAAAGTACAACATGAGCTGTTTAAATAAACTATGATCACTGACTAAATTAAAGTTTATTCAAAGTCTCTCCTGGCATTAGAGTTCCTCTTTTACATTAAAGAAAATTTTGACTTTCAGTTGTCTGTCTTTTTGTCTTTTCAGGCACAGGAAGAGATGGCATGGAAAATTGCCAAGATGATTGTTAATGATGTTATGAATCAGGCACTTTATGAAGAACCTTCAGATGTGTCTACTGAGGTACTTCCATGGCACTGGCCAGCCACTTAACAGTGCAGCTGTCGGGCAACTGCTGCTGCCATCTCACCTAAAGTTTCTAACCAACTCCATCAATGCATTGTGGCTTCTTCTGCTACATATCCATAACCACACTGGTATAACATTACAATCTCCACCCTAAAATTTCATGTTTCCCTGGGTTTTGTGTGTGTAAAGAATGACTTAATTATCATTCTGTGATGTTGGGAGGGTTGTAGGGCATGCCTTGGCTCTCGCATAGATTGCGTGAACAACAAATGCAAAACATCACTGATTAAATATACGCAACACAACATATTTTTTTACTATGGTGTAAACTAAGAGGAAAAGAGAACACAGAAAAATGTCCTTTCCTTGTCATTCAATTAAGCTACCCATTACAACTGCTTTGTGATTTCCTAAATGTACTTTTTTCTTTAATCCAAATTGACACACTTCTTATTTGTGGGTTAACTGTGATTTTTGTAATTTGCACAGTCGCCATTATCTATCTTTCTGTATTTATTCAGAAAGGCTAACTAGTGCCATTTTAGTCAAACAGCCTCCTGCAGTTGTGCAGGCATGAAGGCAGAGCTACTGAACATTTTACATCCTGTGATAAGTACAGACACAGAAATCTGAAGAAGCCGATGTTCAGGAGAAGGCCCCAAGCCTCTCGAGGCTACTTTGCACTGACTTACTCTTGGTATGGGTATTAATTTTTGTTGCTTTGCAGAACTTGTCAACTGATTGTCCCTTGTCACCCACAGCCTTGAGACACATCTGGCCAGATGAGCTGGAGGACTGAACTTGGTGGACAAGGATAACGTCATCCAGTATTTCTCTTGGAGAGACCCACCAGCAGCAGCACAGTACGCTCACTTGGAAGTCTGCTCTGTTCCCGGCTATGAAGGCTTTCCTTGATTTATTATATGAAGATATCATGGTTCACATTTAAAGGACTGCTTCAGAGGACACCAGGTATAGCTGATAATGTGTTTAAACTCAAATACTGTCTGAGTAACTTGTCCATATTTGACACAAAAGTCCCTGTTAAATGGAAAACTTTAAATGAATTGATGATTAAACATGTGGACGAAATACTAAAGTTCATCTACAGTCCATTCTTTCCAGAAGCAGATAGGAAGCAAGTTCTAATATGGTAGCCATGACACAGTGAACCCCTGAGACTTGCTCCTCTTGTCAGTTAGAGAAGCTGCAGAATGGGCATGCACCCCCAGTAGGCTGGTTTTATCTTATATATATATATATATATATATA
>JANRMT010062814.1:72536207-72611971 GCA_026402145.1 Polypterus bichir lapradei
TTTTAGCTTTTAGCCCATACTGACATGCATTTCACTCCATGACTTCCCAAAGTATTCCTAGTGTCGACACTTCTGGGGGAAAAAAACTTTATACTAGTAAATGTCTGTTTTATGACGATCACAGAAATTAGAGTATTGTGTAAATGACTTGCAAAATTTCCTTTGCACAAAATCCCGTTCCATGAGTGACTCTTGTTCAGTGAATAACTGTTTCATTTGAGGTTCACTACGGATTCTCGGTAATAATGAGCAGAAACAAATAATTAAATCCTGTGTCCATGTTTCTTTGGTACTGTGTACCTTTATTATGTATTCATAAGCTTATGTATTCATGTACTTAATCTGTAATCTATTTAATTAATTTCAAATATATATTGTTGAAACTTGCACATTTTGTTCTTTTATCTCATTGTTATGAAAATGTAGCCGCGCCTCCTCTGTTAAAGTAATGCAGTCCGTGTATCCAATTCGGTTACCCCAGTAATATATGGCTTTGATTCAAGTAGGCCATCTTGGAGGTCAGCCATTACTGTGTCCTGTTTTCATTTTGTAAATGTCTGTGCTGTACCGACCTGAATGACTCTGCTTTCATGCCCTTACTTTAAAGCTTTTGAGTTAACTGCATCATCTTGCTCTTTTAGTGCAACCTCCCACCCAGACCCGTGCCACTGTTTGGGGCTTATAAAATATTCACAGAAACTTTGTTCTGTAGACCATTCATCATGTTGTCTATCAAAATAAGGACATTTAAACTTGCAACAAAGCCAAACCAAATGCACCAGTCAGACGCAGCTATTTTTGTACTAAATCACAGTCCTGTGATTATATCCCAGCAGCATCAGGTGAGTGGCAGCCCATTGCAGGGCTTCCAGATTTTTATGCAAGTGACATATGAGTAGGATTTTAGTAAAATAAACATTTAGTTTTTATTTTGTAAGTGAAGGTTTGTGGCTGCTTGTTTTATTTATCCAATCTTTTTAGATGACTGTCGGAGAGGTCAGTGAGATTTGTTTGCCATGTGATCTTTGTTAAAGTAAGACCTGCTTAAAGAGTTTGTTCCACAGTATTCAGCAGGTTGCAGTTCTCATGTAGTATGGGGAAGGAAGAAATCTTTGTGAATATGAAAAGCATGAAATAGTGACATGTCTTGCAAAAGGCATAGAAAACAACTGATGTTTTGCAAAAGCTGAAGAGAGATCACCAAACTGAAAATATATGTGAGTAATTCATAGCACAGTTGAATTCTGTCAGTTCTTAAGTAAAGTTTGTAGCAGACAAATTAATGCAATTACTCTATTATAAAAGAAAGTCTTGAGACGAGACTATTGCCAAGAGATTTTTTTCGTCCTGCCCTCCTCTCAATCATTTACGGTTAACGGCCCACACCCACGGTCCTTTCACCTCTCATTTGTGTGAATGCTCTTGTCAATTACAGTTCCTGCACTGTCTGCTCTTATAAATTTTTACGTTTTCCTCACTTTAAGTTCCCAATAAAAGAAGACTTATTATGTCCAAATCTTATTGAAGAATTTCCTCCCGAAGAGTTATTAACAGAAGAAATGAGTACACAGGCAATCCTAGCACTGAGAAACGATGAAGTCAAATGAATTTATGTGAAAATTGTTGATCGGTTACATGGCAGATTGGTTAAGTGTGTATCAATAGACTATGCTGAAATAGTTGGCGGTGATGGTGTGGAAGATGAAAACATCAACTTACAATATCCTATAGAATATCTACAAGCGTTAACACTATCCGGTGTTCCACCGGCCGAATTACTGTTGAAAGAAGGATGTATCGTAATGTTATTGTGTAATTTATGTCTGAGTGATGGGCTGTGCAATAAGACAAGATTAGTTGTATTCAAAATTGGTCGAACAATTCTAATGTGTAAAATGTTAACAGGTAACAAGAAAGGTAATGTAGAACATACTCCATGGATAACATTAGACAGGAGATCTTGATATGCCATTCGTATTAAAACGTTTAGTTTTCCATTAGAATGACTTTTGCTGTGTCAGTTAACAAATTACAGGGACAAACATTTGAAAAAGTCCGTTTATTTATTAGAGAGAAAGAAACGATATTCACTCACAGGCAGTTTATATGTTGCTTTATCAACACGGAATCAAAATTCAATGTGATATTGAAGAAAATTTCATTCAAAACAGTTTTACAGTAAAAGTGTACATTTACAAGGTATTTGTATGTTAATTTCAAAGCCAAACAGAACGGAAACTTATAACGCAACTAATACCTCTAATGTGGCATGAAACATAATTTTCTTTCAATTTATTACATTTTACTATTTTTTTACTATGGTTAATTACTCGCTGTAATGTAAAATAGTTCTGTTATACATATGTAACAATTCCCATGAAAATAACAATCTGTTTAAATTGTACATCGGCTTCCCCACACGTGAGTGGCAGATCCGCGAAGTGGGTAGTGCCCGTGCGGGGGTTGGCAAACAAGGGGCAGAGCCCCCTAGCTATTTTTTTTTTTTTTTTAAAAACTGTTGGAGTCCCAAGAACCTCTTGACGCAGGTTCCTCCAGAGGCTTAAGTAATATACGTGGACTAATTTTCAAATCTTGGCCACCCTGTTCAAACAAGACAAGACGTTCGCAGGGAGGTGGAAGTGTGATGATTTGTGCTGGAATATTGGGAAGTAAGATGGTGGGTCCCTTTAGAGCCCCTGAGCGTATTAATACGAGGGATATCCAGAAAAAAAGGTTACAACAGCTGGTAAAAATCGAAAAATGAATATAGTTCAACCAAATTTACAGGGTATGTTCCAAAATATGTGTTTATTTCTCAACATAATCGCCGTCAACTTCGATGCACTTCTTCAGCCTGGGCACCAGCTTTTTTTATACCCTCGTCGAGTACGCTCCGCTCCACCTCCGAAAGCCACTTCTCCACTGTCTCCTTCACCTCCTCATCATTGGAAAAATGTTTCCCACCCAAGAATTCTTTCACAATTCTTCCACAAGCTGACGATGGATCTCGGCCATGGATTCGCGACGCAAACTGAGGAACTTGATAACCGAACGAATCTTGCATCGGCGGTAGGTGGAGCAAACGGCCTCAGCAGAGGTTGACGAACTCGCTTGCTGTGATGACATTTCACAACTGACTGACGCGGTCCCGGGCTTATTTTGACTGTTAGGACCCCCTACATGCAGGTATGCCAACCTTTGAAAAAAAAAAAATTCCCTGCACCCTCCAGGGCACTTGTAACCTTTTTTTCTGGATATCCCTCGTATGACCTCCACAAAATGTGGTATTCCTAAGTGCCCATTTCCAGCCTTGGTATAAAAGAAGAATCGTGCCTGCTGGTATTAAATGATTCTCATGCACAACAAAACACCATTCCATGCCACACCATTGACTCCTTGGTTGCTGTGGGCATAAAGGGAGACAAAAAAAAAATCCTGTTGTGGCCACCATTCCCTGACCTCAACCTTGTTGAGAAGCTGTGGAGCATCCTTAAGTGGAAGATCTAGGAGGGTGGGCAGCAGTGTTCGTAAAAGTGACAGCTCTAGGGGGACAAATGCTGGCATCTGCAGATGAAATCGAGGCGGACGCTACATCGGTTTGAGAGAGTTGGTAAAGTCTTATCAAAGAAGGGCTCATATTTACAAACCAACTTGCATATATTAAAGTTTTTTTGTTTTAAATTGTGCTTTGTTTTGAAAAATGATCTGTTCATGCAGCAGATGCAACAGATTTAGGATTCAAGTTCATTATTATCTATTAAATGTTTTCAAAATGCATCTTGCATAATAATTGAATACAATGTATTTGGTATTCTTTTAAAAATAGTAAAACAACAGTTGTCAATGCCAGTAGTTTTGCTTGTAATAACATTCACATTATATTATGATCTGTGTATTTGTACATATAAAATGTCTGTCTGATGGAGTGAAGGCTCTGAGGCTAGCGATCTGTGCCAGTAATTGGAAGGTTACCAGTTTGAATCCTGTAAATGCCAGAGGTGACTCTACTCTGTTGGGCCCTTAACCTGCATTTGCTCCTCCTGTGGGTGACGTTGATCTGCAGCCAGGCCTGCAAGGAGGTCCTCCAGTTTACAGGGAAAACTTTGGGTTTGGTGGCAGGATTGGGACTCCAGCCACCATAAAAAACACAACACCGTGATCAGTCTGGTGCTGAGGTGTCACCCGCTGCACTTGGGTAGTTTGTCATGGTGCAGGGGATGCAGCGACGTGATCTGGACCAAACTTTCCATAGTGGTGCTGTAGGACCATACAGACAAGACACATTACAAGATCGATGACCACAAATTTAGACAACCCTTCAGAATTTAACATCACTTACCTGGGCAACAGCACGTGCTGCTTCTATCTGTTATAATATAAAGGAGTTATCTTGTGCTTTTGCAGAAGTTATGTGAGCCCTGATTGAGAGAGTAAGTGCAGTGCAACACAAAGGAGAATCAAAGAGTTGCTGTTTAACTCTTGCTTTGTCAGCTTTTCTTCTTAATTTAAGCACTATGAATTGATAGCATTCATGGTTACAACCCAGCAAAAAGTTACCACAATTCTGGAGTCAAAACGGACCAAAAAAGAACAAATTCTCAGTTCACAATATCAGAGACATTTATGTAGAGGCAGATGATGGCTAGGACAGCAATCTATAACAAGAGGGTCACCATTTAACAAACCCATAAACCTTTGCTTTCTTTCCTTAACATATTCCACAAATACACCCAGGAAACACCGAATAATTTGACTAGTTGTAACTGTAAGTAAACCCCCTTAATTGTACTGACTGTTTAAGAACAATAGACTAAAAGGGCACATGCATAGTAATTTGTAATATGGTGTGAAATGGGAATGGCAAGTGAACAAGAAAATTCCAAATTAGGGAAAACTACTCTCTAAATCTGTCAGGTCCAGTTTACGAGTGTGTAGGGGTCTCCTCTTAACTCTGTGCACATGATCCTCTTACAGATTATTAGTAAGTGAAATTTATATAACACTCAGATACACAGTACTTTACAAGTTAAAAACCAATAAGTATATAAAGTTAAATACAAACTAAGAGCACCAAGCATGATAAAACAAAGAGACCGATATCTACGGACCCTGTTAGCATAATCGGCGGGTTCCCGGCAGACACTTAAAATTGCCTGCAGTGTCGCATGTTGGGGGCCGGGGGCCAGTGGATGAGCATTGCTGGTTCTTGGGGCAACAGCACCATGGATGGAGGTCCCTGACCAGAGGACCTAAGAGACCCTTCACAGGGAATGGCTGAAGTAGGGCCACACAATATTCAGGAGCTGGCCATGCAGGGCGCCATATGCTGAAGACAGGATTTTAAATTGAACTCTTAAAAGTAACAGGAGGCCAGTGAAGTGAGACTGAAATGGGGTAATGTGGGGCCTTCAGGTGGACCTGTTAAAAGCTGTGCAGCAGCATTTTGGACAGTCTGTAAACTTTGCAGTGATGGCTTGTTGAGGCAGGTTGTGAAAAAGAAGACGTTGAAGCTCAAATAAGCACTTCTATCTCAAACTCAACTGATTTCAGCTTGGCTGTGTTACTCAAGACACAGGACCCAGTCATCAAAACTTCAAAGAACTGTCAACATGGATATCAACATTCAGGTAATTTGACCGAACAGAAGAAGATAAACTGGAACCAACTGAACTGGACATAGTGATTCTCTGTCTCATGGTGTACTTCTGGTGCCCACCTGGATCTACAATGCATAGAATGCAGCAACCAGGAATACAAAACACATAGGTTTGGGCTTTGGCCCGCACAAACGGAGGAAAGGCTCGTCTGTCTGATGTCTCCAGTTTTATGTACCATGGCAGAGATTGTGGCTGGACCCACCAGACAGTGCAGGCTCCGTCAGGCAGCACGTTATTGGCTGATTCACAAAGGGGTGAGTGCAGCTGTGCTAGAAAGTCGCCACAGCGTTGTGCACTTTGTCATCCCCGGCAATGCCTAGTCCTGATATCAGATGTCCCCTCCGACTAGAAGTTGCGTACAGTATGTGACAACAGCTAAAGGGACTTTGGTTTCCTCCAACAGATCAACTGTCCCCCAGTAATGAGAAATGTCAGAGGAGAATCATTCAGGCGACCAGAAAGGCCCCAGATATTCATATGGCAGCTCTTTACAACACAGAATGGACGTGTCAGCCGTCAGTGTGACTGAGTTACAGCAGCACAAGCCCATGCCAGGTTCCATTAACAGCCAGTTGGTGAAGCAATGGCGGCCATGTGGACAGAAATGGTGCCTAGTTTGACAGATTTTGACTTCTGTTGTAATGTGCACAGGGTAAGGTCAGACTTTGGTGTGCGCAGTTTGAATCCACGTCACCCATGCAGTTTGGGTCTGGTGTAATGGGGCAGAGAACGTTATTTTGTCACACATTAGGTGATGGCCAGCACAAGCATTGCTCTCAACCACCTAAACCCATTTTCACAGGATAAAGCACAATGGACACATCCTTCTTGGGGGTAGATCAGGTTTTGGCCCAAATGCTTAATGAGAAGTCAGTCTGTGCCTCCTTAATATATGGCTGTCTCAGGCTTGGAATTCTGTGTAAATACGGTTAATCCCAAGTATGACATCAGCTTAGCTGACTTTGATGCGTTTTCGAGCACTGAGCCCAAGTAATACTCAGGACAGAAGTCAGCATTCGTATGATGAATATTTATACTGTATGTGTTTTGCCACTTTATAGTAACTCATCAATATTCATGAGTGGGGTGGAGCCTTTAACCAAAACACAATGGCTGTAAAGCCAGTTTTACAACAAAATGAGACTGAACCATTAGTTGAATCAAGCTATAGTGATGACACTGTGAACTGCTCATCAGACAGTGACACAGGTAGTCAAACTGATGCATACGGCACTGCATGACTGAACCGCTGTGATATGCCTGGTGAATTTGGTTGCATGAAGGTTTACTGTGGTGCTGGTGGGAGTTTTGCAAAAATGTGCAACGATTGTGGTCAAGTAGAAGGACAAAAAAAAAAAAAAAAAAAAAAAAACCCACCCTAAGAACTGTTAATAATGCAGCAGCTGTTAATGTTCAGGTCGTGAAAGGTGAAACGTGAAAGTCACTAAGCCTTGCACTGTGGTAGCCAACAATAACACAATAGGCACATAGATCGAGTGGATCAGAAACCGATATTCTACCCTTTCAGATGCAAGAAATCTAAAAAATATTATAAGAAACGTGTGCAAAGTAGCATGCTTCCACTGTCCCAGCTGTGATGTCAGGATGTGTGCTGGTGCCTGTTTCAAAACATATCACAAAATGAACATTTAGTAAATCTGCATGAGGACATCAGTGGACACTTGACAAACCTTTCCTACTGTAATTATGGTGATGTTTGGTTATTTACAGGTTTCTGTTGCACGTAAGAACATTTCTTTCTTAAAAGATTCAACATTTTTTTGACTCATTTTTCATTAACATTAAAGGTACTTTTATGGCTTGTTGGTATTTTCATTCTACCACGCCAATTTATTCTTCTTTCTGTGGATATCTTCCAAATATGTGGCCTAAAGCAGATTTGAAGTGCTTTCCTTTGCTTTTGCTCATTCTTTTCTTCCATATCTGCTATATAATAAAACAGTACCCTCTGTGTCTATCTGTACGCATGCATGCGTGCAATCTGATTGGTCGGTTTGGCTTTGGTGGCTCAGCAGTAGGTGTAATGAGCTACGCTATTGTATCGCACAGGGTGAAGTTAAACTCTTGATTGTGAATTTTATTTTTTACAAAAAAAGAAGTTAAAATGGAGCACGTCAATGACAGTATATCGAGTAACATATTGAGTGATGTTGGGTGACTAAATGCTAACACGGTGCGATCCAAACCAGCTTAAAGAGAGAAAGTTGTGAAAAAAGAATACAAATGTTTTCACCGCGAGTAATGGGGGTCCATCCACCATTGGTGATGGACAGAAGGCGAGCAAGGTGGCATGAAGTTACACCAGTCAGAGCAGAAGGGTTTTTGGGGACACGACTGAGAGAGGGAGCGCCAGGCAAGAGCGGCCGAGACATGCAAGAATACTGAAGAAAGGCGCATCAAATATTAAATGTTTCAGTGGTACCCGTCTGACAAGCTGGCATTTTATTAAAACAGAAACGTCATGATGAGCGCACAGAGCTGTAGATGAAGCAAGGCAGCTCCATCATTTGCATCTTATTGTTAAATATTTAAAAATTAAACAAAAAGAAATTAAAAATGGCAAGGCCAGCATGAGCGACTTTCTGCAACTAAAATCAAAGACAAATTGTGACTTTGAGCTTCAGCAGCCAGAAATGGAGTCTAAATAATAAAGTGGGACAACAAAAACCTGTGGCCACCACAGCCCCCCCAAAACCAAAGTTGAGGTGGTTGGCCACTGTTTGTGTTTTTAGGGGGGGAATCATTGCATGCCTTAGCATCTGTTGAAAACTAAAAGGATTGGCAGCAATAACTGAAATCAGGGATACAGTGCCCTTGGCATGAGGCTACGGTCCTTCATTATGTTTTAATGCCCTGGTCAAACATTCATTTTTGTTTGCTAACTCCATTCATTGGCAGTGACACTCTGATGAGACAGTTGAACTTCACTCCATCATATGGTAATGGCTCTGATGTATTCAGTTTTGTGCCCACCTGCACTTTAAACCTGCCCAGGAGCAGCTTACAGTTAACCTCAATGCAACGTTGAGCATGGCGGCCATTAATGATTGACACTTAGAGTGATCAACCAGAAGAACAAGTCAGTTAAATCTTCTCCAATACAAAAATGCTGGCAGTCACTCATTACTAAAAACACAACTACCCAAAACTCTAAGCTCACATTTTTTATTACAAAAATGGCAAATATCTTTACATCAAAAAATATATATATATGTATATATAAAAGATGACATTAAAAGTACTGTGCGTCTTCCCCTGGTACACAAGTGTGAAAGTGGGACGTGCTAACAAATGTCGACCACCAGCATGGGCTTCCCAAGGCCCGTTCTCTGTACAGAAGGCACAGCATTCAGCTCTCTCTCTGTCTCGGATGTTTTTTTAGATGGGAATTTTACTTGCCATCATGGGAGTCCTGCTTCTACTGTAAGAAACATACAATGCAATCCAAGTCCTGGAGGCAGCTGAAAAATGAGGGGCAATGTTTGCTCCATTTTATTATAGCTGCTGCTTTATTACCAAAAAAATTCAAATGGTAGGTTTGCTGGACTCTGTCACCCTGCACCTACACTCCGACCGCGGTGCTGTGAATGATCTCCATGAAGGTGTCCTCGATTCGGTAGCAGAGCTGCATGTCCGGGTCACTATTTGTCCGCTCTTTACGGGGTTCGTGTTTTCCAAGCACTTTGGGTTTGTCACAGTGTGGCTTTTCCTTCAGTTGCTGCAAGCCTGAAATACACGGGGGAGAAAAAAAGAGCCAGGAGTTATGAAATGCTCAAGTGGGTTAAAATGTTAAAATAAAGGAAAACACAAACAGCAAAAAAAAAAAAACAAAATAGCAAAATCATCAGATGGACTGGAGAAAACTGCTCCCACTTGCTAGAATATGTGAACGGTCCATTTCTCTAGATTTATACTTTTGTGATGTTCTCAACACTTACGTGCCACCAGAGGATCCATGTCACTAGCTTTAGTGGCCACATCTGATGCACAAACCTGGCCGATTTGTACGAGCAATGAAGTGACGTCATCATAGAGGGGTGGAAAAGCCTGGCAGAACGATACCAGGCATGGCAGAGTGGGCATGAAGAAGATGAACCGCTTTGCTCGAGTCAGAACTTGGAAGATAAAAGAAACAAAAGGATGTGAGGCCACAGAAAGCGTACATGGCACCTGAGTTTGAGCAGCTGCAGCCCTCCGCTAAATTCTTACGTTTAGCTTCTTGTCGTCGTCTTTATAATAATTATTTTTGTTATTTTAAGATCAGTTAGTTTTTAAGAAACACTTGAGGGAGGGGATCAGAGTACCAAGAGGTGTATCTGTTTCTCTCTGCATAGATGAATTACTGTTTAAAATTCAGAATACTGAAAACTGAACAAGACATGCCAGGCTTTTTTCACGTTTTCGGCCTGAAGAGCAGGTGTTGGTCAGCATTAGACTTACCTGTGAGCAGAGTCCCCATCACACTGATGGCAAGGCGTGCAACGCTCAGGGATTTGGGAAGGGCATACTGGGTACACAAGTAGGACAAAAGTTGGATGGCAAAAATCTTGTAATAAAAAGAAAACATGAAAAATTGAAAGTGTGCATTCTCAAATTGTATCCAAAGCAGAAAAAGTCATTTTAGATTTGAGCAAACAAATAATTAAACCGGAGCACACATAAAAGCTGCACGCCAACAGCAACATTGGATAAAGTTTTAATATGAAAACTTAAAGTAGCAAAGGATGTAACAGAACTAAAAGGAACATCAAGAGCCGGACAGGCCTGAAGCCTCCCGAGCCCGTGGACAGGCATCTGAAACACCCGCCATGTGGTGCAAAGTCAGAGACACAAATCGTGTCACCCACCCACCTGCTTCTCGAGCTGAGGCTGAGCTAAGAGTTCTGGGATGAAGTCCAGACAGATGTGCATCGAGGGTATGCCAGCCACAGTTAGCTGAAGCAGCTCACGGGGATAACCCTATACAAAAAACAAACAAACAAATTGAATCCTGTGGACAACTCGGGAAGCACCAAACAAAATGAGCCACCACTGCAATCACACCATCTTTGTGGAGAATGTCATTTAATCCAGTGAGCAATTGTGACATACCTGGAAGTGGACAAGTTTAGCAATGTTGGGGTCTGCGATAAACATCTGATGAAGAAGACAGCAGATGAGACACTGCACCTCCCGCAGGTTATTAAGAAGGCTGTCTCCCACCCCTTCTGTGCATGAAGACAAGCTCTTGGGGGGCTCATCCTTCTTCAACTCACAACTGTGAATGCTCTTTGGCAGAGGCTCACAGCCATAGCCTTTGGTTTTCTCCTCATCATTGGGCATACAAACCTCTAGAAGGATCTGAACAGCTGCACTGTCCTGCAGAAAACAGTCAAAACCAAATCAATGTCTTCTCCCTTTTGGCATATGTTGCTGAAGGGTCCCTTCAGAGTGCGTTTCACTTCACTTCAGTGGGTGTTCAGCATGAGGTTTTTCCTTTGAGAATTTGACATTTGAACAAATTACCTAGAGAAGCACTTCATTTGGTTTTATTTTTGCCCCCTCAATAAGTCAATAACTGTCAAATTTATGAAAAAACTATTTTAAAAGATGTATTACAGGTGTCAGGGTTGAAGGAGCACATGTCCATGACACTAGCAGCAAGAAAGAGAGCAGAAACACAAGGTTTTTTAAAACTTGAGGTGGACACCATTAATTATCAATAAACAAACTCGCCACCAGCCCAAGCTCATATTGTCCTAAGACAGCTGGCACGGGCGAATCCAAGCAATAACAAATCAATTTCAGTTGCAGAGAATTTTAAACTTCAATATCAACGTCCTTTTCACTTCTACATTATTGTTCATTTAGATTTCAAAAAAATGTCACTTTATTATGATATGAATTTAACAGCAGCTCAGGCACATTTTAAAACATCAGTCTGCCAGTCACAAACTGTTATCAGTGATGTCCCTGAAAAAGGGCTGTGACCCCAGGAACCATGGGAAAAAAAATTCATGTATAGTTTTGTATGGAATCTGTGTCCATGGTATCTGATCAAGAATATTCACCTGTCCTTGTTGGGAATTTGCTCCTATTCATTTACTACCATCTTTTTGTTTTTTTGGCCCTACCTGAGCAGCCAGCAATGCATTCTTCAGCTCTTCTCGGGTGACCTCTGAGGCCTCTGCTGGACCTGTCAGTCCAAGACTGGTGATGGTTTGTGCCTGCTTGCTGTCATGATCAGAAGTTTCCTTGAGATGAGCACTGAGGTAGGCTTTAGAGGCAAGGAGGTAGCCATTCAGCATGTGCAAAGTAACATCCATTAGAGGAGGGCATCTATATAACAAACAGACAAGTCATTTAACACCATATAAAAATCAAAAGTAGATCAAGTATCTACTCACGTTAGGTTTGCAGATACCTGCACACTGTGCAAAGGAGAAGCTGCCAACTGACCATAAAGAACCCACGAATGTCTAAACACACACCTGATTTCATAAAGGCCGGAGACTTGCTTACCTGTAGACTCTCCGATCACAGCGCAGGACAATTAAAGGATCAATCATCAGGTCATTTTGTGTGTACTTCTGCTGCCGCTGCAACTTTATTGAGGGCAGCAGCGCGTTGACAGTCATCACCCACAGTCTAGAAGCACAGAAACGCAAGTCAAATAAGCAACAATAAACTGCACAGCTGCTACTATGAGCTTAACATTACATCTTACAAATGCCGCACGGTTGTTCGTGTTCTTTAAATACGGTCTTTATCTTCACACATTACATGGAGCGGACTCTAACATCTACCCAATGACAAAAATGACTGTCAAACAGAAGGAGCTGAACAAATATGTTAGCAATATGAAAATATCCATAAACTCAGTACTGTCTGTATACTTAAGTGGAGAGGAATCAGAAGGACTGGCTTCTAAAAGTATGATACGTTTGATTCAGAATGATATCTTCTCCTTTCCTAAGTTCTAAACCACTATATGTTTCTTTAAATATGGAGTAGTTCATGGATGTGGAATTAGACAGAAGAACATACAAAGAGGAGGAGCTGCCTGACCTCTCCTCAGCACAAGCCATGCGTATTCTATATACGCTTAACAGTAAAAGGGAAAAAGTTCTCCCTCTGGATTACATTTTTTTAGTGTTGTTCACCTATCCTAAAAATATGTTAAAACTGCATCTAAATTACTTAAAAGAAAAATTATACATATCAATAGGGAATCAGAATCTCAATTAGATATTTAACTTTGATTTACACCCATTTGTATTTCAGAAGAAATACTAATCCTGAAAACTGGGACAGCATCTTAAGAATATATAAAACATTTTAAAGTCTCTTCCTTTCAAAGATCCCAGGGACTGGTGGGGAAAGGACTTAACATCTCAGAAAAGGAGTGGAAGGCAGCCATGCATAGAATACACACTAGCTCCATATGTGTGAAGCATTCATTCAACTTAAAATCTTTCATTGATCACATTTATCTACTTTAAAATTGTCCAAAATGTATCCAGAGAAAGATTCAGCCTGTGAACTTTGCAATTGAGCTCCAGCTTCACTGGGCCACATGTTCTGGCCATGCACCAAATTAACATCATTTTGGACCAAAATCTTTGCATGCCTGTCAGACAGTCTTAGCATGACATTCCTTCTTAATCTATTAATGGCCGTGTTTGGTGTACTCCCGCATGGGCTTAAAGTGGAGAAGGAAAATTGATTGCAATTGCCTGTTTCATACTACTAGCACATAGACTTATGACAGTGAGACTGTGATCTAACTGAAAACAGCACGCTATCATCAATAAAGTAATAGTCAATTTACATATAAATTATGCAATGAAGAGAAAAATATGACAGTAAAAGCCTCCATGGATTTGATATTTATGATTTATTTTAGTACTAGATTATTGAAGCAGATTCAGATTAAGGTGTTGTGACCAAATAGACATGAAAGTAAACATGTTGGCTCTCCAGCCAGTAAAAGTTTTTCACTGCAGACATTGAGAAATAATCGAACAGTTAGACAGAATTTGTCCTCATTAGCTTGGATCAACGTGGACCCCCTATAATTTCTGGAGTCAGAAGTACCTTCAGTGTCAATAAGGGAATGCCTGATGTCCTAGAATTCCTGCTCTCTTTAATCTTTTGATATTAATCTTTAATATGCAAATGTACTTCCTGAAGAAGTGTTTAGTTCTGCGTGTGTGTCCCATAGCACATGGTTCATCAGGCAAAAGAAATCAACCCCATGGACTTCTGTACCAATGCTATTAGAGATGCAGTGTGTGAAACAGCAAAATAAACCTTTTCATTCATTTGAATTTTCCCCATCTCATTCGTGCATACTCAATATATATATATATATATATATATATATATATATATATATATATATATATATATATATACACACACACACACATACACACAGTATATACAGTGCATCCAGAAAGTATTCACAGCGCATCACTTTTTCCACATTTTGTTATGTTACAGCCTTATTACAAAATGGATTAAATTCATTGTTTTCCTCAGAATTCTACACACAACACCCCATAATGACAACATGAAAAAAGTTTCCTTGAGGTTTTTGCAAATTTATTAAAAATAAAAAAAACTGAGAAATCAAATGTACATAAGTATTCACAGCCTTTGCCATGAAGCTCAGAATTGAGCTCAGGTGCATCCTGTTTCCCCTGATCATCCTTGAGATGTTTCTGCAGCTTAATTGGAGTCCACCTGTGGTAAATTCAGTTGATTGGACATGATTTGGAAAGGCACACACCTGTCTATATAAGGTCCCACAGTTGACTGTTCATGTCAGAGCACAAACCAAGCATGAAGTCAAAGGAATTGTCTGTAGACCTCCGAGACAGGATTGTCTCGAGGCACACATCTGGGGAAGGTTACAGAAAAATTTCTGCTGCTTTGAAGGTCCAAATGAGCACAGTGCCCTCCATCATCCGTAAGTGGAAGAAGTTCGAAACCACCAGGACTCTTCCTAGAGCTGGCCGGCCATCTAAACTGAGCGATCGGGGGAAAAGGGCCTTAGTCAGGGAGGTGACCAAGAACCCGAATGTCACTCTGTCAGAGCTCCAGAGGTCCTCTGTGGAGAGAGGAGAACCTTCCAGAAGGACAACCATCTCTGCAGCAATCCACCAATCAGGCCTGTATGGCAGAGTGGCCAGACGGAAGCCACTCCTTAGTAAAAGGCACATGGCAGCCCGCCTGGTGTTTGCAAAAAGGCACCTGAACGACTCTCAGACTATGAGAAACAAAATTCTTTGGTCTGATGAGACAAAGATTGAACTCTTTGGTGTGAATGCCAGTCGTCACGTTTGGAGGAAACCAGGCACCGCTCATCACCAGGCCAATACCATCCCTACAGTGAAGCATGGTGGTGGCAGCATCATGCTGTGGGGATGTTTTTCAGCGGCAGGAACTGGGAGACTAGTCAGGATAAAGGGAAAGATGACTGCAGCAATGTACAGAGACATCCTGGATGAAAACCTGCTCCAGAGCGCTCTTGACCTCAGACTGGGGCAACGGTTCATCTTTCAGCAGGACAACGACCCTAAGCACACAGCCAAGATATCAAAGGAGTGGCTTCAGGACAACTCTGTGAATGTCCTTGAGTGGCCCAGCCAGAGCCTAGACTTGAATCCGATTGAACATCTCTGGAGAGATCTTAAAATGGCTGTGTACCGACGCCTGCCATCCAACCTGATGGAGCTTGAGAGATGCTGCAAAGAGGAATGGGCGAAACTGCCCAAGGACAGGTGTGCCAAGCTTGTGGCATCATATTCAAAAAGATTTGAGGCTGTAATTGCTGCCAAAGGTGCATCAACAAAGTATTGAGCAAAGGCTGTGAATACTTATGTACATGTGATTTCTCAGTTTTTTTATTTTTAATAAATTTGCAAAAACCTCAAACTTTTTTCACGTTGTCATTATGGGGTGTTGTGTGTAGAATTCTGAGGAAAAAAAATGAATTTAATCCATTTTGGAATAAGGCTGTAACATAACAAAATGTGGAAAGAGTGATGCGCTGTGAATACTTTCCGGATGCACTGTATATATATATATATATATAATCCAACATATGTCTGTATGCCTGTCTGCTTTTCATGAGAGAACTACTTGACGGATTTAGATCAGGTTTTTTTTCTATAATTTGCTTGAACATTCTGGTTGATTTTGCGACTTCTCTCGTCGCGCTAAGACTCATAGTTCGCTTGCAGGAGCGATATATTCCCTCTAATCCGAGGCAGAGGCTGCGAGGGGAGTGAGAAGCTGGTCAGGTTTTGTAGTGTACCTTGCCTCTGCTTAGCTAGTGATACCGGTTTGTTTAATGATTAAAGTTTGTCCTGATTCACTACTACACGTGCAGAGTTGCAGGGGACGGCTAGTATTCCTAATAATTTTAACAAAAACAACACACACACTCACTAAATATTCATTTGTGAAATACCATTTCACTTTGGGTTTATTAGCCTTTGCAGTGGTGTGTGATTGTGTACACCAAGTTACCAGTAGTACTCATTTAAAAAATATCCAAGAATTAAAACACAATATTAAAATGAATTATTATCAGGAGCTGCCCTCATGTGCAAATATGACTCTAGGAGGAGACCAAACCCTGCTGGTGCAGCTCTACTTTAAATCATTAGTTCTTGTTGAATATGTGAAACTCCGCAACACACATGCAAACAAAGTAAGTGGCAGGTACCAGCCAATTCTAACAGTTTATGCAGAAGTTGCTAGGCCTACCATCAGAGCTAAACTCTAACATAAAGGCTACCAAAATGAAGTATTTTTGCCAAAGACCAAAGCATGTTACCTTCGGGGCATCACAGTGTTAAGAACCATCCAGAGATTGCTGACTGTTTGAAGAACCCTTCGTGGAATGCCAGGATTAAGCAGCTGATTCATATTTGAGGTAAGCACCTCTGCGTACAAAATTAAGTCACTGGCTGACAATAGGGAGAGGTGCTCCAACATCTGCATCAGGCAAGTAGTACTGCTTGGGACCATCTGGAATGCTGGAAAGAACAAAGTCTCCATGAGAGGAAGCCAGTCAATGTATCAGTGTACATTATCTCTGTTACTTAAGATGAAAAGAGTAACCAGTTAGTATTTTGTAAATACTGGGTGTTTGCATGTTTACACTTCTGTGTATCAAATAAGAACGCTATGCATGCAGGTTTAAAAGCTCTTTTGCTGCCATAAACACAGCTGCTCTACATCTTTGAGCTGCCAGTGTGAAATCACACACTCACACATATCTGCTGTAAGGTGGAGAATGCTGGCCACTGCATTTAAATGCAGGCTCTGAAAAATAAATAAATCAAGGCTATGGGTTCATTCACATTGCTGACTAACACATGAGAAACTCGGTTACAGAGTTTAAGCTGGATCAGCAAGTTCAAATTTACATTACTACAAAACGTCAAAGGAGACTATGATGATGAGCTTTATAATGCACTAGTGAGCTGCACGTGGAGTACTGCTTGCCGTTTTGGACTCTAGCCTACAAAAGGATAAAGGAGTGCTAGAAAAAGTCCAGAGCAGAGCAACTACAACAACGAGGCCAATTGCCAGGGCTACAGGGTGATGAGTTATGAGGATAGATTTAAACAGTTAGTCCTCTTTTGCTTAAACTGAAAAGGCATAAGAGGTGACCTGATTCAAGTGTTTAACATTATGAAGGGTATTAGTACAGTGGATAGAGACTGTTATTTTAAAATGAGTTCATCAAGAACATGGGGACACAGTTGGAAACTTGTTAAGGGTAAATTTCACACAAACATTAGGAGGTTTTTCTTTACACAGAGAACCACAGACACTTGGGATAAGCACACCAAGTAGTGTGGTAGACAGCAGGAATTTAGGGACTTTCAAAACCTGAGATGATGTTGTTTTGGATGAATTAGGTGGATATGGCTGGAAAGCTTTGTCAAAATGCTTTCCATTTGGCCTGTTCTCATCAAAATGTTTCTATTGTGCTAAAACAGAGTAATCTTACATTCAGAGCAGTGTGTGTTTAGCCTCCTTTGTGCTGATGTATGGAAATAAGGCATGGCCCAACGGTTTCTGTTATCGCATTATAGCTCTAAACTTGTACGAGCACTCTGAGCCTGTACTTTGCAAACAGCGCTGGACAAAAATGAACTGAAAAACAATGTTTACCTGGGTGCTCAATTCTCTAAAAAAAAAAAAACAAAACTAAAGAAATAAAAGTTAATATGGTTTTGCTCTATTTAAGAAAATGAGAAACACACACATAAATACTGTGACAAACCAGCTGGAGTCCCGGTCAGTTTGGTTCATCCTCCCTTACCTGGCCTGGAAGCCAAAATAAGGGATAGTCGGGAAGAAAGCCGCAATCTTCTTCCTCTGTGCCAAGAAGTCGGAGGGATGCTCTGGTAAGCAGGTACAACGTGTTAGTTAGGGACCTGAACAGGCTGGTTGGTGGTTCCTTTCCTGGGGACCAGAAATAGGGGGCAGTGGGAAACTTCCTGCTATGGGCAGATCATTTCTCCATACTTTGGGTGGCAGCATCCCATCTGGTGGGCACTGGTATGGACTCCCACAGACCAGAATGGGAGTTGTGGTCCCATACGGCTGTCCAGTCAGATTCTGTGGCAGCCACCAAGGAGAGTGCTGAGTGACCAGGGAGGTACGGCCTAACCCAGAAGTGTTTCCTGGAGGCAATAGATTGAGCACAATAGTACTCCCAGGTTCTGAATTAAAAGAGAGAGTCCTCCACTTGGCCCAGGGAGTCAGGGTCGGCCAACAGTAGAGGAGTAAAGAGTAGACGAGAAGCAAAGATAAGGATTTGTTTGAGCTGAGAAACTGGAGAAGGAATCTTTGGAAAGGTACTTTGTTAAATAAAATCATTGACTGTGAACCAGGGACGTATCTGTGCAATGGTGTCTGGAAATTAGGACTCAGTAGCACCCCCTAGAGGACAATACATACATCCTCTATAATTCTTCACTTATCAGTCAGCTGCATTATAATGTTTATTAAACAACCATGTTTGGTTGCTGTCTGAATGATCATTCTACTAATCTACAGGCCTCCAATACAACTGAAGAGTAGGAAAATGGATTATGCAATACTTTTGGAATAAACACAAAACTTTGTAACCACCACCCATTCTACAGATTTAAAGATATTAGTCAAATAAGTTGCCTTCTGTGTATTTTATTAAAACAGCAGCCAAAATAAAGGTTACTAAAAATATCAGAAGAAAATTACTACCTTCATGAAGCTGCTTCTGAGAATACTGTTTGGCATTATTGGGAAGAAGAATCCTTCTCAAAAGAGGAACTGTTCCAGTGACCTCCTCCTCACAAATCCAGTCCTCCACCATACAGAGGTGAGGGTAGTTTGTGGCCAGAAGACGGAGTAAGGCAGAGTGAAGACCTACAAGAAGAGGTATGATAGAATGCATATGAAAGGATGACAATAAAGTAATGTTAAGTCCATGTTTTCACACAAATCCCAATAAAATCTAATTTTATTAAGATTCAAAGTGCTGCTAAGAAGTTTCCACATATATTTTAAAACTAGCATCAGTCTACTAAGATGATGTCCAAATGTAAAAAAAAAAAAAAAAAAAGCAGTTGCACAGGTTAAAATGCGTGCAATAACAATCTGACTTGACAAAATGACTCACATGAATTGACATTTAATCGAGGGATTGCTGGAAAACATGCCCCACATAGACTGATGCTTGTAAAAGTGTTAAATCTGCTCGAAAATCTTCAACTATTTGTTGTTTTTTTTCCATTGTGACTAACATTTGATTAAATGATATACTACATGTGGCCTGCTTTTATGAGTTTGTACCATATAAACATATTATTAGCCTTCTCGTTCTTAGATGATAACAAGACAACCTCCAAATACTTTTAAAATTAAAAATAATGCAGACCATAATTCTGTATCGTCTTCATTTTACTACAGAAATACATCAGACGTGTGCAGTCTGTGCTTACTTATGTTAAATCAAGCAATCGGACAGCAGCAGCACTGTATTCCGAGGAATTGCACAATTATAAAAATCATAGGTGCAGTATACTCATATACCCCCATTTACATATTAAATAAGATATAAACATGTTGAAATGGGAAGGAAAAAAGCTGCAAAATCAACTGATTTGTACACAATAATTAAGATGAGACAGTAACGAGAGAGAAGCATGATTAAATTAGGAGAGGAGGAAACACTAAAAATAAATAAAATAAATATAGCTTCCCTCTTTTTCTCCCCACATTCAGCAATGGAATAGAATATTTAAATGCCAAGCATTTTTTACAGGGCTTTTATAACCATTGTCACTCACCTCCCAACTCCTGTTGCAGTCCTCGGGCCTGGCGAATCAAATACTTAATAGGGATTTGATCCATAAGAGCTGCAGAGTAAGACTTTGGCTTCTTCTGCATCAGTGCTGAAAAGCAAGACCAGTTCTCAAAGCCTGAACCTTATTTAGCTCTTTGTATTTAACTTGAAACATTTTGTAGAATGTCAACAAAAAATGAGGTATAGACATTTCACTAGTCAGCAACATACCGAGGGATTTTGTATTTATCAGTAACGCTTCCTCATAGGACAAAATGTAGTAAAGGACCAGAAGCTGGGATGTGATGCTGAAACGTGTGCGACTGCGATTACCATCTCCCTAACAGAAAATCAAGACCTCGTTTAATTTGAAAATTGCTACTGAAGAAAATAGACTGTGCATATGCTAACCACTTCAACACAAGTTACAACTACCAAGTACTGCTGTATTAAAATAAATAGCTCAATACAAAGAAAATGGTGAAAATAAGACTGTGGATGACAAACCCCTGTGAGTCCCTGAAAAACATTAAGGATCTCCTGCTCAGTGATGGGCTGATTGGTAGCCTCAGGACTTGCTTTGGATGCAGGAGTGAGGATGGAGTTGATGTAGACATCAATGAGTGGTAGCAGCTGGGCATGCAGTGGGGTAGCCGTCTCACACAGCTGCTTGTAAATCCAGTCCTATATATATCAAGTGAAAAATAACATCAGGAAAAACAATTATAAATAAGAATATAACCCTGAACATGTGAACATCTCAGAAATTAAAATTTATAATTTGCTGTTTATTCATTAACAATATCACATCCCTATTGAATGAAGAGTAGACAATGCAAGATGCATTTTCTAGTAAAAAAAAAAGGCACCCGCACAATACAATTAAAATATAAGGAAAAATGCACGTCATCACGTAATATACAACACATTTCATAATTAAGCTGATAATTATCAGAGTCCCCTACTTCACTTACTCTTATAAATAGTTTGAATACAACCTTCGCCCTTTAGCACAGAAATATTACTATCTTACCTTGATAGAAACCTTGTGCTTGGTGAAAGCCCGACTCCGTAGAAGTTGGTAAATGCAGTGTATTGGCAAAAATCCAGTAATGTTGGCACTGAGATTACTGGTAACTGGTACCCTGACAGCATGAGCTGTTACCACCTTAAAGCAGAAGCAGACAGAGAAGTAGTGATGGGGCAAATCTGCTTGAAAATTGCGCTAATTAAATTGTAGATTTGACTAATAAGTAGACATACCTGCTCTGTAAAGATTTCTTGCGTGAAGATAGTCTTCATTTTGCTCAGTGACCCTGGTTTGATAGCAATCTAAATGGAATTAAGATGTACTTGTTAAGTAACATTTTATTAATTCCATAGTACCTAGCACTGAAGACTTGCATTTCCGCCACTGTTCCTCCAAATTTTACTTCTTAATCTGCCCCAAATCCTACATACAACACACAACTGCACAAACATGTTACTTCAAACATCATCTCAAGTTCATGAGTTATTAAAATACGAGTTAAAATGGCCCTTTTTATTAAACTCTATCAAAATAACATGTGCATAACATGTACTGTATAAACTAAACAAAATCATAAAAATATTCATATAAACTACTAATTTAAAAAAATCCTATACATTCAATTCCTAAAAAGATGTCTGTAACATTTTGACATAGCAGAACACTGTTTTGATAAATACCTTCATTCCCAACGTTGAGCAGACCAACTCTATAATAGCACTAAGCTGGTTGCTATGGAAGTACATGGCAACCAGTAAAAGCATTTCTCCAAAAGATGCAGTCACCCCTGCAGCACTGTAATATCCAAAATAAAATCTGTTTAGTACAAAGAACATGACACAAAAATAACTTTCTCAGGACCCGTTCACATATACACCCATACTCGCACTCCATCTGGAGTCACCAGTTCAACAAATATTTGAGAGGAAACCAGGACTGTCTGGAGGAAAGATTTTGTACACTTGGGGAGAACATGCAAACTGCACACGTTTACTGACCAAATGGGAGATTAAAATCAAAGACACTGGATCTGTGAGACACCAGTGCTTATCATTACATCAATGTGCTGCATTCTTTTAATATTTCACATTATTTTGTATGCTGATTTTAACAAAAGTATTATATCAGCAACCTGGATATGAAAATTAAAGAGAGACAGGAAAATGTATGTGGTGGTATACTTTGCCAAAGACACTGAAGAGCTCTTACTCTATTATGACCCAATGTAATATGAAATCAAAAGTGAACCTGTCCTGTCATCTATAGTCAGTAAAGAGAAATTAGGAGTGTCCTCCAAAACAAACAGTTTGAGCAATAAAACATATTAAATACCAGTCTAACTTGAACATGTATAGCACATTTCATAGTGGACAGATTACATTTTGCAGGTTTGCTACTGGTTCTAAAACCCAATTACTAGCTTGAACAAGGGCGGCATGGTGGCGCAGTGGTGGCGCTGCTGCCTCGCAGTTAGGAGACCCGGGTTCGCTTCCCGGGTCCTCCCTGCATGGAGTTTTGCATGTTCTCCCCGTGTCTGCGTGGGTTTCCTCCCACAGTCCAAAGACATGCAGGTTAGGTGGATTGGCGATTCTAAATTGGCCCTAGTGTGTGCTTGGTGTGTGGGTGTGTTTGTGTGTGTCCTGTGGTGGGTTGGCATCCTGCCCAGGATTGGTTCCTGCATTGTGCCCTGTGTTGGCTGGGATTGGCTCCAGCAGACCCCCTGTGTTCGGATTCAGCGGGTTGGAAAGTGGATGGATGGATAGCTTGAACAATCCCAGCACCAAGAGGGCCATTGGATAAAGAAAGGGGAAAAAAAATATCTTTATAACCTCAAGACAAAATCCTTATGTCTTAACCCAGTATGATCATCTCCCAAGTTTCACAATTCCCTGCACATGCCTTCCAAATTTCATCTTAGATGAGTCCCACTTTCTGGACAGGTGCAAGTTTCAATAAGCACCTGATGCTAGCTGTTTAAAAAAACTTCTTTTTTTAATTTGTGAACTATACTCCTAACAAAATAATAGTAAAAACTGCAAAATATTAGCTACATTGCACTGCACAGATACCTCAGGATGCTCCTGCTACATGCATGGTTTTGTTTAGCTTTACTCAGTGGCAGTGAATGGTGACATGGTTGAGGAGTGCTGAACCATGGCTGCTTCACAATTCCTGGTTTGGATTCACAGTTGGAATGTTTTCGGTGGTATTCTAGTTTCTTTGTTAGGTTAGCTAATGCCTGTAAATTGGCTCACTGGGAGGCCAAATGCAAATGTTCCAAATGGAAGACTGGAGTCCTATACATCATTGGTGACTACGTGACTCATGCTGCCATCAACATAGGCTCCATAGCCTTACATTCCTTCTTAATTATTCAAAGTTTAATTTAAAAAATTTTGGAAAATATATCTGTAAGTGAGGTAGGTTTAATTTTCAAACAGGATGTGGATATAAACATCTAGTGGAGTAAATCTAAGGGAGTCTTCCACATCTAGTTCAATTATATCACCATTCTTTTTCTCTAAAGGCATTTCGCATCTAAAGAGCAGGGGGAAATACAGCCTCCTCTATAAAATTAATTATTTTACGTTACAAAAAAGACCTGCTGTCAATTCTGCAAAAGTGTCCAGATGTTTAGCCCAAGTACTGTAAGGTCAACCAACAACTGTATAAACAAGTATACACAAATTGCACAATAGGCAATGAGGCACAGCATGCAGAATTGACAACAAGTTATCATAGATGTAGCCCTGTTACCTGAAAAGTAACATAACCGGAAGTTTCATTTTTAATACTCATCCTCTCTTAAATTTCATACCAACTACTGCAGAGGGCAGCACATCTAATCACTGCAGGTCAGAAATTATTAAAATAATAAAAAACAAAACAGCAAGTCTAATATTCCAGTGCAATAAATGTGTATAAATAACATTGAAAGGCACCTCTCAAAGTACTCTTCCTCTTTTATCATCCAACTTAGCCACATAACGGTCAGCTGCTCTTGTTCTGGCGTACTGGAAAACCAAAAAGTACATTTCAATGTAAACAAAACAAATGTATAGTTAATGAAGAGATAAAGATTATCCAAGGTGGACATTGATTCATTAATCTTAACTACACACGTGCTAAAAAGTCTGTCAAAAGCATCTCCTCAGTCCTATGGTGAAATGAGTAAGAGGAGTTTGGTTGACCCACTAAACTCATTTGATAGCTGCTTATATGAGTTTTTTGAAATACAAATCACAAATGGATAAAAATTAATAAAAGATTTAATGGATTATAACTACCTGTCACAAAACAAAGAATTAATGTCATATGGAATTTCTTAAATAACTATCAAAATTCAGCAATAGTCATCAGTCTAAAGACAACCCAAGAAGAAAGTCAGGAGATTATATAAATAAGATGACTCTGTAGTCCAAATGTAACTATATTAGATAATATTCACTTTAGATTCAAAAAAAACAAAAGAATCAATATGGATGAAGAGAGTTTTGGGGAGCCGACACTCTTCAAGACGTTTACAAACTTTTTTTTTTTTTTTTAGTGCTTATTTACTTAAGTTAACCCCATTACCTGACAAGTGTCGAGAAGGCCAATAGCATGCAAAAGGAGAGAGAGACAAAACGCACACCAGCCGGAGTAGCTGGAGGCCGGCTAGTCATGAGCTGCAGTAGCTGTTCAGCCTCCTCATCTGTGGGCCTAAAGTGAAGAAGAGTGGTAAAGCTTAGTCTCACCATTTCATTTGACAATAAGAAAATTAAATGCATGCACTCAAACTCTTGGCAGTACTGCACTGTTTTTATATACAATACAGACAAAAACTAAACTTACTTACTAAAAATTTGTAACACTTGTCAAAATGTTCACTGAAAATTGTTTAATATAACTATATATACCAAGGACATGCAAAACACATAATAGATGTAAATAAGATCATGCTGAGTTAAAAAAAACGGCTAGAGTCCAAATCAGAAAGAGAAACAGAAAATGGATATGTAAATATGACAATAAATGGCATTATCTAAAAGAGGTAATGTGAAACCTATTGTGGAACTTCACTAAGTTACACATAAAATGTAAACCCTTTTAGTATGTATAAAACATTCTGAAAACATAAGAGATGTGAAACTCTGCTTCTGTAAATAACATTCCACTTTACATGTGATAAAGTAGTTAACTGTTAGGGAAAATAAGTAATATGGATGTCCTGAAACCCAGGCTGACCAGATTTACATAGTCCCAAAATGGGACACAAAGTTTTAATCAAAGTATGCTTCAACAAACAATTTAGATGTCTATTAAAAAGAAAAACGGGGTATTGGGAGTCCCCCTTGGAGTATTGTGTGTGATTACTGAAATAACCATCCCGTTAAAAAAACAGGACAGAATGAATAAAAACAGGATGTCTGGTCACACTACTGAAATCCGAGTGCACACTCCTGTTCTACTGCCACAAGGGGACTTTGCATCTTCATCGCACCTGAGCCCGGCTATCCCCATTAGTGCACAGTACAGACGCAAGAGGGCACTGGCCTTGACGACACGCTCCTCTCTGAGCCCAGAGTATCCAGATGGCGGCTGCTCTGTGTCCACTTCATTGTCATTTGGGACATGAGTACTTCTAGATCGTGGCAGGATGGCTACCAATTCTAAGAGCAGCTGCCTTCTCATTTGCCACAGAACTGAAGAGCTTTCCTTTTTTCTCTGCAGAATAAAAAGTGGGTGTCATTATTTTTAGAATACACAAAAAGAGAAGTAGCAATAAGTTTTAGATTAAAAATAAAACATAAGAGAAATGTTTAGTGCAGTTTTGATTAATAATGAAATGGAAACCCCAAACTAAAGCTCAATGTCTGAGTCATAACTTTAGTCATTCTACAGTGTCATTTATTTTGATAAGATGTATGATGGAATCAAAGTCAGCATTTGAATTTACCAAAACAAAGTGTTTAATAAAAATAAATAAATCAGATATAACAATAACCTTTAACATAGGTATAGAATCTCTTACCTGCTGGCCATTTCGGATGAACATGCCAAACCAGGTGCGCACTTTTGCATTTGTGCCCAGTAACAAGCCACTAATGAAAGACACCAGGTTGCTCACTGCATCATCTGCAGCATCTGTTTTGGTATGGTCGAGTGTCAAAGCAACACCAAGACCTGGGAGATGGCACTGCTCCACCTACACAAACAGAATTTAGCAAAACCTCAGTCCTACTGTAAGAAAGGATCGGTGCTATAACTTGAAACCCTCTTTAAAGAGAAAGATTTTATATACAGTATTTCCATGATATAATATATAAAATGCTAAGGGTTGTTTGTCTGTCATGCAAAAAACCTCACACTTCGGGCCCTTGGAAGTTTGATCTTGGCCTCAGTTGACAGCTTGTGCCGTGACACACACACGGTTCAGGACTTGGATGTGTGGGTCACAGTGGGCCCAATTTTGGGCTTCAACTTCTTTTCACAGTAAGTGCCGATATGACAGAGCATATTGGCTGACATTGGCTGAATGGAAATACAGGGTGGGCCATTTATATGGATACACCTTAATAAAATGGGAATGGTTGGTGATATTAACTTCCTGTTTGTGGCACATTAGTATATGTGAGGGGGGGAAACTTTTCAAGATGGGTGGTGACCATAGTGGCCATTTTGGATCCAACTTTTGTTTTTTCAATAGGAAGAGGGTCATGTGACACATCAAACTTATTGGGAATTTCACAAGAAAAATAATGTTGTGCTTGGTTTTAACGTAACTTTATTCTTTCATGAGTTATTTACAAGTTTCTGACCACTTATAAAATGTGTTCAATGTGCTGCCCATTGTGTTGGATTGTCAATGCAACCCTCTTCTCCCACTCTTCACACACTGATAGCAACACCGCAGGAGAAATGCTAGCACAGGCTTCCGGTATCCGTAGTTTCAGGTGCTGCACATCTCGTATCTTCACAGCATAGACAATTGCCTTCAGATGACCCCAAAGATAAAAGTCTAAGGGGGTCAGATCGGGAGACCTTGGGGGCCATTCAACTGGCCCACGACGACCAATCCACTTTCCAGGAAACTGTTCATCTAGGAATGCTCGGACCTGACACCCATAATGTGGTGGTGCGCCATCTTGCTGGAAAAACTCAGGGAACGTGCCAGCTTCAGTGCATAAAGAGGGAAACACATCATCATGTAGCAATTTCGCATATCCAGTGGCCTTGAGGTTTCTATTGATGAAGAATGGCCCCACTATCTTTGTACCCCATATACCACACCATACTATCAATTTTTTTGTTCCAACAGTCTTGGAGGGATCTATCCAATGTGGGTTAGTGTCAGACCAATAGCGGTGGTTTTGTTTGTTAACACAAACACAATGGGCAGCACATTGAACACATTTTATAAGTGGTCAGAAACTTGTAAATAACTCATGAAAGAATAAAGTTACGTTAAAACCAAGCACACCATTGTTTTTCTTGTGAAATTCCCAATAAGTTTGATGTGTCACATGACCCTCTTCCTATTGAAAAAACAAAAGTTGGATCCCCCTCACATATACTAATGTGCCACAAACAAGAAGTTAATATCACCAACCATTCCCATTTTATTAAGGTGTATCCATATAAATGGCCCGCCCTGTACACAGGCACACATACCGCTGCCAGAGAAGCACAGTGGCACACATCGTGCAACTTAGCTGGGGCGTAGTGCAAAAGCATGCAAAGTACAACATACCTGACATAAAGACATCAGTTGGGCAATCATGCTGCATGTCCTGCACAAAAACATGGCATTTCAGTAATCTCAGCAGGATGACCAGAAGTGTTGCGTTTCAGGAGAGGAATATGCACCACCTGATCCAATGTTCCAAGAAATGTGGCGATAAATGCTGCTGGCAACTTGTGTAGGACAGGCTGGCTGATAGAATTCATCACACACTTTAAGTCAGACACTACCAAACCAAACCTAAGTCCTGCATGTTGGTACCTCACAAAAAATGTGGCAGCACCCTACACATTGCGGCCTGAGTTGCTGGGTTTCATGATGGCCTCAGAACTTCCACCCACATACGAAGGTTGCTTTTACAACCACAAATCAATGTTTGTTATATGAACTACTGTATACTTGGGAAAGTTGGATCGACTACATGCTCACTGGGGAGCGCTATTTTTTCAGGGGGAAAACTAAACAATGTGTTGCCAAAATGGAACACTACTGCTTGCTTTGTATAAATCACCACACATAGTAGAAGTAGAATGAACTATGAGACATACTCAGTACAAACAACCCCTTATCTTACCCCTTATCAATGGGGTCTTCTATTGATACTCACTGGCGCCTACGTGATTAGAATTCATAATCAAGTTTAACTTCATATTGATGACTAAATGCCTGCATATAACTTGCACAGGAAGTGAAAAAAGAAACTATTTACAGCACATATACAGTATCAACAGCTACTTCTCTTTGGCATTCAAGGGCGCCTTTATTGATACACCCCAGGAGTTCATAGTTAATAAACAGGTTTATCATTATATAGGTGGACTTCATCTATTTCAGTTCCCTTTTATTTGAGGACCAGAGGTCTGAGTTCTACTAGTGTGTATGTATATACACACACACAGTATTAAATAAAAAAAAAAAAAAAAAAAAACCTTTCTTCAAACTAATAATACATGCTTCTTTAAAACCTTGAAGGTGTTATTAATATACAGTGGGATGCAAAAGTTTGGGCAACCTTGTTAATAGTCATTATTTTCCTGTATAAAATGTTGGTTGTTACGTCAGTTAAATATATCATATAGGAGACACACACAGTGATATTTGAGAAGTGAAATGAAGTTTATGGGATTTACAGAAAGTGTGCAATAATTGTTCAAACAAAATCAGGCAGGTGCATAAATTTAAGCACCGTTGTCATTTTACTGATTCCAAAACTTTTAGAACTAATTATTGGAACTCAAATTGGCTTGGTAAGCTCAGTGACCCCTGAATTACATACACAGGTGAATCCTATAATGAGAAAGAGTATTTAAGGGGGTCAATTGTAAGTTTCCCTCCTCCTTTAATTTTCTCTGAAGAGTAGCAACATGGGGGTCACAAAACAACTCTCAAATGACCTGAAGACAAAGATTGTTCACCATCATGGTTTAGGGGAAGGATACAGAAAGCTGTCCCAGAGATTTAAGCTGTCTGTTTCCACAGTTAGGAACATATTGAGGAAATGGAAGACCACAGGCTCAGTTCAAGTTAAGGCTCGAAGTGGCAGACCAAGAAAGATTTCGGATAGACAGAAGTGACGAATGGTGAGAACAGTCAGAGTCAACCCACAGACCAGCACCAAAGACCTACAACATCATCTTGCAGCAGATGGAGTCATTGCGCATCGTTCAACCATTCTGCGCACTTTACACAAGGAGATGCTGTATGCGAGAGTGATGCAGAGGAAGCCTTTTCTCCGCCCACAGCACAAACAGAGCCGCTTGAGGTATGCTCAAGCACATTTGGACAAGCCAGCTTCATTTTGGAATAAGGTGCTGTGGACTGATGAAACTAAAATTGAGTTATTTGAGCATAACAAGGGGCGTTATGCATGGAGGAAAAAGAACACAGCATTCCAAGAAAAACACTTGCTACCTACAGTAAAATATGGTGGTGGTTCCATCATGCTGTGGGGCTGTGTGGCCAGTGCAGGGACTGGGAATCTTGTCAAAGTTGAGGGACGCATGGATTCCACTCAGTATCAGCAGATTCTGGAGACCAATGTCCAGGAATCAGTGACAAAGATGAAGCTGCGCCGGGGCTGGATCTTTCAACAAGACAACGACCCGAAACACTGCTCAAAATCCACTAAGGCATTCATTCAGAGGAACAAGTACAACGTTCTGGAATGGCCATCTCAGTCCCCAGACCTGAATATAATTGAAAATCTGTGGTGTGAGTTAAAGAGAGCTGTCCATGCTCGGAAGCCATCAAACCTGAATGAACTAGAGATGT
Source organism: Polypterus bichir lapradei (assembly GCA_026402145.1). NCBI lineage: Eukaryota > Metazoa > Chordata > Cladistia > Polypteriformes > Polypteridae > Polypterus > Polypterus bichir. The sequence goes on from JANRMT010062814.1 coordinate 72,566,249, forward strand.
TTTGTAAAGAGGAATGGTCCAAAATACCTTCAACCACAATCCAGACTCTCATTGGAACCTACAGGAAGCGTTTAGAAGCTGTAATTTCTGCAAAAGGCGGATCTACTAAATATTGATTTCATTTCTTTTTTGTGGTGCCCAAATTTATGCACCTGCCTGATTTTGTTTGAACAATTATTGCACACTTTCTGTAAATCCAATAAACTTCATTTCACTTCTCAAATATCACTGTGTGTGTCTCCTATATGATATATTTAACTGACATTTTTTATCGTAACAACCAACGATTTATACAGGAAAATAATGACTATTAACAAGGTTGCCCAAACTTTTGCATCCCACTGTATTAGAAACATTTCATTAAACTCTCTTAGTAGATACATTACCACCATGGCACGGACATTCAGGGCTTGTGAAGGGTTCATTCGACACAGCTGCCGTAAAGCCTCTGTCCTCCGCCGTCCTCCTGGGCTTTCTTCATCTTGACGCTCCCCATTTTTGATTAAACCTCTACAAACTGAAGACATTTAAATTTAGTAATGCTGAATCAGGTTTTGATTTCTCTGATAAGAGGAAAATCCACTTTATTCTAAAACAAACCAGTCACGAGTATCTTCAGTAATTATATTTTAATATCTGTATATGGCAAAATAAAAGGTGGATATCACTACAGAAGGACCTACAATTAGACTGCTGGATGGCAACTACATTTATGTTCATCCCAAGTTGCATTCACCATAAAATGTGTTTATTTTGCAATGCACCTTCATTAAAACTGTCAGGAACATTTGACACTAAAAGGCAAAGGAACCACTCTCCATTTCGAACATGCAGCAAGGCCTCTGCAACATCCACAATAGGCAGCAGTGAAGGTAACTCTGAAAGAAAGAAAAACCTGTTGTGAGCATTATTGGCTGGGTAAACAGCAGTATGTCAGGACAATAGTTATTTTTTTTTTCAGGTGTCTGCACAAGTGGAAGTACTAACACAATTTAGAATTTTGATAACATTCTAACATCTGGAGTTTACTCTGAAAGTATCAGACACAAGGTGGGAACCAGTTCTGGACAGAATACCAAGCAATTACAGGCTCACTTGCACAAAAAAACCCACATGTGTAATGAAGAATAACCAATTGATCTAACATGCACACCTTTTGGAGGCGGAAGGAAAACCAGACTACCCCCCCAAAAAAAAACAAAAAAAAAAAACACGTGACATAGGGAAGAACTGCAAACTTCACAAGGACAGCAACTGGATGTAGGATGCCAGATCAATGAGGCAACAATACTGCCCACTGCTGCCAGACTTAAAGTGGCTCTAAGTATAGCCTTAACAGCTAAATTAAATACAAGCGATTTATTATCATTATAGGATAGCTACTGTGACATATAGTAAAATAAACAAAACACTGAGGTAAAGCTTGATTTCAGATTCCTTTTAAGGCAGCTAGTGGTGGCAAGCATGATGTTTACTGAATTCATTCAACAAGAGCTACCTATGCTCAGTGCAGAAAGAGAACTTCTCTTTAAAGTCATGACTAGGCCAGTAGTATACAACCATGGAGCTATCTTTGGATTCCATTACATTTCAGCCACTGGATGCTTGGCTGACATTCATATGAAATGTCTGTCATGCTCCAACAATGAGTTCTAGAAGCATACTGTAAATTTACCAACACAGGGATTTACTGTATACGGCACGATCTAGCAACACAAAGTGGAACTGCAAACTTCCAATTACAAAACAACACTGAGCATCCAAGCAGGAATAAAAAGACCACAGTGCAAGTTACAAAAAAATACATTCATTGTCACAAATCATTGAATTTTCAGGCATGCTTTCAGTATTCTCTTTGGCAGGGTTACATTTTAAAATGGTAAAAGACGACAGGATAAAAGCAATGTTCATCAAAAATCTTCGTAACCATAAACTGAAATACAAAGTGTGCTGAACGAAGATTAGCTTCAGTGGACATCTGCATTCTGCAGTGGTTTTCTAAATGAAAGTAGAAATGTTCACCTTCATGATACAACAGAGAACACATACACCACCATATACGCAAACTGAAGTGAAAGATGTTATTTTTTCAGCATTACAGAAAATGACCAGTGGTGAATTCTAGATTAACTATGTCTTAAAGAACATTCTTCAGGCATCAGGCAGATATGGTCAAGTATGGACAGAAGCTCAATTATTAAGATTAATGTCTTAATTTTCTCTTACCTGCCTGCAAAATGCAAAGCACATCTGCTACTTCTTCAAGGTAGACTGGGCTTTCAAAAAGCTCAGAAGACTTCAAGAAAAACTCTCCATTTGAGTCAGACACCTGCCAAAAGGAGTATAAAATCAACATACTACTGTCTGGGCTGATGTATGAGGCCTGTCTTTACAGGGTGAACTAAACTGAAAATAATAAAAAGCACTTTATTATTCATTTCTTTATTTCTGGATCCTGTTTAATCCAATTCAGCATCACTGGGAGATGAAAACTTTCTCAGGTGTAAAGCAGAAAGAAACTCTAGATAGGATGCACTTTGCACAAACGCACATATTTACTCATGGCCAAAGTCATTGATCACACTAATCTGCATATCTTTAGGTTGTGGGAGAAATCTAGATTAACTAGAGGAAACACTCAAACTGACATGGAATAATTTGCTAACTCCACATAATCAGGAACTGAGCCGAGACTGAAATCTGGGCTCCTGAAGCTGTCCGGATGCAACACTAACCACTAAATTGCCAAGCACTTCACTTTGATCCTCTCAAAAGATGGCTTACAGGACACTGCTAAAGACTGAAATGTGAATATTTTTATTATTATAATTATATACTTGGCTTTCAATGGTCTGGTATCTGGTCCAAAGCTGTTTCAAACTATGCACCCAATGCTGCCAGAATGTGCACTAGCCCACCATTATGACCTTGAACTGGACTGAGTGCACATGAGGAAAACATGAATGTGCGTATTACTGAATATTTGGCAAACACTTTATTCCAGGTGACATACAAGGACTACGTTAGTTGAGTGCAGGTGGGTTGCTCAAGGTCAGTCTTGAGGTACTGTATAAAGATCACTGCCTTAACCACTAACACACATCATCTTCCACAGTTCTGTCAGACATCAGTAAAAGAGTGACATTTCTATTTATATTAAAAATGTTATATTTTCTATTAATGCCACTGCATCACCCTTAAAAATGATTTTCCACACTGTGTTCATAATCTCCTTAGAGCTTTTCTTAAAGATAAACCAATAGGTCCACCTGTTCTTCTCAAAACACTGAATGCCTTAACATGACGTAATTCAGTGTAAATAAAGTCTAGGGTTCTGGTGGATGTTTTCACTGAAATGATTTACAAAGAACAAGACTATAGAGACACCAACCTTATTCATAATGGCCAACAGCTCACTAAGAACCAATCTCAGCCTGCGAAGTGGATCACTATGCTCAAATTCCAAAGTCAAGCCATGCTGAAGCTGAGAGACCAAGATGCCATCTCCATTGGAAACACCAGGTTTGTGTCTAGAAATTAGGAAATAATATACTTTGAGCATGTCACAAGAAGAAATGGAATAATTTAAATTAAACTCAAATAACTCATCTGCCTGCCATACACAATTATTACTTGCAATGTAAATTACACAGCATGAATGACACCACAAAAGCCTTCTCCAAATCAAACGGGACTCTCCACTGCATTACTTCTGAGACCTTAGATGTCAGGTTCAGGTTGGGGAGCATGTACTGGTACAGTGCATTGCTGCACCCACCACACGATGAAACAGCTCAGGATCTTGGTTGGCAACACCCCCAGGCAGACCTAGTTCAGTCCCCACTCCCCAGAAATTACCATGTATCTGCTGCGTTCCACATGGCCATAGTGCCATAACTGATGCTCCCTCACAATGCAGGCACGTGCCTCATTTGGGACTCCATGAGCAACCGCTCATTCGACACAAAATCAAACCAACGGTACCCAAGGATTCTCTGAAGAGATGCAGTACACCAAAGGAGTCAAGTCTTTGTCTCAGGACACTGGATAGCATCCATGTCTCGCAGCCATATAGCAAATTGGAAAGCACTAGGACTCTAAAGACTTGGACCTTCACCCTTTTGCATAGATATTGGGAACACCACACCCTATACTCGCCCAATCCGTCTACTGACTTCATAGAAGAGGCACCAGAGACATGAATGTCACTGCCAAGGTAAGTAAACCTATCGACAAGGACAGACAACCTCTCTGCAGATAGACACACTGCTGATGGCTGTGCCTAAGAGGTCATTAAAGGCCTGGATTTTGGTTTTTATCCAGGACACTTACAAGCCCAGACACTCAGACTCCTCATTCAGTCTCTCAACAGCCCTGATCAGAACCTCCATTGACTCCAAGATCATCAGTGAATCTTTCTTCACTAACAGATGCCCCACAGCCACTGGACCCCACGAACTTGTCCAACACTCAGTCCATGCAAGCACTGAACAGAGTAGAGGCAAGAACACACCCCCGATGAAGCCAAGAATCAACAGGGAAAAACGCAGAGGTCCTGCCTCCACTCTGCCCAGCACTCACAGTACCAGTGTACAGGGCAGCTATGATATCCAGCAACCTTGAGGGAATCCTGCAAAGTCTCAGGATGTCCCATAAGGCAACTTGATAAACTGAGTTGAGCGCTTTATGAAAATCAACAAAGGCTGCAAAGATAGTCTGCCAATATTTACGTCTGAACTCCATGAGAACCCTCAGTCAGTCAATGGTAGACCTCTCAGGAGTAAAACCAGACTGTTCCGGTTGCTGGTAGGTGAGCAAGTGATCACAGATTCTATTAAGGATGACCATCGCAAGGACCTTACCCATCACTGAGAGCAGTGTTATCCCCTATAGTTGCCACAATCCAGGCGATCACCCTTCCCTTTCCAGATTGGGATGACAAGTCCTGTTTGCCAGTCAATAGAAGCAAAGATTGCTTGAAATGCCAGGATGACAGCCTTACCACCAGCCTGGAGAAGTTCATCTCGAATACCACAGATCCTCGCAGCTTTCCCTACCCTAAGCTGGTTCACCACCTGTGCAATCTCAATAAGACTGGGTGGTTCACAGCTAACATGAGGATCAGCCTGAAGAACCGTGGACCCAGAGATATCCAACATTCTAGCATGAGAATCAGCTTTAAACAGCTGCTCAAAGTAGCCAGCCCGGTGGGTCACAACTGCAGTGTAATCCTTAAGGACCATTCCATCAGCCACCCTGACCGCGACTATCTGAGGAACATATCTGGATGTGCATAATGCTTTGATTCCTCTAAGGGGCAGGACGTGGGTCACGAGACCATAGATGGGGTGTCACTTGCTCACAGATTCCTCTGACAGATATCACAAAGTAAAATATTAAAATGTGTGCTGACTCTTCAGAAAATGCATTGTATGAATAATTACATAAACTTACACATCCACTACCCACTAAAGAACTCATTTTCACTAACATATACCAGTACCTGAGCTGCTGTTCCTTTCGGGCATCTTGTTCCAGGGCATGAAAGTCAACTGACAACAGGGCCACAATGGAATTGACGGCCTCTACTCCTGACAGTAGACGAAGGATGAGTTTCTTATCTTGTGCCCAGGTCTGGCTCTGGTCCGCAGGTGCACACAGAGCCATTCTGACCAGACATGGAAGCAGCAGCCTTAGCTCAGGATCACTAAGGGCTGCTAGTCGCACCACATTGACCTCCTGCATGGCTTCAAAAGCAAAGGGGCTGACAAACTGAAATCCCTCACAGTCCGACATATCTGCACAGAATCTGAGAGAGAAGCAAAACCAAACAATAAATAAAAGAGCATCTTGAGTTGGTATTTGCTCAACAAGATGTACAACCATGTGAGAGTGAAGCTTGAGTACTGTTTGGCCTACACATTTTTTTCCACACACAAAAATCAAGTTAACAGCACAAAAAATATTATTGAACCTTTAATATCAAAATGATGGTAATAGTTTAGCAGATGTGATACATTCAGCTACAATGGATTTTCTATTTCTTGTTCTTTACCATCATTAAAAGCAATAGATAATGCAGTGAGGGACAAAAACAGGTTGCATTAATTGATAAGAATGTCCTGGTTTAAAAGGGTAGATCAATCAAGACCCTAATGTTGAAGACCAATGGGCCAACTTGAAACCAATGACTGATTTTGCAACTTTAAGCACAATTTGTTAGTAGTATTGCTTGTTGACTTCCCTAAAAACTACAGACTATTAATAATGGAAACCAATACACAGGGCTGTTAATGTGTTTTAAGTAGCTTTGCATATAACGAGGTTGCTACAGAAACATGACTGCTCATACTTTTGGTTTCTTTTAGACTCTTCACATAGCAGGGATAGTGCTGACCACGTTCAGGATGTTGTCATACATTATCAGCATATTCAAGCTACGTAATGTGTGGCAGAAAGCAAGCATTGGAGAGCAAGACAGACTTACCCAGTTTAAAAAGCTGTAGCAGTACTTTAATTAAATGCCACAATGCTGCAATGCATTCAAGGCTAGTATTCACATTTTCAACATAAAATTGGGAAGTTCTAATACTACTAGTTGATCACGCATTAAGAACTAAAGTCAGCTAGTTCCATTCACTAGCTGAAAGATTAGTGCATCTTGGATTAACGTTTTAAGTGGGTAAATTTCCACAAGTCCTCAACAGATGTATATAACACTGTTAGCTAATGTTTATTACAGACTTCACCTAATGGGCTTTACATTCAGTTCACAAACATGACTCTTTAGAAAATTCTAAGTGACAATGAAAAGACACACTGCTTTGTTGCATGAAGTAGAGTGAGGTACTGAACACATAACTTTACTGTGACACATTTCACTGCTGCTTAACCCATTCAATCCACCATATACCCACAATCTTTTGATGCGAAGTTACTCATTATTCCAAAGACATTTTCAATTAATTGAACAGCATTATTACAACTTAGTACCTCCTAATCTCTGGAACTTTGATTGTGAGACTTGTCAGGTTGCAACAGAAATCACCACATCTCTCTTGCATTACAGATCATGATCGTTGTTAATCCTCAATTCTCACTAGTGTCATTGTGCATATCAGTCAGATGTAGTGGGTTTTCAAACTGACAGTCTTTATTAGGAGAACAGCAAGCTTTGCTTTTAAGTATTTCAGCATCACATTAGGCTAAGTATCACTGTAGATTAAACTGATACTGAAATATATATTAGCACTTCAGTATTGCTGGCCAAGCCCTAATTCTAAGTGCTTTGCAGACAAGCAAACATGTTCAAGATGATTTGTTTATTCTTGTGATTTGCATTTCTTTTCACCCGTCCTAACTAGCCCACATAAACTACAAACAGCAGACAGTACCTGTTTTAATGGAAATGGTTTCAATTGTATATCTACTACCCAACTATTTAATATATCACACTGCTATTTTTAATTAATTCATTTGTCCTAATGAATGTGTAATCAGAAAGACCACAAAACAAAGAGAAAAAAGGAAGTATTTGAGACAGACTGAGAAAAGTGAAGGTGAACACTACCATCCTCATTGATATTTCCTGTGGCAAATGTTCAGTCTTTACAGAATAAACTGAATGACGTTCAGGTACATGTGCGCCTTCAATCCAATTACAGAGATGAATCTGTTATGGCAACTTACAGAACACTGGCTGACTGAAAATTATATTTATAATGAAATGGTTACAGTACAATCCCTCTTAACCAGCCACCTTGGGACTGGACCCATGGCCTATTGCCATTTTGGCCGGTTAATCAGACGCATACCTATTTTCACGTAGAAAAATATTTCTAAGGTATGTACTGTACCTCTTCGACGTTCCTGAAGAAACCATTTTTTTTCTCGTACAACGACTGGACAGTGTGGTGTAGCGGGTCCACAGCCCAAGTCAAAAAGGCCACTTTTTAAATAAATAATCGCAGCTTAGCGAGGGGGCATGGTATGTGTGGTTGATCGGTTCCCGGGGAATTCATAATGCGGGCGATCCTAGCTTAAGTGCACAGGTGAGGAGTCGTCCGCATCTGTAATTGTTCCCGGGAACTGCTAATTGCCACATCTGATCCACATCACCGTGATAAATAGAAGCGCAAGGCGGCTAGGGGGAGAACAGGAAAGAACGGGAGGTTAATAGAGAAGGAAGCAGGTAGAGGAAATCCGGTGCAGGAGAGCGAGCTAGAGAGAGCAGATTCAACGGAGCAAAGATAGGTAGCTGGGAGGTGAACCCCTGCAGAGGAGTGTTTGGCCGACACTCAGTGGGGCTGAAGAAAGCGGTCGCTCCAGCTGAGCGATCACGGAGCTGGAGTGACTGGTATTGAAGACGGCGTCGTAAGGCAGCGGAAGTCGTGGAGGCTGTGGGCTGGTTTAGCAACAGCGTGAGCGCCCTGGCCGCTGGGGAAAGAACCCAAGTCTCTGTCCAGATGGATCCCGACGTAGCCAGGGATCGGAGGGCTATCGGACCAGTGTGGAAGGCAGCTGCACCTGCAGGTAGGGTGACTCCCTGTTGCGAAGCCCGATGGGAGAAGCAGGGGAGCCACAAGGTAGAAAGAATAAGGCACCGCACTTTGGATTTTAAGAGACTGCTTCCAGCCATTGTTTTAACTTCGTTTGCTTTGTTTTTAAAGGACTTTTTATACTAATGGATTTTAACCTCCACTAATTCACTCATTTTTAATGGATTATTTATTTAAATAAGACTTTTGATACACTGCACTTTATTTAATTTGAACACTATTTTGTTGTTTGCTGGTTTTAAAATACCTCTCACCTTCCAGGAAAGAAGGAAGTGCATACATATAAAGAACAACTCAGGATTACAAAATTTTTTTTTTTTTTTTTTTTTTTTTTTAACAGGCCGGTAAATCCGTCGGCCGGTTAATGTGAGGCCAGTTAAGAGGGATTGTACTGTATTAATGGGTTTGATGCAGCAACTTGTATGACAGTGGTGTTTTGCCTTTGAATAAATAAACCATGATACAGACAAAGAAAAATGGGGCATTAAGGATAACCAACTGCTAGCACCCTTGCTGCACTCAACTTGCCAAAAGAACCTTCACCAAATTTTTATTACAGTCATGAGTGGTCACTCAAGAGTGGGTGCTGGATGAGATTCTCAAACAAGACTACATGCCTGGGGACAACCCATTTAAGTGTGTAGTGAATAGCGGCAAAATCCTGAGCTGGAAAATCTACAGGACTTCTTCCTAAAACACCCGCTTACAATTTCTCCAGTCCATGCATTTTAAACTGCTACATGGGCTTCAGGGAGAAAGAAAAAGTTACTGAACAAAAGATGATGTGGAGAGAAAATGAAAAGATAAATTAAGGAGCTCAGTAACACAAGGTAACCGAGGCTTAATTCATTTTCATGTTGTAATGAGAGCTGTGGCAGAAGACAGACAGACATACACACGAAAAGTGCCTCTCCTGCAATGGTATCTTTCTGTCATTTTGACTCCTGAATCACTATATGACATAACAGCAGCAAACAGTGTAGATAAGCATTGTGATCTAAAGATATATAATGTGTTAAAACACTGCAGCTATTTTGTCATGGCATGTTTGCATTTTCAATTAGGCAGTAATATTACATTTCTTTAGTTATTATTATATCTCTCTCTATTATATAAAAAAAATCCTGGGATGAGAGGAGACTTTTTAGCCTGGGACAAGACAAGACTTTTTCAGAAAGATAATTTCATGTCCCACGAGATGAGACTTTGTGCCAAGAGATTTAACCACACCTGCAGCCAGAAATAAAAGAAAGAATGGCTGACAAAGTAGAACGTCGTAAAGAGGTTCAGAAAACGGTGCCATACACATGCAGAACAGGTTAGAGATAATGAAAGTACTAAAATTTAAAGGTCTCAAAAAAATGATAGCAAAGATCGCATCAGTGCAAACAAACAGAAATTATTACTTGGTGAAATAACACAACACCGAAAAGGGATTGAATATATGGCCATAGGTGATATGACAGAAGTATATAGATATTGTTTGGCTTTAAACTTTAAGTCGGAGACTTGTAGATCGTCTAATTCAGGGGTTGGCAGATTCAGTCCTGGAGGGCTGCAGTGGCTGCAGGTTTTTGTTCCAACCAAGTTGCTTAATAAGAAGAACTTATTGCACAAGTAAAACTTCTTCACTTTAGTTGTCTCGCTCGTTAAGATTTTGAACCGTTATTGCTTATTTTAGTCTTAAACAGCTGTAGTCTTGGTTTTTAATTGCTCCTTATTAGCAATAAGATGCAAATGACAAAAGAAACCAGCATTTTTCCATTTAGCTTGTTTCCATTTACACCCGTGTATATTTTAATGCACTATTGGGTTTAATTAAATAATTGGAAGGAAAGTGAAGAGAAAAAAGTGAAGCACTGAAAATAACTTGTCTGTTTTAGACTGCAAATCATTTGGATCATATCCTTAGAAAGGAAAAAAATCTAGGATATGAGAATTACCTGATATAGCAGAGTTAAAGCACAAACAAGCCGTGAAATTAAATAATTAAACCTGCAACCACTGCGGCCCTCGAGGACTGAATCTGCCCACCCGTGGTCTAATTTGTGTTGCCATCAGGGAAAAGTAGTGTTTTTTTCCCAATGATAAGGCGTGAAAGTGGAAGTGAAATCCACATACGCGAATGGCAGTGGCAAAGTGGCTGGCACATAGAGCAGGCCAGGGGCTTGGCAGTCGAAGCCCCCTAGTATTACATTATTATTTAGTTAAAATGTGCAGGAAGAATAGTGGATGCAGTGCAACCTTCTCCATATTTTATTGACATTGTTAAGCAGATTTGTCGATTCAGGTGTTTTGAGTACTGAAATCTGCATCTCCAGGGGCTCTTCATCATCAGCTTTCTTAACAGCAAAGTACTTCTAATGGAGTGTGACACACTGTTTACTTCAATGCATATTTTGCATTTCATATTTTCATGAATATAGCTGCCAATTCTTTTCATCCTGCACTGACTCCTACACTATTGTTGCAATGCTGAACAACAGAGAGCACACTCAGCACCTGCGACAATGTATAATTCACGTTTACCATTCATCTATTGATGCTGTCGAATGCCAATGTATAAACTGATGCTACAGTAAGGTTTTTGATTGTAGATGGTTCATTGTAAACAGAAGCTTGCTGTCTATTGGACCAGGCTTGTGAGAGCACCTCTGATCACCATACCTACTTTGAGCGCTGCCTTCACAAGGCATTGGATTGTTTTAGAAATGTGAAATTCAGTGAACTGTCTTATTTTTCCCACCCAGCTTTTAAGCAAAATTCACACGATTGTCCCCAGATGTATATATTATACATCTGGCTTCAGCAACACTAAACTAGACTGGGAGCAAATGAATCAACTCACATCATCAGAGTAATACAAAAACTTAAATGCAAGTTTTATTTTGAGAGACTTTAATTTGTGCTCACGGAAGAAATTGCTACTAATTTTTTTACAGTATGTCACACTTCCTACTCATCAAAATATTATCCTGACTAATGCTAAGGGAGCATTAATAGTGTATATAAATCTAGAGCTAACCTCCCACGGGGATTATACTCACACCTATATGCATGAAAGTCTTTAAGAGAGAAAAACAAATAATTCAATAAATCAAAACGTGGCATGAAAAGTGTGGAGCGGAGTGCTGGTGAGGCCGTTTCAAATGCACTCACTGGAATGTCTTTTAAACGGTTGTGTGGGGATATCAATGAACTGACAGCCATTATGAGTAATACTTCTCATTGTACAATGATGGCATAATTTCAAAGTCTGATCTGTCAAGCTAGCTTTGAAGGACAAATCATGGCTGATTGAAGATTTACAGAAACAGATAAATAAGAATAGCAAGGAACAGTAGCAGAACAAAGAGAGCTATACAGAAAAAATGGATAAAGTGTAACAAGTCTTGAAAAGCTGATGTAACAAGACCAGGACTAGCTAACTGGCAACTTGGATTCATTTTGGACTGGTATAAAATGATGACGGGCATTCACAACAAAACAATAACAGAGTGGAACTTCTAGGGATGAGCATGGATTGTCACCTGCCTCAAAAATTCAGTGAATTATACTAAAGATTTGAAACAAAGGATTTTACATGTGACATTATGGAGAAAAAGGCTAAACTAAGGACTGGAGCTAGGAGTCAGCACTTTCTTATTCAAGTGGTTGTCAACGTTTTTCTCCAACAAGCTAAAACCAAAAAGCTGTTGGTTAAACAGAAAACCTGGACGCTACTGCACAGAACAACTCCATTCAATCTGCTGCTACTACTGTCTCTGGAATTGCAACAGATGCCCAAACTCTGGAAACTGGCCAGTGTTACACCATTCACCAAAACTGTGTATCTAACTGGTTGCCTTATATTATTGGATCATCAAACTATTTTTAAAACTGATTAAGGGAAAGCTAGTGAACAAAACTCTGGCCTACCAGGACCACTGCAAACTTGCAATCAGAGCCAAGAAGTAGGTGGAGGACACCACTGATACACTTCTGCATCCACTGTATGAGCACTTGGAAGGTTCTATAAACTGCTTGCGATTGCTATTTACTAAATTATTATCTGCCATTATATCCAGTGAAAGTTCTAATTAACTATTCTATTATTAAAGCAACCCTTAACAGTATATACAGTTAAGTCCATAAATATTTGGACAACTTTTTTCTAATTTTGGTTCTGTACAATACCGCAATGAATTTTAAATGAAACAACTCAGATGCAGTTGAAGTACAGACTTTCAGCTTTAATTCAGTGGGTTGAACAATAAGATTGCATAAAAATGTGAGGCAGCTAGAGCATTTTTTTAACACAATCCCTTCATTTCAGGGGCTCAAAAGTAACTGGACAATTGACTCAAAGGCTATTTCAGGGGCTGGTGTGGGAAAGTCTGTTGTTATGTCATTATCAATTAAGCAGATAAAAGGCCTGGAGTTGATCTGAGGTGTGGTGCTTGCATGTGGAAGATTTTGCTGAGAACAGACAACATGCGGTCAAAGGAGCTCTCCATGCAGGTGAAAGAAGTCATCCTTAAGCTGCGAAAACAGAAAAAACCCATCCGAGAAATTGCTACAATATTACGAGTGGCAAAATCTATAGTTTGGTACATCCTGAGAAAAAAAGCAAGCACTGGTGAACTCAGCAACGCAAAAAGACCTGGACGTCCACGGAAGACAACAGTGGTGGATGATCGCAGAATCATTTCTATGGTGAAGAGAAACCCCTTCACATCAGCCAACCAGGTGAACAACACTCTTCAGGGGGTAGGCATATCGATATCCAAGTCTACCATAAAGAGAAGACTGCATAAAAGTAAATACAGAGGCTGCACTACAAGGTGCAAGCCATTCATAAACCTCTTAACATGCAGAACATTTTATTTCCAGTTATTTAATTTGTCCAATTACTTTTCAGCCCCTGAAATAAAGGGACTGTGTTAAAAAAATACTTTAGTTGTCTCACATTTTTATGCAATCTTTTTGTTCAACCCACTGAATTAAAGCTGAAAGTCTGCACTTCAACTGCATCTGAGTTGTTTCATTTAAAATTTATTGCAGTATTGTACAGAACCAAAATTAGAAAAAAGTTGTCTCTCTCCAAATATTTATGGACCTAACTAAACATGGCAACCTTCAGTCACTAGGTCACCTCAAGGCTGCTGTCGGCCTCATCTTCTGTCTATTCTCCATACTGATGGATGCCAGAGTTTACACAAGGACAAACATATCTTAAAATCTGAGGATGACCATGTCAATGTCAATTTATTTATATAGCACATTTAAACAACATAGGAATGCTGTGGCCAAAGTCCTTTACAATAAAAGAAGAAAAAAAACATACAATTAACATGAATAACATAAATAGAAATAAAATAAACATAAATAATAAATAGAAGTAATGTTACATAATCACAATGAGGAAACCTTCAGTATTACTGAAGGTCACGGAATGCAAGTGAATAGAAATGAGTCTTTAATCTTGTTTTGAACAGTTCAATTGTAGACGACTCCTTTATGTAATGAGGTAAAGAGTTCCACAGGCAAGGAGAAGCAGCTGCAAAAGTCCTGTCTCCCTTAGTTTTACACTTGGTACGAGGGACAACAAGATACAACTGACCAGAAGATCTATGCACTCTGGATGGCAGGTGTAAAACACACAATCTGGATAAATAGGCAGGAGCAAGCCCATGTAAAGATTTTAAAATCTATTTAAAAACTGACAGGCAGCCAGTGTAAAGAAGCTAATATTGGAGAAACAGAGTCATACTTTCATGCCCCAACCAGAAAGCAAGCGGCAGCATTCTGGACCAACTATATCCTGTGTATTAGGGATTTGCTAATCCCAGAATACAGCGAGTTGCAGTAATCAAGGCGAGAAAAGATAAAAGCATGAGTAGCTTTCTCAAGATCCCTAGAAGATAAAAAAGGCTTGATCTTACCTAATAGACAAAGCTGGAAAAAGCAACTCTTGACTACAGAATTAATCTGTTTCTCAAAGGAGAGGTTACTGTCAAAGATAACACCAAGATTGCGGACTTGAGGTTTGCAAAAGACAGAGAAAGCCGAGAAGTCCAAGACCAATTTGGGCCTATGCAATTGTTGGTTTTTTACACGTTAAGGATGACAGTCACTGACCTATTTTTGATGATTTTCTTAGGTGGCTTTTCTTTGAACAGCTAATTGTAACACCAAGGATAAAGATATACATTTGATAGTTCCCTCTCTCAACAAAATGAAAGGGCAGAGTGCAGCGTTGGTGTTGCTATAACAATATTTAGGAACAATCACTGACAAGAGTACAATACACCATACACTTTCATTTTTGAGAATCACTTTGAGAGACAGGTGACAGGACACATTGAATGAAATATTCTAGATAGCCTGCACTGCCTTCAGTTTATATATCTCTATAGCTGGTCCACAGAGGATGCCGTATCCCTTGTGCTTCATGCCATCCTGACACATCTTTATAATAAAAACTATTACACTAGAGTCCTGTTTACAGCATTAACACTGTTCTACCGACAAAGCTGATCACTAAACTCCTGAACTTGGGACTCAGTGCTACCTTCTGCAAATGGATTTTGGAATTCCTAACCAACAGACCATAGCTTGTGCACACGGGCCGTGTCACAGGCCTGCTGCCAGAAATATTTGGGCCCCAGACAACTGGGTACGTGTGGGCCCCTCTGTCTTCCCCCGGGTCCCCACATGCCAAAACCTTCAAATACGTATACAAAATGATCGAAATGTAGTTTATCCGACAGCGACAATGCTGCATTTATGAATACCATACTTAATGAGTTAAGCCTTCTCGCACATCAAAGATTGACTGCGAGAAGGAAAGCCAGTGCTAACGGAAGCTCGTAGCGGAATTGAAACAATACATTAATGAGATAGGCCTATGTATTATCTAACGTGTAACGGTACAATTATACCAATGCAATGAATAGGAGTAACATCTGAACATTTCAATATATACTAACGGTTAGGGTTATCTACATGGTGTACAATCAGTATGGTAACTTGCTGTATCAAACTTCAAAGTTTTCAAAAAATCCGGGTGATCCAGAATCTGTAGTGATACACACAAAACCAACGCACACTCGTCACTGCTTTAAAAGCAACAATAAACACCCAAGCGAATGAATTATCAAACTACGGAGACGGACTTCTGCTACACCAAACACGTCAACATCCACAACGCACAACAATATCGCTGTTGTCTGAGACAGAACAGCGCCTGTGTGTGTGAAATGGAAGTATTCAATTACAGCGGCGAAGTCAATCCATTATTCATGTACCCTGTACAACAAACATACTACTCAACATCAAGCTCGTCTTTGAGAAGCGTGCCGCTGCCGGCCCCCTTTGACAAGCGTACTTCACACGACAGGAGCACGATATCTACTTGCGTGGAGCGTGCGGCTATTAAAACACTCACTTGTATTGTTGTAAGCTAAATGATTTAACTTTTCTATTACATGTAACTTGAATAATTGTCCGAATATATATCTACGCACACAACATCAGCATAAAAAAAATCAAGTGTGAAGGGGCCCCCTTCCGTTAGGGCCCCGGACCAGATTCTCGTTTGTCCCCCCCTGACGGCGGGCCTGCGTGTCATGTCCACTAAACCGAACCTTGGCACAGGCCCTCCACAGAGTAGTGCGCAGAACTCCCTTCTGTACTCCTTGTTAAGTCTCTGACTCACAGCCCAAACTCCATCATTAAAACTGGCTACTGACGCCACCATCATAAGCCTAATTACCAGACAATGATGAGATGGCTTAGAGGGAAGAGGTTTACATGACTTGAGGGTACCAGGACAACAATCTCACCTTTAATATTTGCAGAAATGGTGCATTGTATGGATTTATGGCATTCAGTGGATGAAGCGGTGAAGAAAAAAAAAAAAAACCCAAGTGCTGGTACTTCACGATGTGCGCAATGAATAATGAATGGGAAAAGGGGAAGGGTGTTGTGGGGTAATGTATCCTTGGAGGTTCAAAGGCATGCTGAGAACCGGGGTTAATGTGAGGCGCTCCCCTTCAACATACAAACACCCGGGTTGCTAATGTTGGGCGAAATGCCGGTATGCATTCATTAACTAACGGCTCTTATAAGGCAAGAACGGCGAAGTGCCAGTATGGAATTTATTCTGCTGCGTACTGGCCCACTTCAAGCACTGGTTAAATGTTGGTTGGACATACAAGTACTACTTGACGATGTTGACACTATAAACCTATCAATAAGGTAATGCATCATCATCATCTGGACAGTCTGGATGTGTCCATCTATGGTCATCTGTTTCTTTATGTGCACGGCCAAGCACGTATTCACCCTGGGACGGCACTCGGTCAGCTTAGCACTATTACTGGAACACAACTCTGTTCAGTTAACTGCATTATTAAGGGCCTGTGGCAGTGCAAGCTTACTGAGCAGGGGGGACGGTCACCTTAGTGGGCTCTCCTTATCGTAATGCATGCTCAGCACACAACACATCTTCTATAATAAGCTACCGTGGCTGTTCGTTTGTCTGTCCAGGATTTTAAATCACCTGTAGCTCGCAAACCGTTTTACCTTTTGATTTGAAATTTGGTACATATATATTATGTGACGTCTACTATCCGTTTTCAGGGCGATGATTTTTATTACTCTTTTTATTTTTATTTTATTTAATTGTAGAATCAACTCTCGGCAGGGTGCAGCAGGGCGGCCATGCGGCGCATGCGTATGAGCGCCGTTCTCATTCCCTACCACCTTCGCTAATCATTCTTGAGGCAGATTGAAGACTTAGTGCCAGCTTAAGTGAAAAATTAAAGAAAGCGTACTAAGTAATTGCAACACAAAAACTAACTTAATCAGTTTTAACGCGAAAAGATGCCGACTAAAGAAGAGCCGCTCAGGAAGCAGGAATCGCATCAACCTCTGAGCAAACGAATTCTAAACAGAAACAGAGAAAGACGATGAAAACTAGGAATGCTCACGTCAAGAGTATTCACTGCATGTTATCATGCACTACGCCGTTACTGGTAATCGATAAAAGCTGTTATGACACCAGGCGTTAGCATCCAATTTTTAGAAGCAGTGCAGTCGGTGGACTTGCTTTCTTGATTATTAAGCCTGAACGAGGGTGCTAATTTCGCCATGGGCCATAGATACTGTCTTTTTCACCTTATTAAAGTTTACACCGTTTTCTGTGTTATCTGCATGGTTGCTTTCCTCATCAGACAATCCAAATCTTTCCCCCTTGTCGCTTTGCTCTTCTTCATACACTTTGTCACTGCAGCTTTAAACCAGTGTGTTGTTTTGAATCACATAAATGTGGCTGGAATCAAAATGGTAGTAAAGAGAATGAGACAGCCATTCCTCTCTTGTGTTTTTAGGCTTACCCGTTTTCAAGCAGGGTGGCATGTGGCGCGGTTACATCAACTTCAAAACAGCATTCTGTAATATACAGTATATTATTTATATGAGACTTTGAATTATAGTGTGCCAGAATGTTATTAAGAGACTTTTTTGGTCACATTTGTGGATCCCCCAATAAAAGCGAGACCCGAGACCACCCCCACGGCTAAAGACCTCAGAACTCCTTCACAGCCACTTGCACGGGCAGTAAGAGATGCAGGGTCCGTTTTCACCCTGGTGGCCGGAGTGGCCATATTCATGCTGACACCTGCAAAACTGTTCAATCATATCTGCCCTGCCTGTGATTTTTGAGGGTTTCATTTTTTGGGGTCTGTTGTATTTAATATATGCCTTGGATTCGTTGTCTGCTTGTTTTACTGCGAGCGAGCTACAAAATCTGGGATTTAAGCAAGTGACAAGTTTCTACATGAAGCCAATAAATCTGGTTTTACTCATCAAACAATTTGCAGGTAAGTCTATGTAGCATACGTTAACACATCTTCTCAGTTATATTTTGCATACCTCGTTGGTAGATTGCATTTCTGCAGCGTGTCACTTGTCTCGGAAGACGGGCAAGTGCGAATGTCCTTGTGCTCTGCGCACCCTGAAGGGGTTCAAATCCGAGCGTCAAAAGGACATCATCTGGAAGACGTGCAGAGCACAAGTGCATAACCCGAGGAACTTTAGGTTTCTAAAAAGCGAGATGCAGTAACAGCCGTGACCGTCTAATTCCCCTCCGAGAAGGGCAGTAAGATGACAGGTTCAGCGGCTAATGGAACGCCTGCTTGTGCGGCACATGAAGCTGCGAGCGGAGCCGACCGCTTGTCAACGGCACTTATTTGAACCTCAGCATACGGAGAAACGAAAAGTGCATCTGCAGCCTATCTGTTCTTGTAGAAACCCCACATAATCTTTCTGCCCGCCCATAAAATGATTTAAAAATAATAACACTCCAAGCTAGAGAGACAGGGGCACTTCTTTGGTGGGCTCCTTCGTAAAAACGACATGTCTCGGACGGCCTTTAACATTGCGTGCGGCTTGGCTTTCACTGCGTTTTAACGCCTCCCTTCCTTTGCGTTTTATTGTTTGCCCAGTTTCCTTCGTATTCGCATTCAGTACATAAACGTCCAACAACTTTCACATTATCATATTTGCGACATATTATCGTCATGAATTTTACATTTATAAACTTGGCTCACCTATAAGCACGCCGTTTTACACAGCGGCCTGCAAAAAGTGTGAATCCCCGGCCTCGCGTTGTCCTTCTCCGTCACTCCTTATTCTCATGGACGGATTCGTTCACAGCCCTCTGAATATGGAACTGCTGGAATAATCATAGCTTTTGGACAAAAATTAAAAACCAAATATCACTGGCAGTCTTATATTTGTGCCAGACGAAGAGGTTTCTTTGTTTTACTTGCTTAAAGTCTGAACAGAGTAGCTCCCAAACACAGAGGCTTCATCACTTCAGTCGCTTGCAAACTGGGCTGGAGCGACATTCATTAGCAACCGCGTTGCGAAGCCGCCTCTAGAGGGCGCCAGGCAACACAGCCTGAGCTTGAATGCCCGCCACCCGCGAACAAATTCATCCGCTGATCTTTAACTTCAAAAAGTAGTAGTACAGTATATGGAAGACCATGTAGCACCGTGCTACACCTCTCAAGCATCTTAGTGTGGTGTTTTGCTACGGACGGGCGACATATGAAATCCGCGTATTCAGGTATATTACAAAACGTTTGTCTCTTTCTTTCTTGTTATACAGTACCTTTAAAAAGTATGCACCCCTTGGAAGTGTTCACAGTTTATTGTTATACAACACTGAATTGCAGTGATTTGATTTGGATTTTTTGACACTGATCACAAGAAAAAAAGATCTCAGTCAAGTGGCTTAAATTCATTATAGAAATATAAAGCACTAAAATTGATCGCACATGCATTCCGTCTCATGAACATGACGCACCTAAAGCATCCCTGATACAGCCAACTGGTTTTAGAAATCAGATCATTAGGTCAAGGGAGGTCATCCGTCTGGGGTGTCAGATGGCGTTGTAAGAGCACCTTATCAGGAAGGTCCGACTTGTGATGAGCAGTAGCGTGGAATAATCTTAAGACAAAAAACACTCCTTGCAGCTCAGGCAAAATGTGGCCGAAAGGCACAGGGGATGGAGACAAGAAAATTTCCAAGTTACAGAGTATCCCTTGGAAGCCTCATTTATAAAACTTGCGTGGGCACAACAGAGTCTTGAAATGTATATATGCAGCTTCCCACGGAAACGGCGGCATTTATGTAAGAAAATTTGACGGGGTATCATGCGGATACTTATGTCAACTCTGACTGCTTATACAACATTTCGGAGAAACTTGGAAAGGCAGCCAACCAGGTAAATGCCAACTCACGTAGATAACTGTGCACAGTGGCGCAGTGGTAGTGCTGCTGCTTTGCAGTAAGGAGATTGTGGATTCGCTTCCTGGTTCCTCCCTGTGTGGATAGCGCTTTGAGTATTGAAAAAAGCGCTATATAAATGTAATGAATTATTATTAATAAATCAGATCACCGTGTCATTATTAGAATGCGAACTGACGTGACAAACGTCACATCGCAAAAGTGATATACAGTATATGATGCACAGTAGTTCTCTTTTACAAGAGCTAATGTTACATAGTTGCAGTGAAGAACGTTTTTGGTTATTCATCAGTCAGTTCTCCATCCGGGAGTGAGCAGACCTGTCAGGAATATCTCATCCACCCTGGAGCCAACTGACAAAGCAACACATTCAGTTTTCATATGTTTTAGCCAACACAAGTCAATCTGCAATATGTCTGGTTCTCCTACCATAATTGGCAGCACTTTACTGCACTCATATTTCAATAAGGGCACCTAGTGAGAGTGAAGCTGCTTTAGTTAACTGTAAGCAGTGACATTAAGTCATCCGTGATGCCAAGATGAGGTTTGATAAATGTTGTGGTTCAGTGGTCTGGGTCAACCCATGATTCTTTTTTTGAAGCAAAGTAACTTTGCCTACTTGGAGACTGTACTGAGCGAGCTGGTAAGGTAAGTGGTGGAATCCTCAGTGTTTCATATGGCCTGTGTCATTACATATGCCAGACGATAGTGGTTACCTGGCACCTTATGCCTTTGCTGGAGCAGAGTGCATGTGATCTTGCGCTCTCAGTTGTGGAGAATAGGCAGATGCCCTTAAATGTACTGTAGATCGCGGGGTCTCAATGTATCAGTAGGGAGCTGCACTACCAGCCAAAGCACCATCGTGACTGCATACGTATGTGGTTGATTAGCATGCTCCATTGGGATGTTTCAGGGCGGTGTTGAAGGTGAGCTCACATACACACATTTTTCAAGATGATTATTGATTTATAAATAGTAAATTGTGTAGAAATGTGCATATATCAGGTTTTATCCATTTTTTTAAATAAATGAGACACCTGAAATGGCCATTTCAGAGTCTCGATTTCAATCCAACTGAGAACTAATGGCTTAGTTCTCACGATGTCCATATAAACTGAGAGAACTTGAGCAGTTTTGTAAAGAAGAATGGGGAAAAATGGCAATGTCTGGACATGCAAAGCTGACAGGGACCTGTGCACACAGACTGAAGACTGTCATGGTTTTCAAAGGTGCATCTACATAATACATTTTTTTTTATCAGTATGCTGCTGCTGGAGTATGTGAATTTCCCCTTGGGGATTAATAAAGTATCTATCTATCTATCTATCTACTGACTTAAAGGGGGTGAATATTTAGGAGATCGATTTGAGATGTTTTCACTTTAACATCACAGCATCTTTATCTGTTTATCAGTGTGGAAAAAAACACCAGTTTACTGTGATATAAACAGGCAGCACTGGACGCAAGACAGGAAAACGGCCCCCACCCCATCACATTTGAAATCACCAATCAAAAGCAAAAATTTTTTAGTTCACATGAAATGCATGTAGTTGTTCCTAAAAACTGTTTCTAACATTAGTTTTTTTTTTTATTATGTGCCTATAATGTTCATCTTCCAAATTATGAGTCAGAAATTGCTATATTGTTTGAAGGGTTACACCATAATTGTGTAAACTGATTGTAAGGCCTAAACAGTCAGTAGAGGCTCATCAGCCACAACATTAAAACCACTGACAAGGACACTGATGGTGTCTGTCAAGGGGTGGGGTATATTAGTCAACAAGTGAGCAGGGGCCGCATGTATAAACGGTGCGTATGCACAAAAATGGTACGTATGAACGTTTCCATGCTCAAATCGCGATGTATAAAACTTTGAGTAAAGCCACACACATTTTAACGGTAGCTCAAACCCTGGCGTATGCAAGTTCTCCACTTGGTTTTGCAGACTGGCAGCGCCCAGCGTCAAAGCAGTGCTACTGTTCCTGTGTGGTTACCCTTTCTTTTTTAGATCCACATCTCTGACACTGTATTATAAATACACTGAAATTAACTGCATATTGTTTATTAGCTTAATGCATCTGATTGTAATTAACCTGTAACAATATAATGGTCAAATTATTCTAAATACCATAGCTGCTTTAGCGTTGTTACTCTCACTGCACCTTCTTCTTCTTTCAGCTGCTCCCATTAGGGGTTGCCACATCGGACCATCTTTTTCCATATTACTCTCACTGCACCACTCAGAGTATTTATATCACTGTATCTGAGTGTGAATAACAGCTGTACAGCAGTTGATCAGAAAGAGAATTATCTGTATACAGCATCAAGCACACGCTGCCTCAGCCATGCTGTCTATTGAACTGCACTCACACGACAAATGCTTCACAGCCTTTCCTTGCGGTTCACAAACAGTTTCATCCCAAGAACTCTAAACGCACTCAATCAGTCCATCAACTGCTCCTTGTAGAACTGTTTGTACTTATTAGTACAATTACCTCACTGTAAACTTGCGATACAGTTATAATATTTCACAACCTGAGCCACTTTATAAAGCGTGTATTTATATATGATGACAATATAATTTTTAAGATGAAATGCAGCAAAATAAAACTTTAACTTCATTTAAATAACCTATATTGTTAATAAATAAACATGTGAGGTCACGGCGCCACAGCGCTAGTGAGGAGCTGGTGCTCCATTGACAGATTGTTCCTGCCTCGCGTTGTATTCTTGCTTGTGCTGGCACGACACTGGAAGGATAGATGAATAGAATAATTAAACATGTACTACGAAGATATTTCAATGTTCCTTAAAAGTTTTGAAGAATCAGCGTTCTAAGCTTATAGATGGCTTAACGTCTATTACAGAGCTGATTGTGTGGAGATTGGGTATTTGGAGACAGAAAAGTAAGGACAGGAATTGGGGGTTAGTACGTTTGAAAGAGACAGGACTGCTGCAATAAAGCATTTCATCGAAGGTCGCGGACAGCGCAGCAAGCATCTTGCGTGAGACATGAACAATCACTGTGCCACCGTGTTCCCATGTTTAATAACATGCTTTAACTCATATCATCATGAAAATGATATCAAGTATACAGTATTTTAATTATTCAGAGAGCTGTAATATCACGAATGTAATGGATTCTGTGTCCTGTTGGAGGAAGAGAAAGCCTGGAAGCACGTAGTGATTCACACACATAGAGCACATAGAAGATCAAATACAAACCAAAGCATTTAACGTGCTACTTTAGTTACGATGGGATTTGAGAAACTAGTAAATTAAATGATTTAAAAATGAAATTTATGATGTTCTACTTTAATGACAAAATAATCAACGTGATTAAAGTGGAAATTTCGAGATTAAAGTTGACATTTCCTGCTTTTTTCCCCGCTGTGTGCCTATTTTTTTTTTCTCCTGTATCCTAATAAGCTTACAGTACATATGACACTCAGACGGTGGGCTACGACTCGCCTTTTTGCAGTGACTTTGATATCTAACAACTTCTTTTTTTATTTCGGGCACTGTGTGACTTTGTGAACTTGAGCTTTTGAGATTCTCTGACATGATATGTCACTCGATCAACTTCCTTTTGTTGTTTATACCACTGTTTAAACCAAAAAAATTGTATGTTTTTCCTTGCCTTCACTTGGTATTCGCTGAAATTCTATTTTCCCTCTTGCTTTTGCCATTGCCTTTTCACAGAATGCTGAGCTTAAGAGCTATTTATATTGATTTGCATATTCAAGGAGGTGCAAGTCTGGTGGGAGACGGGGCGGGACAGCAGGCGCATACACATGCATTAATTTTCACGCTGACCGGAATTTACAGTGCATCCGGAAAGTATTCACAGCGCATCACTTTTTCCACATTTTGTTATGTTACAGCCTTATTCCAAAATGGATTAAATTCATTTTTTTTCTCAGAATTCTACACACAACACCCCATAATGACAACGTGAAAAAAGTTTACTTGAGATTTTTGCAGATTTATTAAAAATAAAAAAATTGAGAAAGCACATGTACATAAGTATTCACAGCCTTTGCCATGAAGCTCAGAATTGAGCTCAGGTGCATCCTGTTTCCCCTGATCATCCTTGAGATGTTTCTGCAGCTTAATTGGAGTCCACCTGTGGTAAATTCAGTTGATTGGACATGATTTGGAAAGGCACACACCTGTCTTTATAAGGTCCCACAGTTGACAGCTCATGTCAGAGCACAAACCAAGCATGAAGTCAAAGGAATTGTCTGTATATCTCCGAGACAGGATTGTCTCGAGGCACAAATCTGGGGAAGGTTACAGAAAAATTTCTGCTGCTTTGAAGGTCCCAATGAGCACAGTGGCCTCCATCATCCGTAAGTGGAAGAAGTTCGAACCACCAGGACTCTTCCTAGAGCTGGCCGGCCATCTAAACTGAGCAATCGGGGGAGAAGGGCCTTAGTCAGGGAGGTGACCAAGAACCCGATGGTCACTCTGTCAGAGCTCCAGAGGTCCTCTGTGGAGACAGGAGAACCTTCCAGAAGGACAACCATCTTTGCAGCAATCCACCAATCAGGCCTGTATGGTAGAATGGCCGGACGGAAGCCACTCCTTAGTAAAAGGCACATGGCAGCCCGCCTGGAGTTTGCCAAAAGGCACCTGAAGGACTCTCAGACCATGCGAAACAAAATTCTCCGGTCTGGTGAGACAAAGATTGAACTTATTGGTGTGAATGCCAAGCATCACATTTGGAGGAAACCAGGCACCGCTCATCACCAGGCCAATACCATCCCTACAGTGAAGTATGGTGGTGGCAGCATCATGCTGTGGGGATGTTTTTCAGCGGCAGGAACTGGGAGACTAGTCAGGATAAAGGGAAAGATGACTGCAGCAATGTACAGAGACATCCTGGATGAAAACCTGCTCCAGAGCGCTCTTGACCTCAGACTGGGGCGACAGTTCATCTTTCAGCAGGACAATGACCCTAAGCACACAGCCAAGATATCAAAGGAGTGGCTTCAGGACAACTCTGTGAATGTCCTTGAGTGGCCCAGCCAGAGCCAAGACTTGAATCCGATTGAACATCTCTGGAGAGATCTTAAAATGGCTCTGCACCAACGCTTCCCATCCAACCTGATGGAGCTTGAGAGGTGCTGCAAAGAGGAATGGGCGAAACTGGCCAAGGATAGGTGTGCCAAGCTTGTAGCATCATTTTTTAAAAAAAGACTTGAGGCTGTAATTGCTGCCAAAGGTGCATCGACAAAGTATTGAGCAAAGGCTGTGAATACTTATGTACATGTGATTTCTCAGTTTTTTTCTCTCTATATATAATGTTCATTTGGAACTTAATCTTTGTTTGTTCGTGAATGAATTAGAAGAAGCAGCACTAGATGGCAGTAGAGAGACAGCTAAAACATAGGCATTGCATTAAGAATCTCCTCCAGGCTTATACTACTGAAGACTGTAGTACTCCAGTCACACCTCAAAACACAGACATTCAAACTAAACAAATTGTTGTGCTTTGAATTAACTAAAGAGATCTTCATTTAGATCTTGATCTTTGTTTGTCTGCGAATTCCACACATGCGTAGACCACCTTCCAGTTTAGTATGTTGTTGTTGTTGTTGTTACTCACGGATGTCAACAATGTGCCGGAATAACGAAAGGGGTGATGGACAGTGTTACACTGGTTAGCTCCTGAGGCCTGGTTAGAGAATGAGATTGCCGAAGATAAAAGGTACGTGCCTACGTAACATATGAATGAAAGACAGACAGTGGGTAAAATGAATGACAACGTAACAGCACGTTCTGGAAATTATTATTGTTACGTTGTAGCCGGCGAGTGCTGCGCGTCTCACAGTTGTACCGTGCCTTGCTCACATATCAATGAAGTGATCCCTATTTATGCTTTAAAGAGCCTGGATACCTATGTGTCCCCCTTTTATAACCATTGCTCCGTGTGTGTTGCCTTACACTTTGGATTGCCACAAAGCAACCTGCGAGATTGGAGAAAGGTTGAGAAGACATCGTGAAAGGAAACGATAGCATCGTGAAAACGAGATGGACTGTGACGGACAGAAGCAGAAATGCTCCTACACCACCACATAATTACGATTCGGACAGTGATTCTGAGTAGGCCGTTCCTATTGAATCAATGTCCAAGGGTTTTCTTGTGTAATTTTGTTTCCCTTATAAAAAAATCATAATGCTGTGCGATGAAGGGCCCAGTTCACGACTGGCAGCCGTGTTTAAACAGGGAGCCCTTCACAGACAACTTTAACACGCGCAACGTAGTTGGGCGCACTTGGCTAGTTTTTAATAAATTTGCAAAAACCTCAAGTAAACTTTTTTCACGTTGTCAATATGGGGTGTTGTGTGTAGAATTCTGAGGAAAAAAAGGAATTTAATCCATTTTGGAATAAGGCTGTAACATAACAAAATGTGGAAAAAGTGATGCGCTGTGAATACTTTCCGGATGCACTGTATGTAGCGGCAGAACATGGAAGTTGGCGAACGCACAGATTTATGCATCTGGATTTTTTTGTGCGTAAGCACATTTCCACTTTTGTCCGTACGCCATGTTACAGTATGAATTCTATGCACGGTGTTATGCATGAGGCCCCAGGTGATGGGTTGGAAGTGGGGGGGCTGTGGGGGAAAAAAGGGCAAGCATAAGATTCTCTATGACTTTTACAAGAGCCAATTTGTAATGGCTAGACAATTGGGTCAGAACATCACCAAAATATCAGGCCTTGAGGGGCGTTCCTGGTATGCCCTAGTTAGTACCTACCAAAAGTGGTCCACAGAAGGACAACCCGTGAACTGGCGAGAGGGTCATGGGTACTCAAAGCTCATTAATGCAAGTAAGGAATGAAGGCGGCTACTCCACAGAAAACCTACTTCAGCACAAGTTGCTGAAAAACTTCACGCTGGCAATGAAAGGTGTCAGAACACACAGTGCATTGCAACTTGCTGTGTATGGGACTATATAGCTGCAGACCAGTTGAGAGTACTATGCTGACCCCCAGTGGGCATGCTAGTGTCTGAAATGGATTATGGAGTAATAGAATAAGATGGCCTGGTCTGATGCATCACATTTTCTTTCAGATCATGTAGATGGACAGATGACTGTGTTCTTTATCGGGGGAGGGGAGGGGAGTTGGCAGCAGGATGCCGTATGGGAAGAACGCAAGCCAGCAGACACCTTTAGCCTTGGCATTCATGTGGATATTACTTTGACACATACCAACCTACCTTGACATTGATACAGATCACATACACCCCTGGCAACAGCATTCCCTGATGGCAGTGGCCCCTTCTCTTTAAACAGGGATCAGAAATGGTTTGGGGTATAATGACAAAAGGTATTCAAGGAGTTGGTCTCCAGATTCCCCCAGATCTCAATCCGACTGAGCGTCTGTGGAATATAATGGAAGAGCAAGTCCAATCCATGGAGGCACCACCTCACAACTTTCAGGACAAAGGATCTGCTTCTAACATCTTGGTACCAGATTTCACAGGACACCTTCATAGGTCTTATGGAGTTCACGCCTCAACAAGTCATTGCTGTTTTGGTGGTACAAGGGTGGCCTACACAATATTAGTCATATGGTTTTAATGTTATGGCTGACTGGTGTACTTGCATACTTTGTCTTAGGATCCTCATGACTACTGGATCAAAAATGCCCAAACACAAATACTTATCTTTGACTGAGTAACTGCCACCACTCTCTTTGGGTGGATTGTGTAATGAATGTCCATAAAGGTGGTTTTGATGATGAATAGGAACATTGAAAATTAGAGGAAACACACAGAGACTGCAATATTTATGAATAAATTATTTTATTTTTTTCATCCGAAACTGTTTAAAAAGTATGAACTTTAATATCTTCTAACCACAATTTGTACAATTCTCAGCTTCCAGGCCAGAGAGCAGCTTTAGTGTTTCTCCATAAAACCCCTTAGACTACAATTTGATTGTGGTCAGATTAAAAAAAAAAAAAAAAGAAAAAAAAAAAAAAAAGAAAAAATATATTCCACACAAAAAATTGCATGTCCTTTCCCCACCCTCACCCTCAAAATTAAGCTGGATTTTTATTCCTTTTTTTATTCACTCCTAATTAAAGCAAGTTTAAGACACATTTTCACAACATTACACATATATGGCAGAAAGTATAAAACCTGAAAACAAAGGCTCTAGGAGGTCCAAGTACTTCCAAGGGAAGATAGATCAGCGCCGCCTTGTTCAGAATTGGGGTGAAATCTGCACCTTTTAAATTAGAATATTAAAAGTTCCACACTAATTCTGATCACTGCAAAGCTGAAGCTGGAGCACCTTTAAGATGGCCATAAAACTGCCAATTGTGTTACCCATTTCCAACATCACAGATAAATAATTCCTTAATACTTTTAAACACTCTGCATATTTTCCTCTAAATATTTCTGAATCAACAATGGAATACATGACAGTAATATAAAAATAATTTATTTAATTGCCCTGAAATAAATTAGTAGTTTTCTGTTTTCTCTCTCTCTCTCTCTTTCTTTTAAATAAAAAATAAATCGGTTCAGATTTTTCTACAGACCGCTTACTTGGACCTATATAGCCTTTTATTTCATGGTCTTGAAATAAGCACATTTGGTAAGGGAGACAAAATGCAGAAATATTCACAAGATGTGCTTTGTTCCTTTGCTGTGATTAAAATATGTATATAAAGAGACAAACAAAAATGAAAGCTGTGTGTATTCAAGAGTTGAACATTTGGTTTGCTCACCTGATTGTTTTTATTAAAATACAGGCATGGCCCTAAACGTACAAAGGTCTGTTTTAGAAATACATAGCATAGGTGGGGAGTTGGGGGTGTTCAGGGATGCAATTATTAAGGCGCTCTATTTCAGTCTGACTAGCTCTAAATGAAGGGAGGAATGAAGGAGTTGGTGCTTTACTGGGATGAGCAATAGAGCCTGCTTTACAGGTAAAGCAGCATGGAGTGCTCCAATGACGTATTAGAAATTATTAAAAACTAGGACCACTGATTCTTTTCAAAAAGTCAACACTTGGAAATTACCTTGTTTGATGTAATGAAGTCAGCGGGCACTCTTTATAGAAAAAGATGTGCTATCACCTCAGTAAAGGCAATGGTAGCATCACAAGCTTTCTTCTGAGTAACTCAAATGGCAGAAGATGTGCCTCTTGGCTTTACAGAGTCCATTCCAAGGGACTGACTGGTGCATAATGATGACATTTTTTCTGGTATCACTCTAAGCTTGTCACCAGGCTAATTTCCTTAAAGTAACAAAAAAAAACAAAAAACAGGTGATGTAAGATGTCCAAAAAACATGATTCGAGGCACCAGGGTTTGCTTCTAAGTGTAGGAAAGGCAAATGTAATAAAGGTTATGGAACATGATTTTTGCAATAAGTAAGAAAAGGAAAAAAAAAAAAAAAAAAGGAAAAACAGCAGCAGTGAAAGCGGTCGTATTCAAAGTCTGCACGCTACTGGACTGCCCTCCAACAGTCTCAAAAGCTCAAATCCTAACTTCAACACTCCTTTCTAAGGAAGAATTTTCTTAAAATGTGCATTCTGGAGAAACATTAACTGCTACAAAACAATTTGGTTGCAACTTTGCACGACTTTTTGTACAGTAGAAGCAAATAAAATCTGTTGACATCATTTTATTATTTATATATATATATTTACACAAATAAAAGTGGACAACGTCTGACCTGACAGCAATGCTTATATCCATGTCTGTGTGTCTATGTATAAATATACACGCACACACGCCCGCCCGCACACCCCCTAGCCATTTAAACCTGCTTTGACAAGATTCTTTACAACTTGAAATAGTCTTATGAGGATTGTGAACATTTTCAAGTTCTGCAGAGGGAGTTAGAAAAAAAACAAAATAAATTTAAAAATTACAGCAATGGCTATGCTCTCCCATTAAACCAGAACAGGAGGAATCATCTCCTCATGCTGGTATCTAGTTTGCACCACAGGATTTGTTTTACAATTTTATACCTCACATTTGTTTACACAAACCTTTTTCTGTCTGTTATAATGTATTAAACTGTGTCTGACCCAGCCTGGACAATATGAAAAATGGAAATTTATCAGTTCATTTTGAAAAGTGGAATCCACTTGCCAACTAGGGATATTTAAAAAAAAAAAAAAAAAATCTATTTAAAATAAACAGCTTTTATGACAATCTTTTTGCTTTATATTAACTCCCATTATAAAAATAAATAGTGTAACTGGGGTTTTTCCTCACCATCTTGAGCCCCGAAAGCTTTTGAGTGTAGTTAGTTTCCCCTCCATTCTCCAGGCGATCATAATCACAGTAGCAAAAACTGAACATACAGGTTTATAATTTAAGAGTAAAGCCACACCTCCGTTTAGCAAAACTCCAGATTTCTTGTATATAACTATCTGTATACATAATTGTTTTGCTTGTGTCTTTAAACATGTGGTATAAAATAGTATATTGAACAACTGTACCCACCCACCCTCACAAGAATAAACACAGTGAAGTTCATAGCTATACAAATACTCTTCAGCCATGGTCCATCCCCCTCCCACCCACAGAGGTGCATCCATTAAACCGTAATCACCCAGCCCAGAGTTATTTGTACATCATAACATTACAAATATGTCATCCCCTTACAAAAAATAATATTCTAAAAGCAATCTACTGCAACTTTTTTTGTAGTTTTGTTTTTAATTAAGACGATTACATAGATTTTTAGACCAACTGCTTTAAAGCAAGAAGGTGGTATAAACCTTCTAGGATTTTTTTTAATATAAAAGAGGTTAAGAAATATATGACAATTTATACATTTAAAAACTTAATAAATAGATAGATGCAGGCATTTAATTTGGATACTGGTGCTAAGGAGCTACCATCCAAAAAGAGAATTTTTTTACATAAATTTATGGAGAAGATAATCCAACTTTTGCAGACTGAGCGTCCCTTTACTTGTAACATTTCTGATTGCAGACATTATGAACTGGAGTAGGAGATGGCTACATATGAAAAACCCACAACGAACATTTTTTCCTCAGCTAAATTTCCATCCCACCACAAAAAAAAAAACAAAAAAAAAAAACAAACAATCTTTTACATGAAAATATGTAAAGACTATTTCAGTGGTAGAAAATAAATTGCACCTCCTTCACTTGCAATGGGAGATTAACTTTTCCAAATTCTTATAAAGTCCAGCAAAGTAGTTATCATTGTGAAAAGAATGGCAATAAAAATAGTACAATAAATAGGCATTGGGGTAATAATGGTGAAGATAAACAAAACGAAATCCCTTTTGAATATTTTTCAACTGTGGATGAATTTGGGCTAATGCGATTTACAGCATATTCATGATGAAGTTGTACATCTGATTGAGCACCACAAAGTGAATGGGTAGACAGGATCTTCTGTCCTGGGTAGCTGGGTCACAGGTCAACCAAGACAGGGCATTGTACTGTTCCAAGACAAACCTGTAGAAAAAATAAAGAAATACATATTGAGTATCTTCATACAAGACACAAGGGAAGAGTGGACACAGAATAAACAACATCCACACTGCTTTATAGTGAGGTTTGTTCCCAAATAATGAATGCAAGCTTCTTTTTTAATGCATTTTGTATTGGATCCCTACTTATGGATTCCTTTAAACTATGCTGTGGTTAGAAGTGCAAGTGAAAATATACTGGATAGATTGAGAAGATGTACTTCATGCTCTTACAGCACTTATGGAAAGAACTGGGTGTAGGATGTATAATTTCAAATACATTATATATCACTTAAGTGCCATAATTCCTGATAAACTGTCATAGAAGCTACTACTGCAGAAAGCATTGTCTCTATTGTCGATAGTTCCAAAAATATTCACAGAAAATAATTTATCCGTATGCAAAACATAATGGACATATTTAATGCTTATGTTACAGTACATGATACAATAAGATAAGCTTTGTATGATAGTAAATGTAGCATTATTTTCCACAAAGAAACCAACAAAAAAAACATAACCAGCTAAGTTACCTTAAATTATTTAAAATCAGTAATTGCAGGAATGTTTTACAACATACTTGGTACAAAATCACCTACAATGAGAAATAAAATTGTATCTTTGTAAGGTGCATCAAGCAAATCAATTTTCTTACTTGCCAAAGGCTGTAGTGTGCAAGACTATACTGACACTATAAAATTCTGCTTTTAGATGATCATTCTTCAACAGGAGACAACAAAATGAAAGATTTTTGTATATATCATGTACATAATGACATGGAAATTTACTAAAAACTTCTGTAGTATGAAAATAAAGACTACTGTGTAAGAATATTCAAGTTTATTTACTCTTTTATATATATAAAAAAGGAGAGAGACAGAGAGAGAGAGGCAGAGACAGATACATAGATACCCACACACACACAGTCATATGAAAAAAAGGACCAGTATATCACGGAAGATACCACATTACGAGTTTGCTAGAAAAACAACCAGAAGGTGGCACTCATGATGCATCATTTCTTGTTGATATGTTTCCTTCATTTACTTTCTGTACACATTTAAATAATTTTGAATTATGAATTTTACAGCAAATGTCATTTCTATTCAGGAAAACCTTTTGACATGTATGTTCTGACTATATTGAGTTTATATGCTTTATATAAAGCTAATATTTTAAACTTTAACTGAATATTTGCATGTTTTATTTTTTAAGATCATTTTTTTTTATTATGCAAAAAAGGTTACCAAGAAAACAGATACTTTTGTGTTGGAAAATACTTTAAGAAACCTCTCAATAGGAAATATAATAAGGAACTGGCAATCTAATGAAAATCTATAATTAAATGATGCACTTGTTAATTGGTAACAGATTGGAGGCACACTGTTTACGCTCAATAGATGTGATTGATAGATTTACCAATTGTTAGTTGTATGCAAAGTGCCCTTCTAAGTGTCCACATCTGCCAGTAAAGCAAATTAAGCAAAGTGTGCAGTGCTACTTTCTTAGTTCAAAGTTCTACAGCTAGTGAACCACCAGACAAAAGGAGAAAGCTCAGGGCCTTCCTTTGCATTTATGGGCTGTGAATATGGTATGAATAAGTCCATGGATCACTATGTTAATAAGAAACAAGAAACCACCAAAAGTTGTGAGATGATCACAGTGCAAAGAAGTTATGAGTGTTTAGTCATATATTCTTGGAAATACATTTTTTTGTGGAACAAATTACTATATTATATTACTGTGACAAAAACAGTTGTTTTGATTACATTACAAACATATAAATAGTATTGATGTGAATTCATTTTGCGTAACAATACCTTATGCACCAATGGAAAGTAGGAAAATCTTTTGTTTGGTGGGGGATGGCTTCCTGAAGCCAATTACAGAATTTGCTGTTTTTGAAAGTAACAGTCTTTACTTGGGGTGTTTGGTGCTGGAAAAAATGAAATGTGTGTATTTTCAGTTGCTATTAAAAGTATTACTATAATCCATTTTCTTTGAAATCACTACTATGAATTTGACTTTTGTTGCTACTTTTTAACAAGAGGTTCAATACTGCAGTGGCTAAATAGCATCATACATTTTTAGAAGCTTAGAAGCTAGCAGCCCCGAGACCCTTCTCAGGATAAACAAATTTGGAAGAGGGATTGATGGATGGATTAATTATTCTAAGTAGACACTGCAGGCATATATATATACACATAAAAACACGTGGACACAACAGAACAGCCACTCTGCAAGACTCTTAGGAAATGTACAAGAGGCATGACATTTCAAAACACACAGTTCAACTGGGAATAGCATTTTTTTTTCACATTTCTCTATAATGATCTCTTCCATATCATAGAACTGATGAGCATGCATTGATATTTATAAAATGTGACCAACATTTTATTTAATCCACCAAAATAACATAACTTACACTCATAGTGACAATATAATCATAATCTTACAATGTTGCCTCCATAAACTAGGTCCTTAAAATAAACTGACTAGCTTAATAACAAAATTATATGAAATCAAAGTATAATGATGCACAGGAATTAATGGTTACATTTTCAGTTTGCCACATCTCACAAAGGTATGCACACAAGGCATGAACAATGCCACGGTAAATGTGAATTTAAATTTCCCTTTAGCAATGCAGTCAAAGCGAACAGCTATAATTCTGTTGCCATGTTGTGACTCCCATGTTACACCAGTCTGAAGATTATTCATGTTATAGCTTCTAATTTGTTTTTAAACCCCTCCCCCCAATGTTTATAACAAGTTAGTACTAGACAATTGTGAATATTTTTAACATATATTTTTTACCTACCCATCCTTTTTTTGGAGGCATTTAAGTCCAACACAAAGCAAAACCTATTTCTTTAGTATTGAGAAGGCAAGCCCCATTCTGTACTTACACTAACAGCCACACAGTATAATTTTCATTCAAATCAGAAGGGCCATGAATTGAAAGAAATTAAAATAAAAAAAGAGAGAAAAAATTCTAATAAAACTGCAGAAGGTAGGAGCCAATAACCCTTTAATATTGTATGCAAGTCTTGGTAAAAGTGGAAAGAAAACCTACTTCGCATAGATGATGACTGTGCTTGGGATTCAAAAACAGCAGCACTAACTGGTGTCCTGGGTTTCCATTATGTCTATTATATTAGTCTATTAGCTATTAACACTACAAGGACAATAAACTTCTTAAAAAAGAAAAAAGTCAATGTTTCCAAAAAACCACTTAATAAAAAATTGCAAATCTAAGCAACAGATTATTACTATCAAGTAGAATTAATCAGTGCCTTCATCATTATATCAAGTAATTTTTTTTAGAAAAGGATAATTATACAGTAACATTTTGAAACATAAAATATTTACGAAAAGGATGGAATCTAGCTGTGTACATTTTCATACAATATTTATCTACAGTGTTGATACAATTTTACAGCTTTTATCATATGTGGTCTTGAATGGCTTGAAAGGCACAATAAAATAAAATGTATTAATTACTGTTTGCATTTTCTACAAAGATATTTACTTTTAATTTTTACTGATGTAAGCCTGAAAAGTACATATCACATTCACAAATTACAGCATAACAGTTTAAAACCAAAACTGTGTTCAACTTAAATTCCATAATTTAAAAAAAAAAAAAATGTTGTGCCTTGACTGAAATTTAAACGCTGGTATGTTGAAGATACATGCCATTTCACCCTTTCACTGCACCACCTGGTGGATTTTCAACCAAGTGCAATCACTTAAAAGTTCTGAAATGGCATGCGTACTTGTGCTGCAGTACAGGCAGCATAACAAGATAACACTGTACTGGAATGGTGTGTTGGACAGAAAATAAACTGCAATTTGCAGAGCTAAGTGGGCCTATTGCAAGGCTAATGCGGTTCATATCACTAAGCTAGGCAACTTCAAATAGGGTAATACCTATAACTAACAAAAATATAGTGCACCTAACATTAGCTGACAGAATAAAACTGAATAATAATAATAATAATAATAAAAAAAGCACTTTTACAAGTAGCCAAAATTTACACTGGGTGTTATAATAAAAATATACATTTGATTTGAGTTTGTATTATAGTAATAATAATAGCAGCTCACTACTCAAAACGCAGAGCGCCCGGACTCGAACCCACAACCTTTGGTTATAAGGCAGCAGTTCTTACTTCTGCACCATCCAAGAATGCATATCAACTTTCTGTTGATTGACAATTGAGCTTGGGTTTGTAACTCATTGACAGCAATATGTAAATTGATTTTTTTTTCCACTGGTTATATTCTTGAATAAAAGTGCACGTTTATTTGATATTGAGACAAAAGTCTTCACACATTATACACTTTACGTCATTATTAGTATAACATAGAAAAAGTTTCTGTTTTAGGTATGTGTTCAGCATTTCTTGCCTTGCACATCCTGTCATCCTACATTTACACAGATCGTTGTAGACATGGAACACACATTAAATGTATGTATTCCAAATAAAGATATATTATTTACCCAATAAAACTCCAGGCACCTCACACTCAGATAAATATATTTGAGCTCTGAGAATTTTGCGACTGACTTCATCTCCGTCACTGGGGATGGGATAGCAGGCTGCTTGTGCTGATCAACATAAGGTGCTGATGAGGAGAGGTACAATTGTATATCAGTAGCTATTTTTCAAATTCAGAACTTAAAACACCATGAGGAGAAGCCTGTTTAGATTCATAATTCTGTAACAATCAGGATAGAACTCAGAGGTTAAAGGTTACCTGAACTAGCACCAGGTCTATGCTAGAATATGTTTCATTGCACTTTGGCAAGACAGTAAACCTAATAACCTAAGGCTGCTAAACTTAATTTTAGTAAGACAAATTTTGAGCCAATTGACAAACTAAAGTATCCTGAGACAGTTGAGGAGCAGTGAAGCTGGTTTAACGAGTACATTAAATTAAATTTAGATACATTAGGGGATTGAAGAGAGTCCATATTTGATGAATAATGAGTTAAGCAAAAACGATTTGACACATGCAAGACAATTAACTGAAAGATTAGCCAAAAGGTTTTTGTAGATATGATGGAAGTCGTTAAAAAGGTCATTAGGAGAGCTAAAAGGAGGACAAAGACAAACAAAAGAGAATATAAAAAGATGATTTGAAGAAATTTTAATTCATTCAATATTTTAGTAGTAAAGGAACTTCCACAGAAAACATGAGGTATATTCAAATTAACTTAAATATACTGAAACTGAACTAGACAATGCTATAAATTATTTGAATTTGGCACATGTAAACAAGTTGACTCCTTCCTAGTAACAACAGGTGGTATTACAGTTGTATTCAGTGATTTTTATAAGGACCTAGAAGCTGAATACTGTATCTTGTCAATGTCCAAGTCCACATAATATATAGATACTACTAAAAAGACAAAATGATGCAAGATTGCATTGTTAAATTACATAGCACAGTGTTACAAGGATGAAAAAAAGAGATTATTCTTGAGCTATACAACAAAGCAGAAACAGCGTTCTGGTGGCTAAGCCACTAATGGCTTAACAGCCACAAGCTACTTTTTTCAAGATGGATTAAGCTTTCAACCTTCTTTACTTTTCACTTCCTTAATATTTTGTATTCTGATGAGGTTAATGCTGCTCAAGGTTTAAAATGCAAAGCCTGGGGTTTTGTATGTAGGTGACCCTAAAGGCATCAAATAAAACTAGGTTGGATGAGTTTGATTAGATCTGGTATCTGTATTATAAAAAAGATTTCGCAGCATTGGAGGGGTTACAGAAAACTTCTGATCAAGACTGATTCCAGGACTACGGGGTATGTACTATAAGGAAAGACTGAAACACATGAATCTTTTCAGTTTTAGCAAATGGAGGTTAAACATGACTGAAGTGTTCAAAATAATGAAAGGAATTTGTGAAGTGGATTCCAGGTCTTTAAAATGAGCTTTTTAAACAACAACACAGGGCATGGATGGATGCTAGATATGGGGAAAACATATTTTAGAGAGATTTATATATAAAAAAAAAAATACAGATGTGGAATAAGTTAATAGTATGGTAGGTGGAATCATGTTGGGGACCTTTAAAACTTCACTGAATGATTTCTGTAAAACTTGGATTTGATGAAAAAGGATTAATAACCTAGTTGGGTTGAAAAAGCTATTGTCAAAATTATATTTTTAGTACAGGTCAGGTACATAATTAAAATATAACAAAAATATCACGCATGCCCGTTTCCATGCTCATTTTGAGATGTCATAAAACTAAACTTGCCGTAAAACCAGCAAATTTTCACAGCAGCCTCACACCTTGCATATACACTTTTCTGTTAAGTTTTGCAAACTGACAGCACCCAGCATCAAAACAGTGCTACTGCTTCTTTGTTGTTTACCTTCTTTATCATTTTTGCATCCATGACGCGGGCATTATCAAATACACTGAAACTGCATATTGTTTACAGATTTAATTCACTTGATTGTAATCATACTATAACAATATAATGGTGCATGGAATGGCCAAACTATTCCAACTATCATTGTTGCTTTAGCATTATTAGAAAATATTGCTAATGGAAGAATTAGTATAGAGCGTGTATGTATTGATGATGATGATGATGACTGGCTTCCAAGTCGATTTCCAAGAACTATCCCTCTTGGAGCTGTGTTCTGAACTGGTGCAGGCTTTACAAAGGCAGACTTTGAAGAATTGTGCTGTACCTGCTGCTTTGCAAGTTCTGTCTACTCTCGGGTGTTTAGCCACAGGAGCTTTTCAACATGAGCCATGTAAATAGCAGAGAACTGATCCGTTGTGGTGCTTGGTGCCGACGCTACACTATAAAGGTGTTTTCAGAAAATGTGCTTATGTAAACAGAAAGCATTTCTACCCTATTAATGTGCTGCTATATAGTGCACAGAAAGTGTGTTGCATTGTGCAAGCATATAGCATGCTGCATAATGTGGCACACAATCGTGGCTTACTTGTACCTGAAGAGATGCGGTATGATGAACCTGACTCTGCCTCACCAAATGATCAGCCAAATCAGACAGCGTTACAACTTTGTTTGAATATAATTGGCAGAATATAAAAACATGTAATCAGATGCAGCATTTATTTTTTAACCAATTCATTTAATTTGTGGTCAATATTACATAGTACAGCCCTTATATTCCTTAGTTCATTGGCCACATCTCTTACGGCATCCACTACTGCATTATGCGACTCCAGAACTGCATCCATTAGCACAGTGCTAGATGGTCGGCCAGCAGTTTACAAAGCAGAGGTGTGTGTGCAGCCAGAAGCCTTATATATGCTGGGCACAGCAGTACCATAACTGGGTGGATTCATGTCCTCAGCGGGAATGGTTTCGGGGGGGAGGGGGTTGGGGGGGGGATGGGTTTGGTTGGGGGAGCGGGTTTTGGGGGATGGTTGGGGTGTCAATGTTTGTAACATTGTCTGAAATCAGAGGGTGGGCTCCAACTTGCTTTTCATATTGACTTTGATATCCGACCACTTTTCTTTATTTCAGGCACTGTGCCACTTTCTGAACTCGAACTTTCAAGTGTCTCCGCCACACTGTACCACTCCATCAACTTCCTTTTGTTGCTTATACCACTGCTTAGGCCAACAATACTAAGTTTTTCCTTGCCTCCACTTCATATTCCCTGAAATTCTTTCTTCCATGTGCTTTTGCCATTGTCTTTTAACAAAACACTAAATAGAAGGGGCTATTTATACCGATTCGCATATTCAAATATGTGAAATTCTGGGGGGAGGGTGTGGCAGTAGGCACATACACCTGTGTTAAATTACATGTTCATTGGGATTTATAAAGGGGAAGTGTGTAGTTTTATGTATCTAAATATTTTTGTGCGTACACACATTTCCAGTTTTGTCCATATGCTGTGTTTTAGTGTGAATTCTATGCATGGCGTTATACAGTAGTTATACTGCACACTTTTCTGTTTCTCCTGTCATTGTCTAATTCAACCTTGCCAAATGGAACAGATGGGCTGCAGAAATTAAAAGAGTTACAAAAATGCACAAACATATCAGAACTACAAGGAAGAACTATTAAAACTGCATGTAATCTAAACCTAGTCTGCACTACTGTTTATTATTTAATTTTCTTGGAAGAATAATGACAATTTCTGAAATCCCTTTAGACATCATTCAAGGATAAAGTGCATTTAATCAAATTATTAAATTTTCAGAAAGATGGAAGATATAGGCTCCTCTGTTCTCCCACTCTCGCAGCTACTGAAGGGATACTCTATTACATTATTTTTGAGTATCCATAGGGATTTATATACTGCATTTTTGCCATATACAGTCATTATATATTCTGCAACATTTAATAATAATAATAATAAAAAAAAAAAGTCAGCCATGATCCTGCCTGACTTAAATTGCACGTGAATGCAGGCTCTGCCAATTCCCTCATCATCACACTGGTGCCACTTGTCCGCGCTACCACATGCACTTACACCTGCCTGGAGCCTGAGTGCATTGCTTTTATATATATCTATACTAATAAAAGGTTCTCCAACTTCCCGTGTAGGTAGAAGGCTGAAATTTGGCAGGCTCATTCCTTACAGCTTACTTACAAAAGTTAGGCAGGGTTCATTTCGAAATTCTACGCGCAATGGTCATAACTGGAACCTACTTACGTACATATATACGCCCATAGCCTGCAGCTCGGTTGCCGTGTGAGGCGGAGTTGCGACCCTCATCGTCATGCCTCCCACGTATTTGAGTGCCTGCCCATATAAGGCCGTCCGTCAGCATTACACAAGTGATTGTTCCAAATACCAATAACGCACCTAGAATTCAGCTCTGCTCCTCCGAAACATTAAATATGGCACTGTTAAATGTTAGAGCTTTAACTAACAAGACATTTTTTATAAACAATCTTATTAGTGATAGAAACATTGATTTTATTGCACTAAGTGAAACGTGGCTTAACTCAGACGGCGCGGCTGTTTTAATCGAATCTGCGCCTCCGGATTACAGTTTTACTCGTGCTGACTGCCAGGGAAAAAAGGGGGGCGACTTGGCAAACATTTACTCGAGCCGGTTAAAATGTAAAGATGTTAGTTTTGGTAAATTTAAGTCCTTTGAGTATCTCGCCATTGTTATTCATGGAGATTCTCACGTTCTAGTATTATCTGTGTATAGAAATTAATTCACGCTTTTGTTTTCAGTAGACTAGATTACTGTAACGCACTCCTCTCAGGACTACCCAAAAAAGACATAAATCACTTGCAACGAATGCAGCTGCTAGAATCCTAACTAGGAAAAGAAAATCCGAGCACATCTCTCCAGTTTTGATGTCACTACACTGGTTACCTGTATCATTCAGGAATGACTTTAAAATTCTGCTTATGGTTTATAAAGCCTTAAATAATCTCTCTCCATCTTATATATCGGAATGTCTGACACCCTATATTCCAAATCGTAACCTTAGATCCTCAAATGAGTGTCTCCTTAGAATTCCAAATGCTAAACTTAAAAGAAGTGGTTAGGCGGCCTTCTGCTGTTATGCACCTAAAATCTGGAATAGCCTGCCAATAGGAATTCGCCAGGCTAATACAGTGGAGCACTTTAAAACACTGCTGAAAACACATTACTTTAACATGGCTTTCTCCTAACTTCACTTTAACTTAATACTGATACTCTGTATGTTCAATTCATCATCATCATAATAACTATTCATAATGGCTCCAAAATCCGTACTGACCCCAACTCTATTTTCTGTTTCTTTTTCCGGTTTCTTTGTGGTGGCGGCCTGTGCCACCACCACCTACTCAAAGCATCATGATGCTCCAACATTGATGGACTGAAAGCCAGAAGTCTTTGTGACCATCATCATCAAGCCCTTCCATGAGAACCCTAAATACAAAGAGGACTGTTTCATTTATGTTAGGTAGATTGCCCAGAGGGGACTGGGCGATCTCTTGGTCTGGAATCCCTGCAGATTTTATTTTTTTTCTCCAGTCG
The DNA here is from genome assembly GCA_026402145.1 of Polypterus bichir lapradei. Taxonomy (NCBI): domain Eukaryota; kingdom Metazoa; phylum Chordata; class Cladistia; order Polypteriformes; family Polypteridae; genus Polypterus; species Polypterus bichir. The sequence goes on from JANRMT010062814.1 coordinate 72,608,089, forward strand.
TCTGGAGTTTTTTTTTTTTTTTTTTTTCTGTCCACCCTGGCCATCGGACCTTACTTATTCTATGTTAATTAATGTTGACTTATTTTTTATTTTTTATTGTGTCTTCTATTTTTCTATTCTTCATTTTGTAAAGCACTTTGAGCTACATTTTTTTTGTATGAAAATGTGCTATATAAATAAATGTTGTTGTTGTTGTTGTTGCTATGACGAATGCGATATTCGTGAGATACAAGTTTAATGAGAAGACGCAGGGTATAAACGAGACTTTTGATCACGGCTTACGTGAACTGACTGTGAACGCAGTACGCACACAAGAAGCAAGACCTCCAAAGAGCGCTGAGCAAAAAACGCATTACACAATTGTGAAGGCAGCAAAGGAATATGAAGCGTGTGACGCATACAAGCATATTCATAAGTGCAGGTACTGCGGAAACAAAGCACACGGTGGAAAAAGTCAATCTCCAGCTAAAGGAAGACAGTGTAAAAAATGTGGTAAATTGAACCACTTCGCTAAAGTTTGCAGGACTGGGAAAGGTAAACCCGTGCAAGTGTGATGTCTCAGATAAAGAGGAAGATGAGCTCTTTATTGATGCAGTAAGAAAGGAACAACCCTCTGAATCTGAACAAGCCTTTGTAGACATATCAATAGGAAAGCAAGGTGTAAAGCTTAAGTTTAAATTAAGTTCATAGACACGCTGCCGCTAAATATTCGCAGGCAAATCCACAACTTAATACTGGGAAACCCTGTTAAACATCTTAGATTCACGAGTACCGATTTGGGTAGTGAACACTTCGATGAATGAAACCTGTTATCTTTACAACAGTTGACAAACACGGAATATAACTTGAACACAACACATCCTCCAAATACAAACCTGATTGAAAGAAATAATGATAATCAAATCCTTGATGACAGAAACACTCATAAAAATTACATTGACAATCATGTTACGTTATGTTTAAAATGTCTCCTTTTCTTTTTCATAACTTCTTTAACACACTACTTCTCCGCTGCAAAGCGCGGGTATTTTGTTAGTGTATATATATATAGGGTGGTCCAGATCTAATTATGCACATCCAGATCATCTGGATGACTTTGATTTATGTGGGGACGATTCCAGTTTGGCGCAGAAATGATTCTTCATGTTGTTAGATCGGACAGTTCTCGATGGTGATTTTCTATGTAATAAACTCAAGTTATAGCACAATGAAAATTGCATAATTAGATCTGGACCACCTTATACGAGGTGTGGCAGAAAAGTAATGAGACTGATTTTTTATTTACCAAAGTTTTTATTTTTTTCAAACATCAATGTTATCCCCTTCAAAGTAGTTCCCTTGGGCAGCTACACACCGATGGAGACGTTGTTCCCACTGTTGGTAGCAGCGCTGGAAGTCTCCAACCGGTATGGTCTTCAGCATGTCCGGTACACTCTTTTGGATGTTTTCTAAAGTCCCAAAATGACGTCCTTTGAGGACATTTTTCAGTTTAGGAAAAAGGAAAAAGTCATACGGACTGAGGTCAGGTGAATAAGGGGGCTGGGGAACCACAGGAATGCCTTTTGAGGTCAAAAATTCTGTTATGGAGAGGGCAGTGTGACATGGGGCGTTGTCATGATGGAGCATCCATTTGTCTGCAATGTCTGGTCTCATGCGAATGACCCTTTTTCTGAGCCTTTCAAGGACGTCTTTATAAAAAACTTCGTTGACAGTTTGTCCTGGAGGAACAAATTTTCTTTGTGGACGATTCCCCTTTTGTCAAAAAAACAAATCAGCATTGATTTGATCTTCGATTTGCTCATTCGAGCTTTCTTTGGTCGAGGAGAGTTTGCAGTGTGCCACTCCTGACTTTGCCTCTTGGTCTCAGGATCATATTCAAAAATCCATGATTCATCACCTGTGATCACACGACTAAAGAAATCTTGCTCATTAGCGATTCTGTCAAGAAGATCAAGACACTTGTTTTTTCGATTGTCCTTCTGCTCAATTGTGAGGTTTTTCGGCACCATTTTGGCACAGACCTTTCGCATGTGCAAATGTTCAGTCAAAATTTGATGAACGGTAAATCTGTTTAAATTTAATTGTTCACTCAACATTCTTAATGTTAAACGACGGTCTGATCTCACAAGAGTGTTCACACGTTCGATGTTTTCATTGGTTTTCGAAGTTGAAGGCCTCCCTGAATGGTGTTCATTTTCAATGTGTTTTCTGCCTTCCAAAAATGATTTGTGCCAGCGAAAAACTTGAGCTCGGGATAAAGAATGTTCTCCATAGGCCTGTTTTAACTTTTCAAACGTCACACTTGCCGATTCTCCAAGCCTAACACAAAATTTAATGGCACAACGTTGCTCCAAATTCCGCTGTTCCATTTTGCGTGACGCACAACCAAAAACACAACTTCGCTAATAGCAGTCACAAAAATCACGTAGTTAACGGAAGGAGTTGAAACTCGCACTGAGCTATGGGAGGGTACTGATACACGTGCTCTATCAAGGACAACAGCGCAGCGTTGCTAGATCGCTTGCAGTGTTGCCAGTCTCATTACTTTTCTGCCACACCTCGTATACAGTGGTGTGAAAAACCATTTGCCCCCTTCCTGATTTCTCATTCTTTTGCATGTTTGTCACACAAAATGTTTCTGATCCTCAAACACATGTAACCATTAGTCAAATATAACACAAGTAAACACAAAATGCAGTTTTTAAATGATGGTTTTTATTATTTAGGGAGAAAAAAAATCCAAACCTACATGGCCCTGTGTGAAAAAGTAATTGCCCCTTGTTAAAAAATAACCTAACTGTGGTGTATCACACCTGAGTTCAATTTCCGTAGCCACCCCCAGGCCTGATTACTGCCACACCTGTTTCAATCAAGAAATCACTTAAATAGGAGCTGCCTGACACAGAGAAGTAGACCAAAAGCACCTCAAAAGCTAGACATCATGCCAAGATCCAAAGAAATTCAGGAACAAATGAGAACAGAAGTAATTGAGATCTATCAGTCTGGTAAAGGTTATAAAGCCATTTCTAAAGCTTTGGGACTCCAGCGAACCACAGTGAGAGCCATTATCCACAAACGGCAAAAACATGGAACAGTGGTGAACCTTCCCAGGAGTGGCCGGCCGACCAAAATTACCCCAAGAGCGCAGAGACGACTCATCCGAGAGGTCACAAAAGACCCCAGGACAACGTCTAAAGAACTGCAGGCCTCACTTGCCTCAATTAAGGTCAGTGTTCATGAATCCACCATAAGAAAGAGACTGGGCAAAAACAGTCTGCATGGCAGATTTCCAAGACGCAAACCACTGTTATGCAAAAAGAACATTAAGGCTCGTCTCAATTTTGCTAAGGAACATCTCAATGATTGCCAAGACTTTTGGGAAAATACCTTGTGGACTGATGAGACAAAAGTTGAACTTTTTGGAAGGCAAATGTCCCGTTACATCTGGCGTAAAAGGAACACAGCATTTCAGAAAAAGAACATCATACCAACAGTAAAATATGGTGGTGGTAGTGTGATGGTCTGGGGTTGTTTTGCTGCTTCAGGACCTGGAAGGCTTGCTGTGATAGATGGAACCATGAATTCTACTGTCTACCAAAAAATCCTGAAGGAGAATGTCCGGACATCTGTTCGTCAACTCAAGCTGAAGCGATCTTGGGTGCTGCAACAGAACAATGACCCAAAACACACCAGCAAATCCACCTCTGAATGGCTGAAGAAAAACAAAATGAAGACTTTGGAGTGGCCTAGTCAAAGTCCTGACCTGAATCCAATTGAGATGCTATGGCATGACCTTAAAAAGGCGGTTCATGCTAGAAAACCCTCAAATAAAGCTGAATTACAACAATTCTGCAAAGATGAGTGGGCCAAAATTCCTCCAGAG
>JANRMT010062814.1:72616971-72629523 GCA_026402145.1 Polypterus bichir lapradei
GAATGCAGGAGTTAGTATTGTTGCGGTTGGCTGTAACTCAGCACTTGGTAATGTTAGTACAATAACACAAAGATGATTAATTTCAAGTTCATTTAATACTGCTACAAATCACAATTCTGTATTACCACAAAACTTTAAAATTAGATCTATCTCATCATAAAATGGATTTGAAGCTGCCTCGTGACCTTGCCTAGTATAAGCAGGTTAGGAAAACAAATGGTGAGTGAAAAATAATGTAACATTACTGACAAGCTGCATTAGTCTGGGTATCAGTCACCCAGCATACGAGCTGACACAATGAGGGCTTCAGGGGACACTTTAAAATGGGAAAACAAGCCAAAGTCTCAAAAGAACTCCAACTTGTACAGCCACAGTGAACAATCATTTAAAGACTGTAATCCACCTAAAAGCATACTGTAAAGAACAAGAAATCATGGGTACTGGGAGTCTGTGTATGCCAAACCAGCACATACCTGCACACTTCCCATTCAAACTTTGTGTGTGACGAACTGATCAGGCTGCCTTGCCTTAGTTGCAGGGCACTAGTGCCCAATTAGCAAAAGACAGGTATCTCACATGCCTCCTTCTGCAAATTAATGCCTGACAGTTTTCTTGTGAAGCACGCAAGACTGAGGTAATTTCTGCAAATATGTGGAGAATTCTGTACACCAGTGATGTGCTCAGCATATTGGCGATGGACAATATTTTCAAATCATCCCTAATACAGGATTTGATGTATTATTTGAAGTTAAAGGCATAGTCCACACTATTATGGATAAATCTGTAAAATTTTGCTCATTATTTATTTTTTAAAGTTGTTTTGGCCTTCCTTCCATCCATACAGAAAGCATTTGACTATTGTAAGTCCTCTCCAAAGTGTTTGTAATTGTCATGTAATCAGGTACTTGGTTGTCATATGATCCAAATGAAAATAGCAAGGCTGTCAGTCTATTTTGTCCATGGTTTTGACTACCTTATACTCTTCTGTAACCTTAAATACAATTGTTATTTTATGTTTTTTCCAGACAAAGTCCAGTTAGTTTTTTTCTTCAAGTTCTCTTTATTTTCATTGTACTATTAGCATTTTAATTTACTCTGCATAGTAGTCTTTGCCGAAAAATCATGCCTAATTGTAAAGAATTATGCATTTTTGCATTTCAGTATGAATGACAACCTTTTAGAAAAACATTAAAAATGCTGGAGTGAACAGTAAACTTGTGAAATGAAAGAGATGCCCTCAAATTTATGTGTGTTAGTGTGGATTAGTCATATTTTTGGATCTTTCTGCACAGATGATGTAGATGCCAAAGATAGCAGAAACATAATTAGTTCTTTATTTTTACTGATTTTACCATATCACTACAATAAACAAGTAACACATTTAAAAATCGTTTTCAATTACCTCCTTGCCCACCAAATATGAGAGAGCCAGAATACAGTGTAATGAAAAGTATTTTGGTAAAGGATAAACTTTTCAATGATTATTTTAAAGAGTTACAGTTGAGGACAGCATTGGTGAAGGGCTGCTAAAAGGTGAAAAATTTAAAAGAAAGTTGTTTTTATTCAGGTACTGAAAACTAAACATTTTATTAATTTTATATATTTTACACTTGTTAAATTAACATTTCAAGAATGTAAGAGGAGCTCTCTTCATGCCAAATTCTCCATTTAAACACTGACCAAAACAACTTGAAACCAAAATACCTATTGCATGATCTAACTTCCATCATCCTCAGAGTACTTTCATCAAAGTGTTTCACTGCACCTCAAATAAGTGTTGATCTACACACAAAGACATTCATTTCCTAGTTTTTCTCAAAACAATCTAGACTTTTGTTTAATCCCATTAAGTACAGCTTACCTGAGGACATCAGAAGTCTTGCTGGAGTCCATAGGATGGGAGTGTTTGCTGTGAAGTAGCTCTTCTGATTGCATTGAAGGCACATGGAGGTGCAGAGAGGCCTGTGGATAGAGTTCATCAAGACACATAAAGCACTCTTCAGTTTAATTAAAGGTAAATGGGTACATACAAAGTTAAAAAAAAACAAAACAAAAAAAAAAAAAACAAAAAAAAACACAGCTGAACTGGGATGCAAAGTTCCAGCTCAGCATTCATCAGCTTAACGCCCAAAAGCTAATTTTCAGCATGGAATAATCTTTCTAATTTCTTTTCATTTCCTCAATACTTTGCACTCTGGTGAGGTTAGTCCTACTTGAGGCTTAAAATGCAAAGCCTGGTGTACTGCATGTGCGTGACACTAAATGTTCCCCTGGGGACAAAGCTAGCTAGCTGTGTATCTTTCTTTATTACATTTTGCCATTTATTTAAATTTTCTATAGGACAGTGAAGCCCTTAGCAACCAATTTTAAAATTGAAAATAAAGCATGTAAAGCATATTAACCATATGGAGGCAAATTTCAAGCAGGTAAACAATTTGTTTTTCAGCTTTTGGAACAGTCTGGGAACAGCACACAGAAGGACAGCAAGGCTCTACAGAGAGTGGTGCGGTCAGCTGGACCCATTACAGGCTGTGCACAAACTAACCTCCAGGAGATTTACATCAAGTGAGGTCAAACCAGGGAAAGAAAACCACCTGTGACATAAGCCATTCCAACAACAGCCTCTTTTCTATGCTATGGTCAAGTACACACTACCGTAAGCTTTTTCCCCATAGGAAAAGTGTCTAGAAATAAATGATGCCCCATTGTTAACTGTCTCACATTAAGTTACTTATTTTATTTGTTATTATTTATTGCATTCTTACAACTATATTAATGATTTTTGAATTTATACAGTTATGTACTATTATTGTACTTTTATATTCGTCTCAAGGCACAGTCAACAAAGTTGAGCAACTAAGCATTTCACCACATATTATAGTGTATTTATAATTTGTATGTGACAAATAAAATTTGATTTGAACTGGCCAAGTGCAGCAGAAGTTACAAACTCAAACTTGTCTCTGCACAATGACATTGGAATTGTACTTACATTCAAACGGCAAAAAATTTAACACAGAGATTCCTGATAAAGAGAACCAAGAGCACTTAAGCCAGGGGTCTCAAACATGTGGCCCCTTAGGCAATTATTTGCGGCCCACAGCAGCTTACTTGAACTGCCAAAATTTACCACTAAAATCCGTTTTGCTTTGCAGCATTTACTCACAATACTGTTTGCAATCCGATCAGAATTAAAATACCATTCTTCTTATTTACCTCAACATTCGGTGCTGTTACTTTTACTTCCAGTGGCATTAGCTAAACAAACAGTTCACATAAACATTTACAAATTACTTTGTATATCTCTTGCTGTTAATTGTATGCCTCATTGTTGATCAAAGTCATTAATGTTGTATTTGTCATCGAAAAAGCTTAAGACTGCTGACGAAAAAACAAATATTCCAGGATAAATGGGAAAATTTATATTTTGTCATGGAGGTCGGAGACAGAGCCCAGTGTTTTGTTTGTTTGCAGGTGTTTAAGGTGTACAATGTGCGTTGACATTACAGTACACTGCATTGAGAACAGTATGGTGCATTGTCTGGCAAACTGCGCGAGGAAAAGGTTCAGCAATTGAAAGCGTAAATTACAAATCAGCAAAAAACTTTTTCTCGAATGTTAGTAAGTCAAAGGAAGATTTTGTAAAAGCAAGTTTTGTCCTTTATAATATGATAGCAAAATCTTTGCAACCACTAACTGATGGTTAATTTAGAAAAGATTGTTTTATAAAGGCATGTGAAATTATTGGTCTGGACAAAATGAAACCATTTGAAGGCATAAGTTTGTCCACAAATACTGTTGCTAGCAGAATCACAATCAGCTAGTAACATTCATCAGCAATTGATTATAGCTGCACAAGGTTTTCAAGCATAATCCATAGCGCTTGACGAGAGTACTGGTGTAACAGATATTGCATACTGTGCTGTGTTCATTCGTGGGGTTGATGAAAACCTAAACATAACCGAAGAATTATTAAATTTATTACCTATGAATTGCACAACGACTGGTCATGACATTTTTCAAGAATTGGAAGGTTGCATTAACAGAGCAGGACTACTGTTAGAAAAACTCATGTCCGTAGCAACAGACGGTGCACCAGCAATGTGTTCTGAAAACGATGGTGTTGTGGGATTATTTAAAGCAAAACGAAACCAGCTTTCTTTGTCAGGTCCTTTTATTGCCATACACTGCATTTTGCATCAGGAAGTGCTGTGTGGCAAAAGTCTACAAATGAAAGAATTTATGGACGTTGTTGTTAAGATGGTTAATTTTATACGAGCAAGAGGTCTCAACCACAGGCAGTTCACTTCATTCTTGTCTAATATGGACACTGAACACGGAGAGTTGCTGTATCATAAGTCAGATGGCTGAGTCAGGAAAACGTGTTGAAGAGATTTTTTGCTTTAAGGCAGTAGATAACGATTTTTATGGCATTGAAAGATAAAGTTCACAGTTTGAAAGTTTGACAACTTTCTGATCTGTCTTTTCTATCAGATTTAGCATTTCTCACAGATGTCAGGTAACACCTCAATGCACTCACCTTGAGGCTCCAGGGTCCAAAGCAGGTGATTACGATGAAGACCAACAGTGTCAAATCATTCAGATGTAAGCTGTCTTTGTGGGCCAAACAGCTGCAGTCTGGCAATTTGGCTCATTTCTCAGTTATGCATTCATTGGTATGCGTCGAACCGGAATATTTGAATATTATTCAGATATCATTTCTCAATTACTTGAAGAGTTGGATTGACGTTTTGAGGAGTTCCGGGCTCTTGAACCTCAACTTATACTCTTTGCAACTCCATTTGCGGTGGACGCAGAAAAAAAACTGTGTTTCAGAAGATTTATAGATGGGAGATTGTGGACTTACAGTGCAACACTGTGCTTAAACAGAAGTATATGGATATTGGTGTCCCAGATTTCTACAAGTTTGTGTCCCGCGAAAGATTTCTGAAACTTGTTAATGCCACTGCCAGAATCATGGCCATGTTTGGCAGTACATACGTATGCGGACAGTTCTTCTCATCAATGAAGATTAACAAATCAGCGTTACGTTCAAGACTTACAGATGAGCATCTGCGTGCAACATTGCGATTGGCTACCGTGCATGACATTAAGCCCAATCTTGACGTTCTTGTGTCTGCCAAATGCTGCCAACTGAACAGTCAGACTGCATTTAACAACATTTGAACTGAAAAACTGGATTTTAGAATAAGCATGTTGAATAAACTAGCTGTATTATAGTTCAAATAATTAACAATAATATTATATTTGTATCTTTTAGAAATGAATGTGGCCCACCGACTAGCACTTTTTTCTATGTGTGGCCCATATATCCCACAGAGTTTGAGACCCCTGACTTAAGCTGACTGCCTATATAATTTCTACTAGTTGAAGCAAGCAAAACCCAATAAATCTACAACTGACTCCTTTTAAATATCAATTATGACCTGTTTAACCAAAATGTAAAATGTATTTCAATTTAATCTTTTGAACACATTCCCTTCTACTTAATAAATAATTGGCCTTAATGGGGTATCAAGTAATATGATTTAATCTGTGTTTTAAAGGCCCATGAAAAGGTATTTAGCTTGAGCAGTTCAAGGCATGCAAGTACAAAAAACACTACCCAAAACAGAAACATTTCATTCATGAAATACATTACTGGGGTTTACTCACACTTACACAGAAAAAGTACAATTATAGAATAAGTTCAATATTTTTCAAGTATAAGTTATTTCTTTATAGTCGTGGTATACAGTTGTCTCGTAAAAGTTGTGTTTTAAAGTTAAGCTTTTTTCTTTTTATAATAAATTTTAAAAATATGTGGTCTTTTCTTGCAACTTACAATAGGGCTTCAGGGTACACAAGTCTCACAGGTGAATATAAAAAGCCTAAAAACTTACCAAATATATCCACTTTGAAGAAGCAAAGGTTTCAAATTAAGAAAATATGCCTTCCACATTTATGAAGCATACTTGTGATAATGTACGGAAACTAGAAATAATTTTATCATCACAGATTCTTGGAACTAATTTTCTTGAGGTAAGAATACATTTCTTGATTGCTAGTCTGCTCAACCTCCATTGTGGGTGGAGATAGAACAACCCAAAAGCCTCCAGAGCTAAGGTTTATTCTCCTTATAATCCTTTTTCTTCTGTAATTCTGTTTGTATAGCAGTAATGTTCAGCAATGGCTTGTAAAAACGAACAAATGCTCCAACAATAATATAATTACAAACTGGCACAAATAAAGTGGCCTAAGAGTTTGTGTATGTGTGTGTGTTTGCTCTGTGACAGACTGGCAACCCTTGTCTAGGGATTGTTCCTGGCTTGTGTCCGAAGATTGTTGGCTTAGACTCAAGCTCCCCTGCAACCCAGCCCTAGACAATCAGATTAGGAAGATGGATGGATGATCATTATTATTGTTTCTATGGCAGAGAAAAATATAGGAATAATCTTCTTCCTAGCGTCTGTCCTGTGCTGATGGAAGGTCAACTTTTCGGCATGTCACATTGCACTCGTGCATATAATGTCTCAGTCGATGGAGCAATAGTTTTCTTACGGCTGCTTGCATGGCCACTTTCACTATAGGCTAGGACGGAAGGCCACGTTTGCCACCAACTGCGCATCGCTATGGATCAAGTGACCATAACATCATAGGCACCCTATTCTATCCGACTAGAGTAACGAATGGAAGATGCTGAGGAGAGCAATTAATAATAATAATAATAATAATAATAATGGTTGACAAGGTGGTGCAGTGGTAGTGCTGCTTTCTTGCAGTAAAGGATGCTGGGGTTCGCCTGGCATTTATAGTTTGTATGTTCTTCCCGTGATGCTCTGGTTTCCTTTGACAGTCCAAACACATTCAGGCTGGGTGGACTGGTATTGCTAAGGCGGGCCATGTGTGTAATTCAGCCTACAATGAACTGGTGAAATGTCCATTGATCATAACTTGTGTCCAATGTTTATTGGGATAGGCTCCAGCTGACCTGGATAAACAGGCCATGATGATGTACGATGGCTGGATGAATGGATGTCTAGGTGTTCACTTCTTGATACTTGGTTACATACTGCACGCCAGCTTAATTTTCTTGCACACTGAATCATACTTGTGCATTAACAATCTAGCAGCAGTAAGCAATTTTTGTGATACAAAGAAATAACTTCTGCATAGTGAGAGAATAAAAGTGAACATATGTATCTTTTTCAGTTATCTAGTTGTTTACAAATCAGATTGCAGCAATTCACAACTGATATTCATATTGATATTCATACTCAATGATGTGAATAGCAGGCAATGGTTTTCTGAGATTTTACAAGGAGGAAGACAAACAGGGTAGTTTGCCAAACTGCAGAGCCAGTCTCCTTTCAAAACAGCTGCATCTTTCAACAATGGTTTACTTTTTGCTTTTTTACCTTCTTAAAATAATATACATAGACTGTTTTGTAAAATGTGTGTAATCACAAGGCAAGGACCAATACTCAATAACATCTTTGGCTTGAAAGATGGACATAATTGGTAAGTTCAACTTATGCACCCTTAAGCCCTACTGTAAGCTGGAAAACCAGAAAAGGTATTTAAAATTTGTTAAAAAAAAAAAAAAACAACAACTTTACAACACAATTTTATGTGGGATGTTACTATGTAACACAACTGTGAATAAATAACTTTGAAATGAATACCAAACTTATCCTTTAAGTGAAACTAACATAGGAATGATATACCCATTTTTTCAATTAACACAAGAACACTAGAAGCCTACCAAAAAAACTCATAAATGCAGCCCACCTTAAATCCCTTCGCACCTCTCTGTCAGCATCTTTTGTCTTGTGAATGTGTCGACCAACACAAGCAACAAGTAGCCTGCTATACAACCACCTCCTCCACCCCCACACCCCCTCAAACAAAAGAAAGGGCAAGAAGATCTCCCAGCTCAAGCTTTGATTATCGTGGAGTGAAGTGCTGGAGTTTTAGAGGGGAAATAATAGATCGTTATTTGGAACACATGCATTTCATGTGTGTTTCCATGTCTACAACAATCTATCATCGTTACAACAAACGCTTTTCATATTTTAGTAATAAATGACAAAATGTCGAAATTAACTATATGATGTGTGAAGGCTGAAGTCCAAATATCAAATAAACACTTTAACAAAAGGTGAAGGTGTAATACGACAGCTTCCATGGTGCAGCGGTAAGGACTGCTGACTTGTAATGAAGAGGTCGTGGGATCGATCCTGGGTGTTGCAAATTTACCATTTTGAGTAGCGAGCTGCTCTTGTTGTTAATATCATACAATAAAAACATAGATTTTATTTGCGTCTGTAACAGCCAGTTTTAGCAATTTTAGTACTTGTAAAAGTTACTGCTTTTTTTCTCTTTTATTCTCTCAGTCACAATCATGATACAACCCCACCGTAACCACCCCAGATCTGATGCTGTTAGTTTTCATTTGAAGCTAGGAATAACTGTAGATGTGAGTGGTGTTTTGAGACAATGGAACTGGAAGTTCTCTGATCTGGAGGGATAAAAGCTGACACAGAAACGCCGGTGAATCTGCCTTCTTGGTATCTCATTGTAAATTTAGTTAGTGTCAGATCGGGGGGGGGGGGGGAGCATGAATGTCACAGAGAATAAAAGGGGAAAAAAATAACTAATTTTTACAACTACCATAAACTTACACCCAATCTGACGCTGTTCGTTTTCAAATAATATTGCATTAGTGCGACAATGTTTTTTGATTGGTACTATTCAGGTCATAAAATTATTTCTTCAAAATGTCAAATATTTGTCACTTTCTTTTTTTGCCCGGTGCTGTGTTGACATCATGGACCCGAATGCATGAGCTTATTCAGTGCAAGCAGGAGCACATGGGTGGCCGGTTGCTGTGTGCTACAACATGCTTGACCTGGCAGCGATCAATGCACATGTACATACTGTACAAGGCATGCAAGGGGGCCACTGAGAAAAAAAAAATGTTCTTTACTCACATTGTAGAGGAACTTCGTCGTCGCTTCATACAAGAAAAGGCGATGGAAAAAGAAAAAGAGGATGCAACATTGACAAGCTTCTGTTCCAAGACTGCCGCTTCCCTCAAGAAAGCAAACTCAGTCAATGTCAGGTGCCCCTTCAATGTAATAGGAGCCACAGCATAAAGAAGTGTGTACATTGCAACAGGTACACATGTCGTAAATGTAGGTAGGACGGTCCTTGGGTCCCTGTTAACATTTGAATTTGATGATTGTATATAGCGTGAAACTGACCTCTCTGTACTATTCTTTCCACCGCATGTCCTGGAGTACAAAAGAAACACCACAATGCACCAAAATGTGGAGATTGGGCAAGATCACGAAAAAGATCAATGTTTTCCCGAAATGTACTATACAGGTCATAAAATTAATTATTCCAGATATCATATATACCTATATCTCTATTTTTGTTGTAGTTGTGGCTTTGACATCATAGACCATAAAGTGCATAACTAATTCAGCGTGAGCAGGACCACTAAATAAAACTGAATAAAAAAATTCAAATGACAATGAGATACTAAGAAGGCATGATTCACTACCATTTGTGTGTCAACTTTTATCCCTCCAGACCAGAGAATTTCCAGTTCCATTGTCTCAAAACACCACTCACATCTACAGTTATTCCCAGTTTCAAATAAAAATCAACAGTGTCAGATCTGGGGTGGGGATTCTATCATGACTGAGAGGATAAAAGTGGGAAAAAAAAAAAAAAGATAACTTTTACAAGTACTATATTTTTACACCGACTGTTACAGATGCAAATCAAATGTATGTTGTCATTGTATGATATTAACAATAAGAGCAGCTCACTACTTAAAACAGTAAATTTATGACACCCAGGATCGATCCCGCTGCCTCTTGATTACAAGTCAGCAGTTCTGACTGCACCACAGAAGCTGTCGTATTATACTTGCACCTTTTGTTAAAGTGTTTAGTTGATATTTGGACTTTAGCCTTCACACATTATATAGTTCATGTCGACATTTTGTCATTTATTACTAAAACATGAAAAGCATTTCTGTTTTAACGGTGTGTTTACATAGATTGTTGTAGACACGGAACACACATGAAATGCATGTGTTCCAAATAACGATCTAAAACTCCCCTCCCCCTTCCCCTCTAAAACTCCAGCACTTCACTCCAAGATATAATCAAGGCTTGAGCTGGGAGAACACTTCTTGCCCTATCTGCGGCGGAGGTGGTGGTGGTGGTGGGGGTAGGTATAGCAGGCTGCTTGCTGCTTGTGTTGGTAGACACATTTACAAGACAAAAGACGCTGACGGAAAGGTGCGAAGGGATTTAAGGTGGGCCAGGTTTATGAGTTTTTTCATAGGCTTTGGTAATTCTAGTGTTAAAAGTAGTGGCCTACATGCAATGACAACAGTATATATTAATGTTTAGTTTTTTGGACTGAGGAAATCAGTTCCAAAAATATACCCAAACTAAAATTTTGGGTAATGACCATTCTGAAAACAGTCACCTAATTGCGGCTCTGAATATAGATCTTTGGAATAATGATTAAGCATTTAGATATTTTAACAACTATTTTAGTAATTAACCAAAAATGCTTTGAATGATGAGGCAGAGTTTAAATTTTGTGAATCTGATGTGAGTTACTGGTACCTTTCAATATAAAACTGGTATTCTATTATAAATTAATGAGCCAGTGTTTGGGAGTACCATTTTCAGGATGATATGAACAGAAGACAATACAACATTATCTGTAGTAGAGCTTATTATCTGGCATGCCTGAAGCAAGTCCAAAAATAATGGGAGACATCTACAAACTTTTACAGTCCAGTGAGCTACTTTACATACATTGTAAACAGAAAATAGTTACTATCAAGATTAGTTTCTATGTAATGAAAAATGACAAGCTGATCTTGACTCTATGAAATGATCAGTAAAAAGTAATTCATATGAGCAAGTATAAATCAACTACGATTGTACTTAGATAAAAAAAAAATAATTTAAGGAACTCAAAATCTTAAAATACCTTAAGGAATAAGGGGCATCGGTTCTGTGCTTGGGGACAGGCTGACCAAAACCAATCTGGCAGAGGACCTGCTTTTGCTGTTGAGACAAAATAGCCAAGAGCCAGAGGCTGCTGTAGAATGTTGGGAGCTTCATCATGGGACTCTGTTGACAGAAGTCTATCAGTACCTTGCCCCTAGAAATAAATATATTTAAATAGTGTTAAAACTGAACTGTTTGCAAATTATACATTATAAATTGATCATTGCAAACTTTTCTCAAAAATATCTAAGAAAACCTTAAAAAACAAGTCAAATAAAATGAATTCAAAAGAAGTTAATTAGGAGCAAAAACAGGTCACTAATTAAAAAAGGGTTAGAATGAAAACCTGGAGCCCTCCAAGTCTACAATGACTGCATTCGGGAAATCAATCATTGGATGACTGATATTTTTTACAACTCAATCCTGATAAAACAGAAATCTTATTAGTTGGTACCAAATCTGTCCTTTCTACCCTTCGTGGGCTAAAAATTTACATTGATGGGATCCTGGTTGACCCCTTAGCATCAGTCCATAATTTGGGTGTCATCTTTGATCAGCTTCTTAATTTCAACCAAACATTAGCTCAATGGTACAGCCCGTTTTCATCTTCACAACATTGCTCATCTGCATTCTTTCCTCAGTGTGAAAGATACTGAAACACTCATTCATGCTTTCGCCACTACCTGTCTGGACTATTGCAATGCATTGTTTTATGGCCTCCTGACTAAATATATCAATAGATTACACTATGTTCAAAATTCTGCTGCTCGTTTACTTACACACACTAAAAAATCTTCTCACATCACTCCTGTCCTCTATGATTAGCATTGGTTACCAGTTTCTTCAAGAATCAAATATAAAATTATTCTCATCTCCTTCAAAGCCCTTCATGGCTTAGTCTGTCATTAGCTGTCTGAGCTGCTGGTTCCTTACACTCCTGCCCGTGCATTAAGATCAATGAACGCTAACTTGCTCACTGTACCTAAACACAGGTTAATAACTATGGGGGGCAGAACTTTCAGTGTGATAGCCCCTAAAATTTGGAATTCTCTTCCTCTCAGCCTTCTGAGGAAAAATCTATTATTAATTTCAAACTTCTGATAAAACAAATCTTTTCAATGAGTATTATTTTTTTCTTGTATGTTAGTTTCTACTGTCTTATTAATGTGTTTATTGAATTGTAAAGTGTCCTTGAGTGTATGAAAGGTGCTACATAAATAAAACTTGTTATTATAATTAGAAGGACTTCATTCTTTAATATCAAAAGACTCAACCAGATTTAGCAAAGGAAGACACTTTGCTTCAATTTGGCATCTGTTTATCATAATACCGTATTTATGCGTGTACCAGGCACACATTTTTTCCCAAAAATTAGCATTAGAAAATCAGGTGCGCGTCATACACAAGGAAATGTAATTCTGTAATGTTTACTTCTTCTGCTTGGGCTCGCGCTCTCGCTCTCTCTCTCGCTTGCTCGCCCTCTCTCTCTCTCTCTCTCTCTCTC
>JANRMT010062814.1:72651140-72669974 GCA_026402145.1 Polypterus bichir lapradei
AAACAAAATAAAAAACAGCCATCACCATCACTCAAAAATAAAATAAATGTGGAAAAATGTTTAACATGGGCATGTTAATTGGGGTTCTTCTCTATTAAGAAAACAAAAGTTAACCATGTAAGCAAAAATTAAAGTCCTTAATAAAATATTCAATAGTAACAATGCAAGATTAAGAAATGAATAAAAACACAACCTGATAGATATATTATACAGGTATGCAAACAAATTAAAAGTATTAATATGCAGCTGCATTAATATATAGCAAGCCAAAGTATTTAGATGGTAACACTATTAAATGCTGCTGGCAAACCTCTGGTGTCTAGTCCAGAATCAGTCCATGAGCAGTTACATCCCCATTCTTGAAGGTGGTATTGTAAGGAAAGGAACACTCATTTAAAGAAAGCAGCACTGCAAGCATCAGTGTTAATCAGTATAACAAAACGTTCTTGCATGCTTCCATAGTTCCAGTTGTGTAGCATAAAGCGATACTTGCTTCAGATCTATTTCAATTTCTAATTAGAAATACTAATTTGGAAAAATAATTGTGGGAGAGGATAATGTATCTGTTGCCCTGTGTATTGATCATTTTTAAAACTTCACAGTGCCATGGCTTTAATTGGAACCTTGTCTTTTTATTAATAAAACACAATGGTTTCTTTTATTTGAATTTGCTTTCAATAGTCTTGCTTGATATGACCTGCATTGTACATAAACAAGTAATTATGTCTGCGTCACTGACCTAACATTACTGGGACTTGGTGCTGTTGCCTTGTCTTGCACTGTTGCCTGGGTGACAACGTCGAGGCATGCTCCTACGACAATAGTGTCCTGGGGGATCTAGGTCAGTTGAGCATGGGGGACAGTTAATGGTATCAATTCCTTCATTCTCCAGGAACTACCTGGATACTCTTGCCACATGAGGCTGGGGATTGTCGTGCACCAGGAGGAACCCAGGACCCACTGCACCAGCATAGGGTCTGGCAATGGGTCCAAGGATTTCATCCCAATACCTAATGGCAGTCTAGGTGCCATTGTCTAGCCTGTAGAGGTCTATACGTCCCTCCATGGATATGCAGACCGTCACTGACCCACCACCAAACGGGTTATGCTGAACACTGTTAAAGGCAGCATAACGTTCTCCATGGTTTCTCCAGACCCTTTCACATCTGTCACTTGTTCAGGGTGAACCTGCTTTCATCTGTGAAAAGCACAGGGCGCCAGTGGTGGACTTGCCAATTCTGGTATTCTATTGCAAATGCCAATCAAGGTCCACGGTGCCGGCTGAAGGTAATTTTTTGTAGGGTCCTGGTAGTGCTCATCTTGTTCCTTCCTTGCTCAAAGGAGCAGATACTGGTCCTGCTTATGGGTTAAGGACCTTCTACAGCCACGTCCAGCTCTCCTAGTGTAACTGTCTGTCTCCTGGAATCTCCTCCATGTCCTTGAGACTGTGCTGGAAGACAGAGCAAACCTTCTGGAAATGACACATATTGATGTGCCATCCTGGAGAAGTTGGACTACCTGTGCAACCTCTGTAGGGTTCCAGGTATCACCTCATGCTACAAGTAGTGACACTGACCGTAGCCAAATGCAAAACTAGTGAAAAAACAGTCAGAAAACATGAGGAGGGAAAAATGTCAGTGGCCTCCACCTGTTAAACCATTCCTGTTTTGGGGGTTGTCTGATTGTTGCCCCTCTAGTGCACCTGTTATTAATTTCATTAACACCAAAGCAGCTGAACTGATTAACAAACCCCCTGCTACTTAAATGACCTGATCAATATCCCAGAAGTTTCATTGACTCAATACTATACTCTGATTAAAATGTGTTCCTTTCATTTTTTTGAGCAGTATATATTTTATAAGGTAATCAATGAAGCTGGCAGGCTTTTACTTTATGATAAAGCATATGATTTTTCCTCTTATGGCTTGTCTCTATTATCCCTTTAAAATGGAGGAAACACCTTGCTCTCTAAACTCTGTGTCTCTGGATGATAGGAGATCTTGCTGTAGTCTTCACACTAAGACACTTACAAATTCATTATGTGAATAAACCAACATAACCACAGTAGAAAAACACACATCTGGTAAGTGAACAATCAGGTTATGGGAATTCTGCAATAAGGACAGGCAAAAATCACACATGATTAGTCAAACACCTTACAAAAAAATCATTAAGTCCTTGATTACAGAAATCTTTCAGAAGGCGCTTTATCATTTTTCTCTGAAAGCTGTAACACTGTTATGTGTCATTCAAGTATCCGCTTGTGAACTAGAAAGACCTCATGAATTATAAGTAGTTATGTTTGTTCTTGTGCAAAGTGTAAATCTTGAAAGGTGCCAATGATAATCCTACATAATATTAATATAAATTCACCTCTCAGGAAGCTCTGTAGAAAGCTGCTGCGGCGGTAAAGATCCAGATGCATTATCCACACTCAGGCTGTTGTTGTTGTTTTGGCTACTTGAAGGCTGTCCATTCTGTGACTGGGTCCCCTGTACAGACATTCCCCCAAAAGGTGGAAATGAGCCAGCTTTGGCAGACTGCATCCCTCCACTCATTCCTGATGCTGATATAGGTGTGGCTGTGCTGGTCATAGTGGTGTTGGAAATGCTAGAGCCACAAGACATCAGATTATTTGTTGTGCTACTGCTCCCACCCGTTTGTGTCTGAGTTGATGAGGCCTGGTTGCTAGAAGCAGATGGGATCTGCTGAGTGAGCAAAGAACTATCAAGTGAAAGTGAAGCAAGATAAGGACCTGCAGGGAGAAAAAAAGGAATTCATAATTATAGGCTTTGTTACCATGCAATATTCAATTTTGACATTAAACAAATGAAGAATGCTATCTTTGTATTAATTTACAAACCATTGCTCACCATGAAAACAGACATACAAAATGATGGGTTGCTGCATTTTAAAAAGCAGTTAAATATCAACAATATAATGTATATTTTTTCCAACAACTTTGTGTTTTGAATGCTTTTCTGAATAATTGAACACATCACTCATGTAATCCTGTACACGTTTCTATGAAATTGATACTACTTAAAAATCTTGAAACAGCATTAACATATTTTTCCAATATTTTTGAGAATAAAAGGCAACAAAAACAGATAAAACTTACATCCATCCATCCATTAGCCAACCCGCTACAACCTAACTACAGGGTCACGGGGGTCTGTTGGAGCCAATCCCAGCCAACACAGGACACAAGGCAGGGTGCCAGCCCACCGCAGTAAAACTTGCATACAATTGTCTATTAGCAGTATGCATTAAAGCAAAAGCATACCGGTTTTAAACAGGTTATAAAATTAACGAATTGTGAAGAAATTTACTGCACACTCAATACAAAAAGTGTGTTAAGTTCAATTCCAAGTTATTATTGTTGAATTCTGAGCTGTATGTTTGCACATCACATGTTGGGCAAAATTTTCTAGGAGTATTAAATACTAATTATTATGTTAATTTTTCATTATTTAATTACATACACAAGGTATATTTTATTTACAATCCCATCTTATTTTAATGCATCTACCTGCCTACCCTTTTCACAGCTGCGTTCTTCACACCTGTCTGTTAAATATATGCCCTTTACATTGTAGGCTATTTGAACTGGGCTTCACTGATGCACCATGTGGATTTTGGTCTGCAAGATACTAATACTGGAACACATACAAACAACTCAAACAAACAATAAAAAAAAGCTTTCCTGAAAACTTCACCGCTTCCTTCATAATGGATTCTAAACCAAAATACCACTTATAAATCCCAATGTGTTCTAACCAGCACACAGAATTGTTCGAGTTCATTCAGACACTGTGTACTTTCTTACGGGAATATTACATTTGTTAAAATTGTTACCTTCTTTGATTTAAAAACAAAAATACATAGTGTTAAATAAACTGAATATCCTGAACTAAGCAAACTACAAACACATGGAAAAAAAACAATCAATCACTTTGTTTGTTAGTCTTATTAAATCAGTCACTAACCTTTATGAATCCACAATTCTTAAAATGTGACAAGGTACAAAACATACTCATTCAATCTGTATCCACCTGTGCTAGTATACAACTTCCATCCTTAAGGCAGTGGATTTTGTAACACAACAGAGCAACACTGCTTCCGTAGCAAATAAATAAAATGATTGTCTTTTTAAAAATAAATTGTTAGTTTTACTAAGTATATTGCAATTAATAAAATTAAAATTCAGTAAGACATCTAATGCAATATCTTATTCAGATCAAGTCAAATGTCCTCTCCCTACCCATCTAGAAAGCAAGAAATCACAAGATTTACTTTGAAGTAATCAATAAGAAATACTGAGGCTTCCTTCTTAAAGGTTAGTAGATTCTCAGCTGTTTCTGAACCAGCTTGCAGGAGGGCAAAAATACCTAGGTAGAAAAGCAGAAACTATTATTAAATGGAATGCCAGTCAGTAGTACTCAGGGATACCAGGCCAATTTAGGGATACCATGTAACTTAAAATGCACTTCCTTAAGGATGCATGAGGAAGGCAGGGTATCTGGAGATTGATTCAGAAGAATATAAATGCTACACAAAACAGGGTTATAACAGAAATCAAAATGAGGTCTCTTGAGCTTTACGCTAACCACAGAGTCACTGAAGAGGAGCAGGAAGGAGGAAGTAGGGTGCAAACCGTTTCCCTTTAGGTAAAGAACAGAATCTTCACTTACCCAAGTCATGTCGGCACACTTGAGCATAGAGTTTCAGCTTGGCAAAGGTATCACTGTTGCTGGCCCCTTTCAGAAACCATTCACTGACAGGATGGTCAGTAAACTTTTTGGCTGCTGTGCTTCCCACTCTGACAATACCGTCACTGTGTACTTTGGCTATCGGGCGATGTTGACCGAGGCGGCAGGACTAAAACATAAGAGAAAACATTACTGTGCATTTGTGACCCAACATTATTTGGAAAATTGAAAGCATTTTAGGGTGCTCTTTGAAAAACAAAAATAGTCTGTAATATTAAATTAACATAAAACTGAATAGTGCTTTAAAAGCATTTTGTTTAGCAGATAGAGCTCTATACTTCTTTTCGGCACCCACAATTCTGATCTAGCAAGCAAACTTGAAATTAAGCCATTTAAGAGTTTTGCCTATTTCACATACGTATGATGTTTATAGAAATGGTGCAATTTATAAATGAATTACAATAATGAACCTTCATGGGAAGATATTCTAGAGTGTAGGGTGCCCTCCTTCCCTTGGTGCCCTCAGCATGTGATTACTTTGGTTAATAGTTAATCCAGGGCTAACTTATTATCTTTATCATAGACTGTGGAAAACATTGGCATGCACACACTAAATGACATAACATCTTAACTGTCATTGGCTGAAAGAGCTTTACTCTATTTTCCTTAATTTTTTGCATCTCTGCATTATTTTTAGTTTAACTATCTTATATGGTCTTCAAGGAATATGTATTCTAGAACATGCAGTGGAAAATGGTTGTGAACATATTTAATGTTAGGTATAGTAAATCAAAAGAAGGCTACTGCTAACTGGAGAGAAAAAAAAATGTCTGTACTTCTATATGAATAAAGAAAAATCATTAAAGCAGAACTTTATCTTTATTGGAATCTATTTCAAATAAAAGGATTTTTGTTTAGATGACCACATCAAGAAAGATTACACACACTCCAGCATTTCTGTTTTTTAAAACCATATTCTATACAAGCTATAAGCATGTTCATTTTATAAGCAAAAGGCAGTATTTACTGTCAAATACTTTAGGCAAAATCATAGGAATTTTCCACAGTTCAAAGATAAAAAAGGCTAAGTAGCTTAACTGTATGCATGCCACATACAATGGCAAACTTTAAAGAGACATTTACCTCATAAACTGCTGTCAGATCCCGGAAGAAGCTCTTCGCTCCATTTAGCAAGGCTTCGTTTTCAGGACACACCACTAGATAAGCTATATCCCTCTGAGAGCCATAAGGATCTAGTAGCAGTTTCTCCCAATAGGGTAGACCAAATGGAGATAGAACAACAAAGTCATACTCGTAGCCCATCAGAAATGTAGGAATCGGAAGAGGCTCTGGTGACTCATCAGTCCCTAATGAATAATTTAAAATATGTAAACAGACAGAACTGACAGGAGCATTTATGCAATTTGAGAGAATTACTATTTTCAGATGCAAGTTTAGGTTAATTATGTAACCAAAATATATTTACTTTTAGTAGAAAGGCACAGGAGTGACATTCACAACAGCAACTACTCACCAGACAATGAAATATTGTTTAATTAATATACTGCTCAGAGGGCCAATGTATAACACTCCAAAAATATTTAAGTTAAATGGGTTATTCAAAAAACAATGAATAAAAAGTAACAACCTTGTCTTTAAAAAATAAAATCTAATGAAAATAAAAATGAATACAGCCGCTCTAAAGGTTTTCTTCTAACCAACTAACAATCAAATAAATAGAATCATAGTACTGTCCTGTTTTTATTTAACAACTAAGACAGTGACACTATCCAGAAAAATAAAACTAATTTCAAAATACTTGAGATTTTATTTGCTCTCATATAGCCAACAATTCGGATTTTAGTTACTTTGGACTAGAACAAATTAACATGGCACTGATAATCAATAGCAATCCACAGGCAGTAAAGCAATGTTTCACTATTTCATAAGCAATTAAACCTGAATTAAAATACCTAAAGGAAATGGCATTTCTACACAGACATCATGTGGAGAATACAGACTGTGAATATCAACACCACAAAAAATGACTATGTCAAAAAAGTTAGATAATACCTAATATACAAAGTTGAACATGTTCTTATGTGTGTGTGTTTGACCAGTATGCTCATTTACAATGTTGAAACTACCTTTGACAAATTTTGCACAGATTCCCTATTTGTACAGGGAATGACTACAAGCTATGTCTGTTTCAGATTCAGTTGGGTAAATATACTTGTTTCTGTCCAGTATGCAATTCCACAACACTGACCGTAGCTCAATGGCTGCAACCATCTAAAACAGAATTCCCTTGTGTTCAGGAGAAGACTACAGACAATGTTTCTGAACACTTCTGTAGTTTCAGAATGTTTTGCTGCTAAATTTAGTTGGCAGCATCAAAATACTCCTTCTAGGTATTTAAAAAAGGCAACTAAAAACACTGCAATGTTCTGCAGCTTTGACAGTTTCAGCTTTATAGTACTGAAGGAGGATCTTTTGATACTCGTGCATATGAAGACATCAAATATAGGCCTGATATATCGGTGGCCAGTATTATTCGTCAGACTTTGATCACATTGCATTGCTTTCTTTAATTTAAAATGATCAATTTTCTTGTGTGTAAAAAAAAAAAAATTAGGAAAAAAACAAAATCAAGAATTTCTCCTAAAGCATTATTTACTATAAGGAAAATTGACAAGAAAAACAAACACATTACGTAAACAAAGAAGAAAGCTGCTATTTGGCCATAGATTAAAACATGTATTTGATACCAATTTTTACCACAGCAAAACTCAGACGGTAAAGAATGCATGCAGAGAAATAACTATATGAAAATACACAAACAATAATGCACATAAAATATCAAAAAAGAGGATGAGATGAAGTAGAAGTAAAGCAAAATTATTTACCATAAGTCCCTCTTCCAGCCATTTTATGAAACTGCTGCCATGTTAAAGGACCCTGGAAGCCCCATGACCGCACTGTTCGTTTTTTCTGGATTGTATCCTGTAGTATTGGCTGAAGAGACAGCAGTACCCTCAGAATATCCTGGGAGCAAATCATGCTGACATCCACAGCTAAATGGTAAGATCAAATATATTATTATTGTAGAAACAGCAAGAACAAGTATGAGGTTTATGAAATTTCTTATAGCAAGCCACAGAAGG
The DNA here is from genome assembly GCA_026402145.1 of Polypterus bichir lapradei. Lineage (NCBI taxonomy): Eukaryota > Metazoa > Chordata > Cladistia > Polypteriformes > Polypteridae > Polypterus > Polypterus bichir. The sequence goes on from JANRMT010062814.1 coordinate 72,659,017, forward strand.
TGAAAAATTAATCTGAAATGTTATAACACCACCAGGGGCACTTCTTCCAATAGCCACATAGAATAAATAATGTAAATTAACTATTTCATTATCCATCTTATTTTAACAAATAATGATTAGTTCTGTTTAATTAGCAATTTCTTTATCTAAGGTAAGCTTTCAAGAGTAAAATACCCTTCAAGGACACAGATTTTTTTTTTTTAAACATCGAAAGCACCAGCAACTGACTAGCTTTAGAATACAGTATAATACTCTACTTTTTAAGTCACACTGGCAACCTGTTGTTTATGGTGTTATATAAGTTCAAGTCTATTTTCATGTGTAGCAGCAGCAATCCATTTCAACAGATTGTTAAAAAAATCAACTATAAAATAAAGTTTGACTAACACTTCGTTTCTTAAAACACTAAATTTGTTACACTGATAAATGTCTTCCGAAGGAAGGAACCTATCCTTACTTTTTATCTTTGGTTATTGAATTTATTATTTATTTCATACATGTGGGCCAAAGTACCAACAGTACAACTTGCTTGTGTGGATGTCCTTGATGGACCACATTGTTTTTAAAAAACTGCAGTTAAGTTACTGTTTAACTGCAATAAAGTGGCTCAATGTATTTTCAATTGTGTCCCATGTGATGGTTTAGCATCCTGATTGTGAAGGTTCCAGCCAGAAAACTATCCAGCAGCCCACAACTCTCCATTAGAAAGAGAATATGGAAAAATTAATTGAAGACTTTAAAAAAAAACTAGGGTCTTAAAATTATTTTTCACCCTAATGTTCATTAAAACTGAGGCAATTCTTTTGAAATGTTCCCTCATTTCTATGTACACAAACACCTAGAAAGGTTGCTTAAAATTCTCAGTATGATGTACAAAGTCAGTATTGATTCTAAAAGGCATTCTGTACCAGACTACAGGACAATATTCTTAAACATACTTTAAAATGTTTTGGAATCATACAGAATACAGCAGATTCAGAAAATATTCAGACACTACACATTTTTTAACCATTTCCTAAAGTTGCACCCTTATTCTAAAATCATTTAATTTAATTTTTTCCCCTCATTAAGCAACACTTAATATCACAGAATTACACAGAGAAAACAGGATGTTAAAATTTTTTGAACTATCATATTGACACAAGTATTGAGACCATTTGCTACGATACTTGGAAAAATTGCTCAGGTGTATCCCATTCTACTAATAATTATTGACATATTTTTTGCACGTTGTTCGGAGACCACTTGTGGTAAATTAAAATGACCGGACACGATTAGGAAAGCACATGCCTGTCTAAATGAGGTGCCACAGCTGACATTATGTATCCAGGGTATAAACCAAGCCATGAGATTAAGAAATCTGTCTGCAGAGTTTAGAGACAGTATTATGTTGAGGCTAGGGAATACTATAAAACATTTCTGCATCATTGAATGATCCTAAGAGCACATTTAACTGACATTCACAATTCCTAAATGTCCTTTTGTCATTCAATATTTACACAGATTGTTGTACACAAGGAACACACATGAAATGTCTGTATTTCATCACAGTATTTAATTCCCTATATAATTCCTTAAAATGCATTGCCAGATAAAGACTTCAACACAGACTTCAGCTGTGAGGACTGCCGCAGGGTGACACCTTCATTTGACGGAATGTGGGGTTTGAGGCATAGCAGGCTGCGTTCTGCTAAACCAAACCTTTGCAAAACAAAAACAGGCTATTAATGTAGTTGTAAGGAGCTACGAGCTTCTTGGCTCATGTCAGGAACATATGAAGAGGTCAGGAACAACGAAAAAAATCAAGCCTCTGTTAAAAAAAAAAAAATAATAAATAAAAAATTTCCCCTAAAGGACAAATGAAGTTCTATCTATACATATAAACTGTGATGGTTCTGCTTTAGTGTCAGGAATGATTAGACTAGTCATAGCTGAAGGAAAACTAATTAGAGTACAGTACAAATATATCCTTAATAAAAACCTGCTCCAGAGCACTATGGATAACGGACTATATTAATGTTGTTGATTCTGCTATAGTTAGTAAACTTGGGAAATTCACAGATGCCACTAAAATTGAAGGGATGGCAGACACTGATGAGGCAGCAAAAACAATTCAAAAAGACCTGGGCCACCTTCAGAACTGGATGAACACTTTTAAAATGCAGTTTAATGTAGAAAAGTGCAAAATGCTGCACAGAAGAAGAAAAGGAACATAAATTATATAATACACTAGTAAGGCCACATCTGGAGTACTGTGTGCAGTTCTGGTCACCAGGACACATGTAAGACGTAGCAGCACTTGAAGCTGTGCAGATGAGAGCAACCAAGTGCATCCCAGGACTTAAGGACATGTCCTACTCTGTTTAGTCTTAAGCAGAGGAGACTGTGTGGGGACCTAATCCAGGTATTTAAAATAATCAAATGCATTGATAAAACACAACCAGTAACATTCTTTTGGCTTAAGGATGAATCATGTACTCGAAGACATCAGTGGAAAATTAAGTTTTAAATGCAGTTCCCCTTAAGTCAGAAAGCACTTCTTTACACAAAGAGTTGTGGGACCCTGAAACAAACTACCAAGACATTTAGTTGAAGCAGAAACCTTGAAAACCTTTAAGAAAAATCTGGATGAGATACTGGAACAGTTTAGCCATTAGCAGAACAAATGGGCTGAATGGTTTCCTCTCATTTGTCAAATGTGTTATGTTTCCAACAGGACAAACACCCTAAGCATAAAACAAAGACAACACAAAAGTGGCTTAGGGACAGCTCTGGGAATACCCTTGAGTGGCCCATCCAGAGGCAATAACCCTAATGGAAAATCTCTGGAGTGACGTGTCCACTGATAATCCCCATTCAACCTTATAGAGCTTGGAGAGAATCTGCAGAGAAAAATGGCTGAAAATTGTCAAATCCAGGTATCTGAAGGTTGTCACCTTATACCTTTAGCAGACTGTAGGACGTAATTGCTCCCAAAGATGCTTCAAATAAATACGGAAGGGTCTGAATTTGAGATTTCAGTTTCAAATTTTAAAAAAATTTTAAACAACTCTTAAAATCTGTTTTTGCTTTCTCATTCTAGGGTATTAACTACTGCCTAATGAGTAAAAAAAAAAAGTGATTTTAGCATAAAGCTGCAACATACATTGTGAAAGACATGACGAGGTCTGATTGCTATCAGAAAGCACTGTAGTTATAAACTTTGTGACACAGTGAAGGGAAACTTTAAATATAGACCAGCTTTTTGGAGGTATAGTGAAAAGAACCTGCTGAAGGAAAGACTACCAAACCAGTGCATTACAGGAAATAGGTTTAACTCAGGACGACACATTTTTCCACATTTGTCAATTGAAGATCATAATATTCTAAGACTCATTAATCCATGTAATGAATGGTGGGATACTCACAAACTTAAGAGAATATACCAAAAAACCACTCCATTCTATTGTATGAAATGCTGCTTGGCTTTTCTGTCTTTCTTAAATATTAGCAAAACTGTCATGATAAGGCAGTTTGAGTATATGGTTTGGCTGTAGGTGGCTTCAATTTCATTGTTTCCATCAATAAGAACTTAAAACAATAATTGGCTAAAACTTTTAATGTATTTTTCACTTTAAAATATCACTTCTATCACCTCTTTTTATCCAGCTAACTTTAAATGTGTCTATTACAACATAAAAAAGGCTTTGTTACCACTATATAGGCCACTAAAGTAGGTTTCGTATTACTACTCCAATCGTCTATAAATAACCATATTTCAGCCCAGGTATTAGCCAGTTTTGTGTGTTAAAACTGTATTTTATGAAGACTTCCTTGTATTTTAAATTAAACAATTAAAGAATAAACAAGCAATGGACATCTTAAGGAAAACAGGATATCCTATTTTTCTATACATCTTCACCCCACTAGATCCAATCAGACCTAGCCACCTATAAATGCACGAAAGACAATGTTAAAGAATATGAAGAAATGCCGATTTAAAATGGAACACATTATGCGAATTTAACATACCAGACATTCCTACATAAAAGGAACTGAAAATTGTAATGAGATAATGCTAAACCATCACTATCACTACAACATACATCTTTAATAGGTATATTTGAAGAGAAGAAAAAGTATATGGTATTTGCTACATTACCAATATGGTGAATACTAAATTTCCACAGGAAGAAAATACATTACAAAACTGTATTGTGTATTAGCTTTTTTCTTTAGACACAGCCAGAGATCTGCTAGAAAAAAATGTTTTATTACATCTTCCACTCCTGTATAAGTCTGCGTGTGACAAATAAAACAACCTTGGACCTTAAACAAAACACACTATTCACTATACCACATAAAACATGTTAGTGCCTTTAGAATAGAATGTTCAAGGTGAGCATCATTCAGTTCACAAAACAGCAATAGTGCTCAGCAAACCTGAACTGGACAAAAATGTTTTTGAAGTTTATGTCCGCCGTGTCAACATGAATAATATTAATATTTTTTTTTATTTATTTCCTTCATTATTAGTGCAGTTTTGTTGTCAGCTCCATTGGAAGTAAACTTGGCCTTGTTAATATGCTCTTTGAGAAGGATTTCATGATCTCCCGCAATTATTAGAGCAGAACAAAAGCTACAAGATTCACTTGTCAGAAAAACAGATTAGGAAGATGAGCAGTTTAAAGAAAAGTGCTATGTGCCGACACCAAGGGTTGAAGCCAAGTCTGCAAAATTTAATGTCTGTGTTTTATAAGGCTTTTCCAAATGTTTGGCGCTAGAACAAGCACAGAATTTTCACAGTGCACTGAAGTGCACAATTACAATACATATAAAAGCCCACGTTACTTTGGATTCACAAAAAATATTGGAGTGAGTGTGCCTACAACAAATTATAGAAAACAACATCATCCTACCCAACACAATGTCAGGGCTTTGCACTGAAATGAAGTTTTCGAATGGAAATTGCAGCCAGCAGAGCAAAGCACGCTAGACAAAAGTGATCAGTGCTTTATCAATACTTACAGTAATGAAACTCCTCCCTAACAATGTATCCATTTCCTATATATCATGCATAAACAGAATTTCAGATATAAAATAAATTGTATATCTCAAGTAGTGTTTTTACTACTAAATCTTCCTGAACAAAGACATTTTGAAGAAGAATTAAGATAGAATGAAAAAGGCACAAAACATATAAAAGGTACAGAAATTTCATTATACTAATGGAGAAAACACAAATGCATGTGCACAATAAAGTAAGTAAACTATCCATAAAACTGGAGCTGATACTAGCCGTTTTGAGGGGACAATGTGATATGTGTTCCAGAGCTCACTGTTCTGGTTGAAATTTAAAGCAAAATATTCATAGGAATCAAAACCTAGACAATTCATAGCCAACAGAGGGGTTTGGGCTAAAAAATGAAGGCTACATCACAGACAATGAATTAACAAAAAATGAAACTGTAATAATAATCAAAGTGGCTTAGCAAACAAGACAAAAAGCTGGCAAAAGAAAGTTAAACAATCAAAAGTGTAAGGACTGCAGTGCTCTTTGACTGCGTTCAATAAGGCTGGCTTAATTCAAGCCACAAGCATCTCTCTGAAAAGTCTTGCACAAAAACCTGCGTTTATACTCTACAAAATATCGCTCTATGATGTTCATCACCATATAATGAGTTGAGCTATGTACTCTTCGTTTCTGGCATACTGAACAAAGTTTTCCATAGCCGGTCTCTTGTTGTGGTAGGGGAAAAGTGGACTAAGGAGAATCTTCCTAATGCTGTGGCACTCATTGGATGGTGACTTTCATTTATTAACAAGACTCACTCAACAGGACTCATAAGTAACTGTGTAATATATTTGTGCTTCATTGAATTTTGTGATTATGCTAGGTTAGGAGGATATTTCGGAGACCTTGATGTATTTTAAATATTTATCCTTTAATCAGTTACTTGATTAAATATATATAAGCAGTATCTATAACTGTAAAATACCATTGTGGCTGATGTTTTCTACGTACATTTTTCTGTTAAAATGGTTAACATACTGCAAATACACTTTTTAAATTATTCTCTGAATACATACTTTCACCTGTCCATTTAAAATAATGTAAGAGAGACATACTAAAAATATATACAAATTTGAAGTCAAAACTAACTACATTATATAAGGCTGATGTTTGATGCTTTTAGAAGCCACAGTCCTTCACAAATGGCAAACCAATTAAGATTTACACAATACAATAAGTAAAAAACAAAAAAAGAGATTAAAAAAAGTCCACTTTTATAATCAGTCTGCAGGAATGAGTGGGCTTGATTACTGAATACTACAATTTAGCTAAATATGCCTTTCCATAAATATATAAATATCTTTTAAATAACAAGGGGCAGAACAGCTCACAAGTTTATCATTATGAATGGAAAAAAAAAATAGTAGTTGGTAGTAGGGCTGGACAACATGGACCTAAAATTATAGTGAGACTAGCAAAATACCCGCGCTTCGCAGCGGCGAAGTACTGCCTTAAAATTTTTATTAAGAAGAAAATTAAACCTTTTTAAACTGAGGAAAAATATACCAATAATTATTTGTTAAGGATCTCTTTGTATACCACATTGTGAGTTCAGCCCTCCGGTTGTAATATGACCAAGCTGTGCGCGGAGCTTACTCTTGAGCATGCAACGTACAGTTGGCCATGTGAACAGTAATCTTGTTTCAAATCTCACAGCTTGGATTGCTGCTGTCATAATCGGTTTGAGTTTCATGGTTTGTTTCAATTACGACAGTATTTGTAGGACTTGTGTTGAAGAGACATTCGGCATCTGTCTAGCGTTATAAGTATACAACCGGTTTCATCAATAACTTCACATCCAGCTTTTGAGAGTTTAAACATTCATAAACATCAAAGTGTCCACTACTGAAATCGTCACCTGTCAATCTAAGATGTTTAAGAGGCATTGGCGGTTGTCCAAAGGTGTAAAATATTTGGCCATTTTGGTACACTTGAAGCGACAGCTGAACAATTCAGCGGCAGCCATCAACTCACATGCAGATGCATAGGTGAAGGGCTTAAGCATTTCACTCTTATAGTGCTCCTGTGTAGTATAATTATCTCTTGTACTGTCATCAGTCCACACCTTGAACCTGTCCCAGTCATTCAATACATAAGACATAATGTTCCTCCTGATATCAAGAGTGAGTCTGATAGCCTGTTATGGCTGTCTAATATGTAACAAAGAGAATGGAAAAAGGTAGTTGCCATCTCCGGGCATGGTAACCACTCGGTAAGTGACAGTTCTTTGATCGATGGTGATCACCTCGATAGACATATTAATGGGGGTACGGTTGGAATGATAAAGGAAATGGGTACCTGAACAATGTAAAGTAAGTCTAAAATACCTACACAATAACTATAATTGTAATAAACACACAATAAAACAGCAGAGAAGCCGTGGATTAAACAAAAAGGCTGTAGTTATCAGTAGGGAGATGTGAATCCCGTGGCGAAGCAAGGAAGGGAATGTAGAGACCGGAGCGACGGACAGTCTTATATAGGCAGGCAGCCAACAACGTGGGAGGCGTTGGGATGGGGGACCCAACGCCACCTCACACAGTGACTGAGCTGCAGGCTATGGACGTATATATGTACGTAAGTAGGATTCAGTTAGCGTTGGGAACCCGCGTACCAAATTCCTTGAAGATGGGCCCATAAGTAACAAAAACCGTTGAAAAGTTCAATATGGCGGCCGACGGTGGCATCATACCACCGAAATAAGTACCAAATTTTAGCCTTCTACCTACACGGGAAGTTGGAGAATTAGTGAAGTTGGAAACTTCAATATGGTGGCCGACAGTGGCATCATACCACTGAAATAAGTACGTACACAGGTTTTGGTTACCGCAGGGAAGCCACCTACCAAATTTCGTGAAGATGGGGCCATAAATAAGAAAGTTCAACATGGCGAACATTGTCAACCGTTATGACCATTACGCATAGAATTTTGAAATGAAACCTGCTTAACTTTTGTAAGTAAGCTGTAAGGAATGAGCCTGCCAAATTTCAGCCTTCTACCTACACGGGAAGTTGGAGAATTAGTGACGTTGGAAAGTTCAATATGGCGGCCGACAGTGGCGTCATACCACCGAAATAAGTACGTACATCGGTTTTGGTTATTGCAGGGAAGCCACCTACCAAATTTCGTGAAGATGGGGTCAGCATTCTACCTACACGGGAAGTTGGAAAATTAGTGACGTTGGAAAGTTCAATATGGCGGCCGACAGTGGCGTCATACCATCGAAATAAGTACGTACATCGGTTTCGGTTAGCGCAGGGAAGCCGCCTACCAAATTTCGTGAAAATGGGGCCATAAATAAGAAAGTTCAACATGGCGGACGTTGTCGACCGTTATGACCGTTACGTATAGAATTTCGAAATGAAACCTGCTTAACTTTTTTAAGTAAGCTGTAAGGAATAAGCCTGCCAAATTTCAGCCTTCTACCTACACGGGAAGTTGGAGAATTAGTGATGGATGAGTGAGTGAGTGAGTGAGTCAGTGAGGGCTGTGCCCTTTATTAGTATAGATTATTTTTACCCAAAAACAACACTTGGTGTACAATGTGATAAACTTTTTGAAATTCAAATATTTGTAAAAGTGAGCATGCAGATTAACTGCAATAAAACAAAAAAACAAGAGTGCTTTACAATTAGTCAGAGCACGTTTTCTGAGACATACAAAGGTATATTGAACATGATGTTAATGAAACACATATACTTGAGAATGTACAAAAAATGAAGTACTTAAACATGTACTTCGCCAAAGTGTTGAGAAAAAAGGATGCAAATTAATTTAAATGCTTGGTCCTTAGCAGCACAATCTGTGTTGATCAGGTTGGTGTGGGGGGCCTTATGCTGGTATTAACCGATTATTGCAACTATGGAATAGTTAGGAGGCACCAACTGATCTCAAAAGCTTTGAGAGTTAACTGTGTTCTCAGGAGTTAACAAGCTGAAAAGGCAGAGAGGTGAAGAGAGAGAGACGTAAAAAGACCAGGTGAAAAGATGGGGTCTTGATGTGGTGGCATATGATAGATGGCACAGTGCCATGAGAGTTGCAGTGTCCCATGATTAAGGTGGAGGATCAGGGTGATACATCAGGCTATTCCTGTGGGATACTTATGGGCCCTGACAAGAACTGAGAAAGAGCGTTAAAGAAGAAACGTTCTGATTTTATCTTTGTGGTTTGGATTTTAACCTATTTACTGGATTGTGGGCTTTAAACACCCTGGAACACTTTATTGGGATTGAAGGCATATTATCATCAGATTATTTATTTACTTAATTACTTTTTATGCACTGCACTATTCTGCATATCTTTAGTTTCATATGGTTGAGCACTGAATTGTGGAAATAAAAGTTTAGCACTGTAGATCATGCACATATACTGTTGCTTTCATTTTCAAAATATTGCCAAACCAGGCAATTCTTTTTTTGTAGATGCTGGAACTGTCCAACATTCCACCATGACTTGAACAGAATACCTGGATGGTATTTTCAGTATTCGAATAGAAGCTACCTCAATGGTTAACTGTTTGACTATCCGTGCACATCCCTATTTAATACACCTTGATATGTCCTCAAAACATTGCAAAGATTGAGGATCAGCACCATATATACATGTATACGTTTTCTTTCTTCAAAATCCGGTATATTTGATCACAATAATAATATGGAACATTAGTGAAGAGTCCCTCCACCCTCAGACATTTAACAATTTCATGAACAGCTGTGCCTCAAACTAAGTTAGATTTTTTTTATATCTCCTCTATGTTTTTTTGAGTTTCCATTCTATGCATTATGTTTAAAACCTTGCCTGCCCTGCTTTTACCTATGTCTGTCAGTCAGTAAACATTGTGATTTTTCTCTCCCCAACTTTTTTTAAAGCCAACAAAGATAAAGCTCTTGATTCAATACCGCACTGTTCATAATATATCATACACTAGCAAAATACCCGCGCTTCGCAGCGGAGAAGTAGTGCGTTAAAGAAGTTATGAAAAAGAAAAGGAAACATTTGAAACATAACGTAACATGATTGTCAATGTTATTATTTTGTGACTGTTATGAGTGTTGCTGTCATCAAGGATTTGATTATCATTATTTCTTTCAATCAGGAACGTATTTGGAGGATGTGTTCTGTTCAAGTTATATTTTGTGTCTGTCAGCTCGTCTCCTCTTTATCTGAGACATCACACACTGCTCGCACGGGTTCAACTTTCCCAGTCCTGCAAACTTTAGTGAGGTGGTTCAATTTAACACATTTTTTACACTGTCTTCCTTTAGCTGGACATTGACTTGACAAACGCTAGCGGCAGCGTGTCTATGAACATAATTTAAACTTAAGGTTTACAGCGTGCTTTGTTTCCGCAGTAGCTGCACTTATGAATATGGTTGTATGCGTCACTCGCTTCATATTCTTTTGCTGCCTTCTCAATTGTGTAATGCTGACGGATGGCCTTATACGGGCAGGTACTCAATTACGTGGGAGGCGTGCCGATGAGGGACGCAACTCCGCCTCACACGGCGACCGAGCTGCAGGCTATGGCCGTATATATGTACGTAAGTAGGTTCCACTTATGACCGTCAGTGTAGAATTTCGAAATGAAACCTGCCTAACTTTTGTAAGTAAGCTGTAAGGAATGAGCCTGCCAAATTTCAGCCTTCTACCTACACGGGAAGTTGGAGAATTAGTGATGAGTCAGTCAGTGAGTGATGGCTTTGCCTTTTATTAGTATAGATATATTGTTTTTAATGATTTAGATTAGGGGTGCCGACACTTTTTTGAGATCTGGGCTCTTCGCTGGCCATGGCAGAACACTGACATTGCTGTCATGCAGAAACTCACGCACTTTTTGCCACTCCTGTCTGGTCCAGCAAAGGTGGGTTTGTGCCCATAGGCGGCGTTGTTGCTGGTGATGTCTGG
>JANRMT010062814.1:72674974-72690382 GCA_026402145.1 Polypterus bichir lapradei
TTTTTTTTTTTTTAACACTGTCTTCCTTTAGCGGGACATTCACTTTTTCCACCGTGTGCTTTGTTTCTGCAGCAGCTGCAGTTATGAATAATATGCTTGTATGTATGAGACGCTTCATATTTTTTTGCTGCCTTTTCAATTGTGTAATTCGGTTTTTGTTCAGCGCTCTTTGGAACTGTTGCTTTTTGTCTGTGCACTGCGTCAGTTCACGTGAGCCGCTCGGTGTACATACATCGAAGTTTCCCAGCTGTGCTGGTGCCATGTCGTGCTATGTCCATGGCTGTATTTAATGTTACCTTAGACCAGGCACTTAAAACTTTCTCTCGCAGTTTCGCCGAGTTTGTGCCAAACACCACCCTGACCATCTCATCTTCCTCTGCATAAGCACAGTCCTTCACCCATGAATATTTATGGTGGCAGTGTTTCTATTGGATTGCCGCTGACGGACGGCCGTATATGGGCAGGCACTAAATTACAAACACTAGAGGCAGCCTGTCTATGAACTTAATTTAAAGTTTAGGTTTATGTTTTCTTCAGCGCTTTTTGGGCCTCTTCCTGGTTTTCTACCTACTGCGTGATTACGTGGGAGGCGTGATGATATCACACGAAACTCCGCCCCCACGGGTTTCAAGCTCATCTCCATTACAGTAAATGGAGAAAAACAGCTTCCAGTTATGACCATTACGCGTAGAATTTCGAAATGAAACCTGCCCAACTTTTGTAAGGAAGCTGTAAGGAATAAGCCTGACAAATTTCAGCCTTCTACCTACACGGGAAGTTGGAGAATTAGTGATGAGTCAGTCAGTCAGTCAGTCAGTGAGTGAGGGCTTTGCCGTTTATTAGTATAGAGATATATATATATATATATATACACACTGTGTGCACAATTATTAGGCAAGTTGTATTTTTGAGGATTAATTTTAATATGGAACAAACACAGTGCTATCAGTCAATCCAAAATGTTAATAAACCTGAAACCTGAATGTTTCACAACGGAAATGTGAGTGTGAACATCATCAGGGGAATACATATGTGCGCACAATTATTAGGCAACTATTAGTGTGCAGATTTATTATGCAACTAAAGGAAAAATGAAAATTTTCCCATCTCACTTGTTTATTTTCATCTGTTATGGTGAGAATAATAAACAAACACCTCAAAATTTACAAATAAACATCTCTGATATTTCAAAAAAAATAAATCAATCAATCAATGACCAATATAGCCACCCTTCTTTCCAATAACAGTCATAAGCCTTTCCATTTATGGAGTCTGTCAGTTTCTTGATCTGTTGACGATCAGCTTTTTGTGGAGCAGTGACTACAGCCTCCCAGACACTCTTCAGAGAGGTGTATTGTTTTTCTCCCCCGTAAATCTAAAGTTTAAGAAGTGCCCACAAGTTCTTGATAGGGTTTAGGTCAGATGAGGAAGTGGGGCCATGTCATTATTCCTTCATCTTTAAGGCCTTTACTGGCTGGCCACGCAGTGGAGAACTTCGATGCAAGTGATGGAGCATTGGCCTGCATAAAAATCATGGTCTTTTTCCTGTATCACTGTTTGAAGAAAGTGTCTTCGAAAAACTGGCAGTAGGTTTGGGAGTTGATTTTGAGTTCATCTTCAATGCAAAAAGGTCCAACTAGCTCATCTTTAAAAATACCAGCTCATACCAGTACCCCACCTCCACGTTGGAGTGGAGCTCTGTGCCCATTACTGATCCACAGGTCCATCCATCTGGTCCATCAAGAGTCACTCTCATCTCATCGGTCCATAAAACCTTTAAAAAAAATCTGTCTTCAGATATTTCTTGGCCCAGTTTTGACGTTTCAACTTATGTTTCTTGTTCAGTGGTGGTTGGGTTTCAGCCCTCCTTACCTTGGCCATGTCTTTGAGCACTGAACACCTTGTACTTCTGGGCACTCCAGGTAGGTTGCAGCTCTGGAATATGAAAGTACTGGAGGATAATGGGTTCCTGGTACCTTCACGTTTGATTCTTCTCAAATCTTTGGCAGCTAATTTGCGTCTTTTGTTCTCAACACGTTTCTTGCGACCCTGTTGACTATTTGCAACAAAATGTTTGATGGTTCTGTGATCACACACCAATATCTTAGCAATTCCAAAAGTGCTGCATCCCTCTGAAAGACTTTTTACAATTTTTGACTTTTCAGAGTCAGTTAAATCTCTTTTTTGGCCCATTTTGCCTGAGGAAAACTAGCTGCCTAATAATTCTGCACACCTTGATATAGGGTGTTGATCTCCTTAGGCCACACCCTCCCTCATTACACAAATACACATCACCTGACGTGCTTAAATCCAATAAGCATTCAAGTTAATACAGCTTGGAGTTGGAATATACGCATTAAAAATTATGATATGGTCAAAATACTCACTTGCCTAATAATTGTGCACACAGTGTATATACACACACACACACACACACACACACACACACACATACAACGTGTATACTTTATACATAAAATATATGTTGTTGTACCTTGCATAACTGAATAACCTTTATGGCACAATAACAAATCAACACATTTATGGTCACTACAGTATTTGGATTTAATAATCTTCATGTGGGAAAAGGCTGACTCGCATAAAGTACAGCCAAATAATGCAGTCAAGGAGCTTTTGAATTCAGCCGAATGAAAAATGACGGCTGTCCGATTAACTGCAATTTTAGTTCCCTCTCCTTTCTCTTTCTCAGATCGCTTTTCAGAAGTCAGTTTCGTAGTTTTTATGAACAGTTCGAAAGTACCTTTTCACATTTTCCTTCTTTTGAATAGCAATGATAGATTGACAGATCAGACAAACGCACTTCGATTGTGACATTGTGAGAAAAAAAATCCTCTTCCAATTACACATCCAGCCCATACCCTCCCCAAACAAATTTTTTTAAAATCCCTTCTTTAGTCGATATAAATCGGAAGGCTAACTAGATCACAGCCGGAGTTTTGCAGTAGCTCGCGCGTCTGATCGTGCGTGCGGGATGACCAGTGTGTTAGAAAAGAAAAGAGATCTCAGACTGGCCGCCCTGTATGTCAATCAAGTGGCAAATGCCATAGGGAGGATATATAATAGACTAACGTTTAAAAAAATTTTTTTTGTAATGCAACGCGATCTACCTGCACTACCTTTGCGATCTACTGGTCGATCGTGATCGATGCATTGGGCACCCCTGATTTACATCATTTATAATGGTCCCTTATGATGTATTTGCATAAATATGCTTTTTCTTGTCTGTAACAGTCTGTATGATGAATGTGGGTGTTTATTTTGTAACATTCATCAGCACCATTATTAGCAGTCAGGAATCTCATATTTTGCATGTTTCTTTAAATCTTACTTTTTCTTTGTTAATAGATAGGTAAGTTGCATGCCATTGCCGGAGAAGTATCTATAAGGGGATGCTTGAAATTCTGAGGAGGGAAGTGATTTGTTGTTAGAAACAGCTGTTTCAGCAAAACTTTACTTTCACTTTCCATTAATTTCTAGACAGTAGATCCACTGCCTGTTATGAACTCTTCCTCCTCTGACCCTCCCTCATTTCCACAACCCCACTCATCGCTGCCAGGCAACAAGGGTGGAGTCAACACAGTTACACTTCGCATGCAGAAGATTTTGTGAATTTTATTCCCTATTCATAAGTTGATGTGGAAAATCAAATGAAACTGCAGAACATCATAACTTTGGCTTTTGCATATTGACTTTTCTAAGAAACAAGAAAAAAAATTTGATATAATGCCTAGCCTAAGTCGATATAATCTTAAGGGCCTGTCTGTTTCCTAACAACAAAAGTGAAGAATATTAAAAGACAAGATGACAAAGATTAAAAACACAGACTTAGATTATTTATATCAGAAGCTTAACTGAAATCTTCTAAGTTGAAATATGTCTTACCATTTCTCTTGGACCAGTGGTGCAGACAAGTGTTTTTCACCAGTGTCTCATCCACTTTGCCTCCAGACATGTTATCCATGAACTGTCGACCATGCTCTAAAGCCATGTAGCAGTCATTATAATAGTCCCTTTCCTCCACACGAACAGAAGGAATGGTCACACTGCCATTTTTAGGCACTGACACTTCCATTTCAAATGCAGCAACTGGAAAAAATGGATTAGTGCACTGGTCCTGAATAAGTAGAATCAACTCATCTGGGACCTTGTCTTTAAATGTGCTCCGCTCCAGAGAGGCATTCCTGAGTGCTTCGAATCTTTTTTCTGTATCCCGGCTGATATCAGAGCTGCGACCCACAATATCTAGCTCATCTTCTAGGAAAAGGCCGGAGTTATTTCCAAAACGGCGGTTCATGAATGCATTGAAACCACACATGCCAGGAGACTGGGCCTCACAGTTGGGGTCAGGGATGTACACCCCAACATCGGCATCTTTAATATTCATGTTGCAGACACAGATGCAACAACTGTCAAAATTACAATCCTTGAAGAGGTTCATAACTGACTCTGACAGGATGAGCGTGACATAAAGGCTGTGAGCTTCAGGGATGGAGGGCACTGTGGCAGGTTCAACAGAGTTCAGAGGTCGGCAAGTGGAGGGAGTAGAGGCTGGAGAGTACAAGTCTGAATTCTCATACTTGAGGGAACCCTGCACACTTGAAGGTCCCCCGCAACCTCTTGGAGTGCGAGGAGTCCTGGGTGTCCGTGGTGTAGGGGCAGAAAACCTTGGAGTGGCAGGGGAGGGCAATATTCCAGCACCACTATTGCTTGGAGGGGCACTGTTCGACATAAATGGAGTATGTGTCTGAGGTGTGTACGTTTGAACATAGTCTTGATCCATTGCACTTCCAACACTGGGAATATTTCTGAAAAGAGAAAAAGTATATCAGCAAAAAAAGCATACCCTCTTGAAACACTGCTGATAAGAGTAACTGTCATAACTTTGTGTACAAAGAAAGTTTTATTGTAGACGATGAACCATTTTGTATTTTCAGAGCTGGTTTAGATCACCACCAAAGACAGACACTAAAACGTCTCAAATTATAAAAGTATCAGAATGCTGAAAAACTATTTTACCCAAAAATTTTTATTTCTACCTTTACTTAACTTTTCATTTGGTCATTTAAGTGCTGTTGCGCAGTGGTATGGAGGAAACTAGTGGTACTCTTCTCTAGTTATTTTTGTTACTGCTCTAGGGTGATAATACATTATTGTTCGCAGCTGGGTAAGTTACAATCCTTGCCATTGAAATCACAAAAAAAAATATCCTAGGATGAGCATTTGCATATGTAGGTAGGGTAAATTAAGCTAAAGCTTTATGTTTATATTGCTTTTTCATTGGGTGGGCAGAGAGTCCTTTTGGATAGGCACTGCCCAATTCCCACCGGATAAATTCCTGTAACCACACAATGTCTCATCATATCTACCCTTTCAGCGTTACAAACACCGTAACTTATATATCTGGTGATTGCAGGGGCATCTTCTCTAATTTTACTTTCTATTGTGAGAGTTTTGAACTATTTTGAGGCCTTCCCCAACAGGGTGACTCACCAAAATGCAATTTACGTGTCTGCTAAGGGTTGGCTGTCTGTTGCTGAGGCAACTGCAGATTCACAGCGCCACAGAGGCAACAGCAAGCTCACCGCATTCCACGTGCAATGCGTCTGTCGCCCAATACGTGATGCACGGAACACTAACTTGGCCATTGACCTGATCCTAAACCTGCCTGTTTGCCATGTCTACGTGTAGTAGAGTGGTAGCTCGCGCTGTAATAAATAACCTTGCTGTTCCTGTTTCAAGATGAATAAAGCTGATTATTCTGAAATCCTTACACTCAGCCTTGTCCTTTTGGGTGCAAAACAGTGACTTGCGCATCATGCTATGTATAACTTTTTCACCACTCTCATTTAACGCAGTTCTAAATTCTATACATTGGATGGGAAGCTTCAATTTCTCTCATGTCCTTACTGTCATATTTTGCCTAGTAAATACCATTATATTTCAATAAAAATGTAATCACACTGGTGAAAATATTTAAGTGGCAACAATTATGTCTTTGATTTAGTCCACTTGTTGAGTCTATATACCAGTGGAAAAGCTCCAAGTCACTACAAAATCAATCTCAAATCAAAGTCATACAAATCTTTAAATATTTTATGAACCAACTATACATGGGTTTGTGAGTGGGGGACTGTTGGAAAAGTAAATTATAACTTTTTTGTTTTTTGAAATTAGTGTTTATTGGTGTGTTTAGGAGAAAACTTGATGGGAAATGAATACAGTATGTGCCTGATGTGACTGAATACCTTATAATTTTGTTTTTGCAAAGTTAATTGTAAAAAAATTATATGAAAATATAAATTGTGTTATATTTTTGTATACAAAATAAACAATGACCAAAAATGTGCAGCTCATAATAAACTCATGAGCTAGGAGGAACCGTCTTAAACATGTTTAAAGGGAAGTTATTTATTTATTTTTTACTATTGAGCCCACATGAACTGTTTTCTCTATTCTGTAAACAATTAGACAATAACTGAATAAAGTCACCCTTATGAAAAGCTTACAATGTTTCACTAAACAGAAGCTTATTTTGTTATTTCTCAAATATATTGTGTATTGCCCCAGATTTCCAATGTATGCGTGTGCTTTGGTGACAGAGAAAATTGAGTATGCATATAGTATGCAATCAAGTGACTAGAATTGAACAAATGATCTATGTAGTCATCCATCAGTCTTCTTGATCTGATATCCATGGAAAGGTTAGGGGACAGCTATCCCAACAAGCACTGTGTGCAAGGCATGAACAACCGCTAGATAGGGCATCAGTCCATCTCAGGGTGAACAACCACACACTCCCAAACACCAATTTAGCAATAACAATTCAACTAGGTTTAACCAGGCTGATGTCTAGCAAATTTAGTACAGGTGTTACTAACATAGGCAGAGTGGTAGCACACAGCTGTCATTTCGACACCATAGTGCCACGGCCTGCATGGACTTTGCATGTTTTCCCCATGTATTTATGAAGTGACTGGTATCTGTGAGAGTGAGCTTTCTCACTGAAAAACAGTGACCTCAGTTCTTTTATTACCATATCTTCAGCAAGAGCAAATCATCATTCATTAAAAAATTCGAGTAACTGGTTTGTGGTACTTCTGTCTGGAAATGTTTGACATGCAATTGGCTTTGCTCTTAAAGATCTAAGGCTTTTATTAAAAATATCCTGTAGCGTAATCAGTTCAGATCTATTGTTATGCATATAAAGCACAATGAAGCTCCTACGTGAGCTGTTTATCACCATTCTGTAACTCGGCTATGTAAATAAAAAACACAAAAAGTAATTGGCAAAAAGTAAGCACACTTTAGGAATAACAATGGCATGATTTGAGAGTGGATCTGTCACTTATTATAAGCCATGGCAGAACAGAACCGCTGAGGAAACAGAAGTGAAGATGTAAATGTAGGATAATAAGCATAATATAGCTTGGCCAAAAATTTGAAGTTGGGGGTCTTGTCATAGTGAGCAAAACACTTATCCTTACCTCAAAAAAAAATAAAAAAAAAAATAGTACAAACAACTAAAGACAAAATTTAGTATATCCCGTATATTTTGTTGTCACAAAAATGCCTCAGAGATATGGAAGACAAGTTTTCTAAATCAAACCTTTGCTACTTCAAAGTGGATGTATCTGGCAAGGTTTAAAGCTTTCTTCTATAATAGAACCCTGATGTTCACTAGCTACAATATAAAATGATTATTTTTTGAAAAAAATGTATAAAATATGCTCACATTTAGAACACAATTTCAAGTGACAAATATACACCACTATTATAAAGAAAAAACTTCAATTTGAAAAATACTGAATGTATTCTTTAAAGTGACTCATAAGATGATCAGTTTTCAATTAATATCATTTGTTCAGTAAGAGGCTACTGTTTATCTTTGAGCTTTTCACCCACTTGAATTGACACTCCCCATTATTTTTTCAGTGTTCATCTCTCGGGAAGCTCCCAAGTTACAGCCATTCAAGGGAAACATTTACGTAATAATTAACAAATCCTTTTGAAAGAAAGGAACGAACGAATGAATGAATGAATCCATGAAGTAATCCATTATCATTGTGTGCTTTTCAACATCTATAATCAAAGTTTATTAAGTACCTTTTAAGGTGAATATCATCTCATTTAATATTACACAAGTGTATTTCTATAAGTGGAAAAGAACTAGTTTAATGACTTATTCAAAGTCAGCTAGGGTCGGGACCTAAACCTATAATCATGTGTTTAAAAATGTAACCACATAACATTCAAGTATAAACTGAATATTTCAATTTATCAGCTTAAAAATGCAATTAAAGAATGTTACAAATCTTCTGAAATATACAAAATGGTAGTTAAGGAGCATGCTGGAATACCATTTAAGAAAAATCATACAGAAATTAATTTTCTTAGAAGTCCAATTAGTTTTTAGATTTCGATTCCTTCAATTGCAAATACAAACAAACTTTAACGTGCCTTTTTTCTTTGAACTGGGAGTTATACTTCACGTGACACGACGCATGCTGCAGTGGACGCTCCTGCTACGCAAGCGTTGTACTGTTTATACTTGCGGGCGTACTTTACGTAAATCTAGAGGAATTAGTCAGGTGGTAGTGCGAGATATTATCACTGTGAGAACAGGTTCGGCTTCGCTGTGTTGTGAATTGCCTGGAACACCCATTAAATTCCGATGACACCTTACCGCAATATCTCTGAAAAGGATGTTTAATGATTAAATCCATCAGTCCAGGGATTTGTCCAATTCAGCTAGCATTGGGCATGAGGCAGAAACAATCCCTGGACAAGGCATCAGCTCATCGCAAGGTGAATACGAGCACTCACATACACAAGCATCATTTTAGTGTAACCAAAAAATGCATATCTTTGGAAGGAAACCCAGCAAGAAAACATGTAAAATCCAGGCAGGGAATATCAGCGACGTGACTCCCTGCAAGAGCAGCGCTAACGCTCCACCAAAGTGTCACCCCCATTTGTGTAATTATTAACAGTATTCATTATTTAAATGAAATTACCGATTTATCTGTAAAATGTAACATACATACTTTAATGCATTTAATCATGAAAGTGATATCAAGTGTAAATCTAAGGATTCTAAATGTGCAGAGAATTGGAATACCATACATTTAATGTGCGCAGTGTGGCGATTTATTGCTGGCGACCAGACTAAGCCCTAGAAAAAAAGACGGCACAGAAGACTGTATGTGAGACTTTTAAAATGTATTGTGTCATTATGATCGGGAATATGCAACGCTTGAATATAAAAGCACCACAATTACATCTGTATGCTGGCATTTTGTTTCACCACATCGAACCATTCATCAAACATCGAAACGCATGCACACCAATCTCGTAGGATCCACAAAGCGGCTTTCTGTCACATGTAGATTGTAAACAGAGACTCTGACGTCACACTCCAACTTTTAACACATTGCGCCCCTGACTTTTTGCTAGTACTGCAACTCGCGCATACGTCGCATTAATTTCTGAGGACCTGCTCAGAGGACACATCAAATGAATGCTGATAACGCATGGCGGCCATGATGCAGGCGCGTATGCGTTCTGAGCGTGAAGTATAAACGAGCCCTAACACTACTGGAAACTCTTTAAAAAACATTTACTGTTTTATTTATGTGAAATATTTCATGTCTTACGCACCCATCTTTCAAAAATGTCATTGCTGGGACAGGGTTGATAAGCTCCAGTTTGCTAACTGTCCAGCTTGGTCTGTAGACGCATTCCTCTGGAAGTTTGATTGGAGGCAGGCACTGACTAGGTAGAGTTTTCAGAGGTGCAAACATAGAGCAGCCCACCAGGGCTTGACAGGTCTCGGGTTTATACACAAAAGAGAAATCCTGAAAGAAAAAGAAATAAGTTTAATGGGAAAAATACAATGATAATTAATGGAATACTGCTTAATTTAGTCTCAAGAATCTTTGTCTTGGCCATATGACAGAAACAACAAGCTCACTATAATCCCTATGCAATTCAGACAGTGGAGACAGAGTGCAAGTCTTGATTCAAGTACTGCACATCACGGCCAAAAATGTTTTGGTTAGTGATCCGCCCAGATTAAACACTATGAGAACAGGTTCTCTATCGTGTACACAAAATGTGTTGTTACCTTAATCTCCGATGGTTTTGGACTACAAAATCCTTCTTCAATCTCAATTTTAAACTGGCCACCTAATGTTGAATTGCCATCTAGGACCGTTATTCCAGATGCACTATCCATACTGCCATAATCCTTGTTGTTCATGTTCATTGGTGAGTAGCCCATGATGTGCTGTTCCAGTGATGGAGGAGTTGGAAACATTTGATGAAGGTCAGCAGAACCTAGTAATGGAAAAGTAAAGACTTTTTTTGTAATACTCTGACACATGCCACTTAATCCTTCATAGTAACATTAGCCTAATGTTACTCGAATGTTTACTTCTTTTGTAAGTCGCTTTGGTTAGTGTCTGCTAAGCAAATA
Organism: Polypterus bichir lapradei; assembly: GCA_026402145.1. Classification (NCBI taxonomy): domain Eukaryota; kingdom Metazoa; phylum Chordata; class Cladistia; order Polypteriformes; family Polypteridae; genus Polypterus; species Polypterus bichir. The sequence goes on from JANRMT010062814.1 coordinate 72,685,470, forward strand.
AATGTCAATACCGTATTTTTCGCTCCATAAGGAAATGTCTGTGCGTCTTATGGAGCAAATACTGCGTCACAGACCTTGATGTATATTTCCTAACAAAAGTCGACATCCAGGGGTAGAGGGCGACAAAACTCACCATTATATTACAGGCATTCACTCTCTGCTTGGAGGAATGTTAGACACATTGATTCAGCATCTAATCCTTGCATGTGCGCGAGTGAAGAAATGTAAACAAAGACAAGATGGCATCAACATCTCATGAGGGAGTGAATATATATACATATACACACACACACACACACACACATACATACATACACACATACACACATACATACATACATACATACATACATACATACATACATACATACATACATACACACACACATACATATATATCTATAATGTCTTTAATTTAATATTGTTCTTTATGTATGCTGCTGCTGGAGTATGTGAATTTCCTCTTGGGATTAATAAAGTATCTATCTATCTATCTAATGGTAATTACTATTAATCTTGCAATTTACTGAAAATGAAATTCTTTCTTGGGGGGGGGGGGGGAAAGAAGAAAGAAAAAGTCCAAATATACCTGAACTGCCTGTGCTCCAATTGTAAAAACAAAAGAAATGTAACCAAATATATCTTAAATGCTGTAATTCTCCTTTGGATAAAGGCATCAGCCTGACAATGATAAAGTTATGAAAAAATAACCAACTTGTGTCTCCTTGAAAACATGAAACATGTTACTAGTTTAGAAAGATTGCTGTGCGATACATTTTATATTAAGAATGCTGTAAAGAATTAGAGAACCAAAATCTTACTTATACAAGGGATGGGATCCAGTGCTGCTGGTTTAGATTCTTTTATGTTGAATTTATCTTCCACACCATTTACAACTCTTCTGGAACCAGGCTGCCAAAAAAAAACAGAACACAAAAAAGGGCTTATTTTCAGAGAAATAAATATGTAAGTTTAATGTAAACTTTTGTGACGAGTGGGCATTGACAGATGAATAGTTTGGAAGACCCAAAGAGCTATGACAAGCAGATAACCCTGCGCAGAGGCATGGAACAGAACCTATTTAAAACATCTGTAGTGTATCTAGAACCTGTAGGCCAACAACTGTGGTCAGGAAAGCCGTTTGGAAAAAGTGTGGCCTTAGTCTTTTTTAAGAGTATGAAAATTACAGTTTACCTGCTTAGGTATGGTAGGAGATGCACCATTTCATCAAGAGAGTGCAAACATTAACCACAAATGTTGCTCAGAGATGGAACGAACACTCTGATGAACATATACTTCTTTGAGTAGTAAGTGCTAGAAGCAATGTTTGGGCCTGAATTAATCTCTATTGATAAGGTCAGTGGGGTAATTAGAAAGCGCCATTGTTTCTAACATGTTTCCATTAATTTTGTGTAGAAGGTAGAACGTTGAGATTCTGCTTCACAACCTTTAGCTCCTGGAACAGTCCCTATGCAATCGCTGAACCTCAGACACAGAAGCAACAATGTGGATTCCTACTTCACTGTGGAACCATGAACCAACTTTGATCTTATGCAGCTGTGCCAAGGAGTTTGTTAATCCTGTCTGAATGTACTCTGAGGACTTAAAAGATTTCACTGTATACACTGTGCAATTATGTGGGATGTAGGGCAGATAGGAGTTGTGCTTGCATACTTGTCATTAACTTAAAATTGTTTAATGTGGATGTTACTGTAGATGTATTCCTTCTTCTGTACATGATTTTAAAGAATATTGAGGCATAGAGAATGTGTGGAAAGTATTCAGTTTGAGAACTTAAGGACTGCATCTTTGCTGTGTGCAAATGACAATGTCCTCTTGGCATTAGTCTGTAATCCCTTATGCACACTTGCATGGTTCTCAGCTGACCTGGATATATCTTGGAAGATAATTACCACCATCATATTAATCTCTCAGTAAATCTTTGTTCCTGTATGTAAGTGGCAAGCACATGCACAGAGTAGTGGAGTACCTTTACCATGAGTTATTATTAACAAGTGTAAGATTTCAAATAAGTGCAGTGCCAGCAGTTCTGTAATGTAATTGAGTGCACGGGAGGCTACTGACTACAATTATAAGCAACAAAAAGAACATTGCTGTAGCAGCTCAACAACGTGGGAAGAATGAAGCAAATGGTTGCTTTTCTGAATCAACAAAAATTAGATGAGGTGGTCTAAGTATGATGCAGGATGCCTGTATGTACTATTGTGTAAAAATTACTCAGACAATATCCAGTAATTGGGGAAGGGAACTTCTGTCCCTCAAAACTGATCTGGAAGCATTTCAGAATTCTACAGGAGAAAATACAAGAAATTAGGGATAAGGTAAAAGATTTGTCCATCTCAACATATTGCTGCTACAAGTCTCATCAGGGTAAATGCAAGAACTTTAGATAAATCTATTTGCCAAGCATGAAAACAAACTATTAGTTAGCAAATAGTACCAAAAACGGTTTCAGCAAACAAGGTATGTTAAAATCCAAGAAATGCGGTAAACGTTTTATATTAAGAATCAACAGCGTGTGCATGTTTACAAGGAAATCTAGACTTATTAATGTTAAATTACAGCAACTCAAAATAGGCACATTTAACGTTTGTCTTATTCCCAGTAAACTCTGTTAAATACCGAAAGGTCACGTGAACCGCTCTGTGCCTCCAGAATGTGTACTAGCATGACACAAACTCTCCAGAATTTACTCCATGTTTTATGTTAATTTAAGTATTTGGTTGTTAAACACTGGGAGCTGTGGTTTAAGATGTTCAAACAGGAGATGAAATGCTGGAGATAAAATCTCTTTTTTCTGGTTTTCCCAACTCACTGTATGTGTGCTCACTCGCTGTGTGTGGGGAAGGCACAAAATAGCTAATAAGGTAGCATGATTCTGCCTTCTTATATTTGTTTCAGCTATTTCAATCCAACACGTGAAAAACGGAAATAAAGTAAAAGAATTTGTGGACCCAATTAACTTTACTCAGCTAGACAAGACCTATTTACTCTGTCTCTGTGACTCTCTCTCTCTCTCTCTCCGTGTTAGGGCAGTTAGAAAGAGGCTAATATAGTAGCTTGATTTAGCCCAGCTTCTACAACCAGTTTATTATAGTCACAATTTTTCCAACTACAGGAATCTGGGCAACTACTGAACACACAAAGCTTAAGTGAAAGGGAACAGGAAAACTAAGATGAAAGGATTAGTAAACATCATATATACAATGATCAATGAAAAATTGAGGAAAAAAAGGAAAACTTTATAACCGAGTTCTGAGGCATAATGAAAACTTTGCTTAAACTGGTCTTTAATCAATGCCTATTATTTTGGTGCAACTGCAAGAACACAAACTTAAAACTTGAGAGACTGCACTTTGGAAACACTTACTGCCAGATCATCTTCGTCAGAATTAAACAGATTGTCCAAGTCATTGATGGAAACTGCCAAATCAGTTTCATGAATCAGGCTAGTTGAAGACATACGGCTGTGAGCTGCTGCACTCTGGCCATCTACAAAAAACAAAAACAAAAAAAAACAAAAAAACAAAACACATTTACTGTGTATCAGTATTACTATGTCTTAATATTAAACTCATCCAGTATGGACAAAAATATGGAAAATCAACCCCAGAAATCCTTTAACCAGATTTCAGTTCACTCAAATACTAAGGGCTCTGAACAGATTGTCACAAAGCATTTATGAACACTGCCAAACAATTTAGTGGACTTAAGGAGATGTATACATATACAGTTGTGCTTAAAAGTTTGTGAACCTCTCAGAATTTTCTATATGGATGCATAAATATGACCTAAAACATCATCAGATTTTCACTCAAGTCCTAAAAGTAGATAAAGAGAAACTATTTAAACAAATGAGACAAAAATATTATACTTGGTCATTTATTTATTGAGTAAAATTATCGAATATTACATATTTATGAGTGGCAAAAGTATGCAAACCTCTAGGATTAGCAGTTAGTTTGAAGGTGAAATTAGAGTCAGGTGTTTTCAATCAATGGGATGACAATCAGGTGTGAGTGGGCACCCTGTGTTATTTAAAGAACAGGGATCTATCAAAGTCTACTTTTCACAAAACGTTTGTGGAAGTGTATCATGGCACGAACAAAGGAGATTTCTGAGGACCTCAGAAAAAGAGTTGTTGATGCTCATCAGGCTGGAAAAGGTTACAAAACCATCTCTAAAAAGAGTTTGGACTCCACCAATCCACAGTCAGACAGACTGTATATAAATGGAGGAAATTTAAGACCACTGTTACCCTCCCCAGGAGTGGTTGACCAACAAAGATCATTCCAAGAGCAAGGCGTGTAATAGTCGACGAGGTAACAAAGGACCCCAGGGTAACTTCTAAGCAACTGAAGGCCTCTCTCACATTGAGAAAGCCACTGCTCTCCAAAAAAAAACCATTTGCTGCTCGTCTGCAGTTTGCTAAAGATCACGTGGACAAACCAGAAGGCTATTGGAAGAATGTTTTGTGGACAGATGAGACCAAGATAGAACTTTTTGGTTTAAATGAAAAGTGTTATGTTTGGATAAAGGAAAACACTGCATTCCAGCATAAGAACCTTATCCCATCTGTGAAACATGGTGGTGGTAGTATCATGGTTTGGACCTGTTTTGCTGCATCTGGGCCAGGATGGCTTGCCTTCATTGATGGAACAATGAATTCTGAATTATATCAGAGAATTCTAAAGGAAAATGTCAGGACATCTGTCCATGAACTGAATCTCAAGAGAAAGTGGGTCATGCAGCAAGACAATGACCCTAAGCACACAAGTCGTTCTACCAAATAATGGGTAAACAAGAATAAAGTTAATGTTTTGGAATGGCCAAGTCGAAGTACTGACCTTAATCCAATCGAAATGTTGTGGAAGGACCTGAAGCGAGCAGTT
>JANRMT010062814.1:72695382-72708781 GCA_026402145.1 Polypterus bichir lapradei
AAGAATAAGAAATCAGGAAGGGGGCAAATAGTTTTTCACACCACTGTGTGTGTGTGTGTGTGTGTGTGTGATATATATATATATATATATACACACACACATACACATACAGTCACACACACTCTTAATTACTTATTCTTTTTTTAAAAAATCCAGCCAAAAGACAATCAAAAACATCACACAAATTCTTAAAAGCAATCTCAAACCTGTCTTTGATGATGGATTGAAAAGTGACATGGCATCCTCTCCATCAGCAGCCATGGAGTTTCCCGTAGAACCATCTTCAGCCTAAATGAAAACACAAAAACATTCATAAACGTTACATATTTTAATATCACCAATATAACCTACTTCCTCTTTAAATAAATAGATCTAAATATTGCAGAGTAAAACAACAAATTAAACAAAAAGAGAGCTAGATTCCCCCAAATACTGAAGCACCAATTACGCATGTATATAATCCAATGTTAAATCCTATCTATTATGGGTTTTAAACATACTCTCATTTAATTACTTTGATATACAAATTCAATGAACAAATGTCTATGAAAAAGTGGATTCAGGTATATATACATTTTCTAAATCGTCCGTATCTAGTAGTGTGGACATGCTATTAAAACTAGGATTATGACTACGGCAGGAGGTACTTTTGACTATTCATTTTTAAAAGTATCTGGGCTATCAGTGAATAGGCTGCCCAATATATATTTTTAAGAAATTTATTTAGTCAAGTATGTGTGTGAATATATATTATACAGGATATAAATAATATATCGTACTGATATGCATGCATAAGCTACACAGATATATACATGTGCATATAAGTACACATTTCTATTTTTTCACATATTATAGACCATGCACTTAGTAATTACAGGTATATTTATTGATTGTTTATTTCCCATCACAAAAAAAAAAACTTTAGGGAAATGTACCAACTGTCATCTTTTATATGTGGATTTCTATAATTATTTAACTTAATTCTTCTAGATATTACAGATTGTCCAATCATTTGTGTCTCAAGTCAAGTCAGGGAGCATGCACTGGTACAGTGCATTGCCACACCCACTACATGACGAAACAACTCGGGATCCTGGTTTGTGTCTGATGAACAGAATTTTTAGGAAGATGTTACCTAGGATTTTAATACTGTCAAGTGTTTCCATGTTGTTATGTCTGTGTGGGGGGAAAAAAGGGGGGCAGCAAGATGACTTTTACCATCTCTCTCTCTCTAGCAGAGAATTACTTTGTTGAAAACTTGCAAAGCCAGCAAAAGTCAATCATGCTGAAAAAAAAATGCTATAGTGGGCCAGCTACCTATTTCTATTTCTTACAGCACAGTTGTAGTCTTGAGAGTCTCTTAACTGTGCCTAAGAGTATTAAGTCAAATGATAAGAGTTACTATAAGATGCAGAGTCATTTGAAGAGAACACCTAGGTCTGGAAATGATTCCAGGCTCTAACTAGGGTATAAAGGTCATATCGAATCAAATTCCCTTTGAATCTGGATTCAGCAGGAGGCTCAAAATAAAGGCTCTTATCGTCACGTTGATAAGTGCTACCACTGATGCTCTGAGACAGAAATGAAGATGCTTTGAAACTCTGTTTTGATTTCATCAAAGACAGGAAAACAACCACATCAGTTACTTTGAACACCATAACCTTTGGTTGACTGGCTGCTGCATTTCGGCTTTGTGACTTTGCATTTTTGCTATATTTGTTTCTGACTATACTCATCCTACTTTCTGAATATCTTTGGAATAAAATAGATTTGAACTCACAAAGCAAGTACTAAGTTTAAACATAAACAATGAACAAGATTATAAAATTACGATAAACCAAAACTGTTCTAGTATGTACACACTCCAGGTATCCTTGGTTTACCACTTAACAGGTCACAAAGTGGGGAAATATCAAACAACAAAAGGATTAAATTACAGTCTAAATCAAATATGCCAAGTATTAACAAATGTGACTTTACATCACCATCATTACAGAACTGACAAAGATTTTGTAGCTCTTTCAAGATGTGTAACATTTCCTGTTTTAATGGGGGTGGGTACAATGCAATGTGTAAACTACAAAAACATTAAAAAGGTATGCTGGATATGGCGTTAATTAGATAGGTCTAAAATACTTAAACTTTTAAAAGTTGTGTTCAACGCATAGATTAAAGTTTCAATCTAGGACTAAATGTGAAAAACACATTATCAACACATGATCACTTCAAATGGATCAACTATCTCCTACAGACCTACAAAGCTGTTAATTTCCACAATTGTATAAAATCACTGCATACCAACTTACTAGGTGACTGAAATCCTCCGATTCTAACCTTCCATCTTTGCTTTTGAAACTCTTGGTGAAAATATATTTGGCTTAGTAAACCCTACTTAGAGATTTTTCCCTAGGTCTGTTCATGCTACATCACTGGACTCATTCAAGCCTTGCTTAAAAATACAATGCTTTTCGAATTAAATGCAATTTCTCTTGCCTGTTAACTGTATTCTGTAATTTATAATTTCAGAAACAACTATATTGATCCTATTTTAGCTATGCTGTCATTTCTTGTTCTCCAATTTACTAATCAGTTTGTCTTTTCTTATTTATACTTAAAGTTTGTTTCTTGTCAGTTTAAATAAAAAACGTCAATGGTAACTTATTTGGAAAAAAAAAAAACAAAAAGCAGACATGTGCTCAACTGTATTCACTGACCTTGTGCTTTTTTCCCACTTCTCTTTCACCTCCTTGCTTTTCTCTCTTATCGGAAAAAATAAATTCTACATCACCATCAACAAATGCATAGGGGTCAACTTCTGGCTCGTGGCCAGAAGAAAGATACTGGTTTTGCCTCTGGATATACTTCTGAGTTAACTCTTCAGACACTTTCAGAGGCTTATTAGAAAAAGCCATCAACCTGTGAAGAATTAAAGGACATGACTTTTAATCAGAAATCATAAAAAAATGTACTTCAAAATGATCAGTTGATGTGGAAGTTTGGAAACAATAATTAAATACATTTCACTTTGAAATGATTTGTAGTTGGATGTGTCTGCTGCTCAGTGTGCAAGGATATGCACAGACTCCCAGTGTCCCTGAACTAAATACAGCAGTCAGAAAATAGACAGTTGACTGGACATTTATCATAACACAAGATGATAAATACACAGCTTCCATTTCATTACTACAACTGTGTATGATGCTTTATTAAAAAGTGAATAACTTCGCCACTTATTCAGATGACAGTTGATAAGTCATAAGATTGCATTCTGAATGCATATACAAATTGTCACAATAACGTCTATAATATAATAAAAATGTCAATTAAATAATTCTGCAATTAGGATGTTTTAAAAATCAAATTAATTTAGAGTTGCAAGCAATCAACAAAAACAACATTCAGTTAACCATTCAGTTAGACATACTGTACTTAGTGAATACATAAATCATATGGAAAGTTTCTAAAAAATTCACTCACTCAGTTACAGATGTACAATCCTGTCCACAAGATGTTATAGGATCATCCCTCAGCTTATCAGTGGGAAGCTGTGGTGTTGGAAAATCTGGATCTTTTTTGCGAGGAAGCACAAAAAACTTCCAAGGTGAGTCCACATTGTCATCATCAGGAACGACAGCAGACCCCATGTAGGTGGTAGGTTCCAGAATCTCTGAGAAAGCTGGAGGGAAAGGCTGGCTAACAGAATCCACATTCTGATCAAGAACACCTTTCTGAGACACCTCTGTACTTGCTTGGTAAAAGTGTTGACTGGGAGGAGTAGCAGGATTTTTAATTGCCTCACCCCCTTCTTCACTACGATCACAAGGGTGGGGGCTCAGCGGTGGCGGAGGAGGCGAGTTTACAATTTCTGTATTGCCGTGGAGCTGCGGGGCCTTAGCCATGTTGACAACATCAGTAGGCCGCACATTTGAAAATCTTGAACGACCATCCTGCGTTCGGATGTTTAAGCGTTGACTGTTGGCATCAGGATCCATGGAAACATCATCACAGACAGAAGTGCGATGGTGAAAGGGGGTAAGAGGCCTTTTCTGCTGTTTTTCCCCTTTTTCTGGCTTTTCACTAGTTTTGTGCTTTACAGGCTGCTGCAGTGTCTGACCACTTGGCTGTGGCTGACCTGGAGGTCCTGTGGATCTTTGCTTCATGTTTTTATGCCTAAAACAACAAAACAGAAAATCAGATTTTAACAGAAGAGCTGAAAAACTTAGATAGACAAGTTATCCTATGACCAGAAAACCTAAGCAATAAAAATGACATACACATTTTCTGTAACTATTTAAATATTGAATGGGTTGGACCTTGATAAAAACCTTTTATATGAAAACCACAACCTCCTACCTTGAACAATTGCACCCAGATCTCTGTGTGGGCTCTACAAACTCCCAGGCTCCAATTTTATCAAGTACTTCCTCCTCACAGACCCCATTTGTTGATGTTGAGAATTTACGCCTTATAAAATAAAAAGCACCACAAAAATTATACATTTTTCTTATAATAAAATGCTTTGGAGTTACAAACCCCGAGTAATTTTTATTACTCTTTAATTTAATATTTTTTTTTATATCAGTATACTGCTGCTGGATTATGTGAATTTCCCCTTGGGATTAAGTATCTATCTATCTAATTAACCATAGTTGTCTCCATTAAAGAACTAATGTTTTTGCAAACAAAAAACAAAGACAGAAACAACTTCTAAGTACAATATATGCAAAAATTATTTTTTATTAAGTTATGAACATATAACAAAGCATAAGATAATAAAGGAGAGCTGATTGCAGATATAGAGTATATGAATGGTTTGGAAAACCACATCAAAAGGCAAAATATAGAGCCTGAGCTTGTATGTCTGATAAAGAACAACTCCTCAAGGAAAAAGGATATTAACCGTCCATAAATTTTAATGAAGGCTAAGAAGTGACAACTTTAACACTAGAATTACCAGAGCCTACGAAAAAACTCTACGAAAATAACATTCGACATTTTGAAGAAATCATTTTATGACACGATTTACCTTTATTTACTTACTTCCTAAAGCCTAAAGTCACAAGTAGTGTGCAGAGGGCATGTTCAAAAAATACATGTGTAATGCCACGAAAAGTGCCTGCTGACACTTTAGTATGCAAGCAATGGTATGTGCATTCTTGCTTCGATATAGAAGGGAGCTGAGTTTACCTCTGTTACAGTGCGTCTATGTGAAAACAGCAGTGTCAGATGCGGGGGTGGGGTGTTTGGGATCGTGAACGCGGCTGAGATAATAAAACTGACAAAAAAAAAAAAAAAACCAAAGCTAACCTTTACAAGTATCATAAATTACATCGGCTGTTACAGACTGAAATCAAATGTATGTTTTTATTCTAAAATAGTAAGACTAAGAGCAGTTTACTTCTCAAAACGGAGTGGTGCAGGATCGAACTCGCGACCTTTTGATTCCCAGTCGGCAGCTGATTCTATTGCGCCATGGAGGTAGTAATAATAAACAGGAGTCAATGTCGCATGTTAAGGCGGCTTTTTGTTTCTGCAGTTATATTTTTGAATAAAAGTGCAATTGTTGTGTTAGATTTGTAGCTTTTGTGAAAGTATTTGTTTGATACATTATATAGTTTATGCCTACATTTTGTCATCTACTACTAGAATATAAAAAACGTTTCTGTTTTAACAATGTGTTTACACAGATTACTGTAGAAATGGAACAGACATGAAATGCGTGTGTTCCAAACAACGATCTATTATTTCCAGTCTAAAACTCCACTTCACTCCCAGAAAATCAATCAAGGCATGAGCTGGGAGAAGTTTGTGCACGTTCTAAGTCGGTGGGGGGATGGAATAGCCGGCTGCTTGCAGCCTGATTTTATCAGCACATTTAGATGACAAAAGACGCTGGTGGAGAGCTGTGAACGATTTTAAGAAGTGATTTAAGGTGGGACAGATTTACGAGTTTTTTTCGCAGGCTCTGGCAATTCTAGTGTTAATCAATTTTCCATTTGTAAGATCAGAAATAAAGAAGCATGAAAAAGGAAAATCTGAATCATGTTTATTACATTCTTTTACGAAGTGAGTAAATCCAGAATATTTAAAAACAGGGTCCTAATGAACATGTGTACAGGTTATGTTTAAGAACCACTATTACCAAATAATTATTGAATTGATTGCAATGTCAAGCAAAATGTGCAGTAGTGTTCAAGTAACATTCAAAAACAACAGGAGGATAGAGTACAACTATAAGTACATGAATCAACATAAATTTCAGGGGAAGTTTGCAAAATGCCTAAAGCATAAAAATGGTACACAAAAAGCAATTCCAATTTGAAATCAGTATTTATATGACCATTTTTTTATACACAATATGTAAAAGTAAAATAGAAATGTAGAAAACTGAAATTAAATCAGAAGCCCTAATAAACTTGTGATCACTATAAAAACATTGATAGACAAAAACTGTCAAATTTCACAGTTTTAATAATGGAAAATTGATGTACAGAAATTAAACATTTTTAGTAACAACTTAAATGCATTTGTTTCTCCACTATTTTGTTACTTTTTATTTAAAACCAAAAACTGGTAAGGCCATTCATACTGGAAACATCTTACAATAGATATTTTTGCTGTTGATATAGGATATACTGCTTCTCTGTATCTGCATGAGTTATGTGTTTAACACTAAACAGTATGTAAACTGAGTTACTATCAGCGTTATGACAGTATTTGATTAAAGCATTCTTAAAAATAATCAGAAAATAAAGAGTTACTTACTTGTGTGTTCGGTTAACATTGCACTCTTGCCACACCCTGTCCACCACCTGACTTGCAAGCTTTCTAGGAATCTTCCCACCATGGTGACTGGTGCTGTCAGAATTGAAGCCATCCGCTACCGATGAAAATTTTACCCACTTCTGGGCAGACTGAGTATCCACTGTAAAAATTTGTTATGGGTCATGTGTGTAAGTAAACCTCATACTTAAAGAACAAATATATTTATGAACAACTTGGGGAAAAAAAAACAACCATCAAAAGATAACCATGTCCTTTTTTCTCTAATATTAACTATGAAAAGGAAACGACAAACCATAAACATGTAAGAAATAATCTAGAAAGCATTTGAATAAAATAGAGATTCGGTTAACTTAAATGCTGGCACATCTTAAAAAACATTTAGAATCAACTGGACTTGCTAACATGATCAGAAAGAAAAGCACTCAAAGTCAAACAGAAAGGTAGTGAAGTAACTGAAAAATATTTTAAAAGAATAAATTAAGAAAATTCTTGAGACAACAACTATTAAGCACAGGTGCATAATTTAGCCCAGCACCTATGGTTCAGAGTTCCTTAAATGCATTAATTTAAAGATGCTTGAGAGCATAGTTAGCATGGTACAGTCTCTGAATGTAAATTAAAAAAACAGGCAACTGTGCCATCCGACACAAAGTGATTTTCACCTCTGGTAAGAATTATTTATTGTACAAGGGTATAGATAACGTATTTTTACATTTGATAAGTTCTTACTGTAGCTTCTTATGTTTCTTTCGGCATACTGTACATATCCTGAAAGTATAGACAAACTAAATACTTGCGTATTTCCTCCAATTCAAATAAATATGTCACAAATAAGGTGAAAATTCAAATAGAATCCATAATGAACATTATTTTGATTGTGTTCAGAGAATGACTTAGCAAGCTGTACAGTGCTATAATTTCACTGCATAGAAATTCAACATATTTTGGTACAGTTCAGGGTGAAATAAATACAGTCCTCAAAAAATTTAATGGAACACTTAAATCACATATTAGATCTCGATGAATTAAATATTCAAGTGGAAAATCTTTACTGAGTAGTAGAACAAAATGTAACAACAGTCAGTCGAAACCAAAATCGTCATCCAATTGAGGGTTGGATTCAACATCACACTGATAATCAAAGTTCAAAATTTGAATCACAGGCTGATCTAACTGCATTAATTTTATCATGACAACTCATATTGTGACTCAGTAGTGTATATGGCAACCACTTGTTTGTATGCACTCTCGACAACATCTGGGCAAGGTCCTAATGAGATGGCAGTCCGTGGCGCTACTTGGCAGCAATGGATGCATTGATACATAACAGCCCAGAGGATCTCAGTTGGATACAGGTTTCTAGGAACATATGGGTCAGTCAATGGCATCAATGCCTTAGTCATCCAGGAACTACCTACATATTCTGTCCACATGATGCTGGGCACTATCCTGCACCAGGAGGAACCCAAGGCACATTGCACCAGTGTAAGTTCTGACAATGGCTTGGAGGATTTCATCATGGTACCTACAGTAGTCAAGGTATTGTTGCCTAGCATGTGGAGGTCTGTGCGACCTTCCAAGGTTATGTCCCCCCCAGACAATCACAGAAACATTGCTAAACATGTCATGCTGGAGGATGTTGCAGGCTGCATAACTTTCACCACGGAGTCTCCAGACTCTTTCACATCTGTCAGTGTGAATCTGCTCTCATCTGTGAAGAAAACTGGGTGCCAATGGCAGAGCTGATAATTGTGGTATTCTCTAGCAAATGCCAATCGAGCTGCATGGTGATGGACTGTGAACACAAATCCCACTAGAGGGTGAGGGCCCTCATACCACTCTCATGGAGCCAGTTTCTGATTTTCTGGTCAGAAATATGCACACCAGTAGCCAGCTGGAGGTCATTTTGTATTACTCTGGCAGTGCTTCTCCTGTTCCTCTTTGCATAAAGGAGCAGATACCACTCCTTGCTGCTGGATTGATGTTCTTCTTCAGCCCTGTCCCGCTCTCCTTGTGAATCTCATTCATAATCACTTATGATTCTCAACTAGACAGATTAATATCCCTGAAGCTTAACTGACTTGGTGTTAGATTATTATGATTCGGTGTTTCCCTCATTTTTTTGAGCAGTGTATGCTAGGACACAAGCTAATCTGTGAAAATAAACTAAACACCGAAAAAGGTAAAAATCTACAGTGGATCAAATTGATCAACTTCAAACTTAAGGAAACTGTGTGGAATATTATGTATTAGACAAGAGGTCTGCATTGCTGTATGGCCTACAACTTAACTTTTTGCTGTGTGAGACTAACAGAGTAGTGAGCAGTTACTGGCAAGCTGACTTTATTCCTATGGTCATGAGTGGATGGTCAGAGTGCAGATGTACTTTGGAGAAAATACTTGAAAAATATACACATACACACAAAATATATATAAAGAAGTTACTTTACAATTACAATTTATCATTGATGTTATAAGAAATATAGATTTGCAGTTAAAAGTGCATACAGTCAGAACAGAAAATGCACGTATCTATCCCATGATAGGCAAAATTACTGTACTCAAACATCTGCTACCCACTGAAGCACACAATCCAACATTTCAATCCTACTATCATTTACAAAGTAAAAAATTCCCCCGCTCTTTACTTGGTTTGGCCTTAGAGGCCAAAAAGCAAGTATTAGATTTACTTTTTCTTGCATGCCTTCTAGTAGTACTGCAAAAATCAATAAATCGGTTCTGATGGCCGCTGCAGTATCTATTGTTTTAAAATGTGATTAAAAGCAGTCAACTGCTCACACAACCTGTAGAGGACATTAGCCACTGAAGGTTTTAGCATCTTTTCTATTATAATCATCACATCAGGTGGTATCTATGCATAGAATCCCATATATCACATCACCAGGGAAAAGAAATTATAAAAGAGGCCAATGGTGGTTGACCATGACAAAGGAAGAAGAAAGATCTAGCAGAATAAGGACAGATGACATGCTGGTAGCTCAAGCCCATTGTAACATTTCTACAATCTTAAGTACAGCTGTCTCAGAGGACTAGTCCCACTGAATTACATGACTGATCAGCCTCAAGCAACAGTTGAAAGTTGCCAGAAATTGCTAAAAGTTGCCAATCTGTTATGTAACAGTATAAAGATTCATTGACCATTTTATAATGATTTTTATTTTGTTTTGCAACACATTAAGTATTGGAATTCAATTCTGCAAACTTTTGTTTGACTGAAATTGAAATTATATTCCAATAGTTAAAAAATGTATTAAATTATAAAAGTAAGTTAACTCATTGTGGAAAAGGATTTCAAGTAACCTCAGCAGTTGTGTCACACAATAAGACTGCAAAAACTTGTTATAGTACAAGCTATATGATCTTAGTACTAAGCGGTATCTTGACATCTTAGCTCTTACATATGGCAGTGAAGCAACAAATGTAATTAGTAAGAAAACAAACTATCAATATTTTCCCTCACCTATAGTGAATAGTGTTCGTTAAAGATCATTTTTATAACTGAATGTTGAAATAGCCCTACATTTTACCCTTAACCACACAACTGGATAGGTTTAAATTTAGTACTATGTTGAACAACCCAGCTACTTTTAGGCGGCTTTACACATGCTACATTAACAAGATGAACTGACAGAGTAAACTTAGTGGCTTTAAAATTGAAGAACCATGCGCCAATACTTTATCTTTACACTTAAAATTGGATGAAGTACTGTATGGTAATCTTTGTAATAGTTTCCATTAGGAATGCAACAAACATCATTACAGAATAAAAGATGCAATTGCATGACTCTAATGGCAGCAACAATTTTAGCTAATTAAATAGCTTTTTATGGTGAAGATGACTTTATTTTACAAATTAATTCTTCATGAGGCATTAGGGAAAGACGGAGTACAGTGAATTAAATGCTGCCAAAAATGGCTTTTCTTGTAAAAACCTGCTCTTCAGAACTACTGCACATTCTGAATTGCCATCTGAAATGCTGACACCTTTATTGTTTACCACTTCACAGATGGACTGTAGAAGTATCTCGAGCACTCAATCAAGGACTTCACAATGATTTTACTCTACTCAGTTCACTCATAAGGTGCCAATTCCAACCTGTTGTTGGATTCCTAGACAAAAAGGCAGGCAGTGCAGTGTGCTGACATGCAATTGGACTACAAACCATAATATTACCAGTCTGAAACCACAGTGGCCATTCACTTAACTGGCCTGATTTCAAACTATAAATACTTTGAACAAACAGTTCTAATAAGCATATGTATATTTTTAAAATGCCTCAAAATCATATGCTATAGGAAAAGCTAATTTATTTAAACATCTTACTTTGTTACATTTTTAAACACAATCAATATACTTAAAATAACTATTACTTAATTTTGAATTTTTGATTTGAAGTGGTGGTAAATATAACTGAAAAAATTGAACACTGTAAAACAAACACCTAATGACAAATGTCAAAACAATGTCCAAAGTAATAGAAAGAACAATTTAACAATAAACTGGTAACACTTTATTATTAGGTACAACCTATAACACATCTATTAGTTATGCTGCTGTGTAACAAGACAAGAACAAAGGCTTCTTTTGGTCTTAATATTTACAAAGAATCAATACAATGGGTATTTATCTCTATTCAAGGTCGCATACTAAAATAATTTCAATTTGGTTGCTTAGCTGGATGATGCATGTCTCAATATTGCATACTATGGATGTGACGATTTACTCTGTTTACGATTTGGATCGATTCATGAAACTGGGTTCACAATTCGATCTTGCATGATTTTTAAACAAAATCAGTTTATGTGACGGAAAGCCTAGTAATTTCTTTTTGCTGTGAATACAACTGTAACTGTGGGGCTCCGGTACCAAAAAGCGACAACCCCTCTCAGTCAACCAAACAAACGACTAACACGTGTTACACCCAAGCCTGCCTGGGTAGCCAAATTCAGAGATATCACAAAGAACCTGATATGAAGGCAAAACCCAGCCTCTCTGACTGGTACATCCATGTAACATAACATTTATTTATTCGGCTGATGATTTTAAATAAATCAACTTACAACATCTGAGACAATTGGTTACATTTCTTTTTATTTTGTTTTTTCAGTTGGAGCACATGGGGATGAAGTGACTTGGTCAGGGTCACACAGTGTCAGTGGTGGTATATGAACCCAGATCCTTATGGTTTGAAGTCTAACGCCTTAACCACTGCACCACACTGCTTGCCTTGCATGAATTATCATTAACAACAGTGATGCTACAATTAGCCTTTTCAAGCTCCCACTCCAAAACAATCTATTTCAGCACCTCAGCAATGTTGCATACACAGTGGGCTTCAAAAATAGGCAGAGTTTAAAGCACAAAACTTTCCATTTCCAGGTTGTTAGTGATAGCATGGGCTGTGATTGTGACTTTAATTTGATTTTATGCTGGAGACCCAGCCGTTTGTGGTTATTGAGACACTCTCTGCATCTTTCAGGGATTCCTTTACACTCATCTTAGCCTTGCTGTATGGGGCTGGCAATACAGTGCCACTAAAGTGCAGGCATGAGGGAATGCTGTACTTCAGCTCTAGCGTGTTCACAAGCAGTTGAAACCCCTCATTCTCAAAGACTGAAAACAGCCTCATGTCCTTTGCAATAAAAAAACACCAATACATTTTATTTCTTCTTTGGTCCTTGCATTTAACTGTGGAAATGGTGCTTCAAATACATTTACCAAAGATGCCTCTTTGTAGGTGGCGATTTGTATTTGTCACTGTGATGATGCTGTACATGGTTCAGCATGTTCGTAGTGTTTGCTGTAGCATACAGTATGTCAAAACTCTACTGCAGTACTTGCAAATGGTCTTTTCTCTTTTAACAGGAAATCCAAACTGCTGCCAGACACCAAATGCAAGATGACAGGGCATCCTCAATTCAACTTTGTCTGACTACGTGACATAAGCTACTCTGTTCTTAGTTACACTGTCTCAAACTAAGACCAGGGATTGTCAATGCATGTATGACACTGACTACTCTGTAGTTTGTTTATATGTTTTATTATATATATATATATCTATACTAATAAAAGACAAAGCCCTCACTGACTGACTCACTCACTCACGCACTCACTAATTCTCCAACTTCCCGTGTAGGTAGAAGGCTGAAATTTGGCAGGCTCATTCCTTACAGCTCACTTACAAAAGTTAAGCAGGTTTCATTTCGAAATTCTACACGTAATGGTCATAACTGGAAGCTGTTTTTCTCCATTTACTGTAATGGAGATGAGCGCGAAAGCCGTGGGGGCGGAGTTTCGTGTGACATCATCATGCCTCCCACGTAATCACGCAGTACGTAGAAAACCAGGAAGACCTCCAAAAAGCGCTGAAGAAAACATGCATAATATAATTGAGAAGGCAGAGAAACAATAAGAAGCGAGCAAGTGACATACAACTATACTCTGCAAAAAAAAAAAACGTCCCCTGACTTTCAACTGTTTTTACTTTCAGTAGACTTAATGTGTAAATATTTGTATGGACACTAAAATAGTCAACACCATAAGACATAAACTAAAAATGTTTCACAATGTGTCCCTGAATGAAGGGAGGCT
>JANRMT010062814.1:72723045-72741847 GCA_026402145.1 Polypterus bichir lapradei
ATATATATATATATATATATATATATATATATATATATATATATATACACACACACACATACATACACACAAACACATATACATAAATAAATACCAAGCTCTGACACCGGTTGTACAGAGACCGAACAGCCCTTATCGGGGGTCCGGTAACCCATACTCCCAGAGCACCCCCAACATAATTGACCCCTGGACATGTAAACGTCAAAATCTCCACTTGCTGCAGGGACATCGAACTGTTGGCCGTAAGTCTGTGTCCCTATTACTTGCCCAGAGAGTTTGGACGCATCATTGTTGTTATTGTTTACATCCGCTATCTCCACGTCCGCGCGAGGAGGGGTGATATCATCTGCTCCACTGTTGCTAATCTACAAACACAGCACCCCGAGGCGCTTGTGCTAAACTCTGGAGACTTTAACCATGTGACACTGGACAAAACATTACCTGCCTTCTCCCAGTATGTGAATTTTAACACCCGGGGAAATAGGACTATTGACCTACTGTATGCAAACGTTAAAGACACATACAGCGCCACCCCGTTGCCTGCGCTTGGGAAAGCAGATCATAACCTGGTTCTGCTTCAGCCTCACTACAAACCAAGAGTGACAGAGCTACCTACAACCACACACTCATTCAGGAAGTGGTCCCCTGAGGCAGAGCAGTCTCTGTGAGACTGCTTTGGAACTACGGACTGGGATATCCTGCAGGGGTCACATACTGAGAACATTGAGGAGGTTGTTGACTGCACTACTGACTACATCAACTTCTGTATGGACATTGTAATTCCATTAAGAACAGTACGCTGCTATGCTAACAACAAGCCATGGATTACAAGTGACATCAAGGGCTTTTTGAACCAGAAAAAAAGGGCTTTTAAAGGCGGTGATCAGCATGAGCTCAAGCACGTGCAGAAGGAACTCCGAGTCCAGCTCAGGGAGGCGAAGGAGCAGTACAGGAGAAAGCTGGAGCATAAATTGCAGAATAACAGCATGAAGGAAGTCTAGGTATTTCTGTTTTTTTTATTTTTTAAAGTTCTTCTGAATTGTAGCCGTGATATCTTTCACTTGGAGGTTATAGATTGAATTGAGTAAGTATAGCTGGAAAAATATTGGTTTGTGTGTTGTCATTTAAGGCTGTAAGGCAAAAAAAATGGAAATATTTTGAAGGGGGTGATTGTTTTCTATACCCCAATGTGTGTGTGTATATATATATATATATATATTATATATATATATATATATATACATACACACACACACATACATATACACACATACACACCGACCGACTTCTTGTTAATGCAAATATCTAATCAGCCAATCAAATGGCAGCAACTCAATGCATTTAGGCATGTAGACACTGTGTTCAATCTGAGCATCAGAACGGGGAAAAAAAAAGGTGATTTAAGTGACTTTGAATTTGCTGATCTCCTGGGATTTTCATGTGCAACAACCTCTAGGGTTTACAGAGAATGGTCCAAAAAAGGGAAAATATTCAGTTATATATATTTCTTGTTGATGCCAGAGGTAAGAGAAGAATAGAAGAGCAACATTAACTCAGATAAACCACTTATTACCACCGAGGTATGCAGAAGAGTATCTCTGAATGCAAAAAACGTCGAACCTTGAAGCAGACAGGCTAGAGCAGCAATAGACCACACCAAGTGCCACACTTGTCGACGAAGAACAGGCAACCGAGTCTACATATCGCACGGTCTGACTAAAATTGCACAATAGGAGATTGGAAAAATGTTGCCTGGTCTGATGAGTCTTGATTTCTGCTCTGACTTTCAGATGGTAGTATCAGAATATACGTTAACACCATGAAGCATGGTTCCATCCATCCTTCCTTGTATCAACAGTTCAGGCTGGTGATGGTGTTGCAATGATCTGCGGATATTTTCTTGGCACACTTTGGGCCCCTTAGTATCAATTGAGCATTGTTTAAATGCCACAGCCTACCCGAGTATTGTTGTGGACCATAACCATCCCCTTATGACCACAGTGTACCATTCATCAGGTGGCTACTTCCAGCAGGATAATACACCATGTCACAAAGCTCAAATAATTTCATACTGGTTTCGTGAACATGATAATGAGTTCACTGTACTCAAATTGTGTCCACAGTCACCAGATCTCAATCCAATAGAGCACACCTTTGGGATGTGTTGGATCGGGAGAGTCGCATCATGGATGTGCAGCTGACAAATTTGCTGCAACTGTATGATGCTATCATGTTAATATGGACCAAAAACTCAGAAGAATGTTTCCAGCACCTTGCTGAATCTATGCCACAAAGAATTTCAGTAGTTCTGAAGGCAAAAAAGGGGCCCAACCTGGTACTAACAAGATGTACCAAATAAAGTGGCCTTTGAGTGTGTGTGTGTGTGTATGTGTGTGTGTGTATAAACACAAACATAAAACAGTTGAGCTGGTATTTATGAACCATTGCCAGTGGCACATATGTAAATTGTGTTAATTTCATGTTACTGTATGTGGGTGTTGTGTACGACATGTAGTTTGATGTATAACTAAATTATTTGTGATTGTGCTTTGTTACATTTTTGCATATGAACATTTTAGTGGTGTTAGTTATTTGATATGTGGGCTTTACTGTACCAGCTGGTATTTAAGGTTAGATATATTGAAGGATAAGGTTGGTATTTTTCAAGTCTAAGTTCTTTCTACATAAAGATGATATAGAAACATTTGCCACGTGAAAGTTGTAAAAAAAGAATTTTGCCTGCACTGGCTTTTACTTCGGAGCTAAGAGGCACGAGTATCGCCGGAAAATAAAAACCTTAAAACTTACCGAATATGTCTATTTTGCAGGCCAAGACAGTTGTTCAATATTAACCCACATCTTGGAATTACACACACACGGCAAAATAGCTTATGTCATTTTTGAACAAAAAAAAATGTAATTAAAAAAAAAAAAATCAGTTGTCCACATTATCTCAACACTAGTAGTCTTACTCAGACCTTTGACCCCATGAGGGAGTGGTTTCTGCCAAATCAGACCAAATTACAGTGAATTGTTCAGGCCATATGGTTGGTTTTGTTTTTATTAACTTCTGTAAGTATATGCAAACACCACGCAAACAAATGAAAAATGAAATATGCAATAAAATAATTATTTCTAGATCCTTTTTGTTTTCACAAGCATGCATCAAAAACATGGATGGCATGTCTTTACGAAACGCAAAGAGGACATAAGTTTTAGCCTATTTTACAGTGGTGCTTCATGCCCCATTGACTCCACTGTAAAGCACCAGTGTGGGCAAAAATTTTAATTTACAGAACACACTTGCCTTTGGAAAAGAAGTTTGTGAGGCAAAAACATATATAGCATCTTCATGACGGAACAACTTCGATTTGACTTATGCCGAAGTTGTTCTTTAAATCCTAAAACTAGGCCTAAAATTAGGAGCCACTGACTCTAGAGGGTTAGACACTGGACTACTGCAATAGTAACAGATAAGTTTGATATGTTATTCTACTGTATATTTTCTGCAGTAAAATTTAAGAGGGCAGATATCAAAGAAGAAAAACTGGAAAACAACATGTATAGCTGAAGTTTCATTTAAATAAAAATCTTTATATTGTCTAATCTTACTCCGACAGCAATACTTTAGTTTGCTGTCAAAACCTCAACAAATTATACAGGAAGGCAGCAGACTATTTCAGAATATGCTTTGTGAAATCAGTGAGATCTCATATATGCTTGCTACACTGCATCAGGCTAGTAGGTAAACATGATCAAAAATCAGATTTACTTTGATTAAAGCTGTCTATATTGCTGCTCCAAAGTCAATTATTTCTTCAAGTTTATGTCCTGAGTTGAATGTTTATTCTTGAAAACTAGCCCCCTTGAATAATATGGTCTTGGTGTGAAAAACAGTCACCAATCTAGGCTTACCAGAGGTGATAATAGAAAAGCAAACTCAAATTCATCTTTATTTCACATTTTTTACATGTACAGCATAAAAAAATATATATATCTCTGGACTAATATCTTGACCCGGATTAACAGCCTGTAAAAATTATGTCCCAGTATGTCCCAAAGCATAGAAAATAAACAGGAAAACTTTTTTCAGTACCTAAAGTTACAAAATGTTCAATATACACTGGGTAGCCACTTTATTAAATACATTTATTTAATACAGAGTTCCTCTAGATATTTCAGCCAATTTGTACTGTTAACCTTTTGTTCCATGTCATTCCAAATGTACCCTATTAAATTGAGATTTGGGGACTGTACAGACCACTGTCATGTTCCTCAAGCCAACCTTAAAGGTGGTATGTTTTGTGACATGGAACATTATGCTATTGAAACATCTATTTGCAGCAAGTAGGATGTGGCTATAAATGATACACTCATGGTCAGGCATGCAGCAGTATTTAAATAAAACTTAACTGATGTTAACTAGCCCAATATAAGTCAAGAAAATGCTTTCTAAAATAATTACACTACCAACACTAATCTGTCATGTTGACACTAGAGGAGACCGATTACATTTTCACCATAGTCTCACCTAGAACCTGTGGTAGCCCAGCTGCTACAATGTTTTAATCTATTGTATATTCAAAGATACATTCTGCTTACCACTATTGTAAAGTACTGTTAGCTTGAAAGAGTCAAGCCATGCTGTGGTCTGAGTTTCTAACATCACACATCTGGTCTATTATAATGTCTGGTTAAACAACATCTAAAACTCCTGAACATGTCTGTATGCTTTATATGGTAAATTCTAATTGTTGCTACATGATAGGTTGTTTTCTAGGAGCAGGCAATTCACATTAAAGTGCAGGTGCACCTACAAATGTGGTCAGCAAGTACATTTTATGAAAAACACACTTTAAATGTATTCATCCTATAGAAGAGTTGTCTTTTAAAGAGTCAAGTGGTCAGCATTAACTTTAAACTATTATCTAGTTGTAAAAGATTTAACTCGCAGATTACATTTTTAAGTCATTTAAAGACAAGGATGCCAAATGGCCATTTAATTCAGTACAGTAAGAGAAATATATACTTCTTTCAGTGATCAAATGCTATAACAGAGCAAAAAAAGTAAAAATGAAAATGAACATACATAACGACCACACAACTTAACTAAAAAGCTAAAGAGGTCCTAAACCCCAAATCAGAAAAAACTGGGCTGGTATGGAAAATGCAAATAAAAAAATGTACTCAACTGTGCTGCAACCTAACTAGTAAATTAAATTGTGTGTGCTATTTACTAATCAGTAGCCAATGCACTTTAAATGTTTCAGGTCTTAAGATATTCATAGGGATTCTGCTGTGCCAGGTGGAAAAAATAATTATGATTATAAAAACAATGTTACCCACATCAGGGTTGTCTTCATGACTTGCTGTAATTTATTCCCCATGTTGTAAAGAATCCTGTCTGCTTATGTAGGCCAGCTAAAATCAAACTAATAATGGAAAAGGAAGAAATCTATGTGGGGGATAATCCCCAATTTCCTTACCAACAAGAACTTCTACAGCAGCCAAAGAGTCATCTTCCCAATCCATTTCATCCAGTTTATCCTCAGAACAATCCTTGGTGCTTAACATAATGGGGTAAAACTGCTTCCACTCTTCAATTAGTTTTTGTGTTGGTGGATCAGACAGCTTGAAGGACTGTCCAGTCAGTGTACCATTTAATCCAAAGGGACTGAGAATCACTTCAGAGAAAAAAATAAAAAGCCAGATCACCATCACCTCCAACAGATATTTCTTAACACTGCACATTTACAGAATATTGAGTTTGTTAAAAATCAGTATAAAAGAATGAACTGAAATGTAAATCTTAATTACACACATTGTAGGCACCACTAACCAGGGTGAGTGACAAGACCAGGATACATTTCGATATTTCAGATTATTTTTTAGCTTAAGCACAGGAAAGTTAAGGAACTTACTAAGGGTCATAGGACGAAAGGAAGAGATCATTGAACCGGCAGCCTTGAGGTTTGAAATTCTGCACCTTGGCCACTAACAGTCCAGTGTAATTGGAGACAATAATTACCACGAATACATCAATTACGCATTGCATTTTATAAAACTAATATTTCCTCCTCAGTGATACACTGCCAAATGGTTATTTTCTTGACTTTAGAATGAACATTTTCCACTTACAGAATGGATACCTGTGTCTATATGCAACATAGAAACAAATAAAACAGATTGTGGATATAAAGACTTAAATTATTGAATTTCAGCTTTTGTTGCTGTAAAGGATGATAAACCTAAGTTTTGGTTGCACAAGTGTTCAGCTCAGATTTAACCCATTATATTTCAAATTAGCATAAGATAGTGATTATAAATAGCCATAAATAAAATCAGCAGTTCCTTTGGGATGTACCTGAAAGCTTCTTCTTAGTTACATAGTACAGACATAACCAAGTTCATTCATAGATAGATAGATAGATAGATGATGGATAGATGGATGGATAGATTGTTGAGATGTAGTGATCATGAGAGGGATAGAAAACAAGCAGCAGGAAGAATGAGTATTAAATAAGCTACAGATATTCTGGCTTTAATTGATCACATCCAGCATAACAAACCTATTTTGCACATTCCCCAGAAGGTTAATTTGTTTAGTGGGGTGTTAAGGCAGAATAAGCAGGTACATATGTGATAAATCTTCTAAGAAGACTCCTCTAAATGTCAAATATGACAGAGGCAATGTCAGTCTGGGGGGATGATTCTCTTCATCAAGGGAGGAGACTCTGGTAAGGAAAATGAATAGCACCAAGACTTCTCTTATTAAAGCACTATTTCTTTACGAAGATGATGTGGTCCACTTAGCCTTTTCGGACTGTGACCTTCATTATGCATTCAAGTGGACGCGCACAATATATCGGGAACTGTATTGTTATCAGTCGTTCTTTAAAAATGACATCAGCTTCAGTCAAATGTGTAAATTTTAACCAATACTGCTGACAAATATAATTTAGGCTTGTCATCATTGTCAGTTCACTACATAATTTTAATTGTTTGGTGAGGTATACATTAAGCTGCAGAAAACACGCATGCATGCATTCATGCAAGCACATCCTTCAGTGCTCACACCACAAATGTGAAAAGATTGTAGAATTAAATCATTCAATAGTAGAAATTTAATTACCCATTTGAAGAACAACCATAACGAATTATATGTGTAGTTTCTAGCAGCTAATGCTACCCAAACAAGTTAAATCAGATGCTATCAGGTTCACAAGCAGTAGCCTCATACAGCAAACCCTTCAAAACGTGAAGACATTTCCTCAAGACAGCACCAGAGCAAAAGGAATTAACTACTAAAAAATAGAAACAATCACACTCAATAAGCAACCTTTATCCCTAGTTTTAGGATGAGGGATTTCGTTGGCAAATACACCATTAAGAACGCTGGTACATACTTCCAAACCAGCGATACTTCGCAGATAAATCTCACTGCCTGCATTATATGATGTGATTGCTACATAAATCCATGAGATTTTAAGAAACAAAAATGTCACCATCATTAACTTCATTACAGATATGTGGAGCTCAGAGGGCAGCCCCTTAAGTATGTTAAGTCTAACAGCACCCTGGATTTACATAAATTCTGAGGCACAAAGAGTTGTGTTGCATGCTAATGAGATGTATGGTTTTCATTCTGCAACTTTCACTGCACATTGATTCCATGTTACTGAAGTGGAACATTTAAAAATTTATGTGCACATTGTGCTTTGCAACAATCTTCACAATATGGCAAAAGCTCATTAAAAGTTTAGACTGCTTGCTTCACACTTTGCAGCTGAGTCATTCCATGTCAAATCAACCGATTTTCAAGAAATCCCACATGCTTTCAGTCTCAAAGAATTTTGAAAAAATACCAGGTATACCCATGTTATCCAGGAGACTCAAAATTATTTTGATGAAAGATAAAACTTTCCAAGATATAGCCAATTTTGTGAGGGGAGAGGGGTGTCAAATTTGACACAGCCTTATTTTTTAACCAGTTTCGCAAGATCATATCCCAAGAACAAAACCACTTAGCAGGCTCAAATATTGCATGCTGGTACGTACGTATAGTACATAAACTCAAAATGTTTGGTCCACTTGGTAAGAGCACACCTTGAAAAATGAGAAAAAATATATATTGTGTCTTTGGCCTGTTTAGGGTTTCAGAAAGCATACTTCTAAACTGATACAGACTGCTGAAATTTTTTCCTTGTTTAGATACCTACACAGTGCTTTTCAAAAGACTATAAAAAAAAAACAACAAGACACTGCATTTAGATTTGACCAGCAGACTTCCCAAATGTGAAAAAAAAAAAACATTTTGGGTCAAATTTTCAGACCTATTTAATGCACTGTGGCAATATCCAGACATTTTTTAAATTATTTATCCTGTATCCTACATGGTCTCTTCTTTCTCAAAAAAACAAGACTAACTTTTCTTATGTGAATCTTTCATTTTTATTTTCTATTCTAAACATGGGTTAAATTCACCATTTATCAGTAATGACAATCATCAAGTTCTTCATCACTAATTAATGGAAACAAAACTCACCAAAAGCACATTAAGCACAACACAAGAAAAACATCTGCTTGATTTATCATTAAACACAGCACGCATTATAATGAAACGGTAACATCTTGGTATTGCAGCAGACTGAACAGCATCTTTGTCTTTTGAGTTCAAGATGGTACTGCATCCCACTGACCACTAAGCAGAGCAATGACACACTGTAATGGCACCCAAAAAATACTGTCTCTAGGTGGCCAAAGGAAAGACAGACTATGCGGGATAGTCTGGATGCATGAAACATATCAGGATGTTTGTTTCCGCTTCACTCTTGTCACAAATCACACTAATCCAACATTTTTCACAAGATATGCACCCAATATAGCCTCCAATAAGACACTGGTCTAATGTGAGCGGCACATCTGATCCATCAGGAGTGCAATTGTGAGAAGGTAGGATCTCAGTTGCTGCTTCAGTGGTGAATATTTGGACAGTCAATTGAATGTCTTCATCAGACACCTGGCTGACTGAGTTTGCCATCTTCTGGAGGGATGTAACAATGGTATTCTTTGGTACTCTTTTGGCCAAGGAGAATTGTATTCTCTGTTCAGCAACATGAGATAGGACATCATCATTTGATATTTAAAAAAAAAAAAAGTTTGAGAACTTACTGATTGAAAACTTAATGTTTACTGTAAGAGCCATTTTCCTAGTTCTATAAGATTCATGAATATTTTACTAGATGATAATGCATAATATAGGAGGTTCCTATAACCCCCGCGAATAGAATTGAGTTGGTATTTTCCTGTCATTTTCTAACAGCTTTGAGTGAACAATGTTCTCCAGTTAGTGTCTAGCCTTGCCTTGTGTAAGGTACAGAGGCATACGGTTTTAAACCATGTTCTTGTTTGTGCTCGTGTTCGTGCTTGCGCAAGTGACCGTGCCTGGGCACATGTCTATGTGCTAACGGCCTATGGGCCTTTTGAGTGTGAAGTAACTCGTAAAATAAAAGATTCAAGTGTTGAACCGTATGTTTAAGGCATAGAGAAGAAGAAATTAAGAACCTTTAAGTATAGAAAGAAATAAAGAACATTTTAAGTATAGAAATAACCAAAGTTTCTCAAGAAAAGCTAAGTTTATAGAAGATAAATTTTTCTTTTTTTGTCTTTATTCTACGTGTGTAACTATTTTTCTTTTTATTTGTGTGTGGATTATTTGCTTTTAACTTTCACTCAATATTTTAAAACGAACTTTTGGATTGTGAGATTTCTTTGACACGCGTCTTACCCGTGCCTGACTTTGCCTTATACATCGGCGGCTACAGTTACCATTATTGACATGTGACATATTTAGCCTTGATTCAAATGGAAAATAAATATGAAAGACTTGCATAAGAAAAGTAAGGCTTGTGTTTTGAGAAAGAAGGGACAATGTAGAATAAATTTAAAATATTTTAAACAATTATTTATCTTGCCATTAGGGTGCTCTGAAAATGAAATCCAAAATGATAGTTACAGTACTTTTCTGTTTATTGCTTTTTCAGAAAGCCTACATCCAGGGTGGTCCAGATGTAATTATGCAGATCCAGATTGTCTGGATGACTTTGATTTATGCAGGGAAAATTCCAATTCGGCGCAAAGATGATTCTTCATGTCTTCAGTTCGCACAATTCTCGGTGGTCCAGGATTTTTCGGATGATTTTCTATGTAATAAACTTAATAAGTTATAGCGTAATGAAAATTGCATAATTAGATCTGGATCACCCTATAGTTATCTGTATAAAGAAAAACAATCATAAGTCAGTGATGGTTACAAATGTGTGTTCCTAAGGCCTAAACATAGGTAAGCCAAAAACTCAAATTAAATTTTGGTTAATTTCAAGGAGCTGATTTGACCATGCAGGGTCATCTGGACAAAATATTTTAACTTCATCACATTACTATACCAATTAATGTACCAGCGTGCAAAGTCCGAGCCTGCTTGGTGGCTTAGTTACTTGAGTTATGGACTTGTGAAATTTGATGAAAAAATTAGGCCAAATAAAAATCAACAACCAAGTTAACTGTCTGTTATCTTGCTAAGTATCAATCTTATATAAAAAAAAAAATTATCGGGCATCTCCTGACTAACATAGGTACACACCAGAATTTTTTGAGTCCAAAGTGCATGGGGCATTCATTGGTTTGACATGGAATAAACACAGTTCACAATAAATGAAGGCTTATTGAGCCAGAGCCAGAAAAGCATCTCCGACTCATTGGGAGACAAATAGTTAGCTTGCCATTTTGGAGCTGAGGGAAATACAAACAGACCTAGGTAAACCAACAAGAATGCTTCAGCAAGACATTCTGATTCGTTGGAACATTACATATTATATACTAAGAAGTCTGGTTGATGAGAAGCACACGTCTTGCTGTGTATGGTGCTGAATATGAGCTTCATATCTCTATCACGGTATACCAGTGGAACTTGTGAAAAACATGATTACTCTACTTGTACCATTCAAGCAACTTGGTAAAGGCATAAAGTGCACATTCATCTACAGTTTGCAGATGTGATTATGTCTGCTGAAGCACTTAAAAGCCTGCTTAGAAGGTGTGGCAAGACAGAGGTTTACACAAAACACTTCAGTGGTGAATTCTCAGAGCCATTACACTATACATCTACTCTGCATGATCCACGGTACAAAGATCTATTTTTTGATCAAGACACCAAATAACAAGAACAAAAAACACTTGTGAAACAAACGGTCGAGATGTAAGATAAAAAGACTTGTACTTGGAGAGATGTTGCCTCGTTGTTGGAGATGACGAAATTCTTGAAGAAAATTAGAATGTAGTTGCAAAACCACATTCAATGGCTGTAAAGGTAAAATAATTGAATTGTAACATTTTATTAATAATCATAATAATTAGGTTGACTAGACATCCAAATTTTTAAACAACTTTGTAATGGATTTTTGCTTTTTTGGGTAACCCAACAAATCATACCAATCCAATCCGTATTATTGCACATTTGCCAGTAACACGCAGTCAGCACTGCGAGGCGGCCTACTGGGACCGTGCATAACTTAAGAGCAAATTGCTCCTCACACATTAACTGAGAAGAGAAGGAAAATGCCTCACTTTTCTCATCTAGTTTTTACAATTTATGTTTGTCAGATTACCTACAAAAAAGTTCGGTGCAATACATGGGATTTTCTATTTTGGATAGTTGAGCTGCTATGGAAAAATAAATTGAGGAATTTAATATAGTG
The DNA here is from genome assembly GCA_026402145.1 of Polypterus bichir lapradei. Taxonomy (NCBI): domain Eukaryota; kingdom Metazoa; phylum Chordata; class Cladistia; order Polypteriformes; family Polypteridae; genus Polypterus; species Polypterus bichir. The sequence goes on from JANRMT010062814.1 coordinate 72,734,802, forward strand.
GGGACATAATAAAAAGGAGGAACAAGTTTGTCTGCACACTAAAATACAGCTTCAAGTGTTGCACCTTGTGCAAGATGTGTCCCCCAAGTCCAAACTATGAAATATTTTAAAACAAGATCTACTTCGATTTTAATGTGTTACTTTAAAAGAAAATCACCCTGAAAGATACAGCATTCTCTCAATATTCCAAGGCACACTTGCGGTACAAAGTGTTTCATTGTGGAACAGTTTGTGCTGCAGCTCTCAAATGGCATCTGCATCACACTATATACAGAATGCCCATTATATGACCCAAATCATTTGCTTTCAAAATCATAAGTTTTGATTAAGGGAGGTGGTTGGTACAGGGGGTTGTCAATGCAGCCTGTTTCCTCACCTTGGCCAAAGCAGAGATCAAGTACCTATAGGCACCTTGTACCATTGTAGACTGTGAATGCTTTTTTCAGCTGTGTCAAATATAGTGAACAAACAAAAAAAAAAAAAAAAAAAAAAAAAAAGGAACAGACTTGCTGGTAAAAATGGCAGAAATGCTCGTTTTTGTTGGGGAAAAAACACTTGTGCTTTTAAAGAAGCCAACTTAAGCACAGGGTTACTTGTACCTTTCATTTTAGTCTTACTTAAAGTAATACTGTATATGTCTAATTATGGTACAAAGAATATGCATTGAATTTTTATTTTATATATCTCAAATACCATGTTATGTAATGGGCATGGTGTCTTGATGTGCTTATGTTACCCAGAATGTGTATGTTAAGTAGATTTTTGTACATGACCTTGATTATTTTTGCATTGTGAAGAGGTGCTACAGACTGCAGCATGATGGCTCGTTCTCAGGCAGGTTTCCAGAGGTATCAGAGCAGCATAGAATATAGGTGCAGTCACTATTAGCATATTTACAATGGAGCTACAAAGCCCTTGATCATTTTTATACATAACAGGAGTGATTCACAATTGATACACTGTGAGCAGGTTGGATTCTGGCCAGGCAAAAGAGGTTTTGTACAGACTCAGAGACTACATGCAAGCAGTGGAAGATGAAGCTTTTTTTCTTTTTTTTAAATAACCAAAGATATGAAAAGTGTGGCCTTGTCCATTACTCTGACACAACCAACTCTTCATTGAGAACTTCTAGCCAATAATGTTTGGGAAAGGCTTAGAGACTTTTCAAAAACCTGAGCTACATGTTAACTGCCATTAAGTCAATAGGTTGTAGCAACATTGCTGCTTACTGAAAGAATTTCCAAAACTTCCACCACTGGAAGGATATGATACAGGTGAGGTGATTTTTCAAGATTGTCAATTTTTTTATGATGAACATGAACTTGATATGCAAAAGGTTAGTCTTGCATGTCCAGACATGATTCTTGAACAAGAGTAAACTTCTGGGGACAAACCGATCAAAAAATGTAGTACAGGATTTTGACGCTATCCACTACACACCATCTACACCCACAGGGAATCTTCCTGAAAACACCTGCCCCCAATTTCTCCAGTCCATGTGTTTTAAACTGCTGCTGGGGATACAGTGAGAGAGCATAGGATACAGAACAAAAGACTTGAGGCTGAGAGAAAATAAAAAGCTAAAATTGCTGTTATCTATTCAGGAGCACAGTAGCACAAGGTAACTGAAGTTTAATAATTAACATATATGCTGTAATGAGCGCAACTCACACGTAGACTAGCACAGATACAGGGCTCCACGAGTTTGAGAAGTGCTTCTCTCTGCTACAATATCTTTCTGGCATTTTAAGTATTGCACCACTGTATTAAATAACATCAACAAATAGAGTTTAGATAAGCATTGTGGTTTAAGACTATACAATGGGTTAAAATGCTGAGGCTATATTATGATGGCATGACTGCATCTACAGTTTGATAGTAATGTTAAGTTCCTCTAGTTATTTGTTTAGATTTGCAGGCAGAAGGTGGATATTTTGCAGCCTAATACCGTGTTTCCCCGAAAATAAGACGGTATTAAGAGTCTTTTATTCATTTTTGCTCCAAAAGATGCACTGGGGCTTACTTATATTTATTCATGTACAATAATATACATTTATCCAAATACAATCATCTTCTTCTGGAATATTGTCATATCTGTCCACATTCAAACCATGAATTCCAGCCTGAATTTCTTGCTACTCCAGCCGCTTTTAGGATCCTCCAGGATCGATGTGCGTGCTTCGATGTTTGATGAATGGTTCGATGTGGTGAAGCAAAATGCCGACATACAAATGTATTCCTGTTGCTTTGATATTCAAGCGTCGCATACTCCCCAAAGTAATGACACAATATATTTTAAAAGTCTCATATACCATCTTCTGTGCCGTCCTTTTTTTTTTTTTTTGCACCTTCACAATACCATCAGAATGTACAGCAGCATATTTGAGTCACAGAGAAAAAAAAAAACATAATGAAAATGTCTATTTTGTTATTAAAGTACAAATTTCGGCTTTACACTCGAAATGTGCCCTTTAACCTCGTAGTTTATCATTAAAGAAGACCTGACAGCAGAGGCAAGCAGCACTGCCACACAGAACACATTAAATTTATAATATTTCAGCTCTCTGCACATTTAGAATTCTTAGATTTATACTTGATATCACTTTCATGATGAAATGCACTAAAATGTTACATTTTACAGATAAATTGTTAACTTTGTTTAAATAATAAATACTGTTAATAGTTACACATATGGGGTGGCACGGTGGCAGAGCGGTAGCGCTGCTGTCTTGCAGGCAGTCATGTCCCTTGTGATCTCTGCCTGGAGTTTGCATGTTTTCCTGGTGGGTTTCCACAGTGTGCTCAGTTTTCCATCCAAAGACATGAAGGTTTGGGGATTTGGTGAAGCTACATTGATGTTCGTGCATGTGTGTGCTTGTGTTCACCTTGCGATGAGCTGATGCTCCATCCAGGGATTCTGTTTCTGTCTTGCGCCGATGCTTGCTGGAATGGGTGCATCCCCAAATTGACAAATGTAATCATTAAACATCCTTTTTAGAGATATTGCGGCAAGGTGTCCTCGGAATTTAATGAAAATTTCAGGCACACGCGTTGCATCTCTATGAATGATTTGGGTCATATAAAGGGCATTCTGTATAAAGTGTGATGCAGAAGCAGTTTTAAGAGATGCAGCACAAGTTGTTCCACAATGAAACACTTTGTAATGCATGTGTGCTTTGAAATATTGAGAGACTGCTGTATATTTCAGGGTGATTTTGTTTTAAAGTAATGCTTACATTAAAACTGGAGTAGATCATGTCTTAAATTCTTTTATAGTTTAGACACAGGACACACATCTTTCACAAGGTACAAAAGTTGAGGCTGCATTCTAGCATGCAGGTGAACATGTTCCTTCTTTTTGTTAGGTGCCCACTAAATTAAATTCCTCCACTATTGTTCCACAGGCACTCGACTGTCTAAAATGGAAAAACCCACAAACTGCTGTGCTGCAACAACAGTTTTGTAGGCAATCTGGCAAACATAAATTGTAAAAACCTGCCAAAAAAACGCAAGGTGATGCCGTTAACATGTTACTTTTCTTCTCAGCCAATGTATGCAGAGCAGTTTGCCCTGCACTCTTAAGTTATGCACGGTCCCAGCAAGCTGCCTCACAGTGCTGAGAGTTTCCAGCAAATGCACGATGATACTGATTGGATATTTGGAAGCTGCAGTGTGTGGTGTGTGTTTAAAAAAAAAAAAAATCAAAAATCCGTAACAATGTTTTTTTTCCCCCATTTGGGACGTCTGGTCAACCTAATTAGTATGATTACCGTTAATTTTATATTCTGTTATTTTACCTCGGCAGCAGTTGAATTTGGCTTTGCAGCCACATGTTAATTTTCTTCAAGAATTTTTTTTTACATCTCCAGCAATGAAGCAGCAACATCTCCCCAAGTGCAAATCTATTTCTCTTGTGGTTTGCTGTTGCTCTCTGCATTACCTTCACCTGCTAACATCTCATCTCAGCCAGTTGCTTCTCAAGTGCTTCTTGGTCAAAAAAAAAAAAAAAAAAAAAATCTATCTTTATACCACGGATCAAGGACAGCATTATAGATAGTATACTGACTCGGTGAATGCACCACTCAAGAGTTTTGTGACAGCCACCAAGTGTGGCTTTCGCCGTCTGAACTGCAGAATCTGTCTTGCCACACTTAGTAAGAAGACACTTAAGTGCTTCAACAGACAGAATCACATTGCAACTCTGTTGTCTTAAATTTTCTACAAAAAAAATATGATCACACGGCTGACATGCTGCTTTACTAACGATATCTGCCCAATGAATAAACAAGGTGTGTAGTGCTCCTGCCAACAAAACTAGGAAACCCCATTTTCCTGCAGCTTAATGTCTATCTCAATGAAAGCAACATTTAATTATTTAGTGAACTGACAATGCTGACAAGCCTGAATTATATTGGTCAGTTGTACTGGTTAAAATGTACACATCTGACCAATTCTGGTGTCTTTAGTTTTAAGTAACATTGGCCGATAACAATACAATTCCCAATATATTGTGCATCTCTAATAGACAAGCACACACACATTATTTATATATATCTATACTAATAAAAGGCAAAGCCCTCACTCACTCACTCACTCACTCACTCTCCAACTTCCCGTGTAGGTAGAAGGCTGAAATTTGCCAGGCTTATTCCTTACAGCTTACTTACAAAAGTTAAGCAGGTTTCATTTCGAAATTCTACACGTAACGGTCATAACGGTCGACAACGTCCGCCATGTTGAACTTTCTTATTTATAGCCACATCTTCACGAAATTTGGTAGGCGGCTTCCCTGCGCCAACCGATACCGATGTACGTACTTATTTCAATGGTATGAGGCCTCTGTCGGCCGCCATATTGAACTTTCCAACGTCTCTAATTTTTCAACTTCCCGTGTAGGTAGAAGGCTAACCCCATCTTCACGAAATTTGGTAGGTGGCTTCCCTGTGTTAACCGAAACCAATGTACGTACTTATTTCGGTGGTATGACGCCACTGTCAGCCACCATATTAAACTTTCCAACGTCACTAATTCTCCAACTTCCCGTGTAGGTAGAAGGCTGAAATTTAGTGCTGATTTCGGTTGTATGATGCCACTGTCGGACGCCATATTGAACTTTTCAACGGTCTTTGTTACTTATGGGCCCATCGTCAAGGAATTTGGTACGCGGGTTCCCAACGCTAACTGAATCCTACTTACGTACATATATACGTCCATAGCCTGCAGCTCGGTCACCGTGTGAGGCAGCGTTGGGTCCCCCATCACAACGCCTCCCACGTTGTTGGCTGCCTGCCTATATAAGTCAGTGAGTGAGGGCTTTGCCGTTTATTAGTATATATATATATATATATATATATATATATATATATATATTGTCACACACATGCGCATGGGAGGCAGCTAAAGGGCTTGAGTGAAGGCAGTTCTGAGGCATGCCGGGGTGTGGCAGAGTGCACTGACTCTTTTTCTCACTTCCCTGTAGACCATCCCTGGGAGACTCCACCTGGCTCTTTTGACATCACTTCCGGGACCGAACCAATGAAAACAGACCTTACCGGCTCCGGCCCCCCTGATGTCACGTCCGGGCCTGATCCAATGAGGGACGAACACATGCCCGATCCCCATGACCTCACTTCCTGTCTTCCCCTTTAAAAGCTGCCCTTTTTCCCTTTTCCCTCAGTCTTGTTTTGGACTCGGTTGTATGCACTTCAGTGCTCTGTATTACTACAAAACGATTTTGCAGCCAGGAAACCAGATTATACGGGTGGCTGCCCCAAACCTTTATCTGAGTATGTCTCATTCTTGTGACATTGGCGTAGTCGGCAGGATCGAGAAGTCCTGGAAGAGAAGGGGACAGGACCTGCAACACATCCAGTTGGGATCGTACCGGGGCCGAGTTTTCAGGCGGGGAGGGTGTCCCGTGTTTCGGAGTGGCCCGGTACAGGCTCTGCTCCCGGCATGCTCCACTAGACAATCTAGACAGGCCAGGGAGTGTTCGGGAGGGGCTCACAGACTTGGGCTGCTTCGGAAGAGGGAGGCGAAGAGGGCTGTTTGTACTCTCTCGGAGGAGAGTGCCCGCCTCCCTGTGAAGCCAGAGCCCCGATTTCCACCTAGGGGTGCCCCAGACTGGCAGGTGAGCAGCCTGAAAAACTGGAGGTTTGACCCAGAGCGGCCAACCCCACAGCAAGCCTGGTCCCTATGGGCAAAAGTAGGGCAGTGGCTGCGGCCACAGAAACTTAAGCCCTTCCAAGTGATAGAGCAGGTAGCTTGCTACCTGCTTCTGGACACACTACCCCGTGGCTTCACCCAGCCGGTCTGGGGTAGACAATTTACGAACATGGCAGAGCTCATAGAGCTCGTAGAAAAACAAAGGACAGCCTCGCAATCTGAGGGAGCTGAACCGTCCTTTAGCCAAACTCAACCGGGGTATGTCCCAACACCTAGCCGCTCCCTGTGCAACCCAGAGCTTGTGCCAGCGTCCCCGGGGCTGCGGGCGCTCAAACCGCTTGGGAATGAGGCGGAATACGGGTGGAGGGGGAGGAGGGGTTGGTGTGATCTGATAAACCCGTTGGCGGTCCCACACACAGGCGCGGTGGTCGTTAACGGATTCAAAACGTCTGCTTTGTTAGACACCGGCAGCAACACTTCCATTGTTGCCCGCCGTTTTGTGCTACCGCGACAGTAGTTAAAGTATAAGGTCGGTATAACCGGTGTCCACGGGGAAACCCGCTGGTACAGGGCCGCTACATGTGTCATCAGTTACGGGGGATAGGTTCGGAAATTAACTGTGGCAATCCTTCCTGATCCTCCACACCCGGTGATACTGGGGCGGAACTGGCCTGAAATTAAAAGCGGTGAGACACATACCACTCCTGGGATTACTTTGGGCCTCGTTATAGACGGGCATGAGCAGTCTCAGGCTGCCTCCACGCCGTGTAATCAGCCGGCAGAGAGAGACGAAGCGGCTTCCCTGAGTGACGTGGCAACCCTGGGCCGTCGCATGCTGGTACGTCATCCACCGAAGCCGAGACGGAACAGGAGGAAACCAC
>JANRMT010062814.1:72751847-72767141 GCA_026402145.1 Polypterus bichir lapradei
TATATATACAGTAATCCCTCCTCCATCGCGGGGGTTGCGTTCCAGACCCCCCCGCGATAGGTGAAAATCCGCGAAGTAGAAACCATATGTTTGTATGGTTATTTTTATATATTTTAAGCCCTTATAAACTCTCCCACACTGTTAACATTATTAGAGCCCTCTAGACATGAAATAACACCCTTTAGTCAAAAGTTTAAACTGTGCTCCATGACAAGACAGAGATGACAGTTCTTTCTCACAATTAAAAGAATGCAAATATATCTTTTCTTCAAATGAGTCTGCATCAGGAGCAGAGAATTTAAGAGAGAGAGCGCGCGCTCGCAAAGAAAAGCAAACAATCAAAAAATCAATACGTGTGCTTTTAAGTAAAGCGGCACTTTTCAGAGGAGCGTCAGTATCTTCTAAGCAAACAGCCTATGTTAAAATAGCCCCTCTGCTCAAATCTCCTCGTCAGGCGCAGAGAACGTCAGAGAGAGAGCGCGAGATTAAAGCAAAAAATCAATACGTGTGCTTTTGTGCTTTTAAATATGCCGAGATAAAGCGGCATTTTTTAGAGGAGCGTCAGTATCTTTTAAGCAAACAGCTTCTGTGCAAACAGCACCTCTGCTCATACTCCCTCGTCAGGCGCAGATAATGTCAGGGAGGGTGAGATAGAGGCAGAGACAAGCAAACAAACACCGCGCGGGATGCATATCTTATAGCATTCAGGAGTTTTCCGATATCACATATGTTACAGCCATTACGATAGACAGGTCACCAGCAATAAATACGTACATTGCAAGAAAAATAGTATACAGTAAATGTGTGTACAGTGACACTAAACGTACATACATGTACTAAGCACTGTAAGAAGAAAATTATGGTTACTCACCAACAATGACACGATGACTTGTCCGATAACAATGAGTTTAATTTTACTGCACAACAAAGGAGAGCGTTACAGCCCTTGTAAAGGAGCCACTTCATGCGATTGTGTAGCACTGCCGTTGTTCTTCTTCTGGCAGTCTTCAATCCAAATCCCTAAAGCAGATTCCATCCAGACTACTGCCTTATTACATCCACTTACAACTCGTTTTGCACCCTGGTTAAAAGGACGCTGCAGCCGTAGATCTTATATTCCTTTCCTACTTTTTAAATAAAAAGAATCGTAGCCTTCAACAAATCCAAAACGTTTACCTTTTCGGCAATCGTTAACATCTTCTTCTTGCGCTTGGGCACGGCACCTGAAGCAGTAGCAGATTGTTTTGGAGCCATAATGAAGGGCTTGACTATGCACAAAGATAAACATTAAAGAGCACAACTCTTTACACAGCGAAGCACGTTGATGCTGAATGAGCGAGATGAGACTTCCTGGTTAACACTGCATAGCTCCTGCGTGCTCTGATTGGTTAGCTTCTCAGTCAGGAGAACTTAACTGCGTGCTCCGATTGGTTAGCTTCTCAGCCATCCGCCAATAGCGTCCCTTGTATGAAATCAACTGGGCAAACCAACTGAGGAAGCATATACAGGAAGTAAAAAGACACATTGTCCGCAGAACCCGCGAAGCAGCGAAAAATCCGCGTTATATATTTAGTTATGCTTTCATATAAAATCCGCGATAGAGTGAAGCCGCGAAAGTCGAAGCGCGATATAGCGAGGGATTACTGTATATATATATATATGTATGTGTGTGTATATATGTAGATATGTATATACCATAAATGTAGTTAAACAACTATCAAAGTTTAGCTTATAAATTTGAGCAAGTAAAATTTATGCTAATATGGAAATTATTTTGTCACTTCAGGTCAGCAGAAGAGGTGAACCTAAGTGAAAAATGTAAATCAATCAATCAGATAGTTCTACCATTTTAGGGTATGCATAGACACCCAAACTTGAAACATCAGAAGATTCAAAGTAGCTCAAATAACCAGTTCCAATGTGACATGTTTTGACAATGAAAACAGGCAGGAAAGTTTAATTACTACCACACCAGTCAATCTATTATACTTATCACTTTGACTTGCACAGCACTGGCCTTTGAAGCATGATCTTGGTCTCAAAAGATAGCTTATGCCATGACATATGTAATGTGACCAATTATTTTGAGGTTTGGCTCATAGCAGCCCCAAATTTGACCTCCTTTCCACGTCCACAGAAGATGCAGCAGCATGCATCTCCAGACAGGAACAGTTTCATTGACACTGCTTGTGCACAGACTGGCAACATCTGCAGTAAAGTGTTCATGGCAACTAATACACAATGACAGTAAGGTGCATTCTACACAGCAACGACACATGCATCAACTGCAGGACTCAAAATGAAGGTACAACAAACACAGCTGAATGACACCAAAGTGAAAGATCAGCCTGAACTTCCACAGGAATAGCAAGACTAAATAATTTAGGACACATACACAGTATCAACAGCTCCTCATCTTTTACAGCCATGTGAGCCAATATTCATAATGTCTATCAACACAGTGCATATCATCCAATGAGATGAGGACCAAAAAAAGCAAACACACAAGGTTGACAGCTTCTTTAACTTAACATACACATAAGCTAATCACATAAAAGGCTTAAGTAAACACTTTCATGGCCTACAACTACAGGTACCTCTCCTCATTTCCTCAGAAGAGCACAGGATCCCATTAATGCACGTGACTCTTACTTCCAACCATATACTAAGGAATTGGGATGGGGATTGGGGACCACCCTAACCACGGGACATTTTTAACTTAAACCATACCAGAGATTGCAGCAAAATAATTTCTAAACTATGTTGTTTCTCGACCAACCAAATTCATACAATTTATCCAACACCACACGTACTTAATCTTTATAACCCCTCCCCTGCCAAACAGATTTTAATCTCTTCTCTAACCCTGTAGTAATCCTGACACTAACACTAAACTTCCCATGACAATTCTCCAGCAGACTACTTGATTAACACCCACACAGTTTCACTAGGAGATCAAAGACAGCCACTCTTTTTTTTTTTATTCATTTCCTCAACCTCTGAGATTACATTTTTTTTGCTTTGCTTATTAAACCTTTTATCTTACACTACACCTTTTTCTCTCATTGGTTGTGGTTAGCCAGATATTACTCACAAACACACACAGACCTCTTCTATTTTATCCATCTACACCATTCTTCGGGAAATTTAGCAGCTGAGAAGTGGCTTATGTGGTGTTGCCAATTACTTCCTATGATGATGCTAAATTTGACATCGGCTAAGCAGAGACATTAGGCCAATCATCATACGCTTACTTGGTCAAGTGTGCACTTCATTTTACTGTGCACATTACATGTACAATTTCACAACTAGCAGTAAACGCTTTTTGAAGTAAGCAAAATAGAGCAGGAATATTAAAAACAAAAATGCAAATTACAACTATAGCTCATGGAGATGCTGTTTCTTAGAATGTGACAGACCAACAAAAGAAGTAACTTTTCAGTAAGAAAAATTACTACTTTTTTTTGGTTGACAGCCATCTATTCAAACTCACAGTATAATTAGTCACTATTAATTATTACTAGTTTTTTTCCTTTTAATGAGTCAACTTTAAATCACCCTTGTTACATTAACAAATACTACTATTGCAGTACTACACCCACTGTACATGCTTTCCTCGGTCCACGCTCCCAAGCATTTACAAACAGATGGCAAATAAAATAAGAATACAAACTAAAAGCACAAACACCAAAGAACTTGTAAGTGTTCTGTAAGTGCCTTGGGCATGGGAAAGGGGCTATATAAATAAAATGTATTAATGTATTATTATTAACTTTCGCAACTTAAAGTATTTCCTCACCTCTTTTCAACAAGACCAATGCTGTTATAACAGTCAGCACTTCGGTCTTTTGGTTTGACTCTTTATAACATTTTTGCATTACTTCTAAGCGTTTTCCGTGCCCCCTTTTTTCCAGTAACACAATTCTGTTATTTAGGACTTCCACATACACTGCTTCTGACCATGTTTTCTATTCTCTTTTATTTTATTGCCATCGTGATGAGCATCCATTGTTGATCCTGTGGACTGGCCTGCAGGTCTGCATGTTCCACTAGTAGCTTGCATTATTCATTATGCTTAGAATAATATAGATTTTTTTTTTTTTAAAGTTAAGTAGGGCTGCAATGATTAGTCGATGTAATCAACAACGTCGACAACAAAAAATCGTCAACGTGGAGTAAAAAAATCTAACTTTTACCAGTAACAAATTCACACCCGATCAGTTCGTTTTCAAATAATATTACATTAGTGCGATGATGTTTTCTGATTGGTACTATTTAGGTCATACAATGATTTCTTCAAAATGTCACATATTTTTGTCTCCTTCTCCCCCAGCCTCCCCCCACCCCAGGGGCTGCACGCTGACACTAGAAGGCGTGAGCTTATTCAGTGCTAGCAGGAGCATGCCAGTGGCAAGTTGCTTGTGCTATAACAAGTTGACCTGGCAGCGATCAAAGCACATGTACTGTGCAAGGCATGTATGCGGTCCACTGAGAAAAGAAGAGTGTTCATGGCACACCTTGCAGAGGAACATTCTTTCCTCTGCATGTCCTGGAGTCTTGTGCAGAGTGGGCAAGAATGGGGGGGGGGGGGAAGAGGGGAAAACGCGGTCATTGATTACAACCGCAACAAGTTACATGAATGAATATGAATAATGTTGCATCCATGCCAAAATATTTTCCGAAATGTACTATAAGTTCATAAAATTAATAATTCCACTCTGTTTTTTTGTCAGTACGGCTTCAACATCACGGGCCTTAAGGTGTATACTAACTCAGCGTAAGCAGGAACACTCAAAATTGAATTAAAAAAAAATCAAGTGACAATGAGATACGAATAAGGCAGATTTGCCAGTGTTTGTGTGTCAGCTTTTATCCATCCATATCAAAGAATTTCCAGTTCGATTGTCTCAAACTTACATCTACAGTTATTCCCAGTTGCAGATAAAAAGTAACAGCGTCAGATCCCTGGGGGGCGGTAGTATGTATTGTGACTGAGAGAATAAAAGTTTATAAAAAAAAAAAAAACTTGTAACTTTTACGAGTACTATACATTTAATAGAGTGGCTGTTACAGACGCAAATCAAATGTGTTTACTGTATAGTATTAACAATAAGAGCAACTCACTACTCAAAACGGTAAATATACGAGGCAGTCAGGATAGAACCAGGGGACTCTTGATTTTAAGTCAGCAATTCCTACCGCTGTACCATGGAAGCTATTGCATCATCCTTGAACCTTTTGTGAAAGTGTTTATTTGACCTTTGCACTTCAGGCTTTACACATTATAGTTTGTCTACATTTGGTCATTTATTACTAAAATATGAAAAATGTTTCAGTTTTAACAATGTATTTTTTGGTAAAGTTAAATGCACTTTTTTTGTTTAAAGACTACTGCACTTTAGGTTGTATTTTTAATGTATTTCTTTCTTATTGTGACGGTTACACTAATATAAAAACATCTGATTATTTTCAAAATCATACGTTTCACTGGTTATTTTAATTTGATTATTATTAATTTTAATCATGTTAATGTAGAGACATTAGGGTGACATTCACAGGTTGACACACATGAGCAGATGAGGTAAGACATGCACTGGAGTCCAGAACCAACCACAGGTCACAGGCATTAAAATAGTCAGGCATGAAATAATCGCGATTATTAGTTGGCTACCAAAATAATCATTAGTTGCAGCCCTAAAGTTAAGGATATTTTATGGAACAAATTACATTAGCAAATTGGAAGTCTTGGTGTATACACACTTACCAGCCACTTTATTAGGTACACCTGTTCACCTGCTTGTTAATGCAAATATCTAATGAGTCAGTCACATGGCAGTAACTCAATGCATTTAGGCATGTAGATATTGTCAAGGCAACCTGATGAGGTTCAATCCAAGCATGAGAATTGGGGGGGAAAAAAGGTGATAAGCGATTTTGGGCATGCCATGATTGTTGGTGCCAGACAGGCTGTTCCGAGTACAGGGGGTCCTCGGGTTATGACACAGTTCCGTTCCTACAACAGTGATGTAACCCAAATATTGGTGTAAGTCGAAACACACTCTAGCCTAAGTCACTTATCTATCTTAACACATTTGCAAAATCATAATCTAGAACATAAAATCAAAAAATCTAAGCCTGAGAAAAAAGAAAAGGACATAAATACTGTACTGTACACTGTACTGTAGTAACAGAAAGAATGAGTGTAAAAAATGCTCACCTTTATTCCTTTTCATGTCTCAATTTTTTTTAAGTTTTTATGGGAGTGAGTGTTGTAAACTCGAAATGTTGTATGTCGAGACGTTGTAACCCGAGGACCCCCTGTATTTCAGAAACTGCTGATCTACTGGGATTTTCACACACTAGGGTTTACAGAGAATGGTCAAAAAAAGGGAAATATCCAGTGAGTGGCATTTGTCTGGGCAAAAATGCCTTGTTGATGCCAGAGAAGAATGGCCAGACTGGTTTGAGTTGACAGAAAGGCAACACTAACTCAAATAACCCACTTGTTACCACTGAGGCTTGCAGAAGCTACAGCAGCAGGAGACCACACCAAGTGCCACTCTCATCGGCAAAGAACAGGCAACTGAGGCTACGGTTTGCACATGCTCACCAAAATTGGACAACACAAGATTGGAAAAAAGTTGCCATATATATAAACTTCTAATGTCCAACTACTTGTCAGCTTTAGCATATCTGTGACCTGCAGCGCAAGTCTCATTTATAGAGTGTAACAAGTTTTGTATATTCTTCACAAACCTCCTCTCTGTAATCCTACATTAGCATTATTTATTTGCAAGACTTTTCATAAAACAATTTACAAATATTTTGTAAAACAGCTGTTTTTATGGGAACAATTAAGTTAATAATGTCTAACAAAATTTTCAAGTAATCCAGCCAAAGTGCTGGTAGAAGTGCTACATTGGCTCCACTGTAAAGATCCAGTGCAAGCACTTTTTTTTTTTTTTTTTTAATTTACAGAAAGCACTTTAGAAAATATGTTTGTGTGGCAAATGCACTGTATGTATCATGGTTGAAAAGAAATAACTGACTCCCTTTTAAACTACACCTTCCACATCATGCAAAACATTCACTCCCATTTCCCCACTCTCAATGCTTCAAACTCACTCTTTCATGCAAAACAGGAGTATTACAACAAAACATGTTATAAATACAAAGCAACCTACAAATATTTGATTATTTTCAATTTGGAAAATCTATATACAGTAATTCATAGCATTAGAAGATATGAGGAAAAGGGTCTCTAAATCCAGTAACTAACAACTGCTACAAAAAATACAGTATGTTGTACTGTCATACTGTAGAAATATATACTGTAAATATCACCATACCCTGAAAAAGGTGTACCAGAAGAGTCTCCCTCCCTCTCCTTTCACCAACAAACTTCTCCTTCAGAATTCTGATGTAATCTCTAAACAAGTGATGTAACCCAGTTATTATCATCCCTACAATCTCAAGAGTGTATTCTGTGATGGCAAGAAATCTCAGGGTGCTAATCTCTGGAGGATCACATGACAAGAATAATTGAGATGCAAGTTAGAACCTTGCCTTCTTTTTTTACAATGTAAAAGACTACAAAGATGTATATGCTTACAACAGCATGACTGAGAAACTTGCTTAGATATAAACTGAACTAGAATGGAACCTAAACCAGATGCTTCTGGTGTTAAACTAGAAGAACTGACTTCATTGAATGTGGTTGTTGACAGTTAAAAGAACCACAAGCTTTCAAACTGAACCAGTCTTTGGAGTAATTCCTAGAAACTAATAAAAATAATTTAGGACATCACTTATGAAAATGTTTATATGTTCCTCAATACTAAGAAGCAGATCTGTTAGTTCTGAAAGGTTCTAGTTTCTAGCATTCCCAACTATTTACAGACTATCCAGTACAAAAGTAACCTGCCCCATAAATATAGTTCATTGTACCACGTGAACGTCGCAGAGAGAATAAAACTGAATAATAAAAAACAAGTTCTAACTTTTACAAGTAGCCAAAA
The DNA here is from genome assembly GCA_026402145.1 of Polypterus bichir lapradei. NCBI lineage: Eukaryota > Metazoa > Chordata > Cladistia > Polypteriformes > Polypteridae > Polypterus > Polypterus bichir. The sequence continues at coordinate 72,759,866 of JANRMT010062814.1, forward strand.
TTTACACAGACTCAAATCAAATGCATGTTTTTATATTATAGTAGTAATAATAATAGCAGCTCACTACTCAAAACATGGAGCACCCAGACTCGAACCTGGTACCTTTGAATTATAAGGCAGAAGCTCTTACCTCTACACCATTCAAGCATACGTATCGACTTCCTGTCAAGTGACATTTGAGCTTGGTTTTTAACTCATTGACAGCAACATGTAAATCGATTTTTTTTTATTTTTTTTTTTTTTTTTATAACTGGTTGCATTCTTGAATAAAAGCGCATGTGTTTATTTAATATTTGGACCAAAGTATTCACACATTCACGTCATTATTAGTATAACATGGAAAAAGTTTCTGCTTTAGATATATTTTCAGCATTTCTTGCCTGGCATTTCCTTTCATCCTACACTTACCCAGATCTTTGTAGACACGGAACATACATGGAATGCTTGTATTCCAAATAATGATATACTATATTATTTACCCTGTACAACTCCAGGCGCCTCATAAGCAGATAAGAAGCCTTGGCTTAAGCTGGGAAAACGTTTTGCCCGAGTTGAGCTCTGTCAGAGGGCGGGGATGGGATCGCAGGCTGCTTGCTGCAGGTGCTGATTCACACATTTACAAAACAAAAGATGCTGATGGAGATGTGCAAAGGGATTTAAGTGGACCTGGATTACGAGTTTTTTCGTAGGCTTCAGGGATTCCAGTGTTAATGAAACATGTTATTCAATTCCACGGCTTGTTGCATCTTTCATTTTTCTACACCAGACAAAACTGTTTATTTCTTTTTTTGTTACGTCACCATGAAAAATGTTTTGTGGACTGGATCAAAATCTTTCAAACTCACTTTATTCTTTTCACACATTTTATTGACACAAATATTGTATGACAGACAAGTCATGCCGGGAGCAGTAATTGGTTACTAATTAAAAAAATAGCTGGAATAAAAACCTGCATCAACTGCAGCTGCCAAGATCGGAGTTTAACACATTGTGCTCTAGGGTTCCACATGCTTCCTTACATTTTTATTCACTGCTTCGTTCCCTATTAAATCTGTCTGGTATTTTTTTTTTTTTTTTTTGCAAATCCACTACAACTTTTGTTTATGTCCAACAACTGGCACAAAGTAATCATGCCATTATCTATATATGTAATGACAGAAAATCACCCCAATTACAAGAACCTTCAGGAGCTTAACACTTTTCCTATATAACTCATGATATGAGAGAATTTTAGGAAATAAAAAGAAATTACAGTGGTACCTCGGTATACGTCTGCTTTGGAATAAGTCCAACTTGGTATACGTCCTGTTTGGACACGAAGAGTTTTGCTTGGTATACGACCTTTGTTTGGAATACGACTCACGTGCTAACCTTGATTACCTCTCTTGAGACAAAGCCACGACTGCCCACGAGCGTTACTGCACCAGCTGCTAGCATTCAGTGAACAACCCACGCTATAACTCTCTGAACGTGTGTGGTATAGCGGGTCCACAGCTCCTGTCAAAGTCCAGCTTTAAAATAAATAATCACCGCGCTCGCAGCTTGGTGAGGGGGCGTGGTGGTTATGTGGCTGAAGGTTGTCAGGGCGATTCGCGATCTGGCCGTTTCTCACCAAAGTGCACTTGTTAAGGGACCGTCCGCATTCATGATTGTTCCTGGGGCTGCTTATCTTGATAAACAGAAGCGCGAGTCGGCTAAAAGGGGAGGAAAAAGAAAGAACGGATGGGAGGTTGAGAGAGAGAGAGAGAGAGAGAGAGAGAAAGAGAGAGAGAGAGCAAGCCAAGTAGCTGAAGTAGGCAGAGTTAACGTCAGCTGCAAGTAGGGCGACTCCCCTGTTGGGAAGCAGGGGGCCGCCAGGTAAAAAGAATGCTTCCTGCTCTATTTTAACTTCGTTGTTTTTAAGAAGACTTTTTTCTATTGTTTTTAACCTCCACGTTTCACTTCTGATTTTATGGATTATTTATTGGAACTTTGGAGACTGCACTTTAATTTGAACACCTTGTTTTGTTAATTGTTTTAATAAAAGCACTTTGCACTTTTTCACCATCCCCTTGCTTTGTTGTTACTGATGAGGTTAGCAGTGAGGCACATTACCAACGGTGTAGGGTTCAAGGGCTCCCTGGCAGCAGATGGGCACATACAGCAAACCCGCATCATCACAATGTGATTGTGTTATTTTCATGTAAATTTGAATTGATTGTTGAAAAGTATGAAGGTGGCATGCGTATCCGGGACATGGCTGTTGCATACCGTTTGCCGAGAACGACGGAATCTACGATTGTGAAAAACAAAGATGTTATGAAAAAGTAAAGTGAAGCAAAATTTTCCTTTATTTCATCTAATTGCTTTTGTATTTATGTATTTTAGTATTAAGCAGTGTTTAAATTATTTTATACAACCCCATCAATGTATAATATGCCAATAGCAATAGGATTTTTTTTTTCCATGGGAACGGATTAATCATTTTCCCATTATTTCTTATGGGAAAAATTTGTTTGGCATACGTCCTGTTTGGTATAAGTCAAAGGGTCTGGAACGAATTAAGGATGTATACCGAGGTTCCACTGTATAAGTTACTGTTAAACCAATGCAATTAAAGAATAGAGATCTTTTGCAAACCAATATTACTATTCATTTTTACAATATTATGTTTATATTCAGATTCAATAAAAACAAAACTGTCATCATGGTTTTGTCCACTTTAAAACAATTGGGTTTCTGAAGAATGACCTGCCCTTCTGTCAAATTCATTGTGTTAAGATCAAAGTTTAGTATTTTATCAATGACTGACCCTAGATATTTGTGCACTACCATGCCCAGACTCTCATCTTTAATTAATGTTGAGACAGTGGGAGTAGGGTAAGTACCTAAAATCTACAGCCATACCTTTTGACTTATAGGCGCTGAGCTGTAGAAAAGAATGATCACACCACTGAAAAACTCATCCTCAACAGGTTCATGGCGGTCTTTGCACTAAGCTCCTGCATAATTTGTATAATTAAACTATACACCACAGGTGTTAACTGTTTATTTCTTAAAAAAATGAAATATCGACTTATTGCTCAGACCATAAAATGCTAGAATAAAAATGTACTTAAAACCCGTACTAATAAATTATGACAAAAATATTTATCCATAAAAAAAAAAAAAAAAACACGTTACCAGTCCTTTAACAGTATCAACTGTAATTAAAGGACAAAATTAAAATGTCTGAATTCATTAAAGCAGCTTGGTAAACTGCAAATGACAACTTCTCCAATTCCTTTTTCTCAGTTTATTAATTCATTTTTTTTAATGTAAAGGCGAACATAGCATATAACATATACTATGACAGTAGTGAAGGCAGATCAATTGGCAGTAACTATGTCACTTGCCGTTGAGAAAACCCTCTCACTGGGGACTGAGGTGGCAGGTACACAACAATATGTCAATTGCTTTTGTAATCTTTTTGGCTCTGTCTACAGTCACATCAAGAGGCTGCTTAAAAACAGCAGGGATAAGTAGTTGGAATACTGGTCTAATCTACTGCTCACTCTCTGCTGCTATCATCATTCATTGGAAAAACCAAAATGTTCCCAGAGGGCCGAAAAGAAGTACTTTAAAAGAAGTAGTCTGGTCTTCCAGCTCTTCTGCGGCGTTTACACTCACCATAGTATGACTGATTTCATGAGACGCCAATCACCTTCTGGCTAAACTTGCTACCAAGGCCTACAGTTTAAGGTTTCCATGTAGAACTCACACTTGCAAATTTGGTTCCACATTACAATAATCAGTCTTCATACATTCACTGCATATTCTAAGTATGACTGCATTTATCGAGCCGTAACACTCATACAGTAACTGTTCAGTACATTCAGTACAAATACATGTATCGTTACAGCCCTAGTCTACAACAGTTTCAGAATACTCCTCAACAACTACTGACAAGAACCAAGCTAATGATTACACCCGCCTTCATCTGGTACCACTACACTGTCTTAACATTCGAGTATTGGATCATGTTTAAACTTTTCTTTTGAATTTAAATACAACATCCCATATTAAATGTCTTCATTATCAACATCTTATAAAACATGCATGACAACAGAGATCCTCGCACACCAGTCTTCATACAGGTTTAGCACCATTTTGTAATTCTTTGTAAATAGCCATTTGCTTTTGTCCAAAGGTTTGATTGTGAAGCATTATCAATTAATTTATTTAAAACTCACTTAAACAATCTCCACTTTTAGCAGGTATATAAATCTGCTTGTCTTCAACTCCATTCATAGTTGATTCTTCATTAGAATAACACTAATCTTAATTAGAGATGCACCGATATGGGAATTTTGGGTCGATACCGATATCCGATAATGTCTGTGTACTTATCTGCTGATGCCGATTATACATATTTATAAGATACAGAGAAAAATGAGACTTCATATGTCTGGACAAGAATTACAAAGTGAACATTTATTTGTATAACAATTTTGCACACCACATTCAATCATTAAAAACAAATGATATCTGCCACATTTGGCTGGCTACCTGTTGGTTATATGGGAAACAGTTTTGTAGGTTGTTGCTTTAAATAACACTTTTCTCTTTTGTTGGAACAAATACAACAAATTCAACAATCTAAAAAATGAAAACTGAAAAAATGGTAAAATGTACAATGACAATTAAATAAGCAATACCACTTAATAACTTTTGCAGATTATTTACAATCATTAAAATGGCTTCTGCTCAACCACATTTGGCTGGCTATCTGATCCTTTGTTTTACAGTCTGCAGTATTAAATACCACATAACTTTTTTTCTTTCTGTTTAATGGAATAAATCTAACCAATCTATAATTTTAAAAAACAGAAAAGCGTACAACAGTAAATAATTAAATAACTTTTTTTTCTGGAGGCTTATTATTCTTTTCTATTTTTTAAGCATTATGGGGAGGTTTTTCTTAACGAACAAGAGTATTTCTGCCTTGTCACAGGAAATTCTGTATATCTTTTCGTTGATCACATTAGAAGCCAAACTGAATAATCTCTCGCTGTCCACGCTAGTACATGGGGCTGACAGGAACTTGCGTGCTACTTTGGCAATGGTAGGAAACTGACTCCAGTTGTTCCAGTATTTCAGTGGATTTTCATTCCTCAGGATTGGTGCTTCAGAAAGAAATCCCTGCACCTGCCAAGTAGCATGCATACATATACAGTATTATATTCTGCGTCATCTTTCGTGTCTAAAAAGATAGATCTGAATATTGGCTTTTACCAGGGATGTCAGATTAAGATTAGAATCCTTACAATAAAAAAGTATATGGCATTTGAATTGAATGCATGTCTGTATTGTATTTGCTGTTTTTGGAAACATTAAATATTTTTACTTTTCACTGTAGATCATGATCTGCTTACAAGTTGCTCATTATTGCTTAAGAGACTCAGGTGAAAACAGTGGCTTCCATGAATGCGATTGGCTCTCCCACAAAAAGCAATGCAAAGAGAAATAAGACACGCACCGCACTGGCACTTTCTAATGACAATGTTCAAAAGAAAAACAAACAAAATTGCCAGTGATTGCTCAAACAAAGTAAATGCAGTCATTTTTATCCTTTTTTTCCTAGAGCTTATATCCATGTGTCTATCTTTTACAGTAAACTGAAGCATTGTGACTCTAAGCGTTTTACAAATGAAACAAGTGTATTAAATGTTATTTTGTTGATGTCTTTTAAGTATTTTGTGTATTATAATCAATTATTAGCAGACAGCATTTTTCAAAGTATCAAAAAAAATGTAAAACGAGTTTGTGTTTATTTATGAAACTATTTAGTTAACACACACCGATCAAAAATATGAAGCAAAGAAGTATAGGCGTTGGCTCAGTCACTAGATGAAAACTAGCGATCTTTAAAATGGGTGTGTTTAACACAGAAGATGCCGACCGTTTACCTAATGACCAATAACAATATGGGTTAACAATTTAGAAACACGTATAGGCTGATCCTAAAAAGTTACATGCAAAAACAGATCTGTAAAATCCCATAGTGTCCAGCACGTCTTAAGTAACAAGAAGCCAAAGTTAGTGCGAGGTAAAACCAACAACCGCTCTTTTCCATTCAATTGCCTTTTTCCTTTCTTGCCTTCCAAGATTTTTTATTTATACATTCGAATTATGTTAGAATAGTGATATTCGATCCAACAGCCCTAGTTATTTACTTAAAACAATGCTGTAAAGAACTCCACAGAGCTGTTTTTTTTTGTTTTTTGTTTTTTTTTTTAAATCGCCTCTGTTGTCATCTGGCTGTTTTCCTGAGGCATCAATGTGTTCTCTTCAAGAATTTCGTTGTACATTTCAAAGAGCGTGCATACCACCTCGTCATTGTTCTTGGCCCTTTTCTGTCGTGGACCATCTATCTGAGATTCACTCATTTGCATTTCGTTCGATGCAAGTTCCATCTGGGCTTGGAACATTTCGAGTGCCAGTGATTTTACATCTGCATCGAAATAGCGGTCTTTGTATCTCAGGTCTACAATAGTGGCAACACAATACATGGATTCTGTGTAAATCTCAATGAAACGATTGTTTACAGCATCCAAGAGAGCGCTTTTACTGGTTTTGACTCTGAAGTCAGTATGAGCGCTTTTAGTCAACAGTCATTTTAAAGCATTAACTGAGGGAATAACGTTAGAAGCCAAGGCTTCAGACTGGTAAATTTCTTTTGTCAGTTGTTCAAATGGAGCAAGGAGTGTGATTATGTTCTCGATCAAACCCCACTGATTAGGCGTTAGAGTTGCAGGCAACTCAAAATTGGAGGCATAAGCCCAATGGCTCTTTTCTGCTTTAGCAAGCTTTGCAGCATATAGAATGTGCTGTTCCATCTAGTCAAAACGTCTTGTTGGAGCATTTTCGGCTGCATACCAAGTTCAGTTTGTATAGTTTTGAGACGCGAGTTGGCTAATTGTGAATGCTTAAAGTGACCGACTATTTTTCTGCCGATCGCTATTGTATCCGAGACGCTGTGCTGGGATAGTACGCCATCGTTCACAGCAAAACGTATGAGCCATACAAACTTTGGATCCCCCATTCCTCCATTGCCTTTGCAACGTTGCGTGCATTGTCTCGTAATACTACATGAACATTCTCTTTGGGCATTTTCCATGTTTCAGACATTCATTTAAACGCAACAGAGAGTGCAGCACCCGTGAGTGATCCACAGCATTCTTGGGCGTGCAAGATTGCTTTCTGCAATTCAAACTTGCGGTCGATCCACTGAGCAGTTAAACTAAGCATATTAATA
>JANRMT010062814.1:72802141-72816929 GCA_026402145.1 Polypterus bichir lapradei
CTCGCTTCTAATTGTTTCGCTGCCTTCTTAATTATATAATGCATGTTTTCTAAAGCGCGTTTTGTAGCTCTTCCTGGCTTTCTACGTAATGCGTGATTACGTGAGAGGCGTGATGATGTCATACGAACTCCGCCCCTCCAGCTGAACTCCATTACAGTAAATGGAGAAAAACAGCTTCCAGTTATGACCATTACACGTAGAATTTCGAAATGAAACCTGCCCAACTTTTGTAAGGAAGCTGTAAGGAATAAGCCTGCCACATTTCAGCCTTCTACCTACACGGGAAGTTGGAGAATTAGTGATGAGTGAGTGAGTGAGTGAGTGAGTGAGGGCTTTGCCGTTTATTAGTATAGATGAGGAATAAAAATGGGTTTTGAGAGCTTTTTCTAAATATTTAATGATAGCCAATAAAAAAAAAAGAAAATTAAAAAGCTCACTAAGTCCACTGCTTAAATCAAAAAATGAAGTGATTATTAGCTTATGCTGTCCAGTAAATACAAGGGCACTTAGGTTATGCTATCTAGTTATTTGCCAATTTTAATCACAACAAATTCAATATGAATTTCTATACATTCCACAATATGCACATCCCCACACTTAATATAAAGTACACAAAAGTGATGATATGAATGGGAAAAATGTCAAAAAATAGACACTTATTTCCTTTTTCCCTTTCTAATATTTAAAAAGCTATTTCTCAAATGTGCACCTTTTAAACAAAACTTCTGATGGCATTTCTGTACTGTATATTTTAAACAAAACACTTGCTTCTTGCACTGAATGGAAAATTTTAATGGACTGTGTAAATTTCATGAACCTTGTTACACTAACAAAATATTAATAGTATACTTGAATATGACCATCCCCTCCCCATCTGCACTAATAAGAAGACAGCTTAACTCATTATTTTAGCAAATAGAATAGCTTTAGCACTTACAAAGATTTTAACTTATGAGGATTTCCAATCTTCAAAACCAAAGGAATTGAAGTAGAAAAGAAGCGCAGACCAATTATCATCATAGACTTCCACTGTTAACTTCAATGAAAAGACCAGTAATTCTAAGAATACAACATGCTCATTTATATCTCCTCTGGATGCTGGTGGAACTGTCGGTTTAGATAAAAATTTACATAACAATAATCTTAAAATATTCCAACGGGTACAATTTAATTTTGAAAAGGCATCAGCCATGATATATTTTATTCAGTATGACAAAAAGAAAGTTTACAATTTGTTGATGGTTGTTTTGCATGAACACTGAAACCGAGCAAAACACACCTCTGTAAGGTAAGGTACAAAACAATGCTTTTTTCTTACTCTAAAACACAACATAAGGAATGAGAGGCCAAGTGATTTTTTTAAAAACTTTGAGACAACCAGCAGCATCAGGTATGATACAAAACAGGTAAGAAAGGTTTAGGTAAAAATTAAAAAACAAATAAAAAGTTGAAAGCCCAAAAATGATCACCGAAATGTCTACAACTCTGAAGATTCAGTTATACGGCTTTGGCCGCAAACAAAATTAAACCTATACGTCTCTCCAATACAGACAAACAGGATCATCATTCTTGAGTAACCAAGCCAACCACTGTGACAAGACAATTACTTTAAATATTGCCTGTTTTTGTAACAGATACAAAGCCACAACACAGTGGCTTCTGCCAACAAGCGAAGACACTGCAACCTGTATACTGTGAAAGTAAATTTAACATCCAAACAAGATCTAAAGATAAATAGTATAAATTTATAAAACTACAAACACACTGGACAGGGCAACAAATGCTAATTCACTAAACCTGGAAAAACAACAAATGCAATCTTGTGTGTTGATGAAGTAAATGTTTTACTGATGCTTTAAGAAGTAAAATAGAAAAAACCATTGCAAAAACAAACCAGAATTTCAAAATAAACAGTACCGGCAATCAAAGATACGATCTCCCGTGACCGCTATCAGACTGGTCAAAGGCAGGACCGTAACAAAAGACAGCTTCTTCACAGTGCTTTCACCAGCTAATATGCACCCAAACTTTGAACCGGCTGCTTCAGACTGAAATCAAAGGCTTCTTCTTTTTGGGCGCATCACCATTTGCATGGCGCTGTCAGATCTAAATAGCAGCCTGGCGAATTGCTTGCGTACTGAAGTGACTTTAGCTGCAGGTGGAAGTCCCAGTTTACTTTATGGTGCCAAGCAGAGTGCAGCAGTCTATTAACCAGCAAAAGCGTTGTGAAGAAGCGGTCTGTTGTTACGGTCCTGCCTTTAGATCTGACAGCATCATGCTGACAGTGTATGCACCCAAAAATAAGATGCCTTTGATTTCAGTCTGTAACAGCCAGTGTAAAGATTGGGTGTATATTAGCTGACAAAGCACTGTGAAGAGCGCTGCTCTTGTGAAAAGAATTGAGATAAATGCCATCAACTCAGAGAGGGAGAGGCAAGTTTGTTGTACCACATGAACGTCACTAAGAGAATAAAACTGAATAATAAAAAAACAAGCGCAAACTTATACATGTAGCTAAAATTTACACCAGGTGTTACAGACTCAAATCAAATGTATGTTTATATTATACTGAAGAAATAATAATAGCAGCTCACTACTCAAAACGAGGAGCGCGTGGTCTCGAACCCAGGACCTTCAGGTTATAAGGCAGCAGTTCACACCTCTGCACCAGTCAAGAATACATGTAAACTCCCTGTTGATTGACATTTGAGTATATTCTTGAATAAAAGCGTGCATGTTTATTTGATATGTGCCTTGGCTTGAGCTGGTAGAATTTTTTTTTTTTTTTTTTTTTTAATTAATTTTATTACAATCCATACAAAGCAATCAAGTTTTTACAAAAAGAAAAATTGAGTTAAGAACAGATCCATCCCCACCCTTGAGAGAGAGAGAGAGCGCAAGCCGAACAGTGTCAAATTTAAGGCTTGTAAACATACCTAAATTAATAAATTCTCTGTGCCTTATGAACTTATTTTAAAATATTACTGATTAGATCCTGCCATGTTTTGAAAAAAGTCTGTACGGATCCTCGAACGGAGTATTTGATTTTTTCCAATTTCAAATAATATAGCACATCGGTTTCCCACGGACTTAAAAGAGGAGAGTTTGGGTTCTTCCAGTTTAACAGAATAAGTCTGCGTGGCAAAAGTGTAGTGAATGCAATCACAATTTGTTTGTCTTTCTCCACTTTAAGCCCCTCTGGAAGAACCCCAAACACAGCTGGTAATAGGTTAGGAGGAAAGGTAATTACAAATTTTTGTCCAGAATAATGTTAATTTGATGCAGGCCCAGAAAATGTGACCTAGTGAGGCTGGGACCTGGTTGCAACGTTCGCAGGTTGGATCATGCCCTGGAAACATTTTGGAGAGATTTAGTCGAGACAGATGTGCTCGATATATAATTTTAAGTTGTATAATTGTATGCTTTGCGCATATGGAGCTCGAGTGAATTCTCTGCATTGCTACTTTCCACTCCTTTTCTGATATATTAATTGAGAGATCTTTTTCCCAGTGTCCTCTTGGATCTTTGAAAGGGAGGGATTGTAAAATGATTTTATATATTGTAGAGATGGAGTCTAAATCCTTGAGATTAAGCAATATTTTTTCCAGCATGGATGAGGGTGCAAGATGAGGAAAATCTGGAAGGTTCTGTTTAATAAAGCTCCTGATTTGAAGATAGTGAAAGAAATGTGTAGCAGGAAGGTTAAATGTGGAATGTAATTGTTCATAGGATGCAAAGACGTTGTCTATATAAAGATCTCTAAGCACTCCAGCTAGTGTGAGATGAAGGGTTGACCATCTATGCAAGTCTTGTTTAATTTTTTCCATGCAGACGGCGAAATTTTTCTGATATAGAGCTTTATGTTTACTTGTGATGTTTACCCCTAGGTATTTAAACTGTTCTGCAATGATAAAAGGTAGGGTATCTAATCTAATATTATATGCTTGAGAATTCACTGGAAAGAGTACACTTTTATTCAGATTAATTCTGAGACCAGAGATCTTTTGAAATTCTGTGAGTGCTGTTAAGAATGCAGGCACAGAATTTTCTGGGTCCGAAATATACAGTACCATATCATCTGCATATAATGAGATTTTCTGTTCCAGTCCTTCTCTGCTAATCCCCTTTATCTGATCTGTATTTCGACAATGTATTGACAGTGGTTCAATGGCAATCGCAAACAGCAGCGGTGAGAAGTGGCACCCTTGTCTAGTGCCACGTTCTAGTTAAAAGTAGTCTGAGCAAATGTTGTTGATGCAAACTGAATCTTCTGGGTTACTATACAGTAATTTAATCCATGCACAAATGTTCGGGCCAAACCCAAACTTCTCCAATGTAGTAAAAAGGTATTTCCATTCAATCATGTCGAATGCTTTTTCTGCATCCAATGATATTATTATTTCTGGGGTGTTTGATTTAGTTGGTGAGTATATTACATTAAACAGGCGTCGAAGATTTGAAGATAAGTGTCGGCCCCTAATAAATCCAGTTTGGGCTTGTGATATTACCAAGGGGAGCACTTTCTCCATCCTTCTGGCTATAATTTTAGAGAGTATTTTAACATCGTTATTCAGAAGTGAAATTGGTCTGTATGATGCACATTGTAATAAGTCCTTATTTTGTTTTGGAAAGACCGTGATTAGTGCTTGGCGAAAGGTTTGTGGAAGAAATTGGTTATCTCTGGCTTCTGTAAATGTTGCTAATAGGAGGGGAGCTAGCTGAGCAGAGTATTTCTTGTAAAATTCTGCAGGGTAGCCATCAGGGCCTGCTGCTTTCCCGCCTTGGAGTGACTTTATAGCATCTAGTAATTCTGATAACGCCAGAGGTTTATCAAGTTCCTCCACACTAAAAGAGTCTATTTGTGGTATCTGTAATGTATCCAGAAATGCATTAGATTGTGTATTGTCCACTTTAAACTCAGTAGTATATAGGGATTTATAGTAGTCTCTGAAAGTGTGCATTATATTTATGTGTTCGACGATTTTATCTCCGTTCATGTAAGTGATTATCGAGATTGCGTTGCGCACTTCTTGCTTGTGAATTTGTTGAGCTAAAAGCTTATTAGCTTTCTCTCCATGTTCATAGTAATGATGTCTGGATTTGTAGATTAGTTGTTCAGTTTCTTTAGTTGTCAAGAGGTTTAATTCTGAATGTAGAGCCTGCCTCCTCCTATGTAGAGTCTCGCTTGGTAGTCTGGCATGTTCTTCATCTATTTTAGTAATTTCGATTTTTTATCTCTGCTACTTTCTTGGCTTCGGATTTATTTCTGTGGGAAAGATATGAGATAATCTGTCCTCGTAAGAAGGCCTTAAGAGTTTCCCAGAGTATTCCTGCAGAGATCTCGGGGGATGTATTTGTCTCTAGAAAGAATTTGATTTGTTTGGATACAAATTCCGTACAATTCTCGTCAGCTAATAGAAGCGGGTTGAGGTGCCATCTGCGGGGTGAGTGTATGGGGCTTAGTGATTTTAGCTCCAAGATCATAGGTGCATGGTCAGAAATAACAATAGCATCGTATTTGCAAGATTTAATCTTAGGCAAGAAGTTATTGTCTATAAAGAAGTAATCAATCCTTGAGTAGCAATGATGTACTGGTGAGTAGAAAGAATATGTTCTTGAATTTGGGTTTAAAAACCTCCAGGGGTCTGATAAGTTGTGATCAGTTATAAACTTTGTAATTATCTTTGCGGTGTTAGATGCCGTTCCCCCTGTGGAGGAAGTCCTATCTAAAAGTGGATATAGAACACAATTAAAGTCCCCAGCCATTATAACTTTATGAGTGTTCAGATTCGGAATGGATGCAAATAAATTTTGTATAAATTCCTTATCATCAACATTAGGTGCATAAACATTTATCAAAATCATTTTACAGTTTAGATAAGTCTCCCATGACCATTACATATCTCCCTTCAGGATCCAATACTACATCTGATGCTACAAATGGTACAGTTCTATGTATGAGAATTTCCACACCTCTAGTTTTCTACGTAAAACTAGAATGGAACATTTGTCCAGTCCAGTCTTTTTGCAGCCGGAACTGATCCTTGCTTAAGTGGGTTTCCTGTAAAAATACTATTTTAGCATTTAGACCTGTTAGGTGAGAGAGTACTTTCTTTCTCTTTAATTCGTGATTCGGGCCTTTAACATTCCAGCTTACGAAGTTAACTGTCCCACCATCATGGAGACACTGATTCTGAGTTTTTGATGTCATTTTATAGTCTTAACTGGAAGTGAGACAGCTTCGGTCTTAATTTCCTATTTCCCCTAGAGTTGTTGCCATGTAGCTTATTATTATGTTGGTAGTTATAATTATAAATATTGAGAGGATAGATTAGGTATAGATCAGGCCTGCTCTCTCTCTCTCCCCCCCTTAACCCCCCACCCTCCCTTTTTGCCTCCCCAAGTGAGGCTAAAATCCACTTCACACAGTCCCAGTCCTCTGACATACCCAGAGACAGAGCACATCCAAAGCAAAACAAGCCCCAATGCAGCGGCGCTTTACGGTTAAACGATAGAGATATCTCTTACCAATATAGTCTTTAGTTTTGCACTTAAAATATATATATAGTCTACAGCAATTTTAGTGCATTAAGATGATACACCCAGATAATAAACCCAGGGGATGATGTTAAAAATGGGTCCAGAATAAGCATAACAAGTCTTAATGCAGTAATAGCAATAACAATAAACCAAGGGTATTGTTCTGTTCCAAGATATTGAACAGTCTCATTTAGGGTAGAGATGAAATAATTAGAAAAGAAAAAAAGAAAAAAAAAGAGAAAAAAGAATAATTAAGCACAATAAAACACAAACAGATACAGCTGGTAGAAATTTTTGCCCGGGTTTAGCTCCATCAAGGCGGGGGATGGGACTGCAGGCTGCTTGTGCTGATTGACACATTCAAAAAACAAGAGACACTGATGGAGAGGTGCGAAGGGATTTAAGATTGGTCGGGATTACAAGTTTTTTCGTAGGCTTCAGGAATTCTAGTGCTAAGACAAGTGACAAAAAAGCAACATGATACTACAATACCTTATCAAAATAACCAAAACTCTGTTTCAAAATTAGGGCTTAATCAACTAATCATCTCTACTCCTTCCCCACATTGCTACAACTTTCTGTATGGTTTTTGAATTGGTTAATCATAGGTTCCCCCAAATATCGGGCAAAATTCTACATCGCGTGAGAGTGTTGAAAAACAGTACTAGTTCAATGCATGAACACCTGAAGAGGAAGCACAGGAAAAGAAAACAATACTATAAGTAACCTATGAGGGATATCCAGAAGAAAAGGTTACAAGTGCCCTGGAGGGTGCAGGAAATTTTTTTTTTTTTCGAAGGTTGGCATACCTGCGTGTAGGGGGGTCCTAACGGTCAAAATAAGCCCGGGACCGCGTCAGTCAGTTGTGAAATGTCATCACAGCAAGCGAGTTCGTCATCCTCTGCTGAGGCCGTTTGCTCCACCTACCGACGATGCAAGATTCGTTCGGTCATCAAGTTCCTCAGTTTGCGTCGCGAATCCGCGGCCGAGATCCATCGTCAGCTTGTGGAAGAATTGTGAAAGAATTTTTGGGTGGGAAACGTTTTTCCAACAATGAGGAAGTGAAGGAGACAGTGGAGAAGTGGCTTTCGGAGGTGGAGCGGAGCGTATTCAACGAGGGTATAAAAAAGCTGGTGCCCAGGCCGAAGAAGTGCATCGAAGCTGACGGCGATTATGTTGAGAAATAAACACATATTTTGGAACATACCCTGTAAATTTGGTTGAAATATATTCATTTTTCGATTTTTAACAGCTGTTGTAACCTTTTTTTCTGGATATCCCTTGTACATACACTTACTTAGTTGTTTGACAATAGTTCTTTTAGTACTATGAAGCTGGATAACATGAGAAATTCGTGCCAGTGACCAGCAAAGTTAAAACCAATGTATTTCTTTGGACAGAACAGATAAATAGTCAGCTAAATGCACTTGTCGGTTGCCACCATTATTATTTGAGAGCGTTTACTTAAGTAAAACTTTCAATACAACAGGCCAGTAAACTGCAATAGCCTAACCTTTTAAAAACACATGCTAGCTTTATTTCGGGAAGAGTTGCATTTTCACCCTCTACCTGATGTTTATGCCAGTGCTGGTAACTTGTAACTCTTCAACTGTCACCTCATGGACCTGACAGAAAGCTACTTATCAGCAGTTGTCAAAACACAGGTCAGTTATAAAACATTTTAGTATATTCTCCAATTACTAAATTATAAATAACATTCAATAAGTGATCAGGGAAATGGAGTAAGATATTTCTTTCTTAATCTACCACAGTTGACCCAAACTGAAAGAGTTTATTGCATAGCAACACTCAGCTGTTAGCACACCAGGGAGCTGCTGCTGAGAAGTTGCCTTTTTATGAAGATACATAGTTTCTACTGCAATTTAGATTGCCAAAGCAATAGGCAGTCCAGTTAAGCAAAATCTTGGTTTTAATAATAAAAAGGTAAGACAATAAGCGCCTCTAAACTAAAGTGGTTCTGGGGTCTTAACTCACTAAGTCTGTGCAGACAGCATGATGACACTCTCACCACCCTCATGTCACTGAAAAGCAGTGTACTGGAAAAGCAAAGTGTGAATTATATGGAATGTCACTTATGCATACTGTAGTGTAAACGTTTCTCCCATTTCTTCACTTCGCCTCCAATGCCTAATACAAAAATATATTTTTACAAAACAATTGTTCTTATGAAGTGATAATACTTAAGTGAACATGCTTAACTAGTTTGCAAGCAAAAGACACATTTTGCTGTTAAGCTAACAAGTGTATTGTTTACTAATCAGCAATTTCAAATTCTTCTATTCTTTTATCTTTTCTTTTTCCCAATTAAAAATGTAAGCTGCTGCACTTAAAAGCTCGCTGTCCAAACTCAATGTTAGTTTTGATTAAAACACAAAATAAAAAGGTCTGAATTCATTTAAGTGGAGTTTCTTGCCAACTGAGCTGAAAAGATCAGTTTTTATGATTAGGCAATTCACAGATCACTGATTCGAGTCTTTTATAGTGAAAATCGGCTGATTTAGCTCAGTGGCCACTCGATCAACTAATCAGAGCATCTTTAATACAACAGTCATAACAGGGTTTTCTTTATGCAAGTATGATTTTACTGTATAGGTATTTTATATTCTGTGTCTATAAAACTGCAGGTCAAATAGGGTTTAAAAGATGCAAAAATCTGTAAATGATTACATAAAATCGAGCAGTTAGAATACTTAATATTGAAATTGGGGAAAAAAAAAAAAAAAGGCAAGCCATCATTCCACTTCTAGTTATTAACCAAGTTATGGGTACAATAATAAAAGACCTTTGATTACCACAATTCATCAGTACCTTTAAGAAGCATTCAGAAGTACCTGGGGTACTTTAACTCTTTTAGGGCACTTTTTTTTCCGTTTCTTTTATCCCAGGGCTGAATATTTTTCCAAAAAACTAACTTTTTTTTTTTTTTTTTTTAAGAAAAGAACACAAAGCAATGGTTTAACATATCAAATCAACAAAAAATATTTATTTTTGACAAATGTTACTGTCTTGCATGTTGTGTGAGCCTGCATACTATATGATTTCACAAATTCTACATGTTACACAGCAAAATCCTGCTAAGTATGATATCGCTTAAAGCGGCCAATTGCGTGCACCCCCACATTGCACTGCTTACAATATGTGTTGCACTGGTGCCTCCTTTTCAATTGTCTGTTGCTGCACACAACACAGTCAGGTTTGTATTTTTTGTCTTCATATGTTGCAGGAAAGTGACGCTCAGTCAGCCTGTCTGGCACTGGTCTTTGTGATGGCCTTCCTCGGTTTGCCTGATTGATCAATAAATAGTCATTTGTAAATGCAATCTCATGCATGCGATGTTACACAGGGTGGTGATGGTAGACTTTTGGCTGTAAGAGTATGACCCTAGCATCTGGCTGGTCTTGTGGTTATTACCTACCAAAAGTAGTCCAAAAAAAGGACAAGTGGTGGACCAGTATGAGGGTAATGATTATCAAAGGCCCACTGACATCTATGGTAAACAAACGATTGCCCATCTGGTCCAGTCCTAAAGAAAAGCTACTGAAACATAAAATTACTTAAAAACTAAGTTAAAAAAAAAATAATTTTGGCCATGAGACAAAGGTGTCAGAACACAAAGTGCACAGCAGATTGTTGTGTATGGGGCTGCATAGCTGAAGATTGGTCAGAGTGCCCATATGCTGACCTTTTTCCACAGCCAAAAGTGCCTACAATGGGCATGTGAGCGTTAGAATTGGGCCATGGAGAAATGGAAGGTGGCCTGATGGGAGAAATCATACTTTCTTTTAGATCATGGACGGCTGGGTGTGTGTGCTTCATTTACTTGAGAAAGATGTGGGCAGAAGGAGGTGCTATTGAAAGAAGGCAAGCTGGCAAATGCAGTGTGATCTTCAGGGCAATGTTCTGCTTGTAAAACCTGAGTCTTGGCATTCATGTACATGTTATTTTGACACATAACCGCTACCTAAAGATTGTTGCAGAACACATACACCTCATCATGGGAACGGTAATCGTTAAGGGCAGTGGCCTCTATAAACAGTATAATGTGCCATGCCACACTACAAAAATTGCGCAGGAATAGTTTGAGGAACATGATGAAAAGTTCAAGTTGTTGACTTGGACACCACATTTCCCATATCTCAGTCTGATCGGATGTGCTGGAAAAACAAGTCACAACCATGAAGGCCTCACCTTGCAACTTAAAAGACTTAGGTTCCGCATGTCTCCATACCAAATACTACAGGATACCTTCAGAAATCTTGTGAAGTTCATCACTTGACAGGTCATAGCTCTTTTGGTAGTACAAGGCAGGGACCTACACAGTATTGGGAAGGAGATTTTAATGTTCTGGCTGACTAGTGTATGTTTTCAGAGTTTGAACACCAGGGCAAAAACACAGCACAGCTTGAGCAAAATCACAACCTCTCCTCCGAATTCACCTCGCTTTTTGTCACTGGACGCTGTTGGCTCATACATGCTAGTCCCATTTTGCCTAGATTTAGATGTGGAAGATATACTCTTTAAGAGTAGGGTCATTCTTTTACATGGTTACAGTAACAGCACAGAATACAACTCTCAACCTTCAAAATGACAGTACAATGAAAGATAGATCAACAATAGAGAGGGAGCTGCTGTTCAAAGAGAAGCACATCAATACAAGATATACAGTAATCCCTCGCTATATCGCGCTTCGACTTTCGCGGCTTCACTCTATCGGCTTCACTCTATCGCGGATTTTAAATGTAAGCATATCTAAATATACAGTAATCCCTCCTCGATCGTGGGGGTTGCGTTCCAGACCCCCCCGCGATAGGTGAAAATCCACGAAGTAGAAACCATATGCTTGGATGGTTATTTTTATATATTTTAAGCCCTTATAAACTCTCCCACACTGCTTAAAAATACTCCCCGCAGAGTTATACAGCATAATCCCTTTGTATTCTCTTAGATATTAGGTAAGATTCATTGAAATTATGTATATAAACACACTGTTTATATACAGTAAAACCTAAATATTATTTTAAAGATATTGAGTGTCTCCGATATCACATATGTTACAGCCATTACGATAGACAGGCCACCAGCAATAAATACGTACAATGCAAGAAAAACAGTGTATAGTAAATGTGTGTACAGTGACACTAAATGTACGTACATGTACTAAGCACTGTAAGAAGAAAATTAATTATGGTTACTCACCAACAATGACACGATGACTTGTCCGATAAAGAGTTTAATTTTACTGCACAACAAAGGAGAGCGTTACAGCCCTTGTAAAGGAGCAACTGCAGGCGATTGTGTAGCACTGCCGTTGTTGTTCTTCTGGCAGTCTTCAATCCAAATCCCTAAAGCAGATCCCATCCAGACTACTGCCTTATTACATCCACTTACAACTCGTTTTGCACTCTGGTTAAAAGGACACTGCAGCCGTAGATCTTATATCCCTTTCCTACTTTTTAAATAAAAACAATCGTAGCCTTCAACAAATCCAAAACGTTTACCTTTTCGGCAGTCGTTAACATCTTCTTCTTGTGCTTGGGCACGGCCCCTGAAGCAGTAGCAGATTGTTTTGGAGCCATAATGAAGGGCTTGACTATGCTAAGATAAACACTAAAGAGCACAACTCTTTACACAGCGAAACACGTTGATACTGAATGAGCGAGACGAGACTTTCTGGTTAACACTGCATTCAGCACGCAGGAGCTCAACTGTGTGCTCTGATTGGTTAGCTTCTCAGCCATCCGCCAATAGCGTCCCTTGTATGAAATCAACTGGGCAAACCAACTGAGGAAGCATATACAGGAAGTAAAAAGACATTGTCCGCAGAACCCGCGAAGCAGCGAAAAATCCGCGTTATATATTTAGTTATGCTTTCATATAAAATCCGCGATAGAGTGAAGCCGCGAAAGTCGAAGCGCGATATAGCGAGGGATTACTGTATATCACGGATTTTTCGCTGGTTCGGGGATTTCTGCGGACAATGGGTCTTTTAACTTATGGCACATGCTTCCTCAGTTTGTTTGCCCAGTTGATTTCATACAAGGGACGCTATTGGCGGATGGCTTAGAAGCTACCCAATCAGAGCATGTATTACATATTAACTAAAACTCCTCAATGCCATAAGATATGCTTCCCGCGCGGTGCTTGATTGTTTGCTTGTCTCTGCCTCTATCTCACCCTCTCTGACATTCTCTGCGCCTGACGGAGGGGGTGTGAGCAGAGGTGCTGTTTGCACAGAAGCCGTTTGCCTAGTGGATACGGAGGCACCTCTAAGAAATGCCGCTTTATCACGGTGCTTCCAAAAGCACACTTATTGATTTTTTGATTGTTTGCTTTAATCTCGCGCTCTCTCTCTCTCTGACGTTCTCTGCGCCTGACGGAGGAGATGTGAGCAGAGGGGCTGTTTGCACAGAGGCTGTTTGCTTAGAAGATAAAGATGCTCCTCTAAAAAATGCCGCTTTACGTATTGATTTTTTGATTGTTTGCTTTTCTTTGCGAGCTCTCTCTCTCTGAAATTCTCTGCTCCTAAAGAGAAGATATGTTTGCATTCTTTTAATTGTGAGAAAGAACTGTCATCTCTGTCTTGTCATGGAGCACAGTTTAAACTTTTGACTAAAGGGTGTTATTTCATGTCTAGAGGGCTCTAATAATGTTAACAGTGTGGGGGAGTTTATAAGGGCTTAAAATATATAAAAATAACTATATAAACATATGGTTTCTACTTCGCGGATTTTCATCTATCGCGGGGGGTTCTGGAACGCAACCCCCGCGATCGAGGAGGGATTACTGTACCATTAAATTAGCTCAAGCTGTTTAAGTGGATCTTCATTTTCTCACATGAAAATAATCTAGTCAAAGCACAGATCCACAATGACTGGTGAACATCTCGCATTCTGACCAAGACTTGTATCCAGCCACAACTGCCCTAATTATCCCTGTTAAATTTCACATTAGGGTGCAGTACGGTTTATCCCAAAATAGTACAAGTTCACTGTAGCATGGGTCATTTGCTTTTATGCAATGTAAATTGGTAACTTTATTGATGGATATTGCTGTTGTATTATTCCTACAACAGATGACACTGGTACATTGTTGTCAACAAAAGAATAAAAGAGTAGATCTCGCTTTAAAAGTCTGGTCATCTCTGTAATTAAACAGATAATTGACCGTAATGAGGAAATGTGAAATGAAAGTAAGAAAGAACTTAGTTTTTTCACCATTAAGAATCATTAAAAAGTATTTGTCATCCAAGCTATGAATTCATTTGAAAACCAAATCAAATCAGCAGAAGGCAACATACCAAAAGTTTTGGTATAAATGTAGATCACATATAAAACAAATTAAAAAAAAAAATTATAAAACTATAATGGAAAATAATTTGGCCAATGGGAAGCATATATATATTATATA
Organism: Polypterus bichir lapradei; assembly: GCA_026402145.1. NCBI lineage: Eukaryota > Metazoa > Chordata > Cladistia > Polypteriformes > Polypteridae > Polypterus > Polypterus bichir. The sequence goes on from JANRMT010062814.1 coordinate 72,816,110, forward strand.
AAAAAAAATCTTGGGACGAGATGATACTTTTTCCAAGAGATGTTTTCAAGTCCAACGAGATGAGACTTTGGCCATGAGATTTTTTCCAAGTCATGCCCTCCTCTCAACCATATTCAACCACACACCTCTCCTTCATGTGAATGCTTTTGATAGACACAGTTTTTGCCATCTCAGCTCTTATAAATTTTAATGTTTTCCCCCACTTTAAGTTCCCAATTAAAGAAGGCATATTATGTCCAAATGTTATTGAAGAATTTCATCACAAAGGGTTATCAACAGATAAAATTAGTACAGTAGAACCTCGGTTCACGACCATAATTCGTTCCAAAACTCTGGTCATAAACCGAAGCAATTTTCCACCATAGGATTGTATGTAAATACAATTAATCTGTTCCAGACCATATGAACTGTATGTAAATTATATATTTTAAGTTTTTAAGCACAAATATAGTTAATTAAACCATAGAATGCACAGCGTAATAGTAAACTAAATTTAAAAACATTGAATAACACTGAGAAAACCTTGAACAACAGAGAAAACTAACACTGCAATAGTTCGCGCTATAGCACTACCAACCGCTGGCTAAAAGCACTTTTTTTTAATGAGTTTTAAGCACAGGGAAAAAATTAACATTTGAAAAAATCCGTAATTTAATAAACCACCAAGAAAAATAACATTGCAACAATGCACACTACGAACCGATCACTGGAAACAGAAGTGAAAACAAAATCAAGCCCAGGGCATTCTTTAACTGCCTTCCTACCTTAATGCGTACAGCCCTATCTCGCGCTGCCTGTGTGTGTGTCGCGTCTCTCTCGC
>JANRMT010062814.1:72816939-72841493 GCA_026402145.1 Polypterus bichir lapradei
GTCGCGTCTCTCTCGCGCTGCCTGTGTGTGTGTCGCGTCTCTCTCGCTCTCTCTCTCTCTTGCTTGCTTGCTGCACAGAAAATGCACAGGGAGAGACTGAACATGTACAAACCGAAAGGGAAACTGGCTTGTTCATATACCGAGTGTGTGGTCGTGAACTGAGGCAAAAGTTTGGCGAAGTTTTTGGTCGTAAACAGAGTTGTACGTGTACCGAGATGTTCGTGAACCGAGGTTCCACTGTACATGGGCAATCATAGCACCGAGAAACAATGAAGTCAAACAAATTAACGCCAAAAATGTCGATCGGTTACACGGCAAATTGGTTAAACTCGTATCAATAGACTATGCTGAAACAGTTGGTGCTGATCGTGCAGAACATGAAAACATCAACTTGCAATATCCTGAAGAATACCTACAGCTGTTAACACCATCTGGTCTTCCACCACACTAATTACTGTAGAAAGAAGGATGTATCCAAAAAAGGTAATGTAGTAAATCCTCCACGGATAACAGACAACAAAGGAGATCTTGATATGCCATTCGTATTAAAACAGTTTCCGAATTTTGCAAAGACAATTAACAAATTTCTGAACCAAACAAACAAAATTCAATCATGGGCAGTTATATGTTGCGCTGTCACGATAAAAGTCCAAACATAGAATCAAACTTTAATGCGATATTGATGAAAATGTAATTAAAAAAGTTAACGTTAAAAGAAGTTAACAGTAAAAGTGTAAGTTTAAAAAGTAGTTGCGTGTTAATTTCAAAGCCTAACAGAACAGAATCATATTATGCAATGAATAACTAACGTAACGTGAAACAATTTACTTTCAACTTATTAAGTTTTACTATTTTTTAATACGGTTAATTACTCACTGTAATGTAAAATAGTTCTATTATGCATATGTAACAATTCCCATGAAAATAAAAATCTGTTTAAATTGTACATCCGCATCCCCATACACAAGCGGCAGAACCGCAAAGAGGCAAGGGCATAGTGCAGGCCCAGGGGTTGGCGAGTGAAGCGAGCAGGGGGAAAAAACCCCTAGTATAATAATTATAATTAAAAAAAAAAAAAAAAAAAAAAAAAAAAAAAAACACACAGACCTAATCCAGAGTCCTGTGAAACACTACAAACAAGTGAGGTAGAAAACAGACTTAAGATCTGATGGAGATAAAGTGCTGTGAGACTAATAAACAAGACTTAAACAAGGCAGGGTTAAAATATCAAAATGCTGGGAAGAGCAGGGTTCAAGGGGATAAACGTGCAGTCTACATAACCCCCTATGACCTGTGGATAGGGTAATGTTCTAATCCCTCTTGTGTGCTGTAAAATGCAACTGTCCTTGATGGATCTTGACAAAGACATTGAAAGCAAAATGGTAAATGTTCCTATTGCTTACCTGCTAATTCCGGATGGATGAGCTCAGAAAAGTTGGGATCCTCTCCCCACCAAAACAACCATAGCTCGCGACGACCAGGAGTCTGATGTCGCCGCCATACACTCAACACATCTGCCTTCAGGCAGCGGCTGAAGCTGCACAGAATAGGATCCTCATCTGTTACTGGGAAAAGGATTGGAGCAGACGTGGGACCTTGCCATACGAACCGTCTCCATTTAATCCCAGTTAAGTCGGCCTGTAACAGATAAAGAAACAAAGTCATTAAACTTGCAGAACTTTAATCTAGAATTACTAACCAAAGTATCCAAAGAAACACACTACAAACTCCATTAAGATACAAATATATGCTGAACCAAAGCCATCTTAAAAAGCTTAATCATGAGTTTTTTGTGAGGTGATTTTGTTTGGTCAAAAGATGCATGGGTTGTAATCAATGACTACCTCTATACACATTCGACTTATGACCGCTACCACATCTCATGGGCAAACAACAGCTTTTGCCACTCTAATTCTTAAATTAAATGATAAAAAGGGATGTAAAACAAAAAATACAACTTAAGGGACTTATTATACAGTACTATCTTTTGTCCAGATCAACTTAAGACAGGTCCGTGGAACCGAATGTGGTTGTAAATCGACAACTGCCTGTATTGTTTAAGACATCTCTTTATTATAATAAAAAAAATCTTGGGAAGAGAGACGAGATGGGAATTTCTCAGAGAGAGATAACCATGTCCCGCGAGACAAGACTTTGTGCCAAGAGATTTAACCACGCCCAGGGCCAGAAATGAAAGACAAAGAGTAGATGACAAAAGCAGAACGTCAAAGAATTCAAACACTTTGGCACAATACACATGCAGAGCAGGTTAAATATAATGGAAGTACAAAAATTCAAAAGTCTCAAAAAAATGATATTAAAGATTCATTAGTGTAAACAAACGGAAATTATTACTCGGTGAAATAACGGAACAGCGAAAAGAGTTTGAATATATTGTTCGGATTTAAACTTTAAGTCGGAGACTTGTAGATTGTCTAATTCATGCTGCCATCAGGGAAAAGTAGTATTTCTTCCCAATGAAGAGGCGTATCCGCAAGAATTAAAAGATTTGTTGTTTGGTGAAAGTGAAATCCTGCAAGAGAAAATTTCAAGCCCCGCGAGACAAGATTTTATGCAAAGAAAAAGCCCTGCCCATAAATAAAACATTTACAACCACGCACATGGTTCAATCATTTCTCATTTGTGTGAATGTTATTGTCAGACACAGTTCAGGTAGAGTAAAAGAAACGATATTCACTCAAGGGCAGTTATACATTGTGTTGTCACGATGTAATTCCAAACTGAATCAAAATTCAATGCGACAGTGACAAAAAGGTAAAAGCGATAAGAGATCGAATACATGGACATAGGTGATCTGATGATATGACAGAAGTATGCAGAGGATGTCTGAGAGACAAGGCAGTTTGACAAAAGGACAGCTGCTGTACATGCTTTTAAAATGTTTGAACACTCAAATCCAGACAAGCCCTTCAGATTAGACAAACTTTATTAAATCCATGGGTGCAATGATTAGTCGAGCAAAATGACACCTTTTATTGGTTAACTATAACAATTACAATGTGCAAGCTTTCAAGGAAACTCAGGCCCTTGCTTCAGGCAGGTTGTACTGTAATTACTAGCAACCATATTATTCTTATCACAGACTTTGGAAAGTATCTGTATGCATACAATAATTCACAAATTTATTTTTTGCTGGCAGAAATTACATCTTAATTTTCATTGGTTTATAGATCTTTATTTTTCAAATTTTTTGTATCTCTGCATTATTTTCAGTTGCTCGGTCATGTAATGCTTGTAAAATGAATGTGTGAGCATTGTGCAGAAAGAGCATTAACTGATGGTGCAGTTAACAACAGACAAGCTAGAATTGACCCATTCAAAAAATTTACTTTTTAGGTTTTGATGAGAAAAAATTATTATGTGTCATCACGGCATAGAGCATACAAAATATAGCAACACAGAAAACTTCCACAGTCCACAATTTTATCATGACATACATTTTCTCCAAAATATACATGGTTATACAAGTTTAATCACCGCAACACACACTCAGCTTTAGGACATATAGGAAATATGCTACTTAATTGCCTATGAACATCTAAACTTAGCGTTAACAACAACAACAACAACATTTATTTATATAGCACATATTCATACAAACAGTAGCTCAAAGTGCTTTACATAATAAAGAATAGAAAAATAAACACAATATGAAAACAAAATAAATCAGCATTAATTAACATCGAATAAGAGTAAGGTCCAATGGCCAGGGGGGACAGAAAAAACAAAATAAAAACTCCAGACGGCTGGAGAAAAAAAAAAATAAAATCTGTAGGGATTCCAGACCATGAGACCGCCCAGTCCCCACACAATGAAGACAGTATGGACCGAGCATGCAAATTTTTTCCTAACCAGACCTTCATTTTTTTGTCATGTGGAAGTCAGACAACTTCAGTCACTGTCTCTTCAGCTTCTTTTTCCACCTCCACAGTACTACCACTTTAATGATGCATTGTGGCAGAAGTTAACAGAACATCCACGCTTCACCACGTCAATGCAACTTGTATGCCACTTCTGCAGCGAGTAACAAAGGTAACTTCCTGGTGTGCTAAACCGTGCTAAAAGTTCCATACAAAAATTTCTACCAGTGTACTGTGTGATATTAATGTTCAGTCAAGAAGGCTAATGGGAGATATGCAAATGTGAAAGCAAATAATAATATAGTGCCATGTCTATACAAGCTTTGAGCTCAGATAAAATAACTATTGTGTGCTTATAAGATAAGAAACAAATGCTAGAGAGCTGTTTTGTTAACATGTTGTTGCATTAAACTATGTGGTAGTGATCAAAGTAATCTAGCTGAGAACTAACAAGACAAATGACAAATTATCAATTGTCGGGATATAGCTGATGCAGCTTTTAGGCTATTTACTAACAAGTTTCTAAGAGGATTACATCATCCAGAAACGCTACATAAAAGGGGAGGCTTGGCTACATTTCTTCTACATCATTGTCAGACTAACCACCGACAACAGCGTCCCAATGTCCACAAGCAAAGACAATTTTGTAACTGCTAAAGTCTTACCACCTGATACAAGATTTGCTGTATGGACTTTGTTTTAAATGTAACTCCTAGTGTTTGATATATCTGGTTTCTCTGCAACTACGCATAGTTTTAGGATAAAGTTGTATTATCTCACTGAAGCTACTCACTAGAACAAATACTTCCAATACGAATTTGATACCAAAATTCAGAAAACGTAATCTGGCTATCAATACTGTAATAAAAAGCTAGTACTCAAAGTCAGTACTGCACTCATGGATGACTGTAAGTACAAAAATTACTTCGAAAGGCACAATATACTATGCGAAAAAGACATGAGTAAATACTACATATGAAAGTGTCACATCAACACTTTAAAAAGAAAAATGGCACAAGTCATGCCCGAAAAAGCTTTATGTTTGATGCTGAAGAATTTCAGCGCGTATTTGCAGGTATTATGTTTATTATTTTTAAAAAAGCCAAAACACACAAATTTCATTATTGATACTTTTTCTAATTCTAAATTAATTCAGAAATAGATTTGATCATGCTATGAGAGTGCAATAATGTGACAGATCAGATGTCAGCTGGAATCATTTAATTTGTAGTGTCATGAAGTTGCAAGAGAAGATGAAATGATGATGAAATTAAACGTTTTCTAATACTGTGTCCTATACAGTGGCTATTTGGCTTGTCTATAGCGACAATGAAGTGAGCTGCTACAGTAGTTAACACCTTGAAAATTCATTGAGTGTTTCAGTGCTTCTAAGTGATGTGTAAACAAAATCAATCACTGAGACACACGGTACAGGCAAAATCACATACTTAACCTCTGAATAAGAATATGCAAATGCTAAATTTGTGCAATTCGTTTGGAGCTTGAAGACAAACAATTATTCATGAGTATAAATCCTAAAACGTAAAGAACAAAGTTAAAGCACATAGTGTGTATTTTTGAAATGTTAAAATTAAATCACAACAGGTAAGAACAATTCAGTTAATTTTCTAACTCTTGATTTGTACACAAGAGTGATTTGATCACTCATAAGATACTTTGGAAACAGCACAACAAACGCTGTTTTACAAGAGCTCTGATATAATGAAATAATGTAAAACTTGCAAGATTAATTTCACATAGGAAGGCTTAAATTTGGACAAATTTATAAAAGGAGGAACAGATTTTAACAATTAAAACAATTCAGTCCGAGTCTGTGATATTCAAAAATCAAATTTCACTCATTCGTTACATATTACTAGGATGTGTTAACCAGTTAATGATGCAAAATGTTAATCTTAACATAGCAAATGTCACAAGCCAAACTAAGCGATTCTCTGACAAAAACATATTTTAAAAGCATGTTGTTAAAAAAAAAAAAAAACAGCTTTAAACAGTTTGTTTAAATGAAAACACCCTGAATTATATTGGAAGTCACTAATTCAACAGAACAATATGATAATGCTCAAACATTCATTTATAGTCTAGAGTTTTAAGCAGCACCTTTGGAAAGAAATTGTCAGAGAATAAATTTAGAATGTGCGGATAAATCCGATAGTCCACTATGATATCATTCTGTATAAATCCTATGCTGAAATGTCCCCAAATGTATAGCATCCCCCAACTTGTTGTTACACAGTAGAGTCTTAATGTCACATATTAAAATTCAAGCACTGCATTATATTTTGGTATTTATGAATGCCAGTACTAGTTTACATAAATGATAGTTGGCAAACTACTTAATATAGAGTATTTACCAGTGTTTTAAAGCTGTTATTGTTAGAATTGATGCAGTATATTTTATATCCTATTACAGAAAAAGCTAGATATTTAATGGTGATACCTTTTATTAAAGGCCATAGAATATGATTTTTGTTTTTGCTGGGGTGTCAATTAAATTGTAAAATTTCACTGGTATTGGTATATAATACAAAAACACTGGTATCATAACATTGCTAGTGTTAATAAATGCCAGAGATCACTAAGAGGCAAGTGGGTCAATTGCTCTCTAATCCAGGTTCTCCAGAGAAATGGGGAGACTTTTTTGTTCAGTCCGCTCAGTGGTGGAAAACTGGGTGAAGTTGCAGTCCCAGAATAGTGCAGCCTATCATTGTTAAGGTTCCCAGGGTAAGTATTGTGGGGTGTAAATGTAAAACACAGTAAATAAATTAATGTATAGTTTAGGGGCACTCGTGCAGTGCCTTATGTGACAATGCGACTGCTTTCATGATAACAGTTTACTTTCTCTTCAGCAAGTGAAACTACCTGCCACCTTAGAGTTTAAAATGTGGTTTTGGGACTTTAAAATGTATATACAGGTAGTTCCCAGGTTACGGACATCTGGCCTACAACATACGAACGGGGCCGCAGCTGCAACCTCAGTAACTACCGCGCCGTCATCTTCGGCCTGGAGACGCTGCAAGCGGTGGCTGGACGGAGGCTGGAGGGGGGCGATTTCGCTGCCCGCACAGTGTAGTGTCCCACGGGCAGCTCCCGGCGGCAAGCGGTTTCACTGCCCGCCCACCACACACGGCTGCCCCGTTTGTTCTCGGTGGGCGGCTGGTAATGCTGCAAGCAGTGACCCGGTTGTGGTTGAATGGAGGCCATTGAGGGTGATCGGGGCGGTGTGGGGTAGCATTGTAGTGTGCATCAGGTGGCTGCCGATTGAATGGGGGCGATTCACTACCTGCCTTTGGCCGCACCGTGTTCATTCTCGGTGTGTGGACACTGCAGGCAGCATACTGTAGTGAAGGTGACTGTGAGGTGGGCTGGTGATGAACCACCCATCGATGCCCCCAATCATTCTCAATAGCAAGCCTGCTTGTACTGTTACGTACATAGCAGGAAGTTGTCTCTTGTCAGTACATCAGGCGTGTTGACGACTGGTGCCTTCCTGCTGTGATAGTGTGTACAGTGCTGTACAGAAGAGCTCATCTTAATCTTTTGTCTTCACCCTTCAATAATGTCTCTGAAACACAAATTTGATGCAAGTGCTGGTGATACAGTAAAGAAGAGAAAAACCATCACCATTGAAAATAAAGTAGAAATAATAAAAAGGTCAGAGAGAGGTGAAACTCCATCATTCATTGGCAGAGTACTTGGTTACAGTCGGTCAACAGCATTTATTAAATTTGTGTACCTGTTCCGACTTGCATACAAATTCAACTTAAGTACAAACCTACAGTCCCTGTCTCGTACATAACCTGGTGACTGCCTGTAATACCAACAAGCTTATATCTTCAACCTTTTATAAATTCTGCCTTGTGTCAACTTTCAAATAAGCTTACTCTTCGCAAAAAAAGCCATTTCCCAGAAAAATCTGTTCCAGCAGCAGGACCACCTCTTAAGGCTGAAGGAATACAAGGTCCCTATTTTGGAAACAAAAACATTTCTATTTTAGAGCTTACAATTACATTTTTTGTGGGTTAATTCATACAGATTAAAATAACTACTTAAAAGGTTATGCCAATTACTACTAAAACACAAAACTCTGAATTTGTTTATTAATGTTATTAAAATAAACAAAAGTTTAAAAAATAAACAAAAAAGGAATTTCCATTTAAATAAATTATCTGAATAAATAGCAATGAAACGAGAATTTGAACATAACCATTACATATTAACAAAAATGTAGTGCCTTAAATATCCTACTTTAATGTGCGACAATAGCCATTTTGATGTATATTATCAAAAATGGACACACTTTTCTATTTCATGGGAAATGCCAACAGTCAATATGTAAGATATCACATACAAAAAGTATTTTTCTGTTGAAGTATACCAGGCTTAAAAATCAAATCAGAAATTGCTGAGGCATGTTATAGGACTACTTCACTTTTAGCTGGCAGAAAGTTCTTCAAAATTGTAGGTAAAATGATGCAAAAAACTGAACAGAGCAAAAGGCAGCTGCATATTCAAAAGATATTAATTCTTGGTAGTTGAGAAAATCCAAGTTTCACATTTTAAATTGGCTATTTTAAGGAAACCAACAAGGTGCCTATACAGCAATCATATCTACTAATGGCATGTCACAGTCAAAAATGGAGGCAAATTAAACTAAGCAGGCAGTTTAATAAATTACTGAAGTATAACGTGCTTGCTTTATTTTTTACAAACATACATCATATATAATAAATAAATCACTGACAGTTTAACAGGCATCATGGGATAAATTTAAGATAAAAACAAAGAAACCTGCCGCCGGAGTCTGTTTAAAACGAAACAAAATAAGATGTATGCAGTAAAACTGAAGTAGCATGTAAAATTTACCACTGACTAGTTAAAATTGTGCTGTCATAGTTTCTAAAAAGCCTGCATAAAACCACATATGACAAAAAAGTTTTGGTTGAGTACGGTAGCTATCTGAACAAGAAGCCATCATGTAATTTAAACACCAGCAACAAGTCATTATAAAGTAAAATGTTGACAGCCCTGACTGAAATTATCCATTAAAACTTACAATTTGCAGGATAAAGATTAATTAATGATGTACTGATGATAGAGACACAGCTTTATCATTTAACTTGTTATCTATATGAGATACATTTTCAGTTGGTGAAAAACGGACAATGAAGACATTTATCCTGGATTGACTCTCATAGTGAATTCTTACATGAAATCAAAACCATAATAACCAACTGTGCACTTGAAGCTGCCTCGCTGCTTTTGACTGCCAACAAGAAAAAGAACATGTCATCTGCTTAGATTTACAAGAGACTGTCTACTAAAAGCTGCCAGAAAAGATTAACCAATCTCACAAATAACCAAAAATACAAAAGAACTGCAAATTCCTGGAGAAGGTAACCATCTAAATAATAACTGTATCTTTAGCTTGAATATCTGGTGTGTCCCTTGCCAAGAAACACAATATTTCTTTTTCCAACACTATCACTTAGATTACATAGACTTTAGAAGGAATTTTTGCCCACACAGAACAACTTCAGCTCTTTGATGTTTGGAGATTTATGGTACCTGAGCAGTCCAGCTTCCAAGCTGCTCCAAAGCATTTCCATACAATTAAGATCTTAATTTTTACCATCATTCTAAAAACTCTCAATTGTTTTCTCTGAGTCAGTCTGTGGTGGTGTAATTACTTCTGCTAATGTCACAGGATGAAACAACTCATTCCACTCAATAATTGTCACAATATGATTACTATTTTAAAAGCCAAAAACAATGCAAATGTCACACTCTAGAGCTGGGTATTTATACATTAAGAGCACCACATAACATGAGACAACATATTTTATTCGGAACCTGCTACAATGATTAATAGAATGGTAAATGGAAAAGATTAGTGACAGTCTCAATACCCAAGAGCAAAAGACAAAAGAAAATTACCTACATATGGTTGCATTAACTTTCAATAGTAATGAATTGTTTTGAAGCAGATCATATTAAAACCAAAATATGCCTAGGATACACTGTCTGTTTTGCTAGATATTTTTCAAAATTTGGAGCAAGCTCAAAATGTACCCAGCCATTTAATTTACAATAGCTTCCTAATAAACTAGTCGGTCAACTTCAATTAAGCAGGATTTTTAAACATGAAATTTTTGTGCAAAAACGCAATAATTTTATTTCAAAATGAATTTTTTTTTATTCCTTGTACAATGCTCTTCTTTGTAACAGTAGCAAAAGTATGCTCTAAGATCAAATTTGCCAAAGTATAGAAACATGTCTTTCTAAGATCAAATTTGCCAAAGTATAGAAACATGTCTTGCTACTAATCAGTAAAGTGTAGCTTAAAAAAAAAAAAAAAAAATCAAACTTTCAAGGGCCTCACTGTCACATCAAGGTGGTAGATGGTAATAACCATATTTAAGTCGAAACAAAAATTGCCTTGGCAGTATTGTTTAAAATTATCCGCTAGCTCCACAGTTTTCAACCTGGGGAGGCATTAGAGAAATTCTATGGGACACCTAAAATGGCACCACACTTCTTTAAGTGTATAGAAAAGCAGAATTTAATGGCACAAAGTGTATTTGTAGAATGCTGTCACTTGAATAGTTCTATTCTGACAGATTTTAGAAATTGGTGTTACATCCATTAAAGACATTTGTTTCTTTGTGGTTGTGCTGTTACTCATTCTTACAACAATCCTTTCATATGTTGTCAACAGGGAGGGAAAAACCTAACAAAAAAAAATACAGAAAAAGATTGTCTCCATAAGTGACTAATCTAATGGATTGACTGGAATGGTTTACTCATGAGCATGGAAAAAAAGCAAAGACCCGTAAATATCAAAATGGATTTATTCATATGTTTACTTATTGAAGGAGAGTCCTATTCATTGTGTTTTGTACTCCAAATTCTTCAACCATTGGAACTTCAACTCAGTTAAACTAAAGGGTTAATCAGAACCAAGGCATCATGCACACATATACACTAAAATACAATTGATTTTTTTTGTTACTGAAAGCACAGTGAGTTACACAGCTATCAAGAAATACATCAAGCAGAAATAGAATTCTAGGTTTACCCTGATTTTTTTACCAAGAAAAAATATTACTTTTTTACAGAGCCTTGCAAATATATTGTCAACATAAATACAAAAGGAAAGGTGTGTCTAGTGTCCACTGATGTACTGATGCAGACTTAGTGCACGTCCATCATTTGATAAGTTTTGAAACAGTCACCAGTGCACAGTCTGATGTTACACTCAGGACAGTAGAAGCATGTTTTGCACAATCAATGCATCCCTTGTGTTATCGGTAGGTGACCACAGCACAAAGGTTAGTGACTACCACATTTACCCCAAGGCAAACAGTTGCTGCTTTGTGAACAGTGCTTAAGGGGCAAAAATATTTCATGTCTTTCTACTTGATCACAATCATTTTGCCTTTTTGGCATGCACCTACTTCCATAGAGAACTTCCAGACAAATAAATTAACCTGGCATATCAGACATATGGTGAGATATGTATCAGTTTCAATATCTGTGTCACCATCTGATGACTAATTCACATTGTCATCACATTTACTTGATTTCACTAGTGGGTTTTTTTTTAAAAAACTGGCTTTATAAGTTCTCTTTGACACACCATTGTATTGAGGTTGAAGGCCCTGTCTCGGACAGGGACGCTGATGAATTACCTCAGAGTGACAATACCACAGAAATATTTGCAGCCAAATTTTATTTTGTCCAGATGAAAGAAGAATACTGTCCCTGAGAGTTATTCAGGCTTAACATTGTAAAAACAGATCATTACCATCACCCCATTTCTGACTTGAGCTTAACTCCAAGGACGTTAAAGGTCAGCTTGCTTACTTAGTCTTGAAACGTTAAAAAATTTAAACTCTAGTTGGATGAGTCAACTGCCAGATGTTTGTGTGCTAAGCTGCTGGTTTAATAAACTGAGTCAGTTGTTTAAAGAAATCATGTTTAATGGGGAGCCACTAACATTACAAGAGGACGCAGAACAAAAAAGTTTGAGGATCACCACGCTAGACAGTAACAAATACAGAGAGATGAGCTGGATAGACAATCACATTTTAAGATATGTTGGGTCAATATTATTCATATTCAGTGATATGATGTACATAATAAGACAACTAATCGATAAAATTTGATCCCAATTATATTTCTTCATTGGCAGTTGTGGCTCTAGTGCTTTCATTACTATCCAAATGCATGTGCTTAGTAAGAAGGTAGTAGAAATTGAAGATTAATGCAAAAATTCTTGTATACTTTTCTCTTCTTGTGAACAGCAGAAAGCAATTGAGGTAACTGTACCTGCATCCTTAAAATTTTAATAGAGGTGCCTCACTCAGGTGTTTTTGTCCCTAAAAGTGAGTGGTATAACCAGGATTTGGCGATTTGATTTATACCATTAGAGAATGGATTTTAATATTTAGACTGTGGTGCCAATATCACTGCAAAACTTTTAGGAAAATTTTATTATTGAACCATCACAGATTAAAACTGTTGCATTTTAGCTCCAATTACATAATCCTGAATATCATCAGGCTATTATTCTAAATTAGTTCAAAACTTACAAATATTCAGTGGTTCATATGTTTATCACACATCTAGGGTACCAATCTGCAAACACTAGGGCTTGAAATTCATTTTTGAAAGAATTCCCCCCTTTAAAATTTAACAGACTCTGGAAGGCAGTGAAGGTGTGTTAGTGGATTTTTTTTTTTTTTTTTAAGTCCCACAGTTTAAAAGCACTTTGATTTTAATATTTCAGGAATGGATTTTTAGTGTCACAATTTATTCTTTCTGATGTTAGCAGTAGTTTAAAAATATTTGATAAAGTTGAGCAGATAAAGTTATCAATTATTCAAACAACTTATTACTTCTGCATAGATAGATAGATAGATAGATAGATAGATAGATAGATAGATAGATAGATAGATACTTTATTAATCCCAAGGGGAAATTCACATAATCCAGCAGCAGTATACTGATACAAAAAAAAACAATATTAAATAGTAATAAAAATGAAAAAAATAAAAATAAAAAACCAGACAATAACTTTGAGTAATGTTAGCATTTACTCCCCCGGGTGGAATTGAAGAGTCGCATAGTGTGGGGGAGGAATGATCTCCTCAGTCTGTCAGTGGAGCAAGACAGTGACAAAAGTCTGTCACTGAAGCTACTCCTCTGCCTAGAAATGACACTGTTCAGTGGATGCAGTGGATTCTTCATGATTGACAGGAGTTTGCTTAATGCCCGTCGCTCTGCCACAGATGTTAAACTGTCCAACTTTATTCCTACAATAGAGGGATGATACAAGATGTTTTCCAAAGCCTTGGGACTCTCCCCTGTTCCAGGCTTAGGTTGAAGATGCGCTGTAGAGGACTCCCCAGTTCCAATGCACAGGCCTTCAGCAGTCGTGGCGATACACCATCTGGACCCACTGCTTTGCTGGCACGAAGTCTTCTCAGCTCTCTGCTCACATGGGCTGCTGTAACTGTGGGTGGGGATGTCTCACCTATGCTGGTATCAGCATAATTTAAAAATAGAATTTGAATAATTCTATAATTTTGAATGTAGAGATTTCCATTCAAGTACTTGCTGAAGGAATATTAGATCAGTCGCGAGCAATTAAAAAATCTAGAGAATGTAAAATAGGCAGAGAAAAATTATTTTATAGTTTAAAATCCATACCATATTGCTTGTCCTTTTAGAGTATAACTGTTACAATTTAAGAGAGTTGAGAAGTCAGCATAAACCTAAAAGCATGAATGCTGTTAATTTATGAAATCTAAGATATTTAGTTAACATATAATTAACATATTGATCGAATAGGTGACACAGTAGTGCAGACTGACTAGCACTTTACTGATTGAGCACACTCATTTCAAATCCAGCACCAGATTGTCTCTGTGGAGTTCGCCATGTTCTGCCTCTCTGCTTTTTTTTTTTTTTTTTTATATTTTTTTTTTTTAAAGTGGAGTAAGCAGGTTTGAGAATGGCAGAACTACCTGTATTATTAGTTTGCCAGTCAACATCAGAGAGAAGGTGTCCTACAAAATCCTAATTTTCTGCAGAACAGCCCTGCTTGTTAGAGTTGGTCACCTTCTACAGCAGATTTTCCAAATTATTCAAGTTATACTTAAGCCTGATTTGTACTTTTGATTGAGGTTTAAAGGCTGTTAGCCCAATATAAACATTTTAAAGAACAGATGTTTGTTTCTTTATATTTCTCAAAACAGACACAAATTAAAGAGTGTTACCAAATAAAAATGTGTGGGAAATTCGCACATTAAAATTTTAAATCTGTGCAGTATACATGCAACCCTGCACAGAATTTCAAGTCCTGAATATAAACAGAGAAATGTATAAAATCTGCGTTAATGATATGAGACCAAGTTACAAAATTGTTGAAAAAGGAGGGTGCTTCATCAGTTGTTTAGATTTTAGGAAAACGATCAAAAAAAAAATGCTTCCCTGCATTACCTGACAATTTTATACAAAGGCAGTAGTGCAACCCACTTTTCTGTCATTTAAAGATAAAACCTGTCTAAGCGCGTTGATCCTGAAGAAGTGAAGGGAATGACAGCTATATACTGTATTATGACAAATAATGATACAAACATGGCAAAGCTGTTCAGGTTAGCAAATGGGAAAGACTTCAACGTTTTGCCCACAAACCTCACTTTACCTTATCATTGGTATGAATCATAAGCATTTATTACATAGACAAACTTTTGAAAGTTTACATTTATTACTTTGCTACTTGGATTTTGTATAACTATTTTTTAGAAGTATTAACATTAAGATTTTTTGTTCAGTCACCACATAATTACTTATTTAATTCATGCTCATAAGTTGGTTGTATTGATCTTAAATTTTCCTGAAAATATGTCAGTTAGATGTGAAATTTCAACAACAATAAAGCAGCAAAACAGTAGCTAACCCACAGTTAACATTCACCTAACAGCTTCAGGAAGTGCAACTGCCATCATCATCATCACAGGCCACGATCAGACATTCACGCTCCCTTATACTGAACAAGTTTAGAGTAGGATAAAATGCACATTTGTTAGTAAAGCCAACAAACAATTGCACTTACCATAAACGAGTAACAAATTTTACCTTGACCTTAGTAAAAATGAATTCAATAGCAGGAAGCTGTCTATGCTCTTAAGCAGCAAAACAGCTCATGCCACATTGCTTTCACTAACTATCTTTACAGCTTTCCTTGTGATGTTTTCCTTAAAGGCAGATTTTGAAATTAGCCAAAGTTAATCTCTGCCATGCAATTAAAGAAATGACTGGTTCGTCCAGAGTAAACAATTACATAATTCTTGTTCCGATTCAAACAATCTATTAAATATTAGTCATTAGTTGAATGGTCAGGAGTAAGAGTGAAATACAGAATAGGCTTATTCTTGGCTATTGTAAACTTTTACCTCACGTCCCTTTGGGACATTTTGTCCACAACAGCTTTGACATTTTTTTTTCAGAATTCTGATGAAGAAATTCCAACAGAAAGGAAATAAACTTATCCTCTTTCTTATTAACATACAGTAAAATCAAGGGAACACAAGGGATAACATAAAATATGTTTTCTGTCCTCAGTACCATAGTTTTTAAAAAGAAAAAGCAACTTATTTTAATTTGACAACTCATGCCAACTAATTTAAAAGGCAAATAACTATTAAGAGGATAAGCATGAACAAGGCCATAGCTAACATCCGAGGACAGGCAAATGGAAATTTTCATGAAATTAACTAGCTTAAATTCTCAGAAAATGTGTCTCTCTAGTTATTTATGAACAAATAACATAATATTGTGAACATGCACCTTGCATACAAGCCAGTGATGTATGAGAGTGAACCAACAAGAACCCTTGGAAAACCAGTGGAGACATTTGTTGTTCCTCCAGTTACCAATGGCAGTGGTAATACTTGATGAGAAGTAAAAATTAAAACTCATGGTGCTTGCCACTCACATAATGAAAATTGGAATAGAAATGATACAGTAGAGCTGCAAAAGTAATGCATCTACAGTTTTTCAGTTTTGAATTCAAGGGTTTGCTTGTCTGTTTTAATAAAGGGTTGCATATATTTTTAATATTCATATTATCAAATTGCATAGGTCAGATTCAAATTCACGTGCAATTATATATTTTTTTTCATTTCACAATAAAGGTTGGGAGCATGCAATAAAGGTAAGTGTGGTATAGCGGGTCTACGAAAGGGGGTGGGGGCAGTTTTAAAGCCATAGAGCCATGTCACTATCCATGGGCGGGATTGCATGACCGCGGGGAGTTGATAAGGTAGTTGGAGTGAGTCGCACCTACAAGTGCGATCGTTCCCAATTGCTTCATAGGCTTCCTGCAGCGTGTGATTAAGGCGCTGCACCCAGAGAGACATGAGTGTATATATACAGCTCGGCACAAGAAAAAGACAGAATAAATCAAACCTGGGAAATCAAAGAAAAGAAAAAAAAAAAAAAAAAGATAAAGAGGTTAAAAGACATGAAAGGCAGTCTTGGCGAGGATCTGGCCCCCTGGAAAGAGGAAGCATTGCCTCACATCCTGTGAGGAGTGTTAACTGTGGCGCTCTAGGGACTAGTTCGCCCTACTGAACATTTAGGTGGAGTGTGGTGAGCAAGGCAGGTGCCCTCCAGAGACATCCGAGGTGCGACCACGTGAGCATCGAGGAAGAAGGGAGGAGAGCCGACCTCAGACGGTCTGGCCGTGATGCCAGGAGGCAGCCAAGATGGAGGTCGGCCAAAAGGAGCTTGTGGCTGCCAAGTCTCCACCAGCTATGAGAGCAATGGGTTAGCCAGGGAGAATGAGAAGGAGGAGTTAGACTGCATTTTTAACCTTGGATTTTAACGGATTTATTTTTATTCCCATTTTTCATTGGATTTTTATGGATTTACTTATGTACTTTATGAACACTGCACAATTGACACTTTTGTTAGTTTTACTTTTGTTTTGACTGGCTTGTAATAAAAGCACTTGTGCACTTTTTCCACCATCCTCTGGCATCATCAGTGAATTGTCCTCATTTGTCAGCTCATCTCGGTCATAACTATCTAAGGTGTTGATTCAGCAAACTCCCATGTGGGAAGAGGGAGTCTGTAGGGGACCGACATCATCAGACTGAACGGCAAAATTATATCTCACAGAACCAATGACTTTATATACAGAAGTGTCTTGTAATGCTTGTCCAAATAGTAGACCGCCCTTTACATAACCTGAGTAATCTATTTTTAAGGTTTTTGCTATCCATAAAATGTAATTTCATGCCAGTAATATATGTTATCAATTAATCTTTGCCACAACAGAATCATGAACAGGACAAAATAAAGACTTTAGTTGGACAATAACCGGACAAAACCAGAAAATGACAAATACTAACGGGTACATTTTTGCACCATAGATAATTTTTTCTCTCAGGGTGTTTATAAACATAATGAAACCTTGGTGATATTCTTTTTATATTCAAACAATTAAACATAACTGAGAAATGGTGCTATATGCACAGAATAAGTGGTGCATGATATGCAGGTAGAAACAAGACACTGGTAGAAATTTGTTAACCTGGAGAAATTTTCATGTTATCATTTTTACTGCAGTTTAGCACATCTTCATTAGGCTGGGTTTATACTTCACGCAACGCAACGCATGCTGCAGCAGACACTCCTGCTACGCAAGCATTGTACGGTTTACCCTTGCGCGTGTACTTTATGCAAATCTGGTGGAATCCACCAGGTGGCAGTGCGAGACATTTTCACAGTGAGAACAGGTTCGGCTTCGCTGTGTTGTAAATTGCCTGTAACACCCATTAAATTCCAATGACACCTTACCACAATATCTCTGAAAAGATGTTTAATGATTAAATCCATCAGTCCAATGATTTTTCCATTTCAGCTAGCATTGGGCACGAGGCAGAAACAACCCCTGGACAAGGAATCAGCTCATTGCAAGGTGAATACAAGCACTCGCATACACTAGCGTCATTTTAGTGTAACCAAATCTGCATCTCTTTGGAAGGAAAACGGAGCACACTGTGGAAACCCAGCAGGAAAACATGTAAACTCCAGGCAGGGAATATCAGCGACGTGACTCCATGCAAGACAGCAGTGCTACCCTCCACCACCGTGTCACCCCCATGTGTGTAATTATTAACAGTATTAATCAGGGCTGTGGAGTCGGTAGATAAATGCTCCGACTCCGATTCCTCAGTTTCTAAATCTTCCGACTCAAGACTCCGACTCCTCTGTATGTATATACTATGCTAATGTATTTTCTACATCCATTGAAGGAAAGGAAGGCAACATACATGTCATTTCACCACAGAACTACTGGCTAGGAAGCCAACACTCTACTATAATGCCAGATTAAAGACAAACACAATGAAAACAAGGTTTTGTTTTGGCGGCCGCAGATTGCGGGCGTCCACATGGACGGGCAGATCCAGCTTGCTGAAAATCTCGACCACCGCCCCCATCCAAAGTAATGTGATGCCTCTGTCTGCTGCAGTGGCTGTCAGCCAGCCGGAAGTTTAGTGCATTGTGTCACTCACCGGCCAGCTGATCAGCAGAACGAGCCTCTGCTGGAGACAGGTAGGGAGATCTGTGTTCTTGGCTCCTTCGGCCCCCTTCACTAGCGCATAGCGAAGGGGAGCCGACGGAGCTGAGAACACACCAGATGATTTTTCAGGCATTTGACACGTGATGACTCGTTGAACGGCCGAAAAATCGGCAGTGCATCTGTAAATGTATGGGGGGCTTTAGGCTAGGTTCACAGTTCCCTGTAACAGTGGAACATGACACAATGTAAAGCGGTGCCGCACCTTACCTGTGCATTACATCCCATACAGTGACGCATACAGTCAATGAAAAGCATGCTTCATGGTTACTTGACATGTTCGTTTTGTGGTAACATTATGCAATGCATGCATTGGGCTTTATTCTTACAGCAGAGAAGTAGTTCATTATGACTGTTTGTGAATTGGGACATTTCAACTTACTTTTTTAATTCCCATTTAAATTTAGTAGGAGTCGGAGTCGGTTAACTTTTTGCCGACTCTGACTCCAGGTACCCAAAATTGTCTCCGACTCCGAGACTCAGACTCCACAGCCCTGGTATTAAATTATTTAAGCAAAATTACCAATTTAATCGGTAAAATGTAACATACATACTTTAATGCATTTCATCATGAAAGTGATAAAGTATGAATCTAAGGATTCTAAATGTGCAGAGTGTTGGGATATCATACATTTAATGTGCTCAGTGTAGCTATCTATTGCTGTATGCCGCTGCTGTCAGGACTAGAGGAAGCCCTAGAAAAAAAAAAAAAAAAAGACGGCACAGAAGACGGTATATGTGGGACTTTTAAAATGTATCATGTCATTACGATCAGGAATATGCGAAGCTTGAATATAAGCGCCACGAATGCATCTGTATGTCGGCATTTTGCTTCACCACATTAAACCATTCATCAAACATCAAAGCAAACACACCGATCTCGAAGGATCTGCAAAGCGGCTTTCTGTCACTTGTAGATAGTAACCAGAGACTCTGACGTCACATTCCAACTTTTATCACACTGCGCCCCCCGACTTTTTGCTGGTACTGCAACTTGCGCATGCGTCACGTTAATTTCTGATGACCTGCTCAGAGGATGCATCAAATGAACGCTTGGAACGCGTGGCGGTCATAATGCAGGCGCATACGCATTCTGAGAGTGAAGTATAAACGAGCCTGTACTTGTCACAAAATTGATGCTGTTGTGTGATGGGGAATGGCCATTAGGTTAGTTTCTGACACAACATGGGATATGGCGGTACAACTGTAGAGGTGGAAAGAAGAACACAGAGCCGTCACATAGCCAGACATCCAAACAACAAACAAAAAGAAAAGCTGATCAAAGAAAAAGGTGAGTGCTAAGTCCACATAAGCTTCACCTTGCTGTAGCAGGACTTGAATGCTAACAGGCAATTACAGTTGTGCTTGAAAGTTTGTGAACCCTTTAGAATTTTCTATATTTCTGCATAAATATGACCTAAAACATCATCAGAATTTCACCCAAGTCCTAAAAGTAGAAAAAGAGAAACCAGTTAAAGAAATGAGACAAAAATATTATACTTGGTCATTTATTTATTAAGGAAAATGATCAAATATTACATATTTGTGGGTGGCAAAAGTATGTGAACCTTTGCTTTCAGTATCTGCTGTGACCACCCTTTGCAGCAATAACTGCAACTAAACGTTTCCAGTAACTTTTGATCATTCCTGTACACCGGCTTGGAGGAATTTTAGCCCATTCCTCCATACAGAACAGCTTCAACTCTGGGATGTTGGTGAGTTTCCTCACATTAACTGCTCGCTTCAGGTCCTTCCACAACATTTCGATTGGATTAAGGTCAGGACTTCGACTTGGCCATTCCAAAGCATTAACTTTATTCTTCTTTAACCATTCTTTGGTAGAACGACTTGTGTGCTTAGGGTCGTTGTCTTGCTGCATGACCCACCTTCTCTTGAGATTCAGTTCATGGACAGATTGTCCTGACATTTTCCTTTAGAATTCTCTGATATAATTCAGAATTCATTGTTCCATCAATGAAGGCAAGCCGTCCTGGCCCGGTTGCAGCAAAACAGGCCCAAACCATGATACTACCACCACCATGTTTCACAGATGGGATAACGTTCTTATGCTGGAATTCAGTGTTTTCCTTTCTCAAAAACAGAACGCTTTTCTTTTAAACCAAAAAGTTATATTTTGGTCTCATCTGTCCACAACACATTCTTCCAATAGCCTTCTGGTTTGTCCACGTGATCTTTAGCAAACTGCAGATGAGCAGCAATGTTTTTTTTTTTTTTGGAGAGCAGTGGTTTTCTCCTTGCAACCCTGCCATGCACACCACTGTTGTTCAGTGTTCTCCTGATGGTTGACTCATGAAAATGAACATTAGCCAATGTGAGAGAGGCCTTCAGTTGCTTAGAGGTTACCCTGGGGTCCTTTGTGACCTCACCGACTATTACACGCCTGTGATCTTTGTTGGTCGACCACACCTGGAGCCTCATGTATAAACGGTGCGTACACACAGAAATGTTGCGTAAGAACTTTTCCACGTTCAAATCGCGATGTATAAAACCTACACTTGGCGTAAAGCCACGCACTTTTCCACGGTACCTCATACCTTGTCGTACGCAAGTTCTCCGCTCGGTTTTGCAGACTGGCGGCACCCAGCGTCAAAGCAGTGCTACTGTTCCTGTTTGGTTACACCTTATTTTCCTGAAGCGGCTTTATAAATACACTGAAACTAACCGCATATTGTTTATTATTGTAACGCATCTGATTGTAATTAACTTGTAACAATATAATGGTCCAGGGAACAGCCATAGTATTCCAAATACCATAACTGCTTTAGCGTTGTTACTCTCACTTCTCCTTCTTCTTTCAGCTCCTCCCGTTAGGAGTTGCCACAGCGGATCATCTTTTTCCATATTACTCTCACTGCAACACTCGGAGTATTTATATCACTGTATCTGAGTGTGAATCACAGCAGCAGCTGATCGGAAAGAGAATTATCGGTATACAGCTTCAAGGACACGCTGTCTCAGCCACTGCAAAATGTTTTAAAGCCTTTCCTGTACGGACCTCGCGGTTCAGAAACAGTTTCATCCCAAGAACTTTAAATGCATTCAATCAATTGCTCCTTGTAGAACTATCTGTATTTATAAGTACAATCACCCCACTGTAAACTTGCACTATAGTTATAATATCGCACAACCTGAGCCACTTTATAAAGCGCATATTTACATATGATGACGATATCATTTATAAGGTGAAATGCAGCAAAATATGTTGATTATATTATACAGATAAAACTTTAACTTCATTTAAATAATCCATATTCTTCACTGGGAGTGTCGTGAAGGATAGAATAATTAAACATGTACTACGAAGATATTTCAATGTTCCTTAAACGTTTTGAATAATCGGCGCTAAGCTTACAGATGGCTTAACTTCTATTAAAGAGCTGATTGTGTGGCGATTGGTTACTTGGGGAAAGAAAAGCAAGGACTGCAGTGGCGGCTAAGCCAATATATATTGAATATAAAACAGAAAGAGAAAATAACACAGCTAAAAACGCAGCGACAAATTTCGGCAAAAGTTAAATGCTTGTGTCATGAGCACGAGGCGGCTATGCAGTGTCTGAAACAGACGTGGCCATCCACCGTGCATAAGCTACCTTACTGACATTGGCGGGCGAAGGAGCCACCGATTCTTCCTCTGCCCAGTGCCACCACAAGCCTAGAACCACCCCTGAGTACTACTGCAATAAATTATTTCATCGAAGTGAAACACATGTTTAATAACGTGGTTTAACTCCTATCATCATAAAAATGATATCACGTATACATCTCAGTATTTTAGTTATTCAGAGAGCTGTAATATCACGAATGTAATGGATTCTGTGTCCAGTTGGAGGAAGAGAGCCGGTTTAAGAAGCGTAGTGATTCACAAACAGAGCACACAGATCAAATACAAAACAAAGCATTTAATGTGGTACTTTAATTACGATGTGATTTGAGAAACTGGTTAAACAAACGATTTTAAGATGAAGTTTATTATGTTCTTCTTTAATGACAAAATAAACTACGTGATTAAAGTGGAAATGTCGAGATTGAAGTTGACATTTCGTGCTTTTTCCCCACTGTGTGCCTTTTTTTCTCTGTACCCTAATAAGCTTTCATATGACACTCAGACAGTGGGCTACAACTCGCCTTTTCACGGTGACTTTGATATGTGACTTCTTTTTTATTTCCGGCACTGTGCGATTTTGTGAACGTGAGCTTTCAAGTTTCTCCAACACACTATGTCACTCGATCAACTTCCTTTTGTTGATTATACCACGGTTTATTTGAACAAATAGTATGTTTTTCCTTTGCCTCCACTTGGTATTCGCTGAAATTCTTATATTTTCCCCCGTGCTTTTCCCATTGTCTTTTCACAGAAGGCTGAGTTTAAGGGCGATTTATATTGATTTGCATATTCAAAGAGGCATAATTCTGGGAGGAATTGGGGCGTTACATAAAGCGTGTGCACGAGCATTACTTTTCACGCTGATCGGGATTTATGTAGCGGAAGAACGTGGAAGTTGGAGTACACACAGATTCCTGCATCTGGATTTTTCTGTGCGTAAGCACTTTTCGGCTTTTGTGCTTACACCATGTTATAGTGCGAGTTCTACGCACGGCGTTATACATGAGGCCCCTGGGGAGGGTAACAAAGGTCTTGAATTTCCTCCATTTCTACACAATCTGTCTGACTGTGGATTGGTGGGAGTCCAAACTCTTTAGAAATGGTTTTGTAACCTTTTCCAGCCTGATGAGCATCAACAACTCTTTTTCTGAGGTCCTCAGAAATCTCCTTTGTTCGTGTCATGATACACTTCCACAAACCTGTGTTGTGAAGAGCAGACTTTGATAGATCCCTGTTCTTTAAATAACACAGGGTGCCCACTCACACCTGATTGTCATCCCATTGATTGAAAACACCTGACTCTAATTTCACCTTCAAACTAACTGCTAATACTAGAGGTTCACATACTTTTGCCACTCACAAATACGTAATATTTCGATCATTTTACTCAATACATAAATTATCAAGTATAATATTTTTGTCTCATTTGTTTAACTGGTTTCTCTATCTACTTTTAGAACTTGAGTGAAAATGTGATGTTTTAGGTCATATTTATGCAGAAATATAGAAAATTCCAAAGGGTTCACAAACTTTCAAGCACAACTGTAAGTAATGCATAGCCTATATGTCCCGAAACTAACCATGTGTTTGCTTCTGTGACTGAATTTGTATAAATACATCTGCACTGAAGAAAATGCATGCTATAGTAATACCTGTGGACAGCGAAATCTGATGACAGCACAGCTCCTTTCATATAGATACTTTCAGTTTCTTTTCACAGTCTACGATAGTGATAATAAAGGCAGTCAAATAAACACATTCGTTTAGCACCAAGGAGGCACAAAAAAAAAAAAAAAAGTTAGTGTCGTACAATTAATCAGAATGCGATCCGCAACAATATCTTTTTTTTTTTTTTATATATAAAAGTGTTGAAAATCAAACACAGAATTTAATCAGAACAGCCAAATTACATAAGGCATGGTAGTGAACAGTTATGGTTTAGGTCTGCTTTGCTTCCTCAAGGGCTGGGCAGCTCACGGTCATAGAATCCACTATGTATTCTTTACTTTACCAGAAGGTGCTTCAGGATAATGTACGATCATCTGCACTTAATATTTCCCCAGACAGAAAAAGCATCTCTGTCCATGTTTTGTTGAACAAGTTCTTGCAAAGTAAAAGTCATTTCAGCAGAAGATAGTTCTACCATGATGTTTCTTTTCAGAAGGCCAATTTTAATCAAGCAGTAGTAATATTTTATTTACACAGCATCTTTCTCATGCTCCAAACACTTCACAGAATTTCAGAATGAACAATAGGGAAAAAGCAGGAAAAATAAAAGATCAAATACACAACACTGGATTAGCATAACGACGGCATTGTTCCCAACATCCACGCCTTTAAGAACTTAGGGTAAATACTATCCATCCATATA
>JANRMT010062814.1:72841893-72855089 GCA_026402145.1 Polypterus bichir lapradei
AAGTATGAGCTACTCAGTTTCTCTTACTGACCTAAGCATGTGTTTATTTTGTTAAATGGTTACTCGTGGGATACTTTATCATTATCATCAGTGTATGAAGTGTAACAAATAACTGCACTCTGATTTCTTGACTTCTTCAAAAATCATGGTAGTCAGGAAATAGCCCTCTTCAAAGTCCTAACACTAAAATCTAAAAATAATTTTTGAGAGCAAAAGGGGTGGGATGTGTGATTGGGGGCAGGGATGGGGTACTTCTTCAAAGTTCGAAGATGTAATCATCAATAGTTTTGGAGGCAATAGGAGTGAGGTGAAGCGTTGTAAAATGAGCCAGCTGTGTCAGAAGGTAATGGAACAACCACTCGCCACCAAATGCTCTCTCTTTTGCGACAAGTAACAAAGGTAGCTTGCTGAGGTCTTCAAATGTAATAAAAAAAAATTTAAAAAAAAAAAAAAAAAAAAGACGTCACAATTTCTAGTTGGCAAATTTCTACCAATGTCCCATGCTCTCTAAGGTAGGGGCAGCCGAAATACGCAAAATTATACACCATTATACTTATAAAATTTGACAGTAACAGTATATATGACAGTATAGATCTAAAAATCTAACAATGTCTAAAATGAAGTCCTTCATGTATTTATATGAAAAGCATTACTGGATCTTATAAACTTGAAATCAAACAAGATTTTAATTACATCTGAACAGCCAGATAATACTGATTTAGAAAGAAACCAGTTGCAGCAATGCAAAAATCTCTTAAACAAAAATGCAAAATGTGCCACTTCGCACTTATTTAAAAAAAAAAAAAAACATAGCTTGTAATACAAAAGACACAGCTAGCATCAAAGTATGGCATGTATCTCTATGAGCATCAAATAAGTCAGTACACAATGTAAACAGCCAGCACCGACATAAGGAAAGGAAAAAACACAAGACAGCAAATTAAGGATGGCGTGTACTATACATAAAGCATCTGCCATAAAACAGTGTGTGTATACGGTTCAACATGTAGGCCAGCATTTCAATTTAGCTGTACTCAGCTCCTCTCTTGTTCATTTTCACGGAATCACACACCAAGATGAGTGAATCGTGAATCATAGCAAAGAGTATGTGGGGTTTTTTTAGCACTGGTGTGGATGAGTGGGAGCACAAGTTTCCAGTGGGTGTTCCCTTCTTTCTTGATGCTTTCATGCATAAGAATAGAAGACAGTCATCCTGTAGTGACTAACCCAGACCAAAAGGATTGGAGGCTTCTCTTGTTTTGGTGTAATTTTGGTTTCATTGCATTACCCTGTACTGCATTAAATTCAATTTTGCACCCTTTCCATTTTATGTATTCATTCCACTGTCAGGTCAAATAAGGCTGAATTTATTTAAGTTGAGGTTCTTTATCAAAATGAGATGCTTCTCTTCTTTTCCTCACATAGTGAACGAAAATGGCACAGGGTTATAATGCAAGACACTGGCTTCCGCAGTGTGGCAACATCTGCACTAGACCAGTGGTCCCCAACCTTTTTGACACCAAGGACCGCTTTACTAGAAGCAAATTTTTCCAGGGACCGGTCTGGGGGCTGGTGTTGGAGGTTGGAGTTTGTGGGGCAATTATGGGCGGGTTCGTAGGGCAGTTTAACACAAAATTTACATTACATTTCTATTAATATTAACTTATTAGTAATAGAAATTATACAGCTTACCATAATACAGAATCTGTGAAAGCCCTAAGCTTGTCTTCCTGCAACCAGACAATCCCATCTGGGGACGATGGAAAACACTGACACACGAAGTGTGTTGCTTATGATCAGTCTACTCTGTAATCTCGTTTTGGTTGCTGTCACTACAGAAAACGCTGCCTCACAAAGATAGGATGTTGGAAATGGAAGCAGCTTCAATAGCTTCTTTCGCGTCATTTTAATCTCCTCCTGCCTACAAGTTATGCTGAAGGGGAATTTTTCTCAGCATTTCCTTGCGATAATACACTTTCAGGGTGTGAATGATGCCCAAATCCAATGGCTGAAGCACTGCCGTGCAATTGGGTGGGAGGAATTCAACGCGAACATTATCTAAATGCGGAAGCATGTTGTGGGCAGCACAGTTATTAATCAGAAGCCAAATAATCCTTTTTCTTCTTCCTCATATTGTGAGGTTTCTGAATTCTTTTGGGATCACCCCACACAACGGGAACGACACGCTGAAGTGCGTCCCGAAGCGCTATTGCCATGTCTGTGAGAGATTGTTTGTCCGGGTCCCAAGAGAGTTTAAAAACCTCATATTTTCTTGAATGAGTGCCACATTAATAGGAATGTTTCTTGAACGAGCATCACTGAACCACATAAAAACAGCTTTTTCAACGTCTTCAAATGCAGCAGTTCGCATACGTGTGCAACCCGAGATTTTTCTTCTTTATTGCATATAACAAAGACATATGGATTGCATTTGTCATTCCAACAGATTGCACATCACAAACATTAACACTGTTATCGTTTTTTCGTGTCTGCCATTTTTATAGGAGGGTGACAATAACTTAAATTCCAATGGATGTTTTTCAAATGTTGACGAGTCATAAGCTAAAGGTATCACTGAAAACCACAGAAAACAAAAACAGCAAAAAAAAAAAAAAAAAAAAAAAAACAGTACAAGGAAAGTTCGAAGAAACATTTTTTACAATGTTTCTGTTTGGGGATCGTTGTGCAAATGTGCACAACTGAGCTGTGAACACAGAACTAACTGCTCTGTGGATGATTCATTCAAGCATTTCAAGGTCACTGTTGTAATGAAAGTATCTGCTGCTGAATGTACTTCATAGTAACGAGATTTCTATAGACTCGTGTCATACTGTATGGGGAAACTGTCAGAAACATAAAAATACTTCATTGTAATACTCTCTCACCTCGGTCTCTCTCCTCTCTCTGCGCCGCCTAGCATTCTGAAAAGTGTCCTCAGTGAAGGGGGCAGTCTTTTTGCTGTAGCCCTTCAGTGAGTGAGTCTCCGTCGCCGTTCCGCGGTTTTGGTGCCGAGGACCCCTGCACTAGACGAACTTAAAAAAACATCTTACACACCATGGAAAATATTTTCTCCACCTGGTCATCTCAAGTTTTAAGTAGTGAAGACTAACCCAGTCACCCAGCTCTAGTGTCACTAAAACACCAAGAATTGCTAAATTGGTTTGGCACCAAGTACTCAACTTAACTTAATTTTCCCCTATTCCACTGCACTTTTGGGTCTGTGTTGTGGTATGCCTGCTTCTTCATTTGCTCACAGGCAAAATATACCCTTTGATAGTGTCTCACCAGGGCAGAAACATAATGAGTGAAAATTTCAGGTTGGTTCTGTATTTTATATATATTTAATGAAAAATAAAAAAGTATTCAGCCTCGAAAGATATTTTCACATTTTACTGTCTCAAACTCCATACTTTGATTTTTCCAGCTGATGTGCAAAACATTGTTCATACTTCAAAGTAAAAGGAATTGAAAGAGTTTAACCAATTTTCTAAATAGGAAAAAATCAAAATAGTGAGATTTAAAAAGTTTTCACAGTCTTTGCAAATATAAGGG
This sequence comes from Polypterus bichir lapradei, assembly GCA_026402145.1. Classification (NCBI taxonomy): domain Eukaryota; kingdom Metazoa; phylum Chordata; class Cladistia; order Polypteriformes; family Polypteridae; genus Polypterus; species Polypterus bichir. The sequence goes on from JANRMT010062814.1 coordinate 72,845,446, forward strand.
GTACCTCTGGTCGGGGCAGTGTAATATCCTACCAACTCACCCAATTTGTTGATCGTCGCCAACTGTACAGGAAATTCATTTTTGACTATAAATACATTACAAATTTTCTAGCCACGGCCCAACAATATGGTAGGGATTTCCATATAGCAAATCAATATGAAAATAACATTTTATGTCAGACTTGGTCGGAATGTTATTATAGAGAATGACAGATTTGGGCAAGGGTACAATACCATTTCAAAGGCAGCAAACAGATCTCCGAGTTTAGTACAGTTCATCGTTCAGAAGTGGAAACAATTTAAGATACAGCCACACTTCCTAGGCCAGGCCATCCCTCCAAATTTAGCTGCTGAACAAGAATGCCACTCATCCAAGAGGCTACTGTGATACCAACTCTCATTCTGACCTAATTACAGAAGTCAGTAACTGCAAGTGGAAAGGATGTTCACATCTCAGAAAATCCTTCGTTTCACTATATTGCTTTTATTTGTACCTGCTTTTGATCAATAATACAGGTGATCTCAAAATAACAAATCTTACACACAAAAAACAATATACCTAAATATACTTTTCTTTAAGTGGAATCAAAGAAACATGCTTAGATAACAATAGAATTAAACATACTCACATCTGATATTCAAACTTGCCACTCCAGTGTAATACATAAGAAAAATCTAAAAGCCCAAAGGGCACCCATAGTAATTTTCTCTCAAACATGACATTGCAATCAAGATGTGGGCATGCACTTATTCATATCCTCGGGCTGAGGGCCTCTCCTTAAATCATACAGATGGGAGCTCTAAATACAGGCTGTATCTATACAATAATACCCCTGCATAAATTCTACTGTACAGCTCAGATGTCAATGCATTGCATTTCAGAATGGAATTTGAAAGAATCTCTATGCTGCCATGTTTTAATCCTATATTTAGAAATAAAACTGGGTGACTATGGGTGGGCTATATGAAATTAAATTTACATTGCGACTGCAACTTGTGCTTATTTTGATAACTGATTAATCTCCCGATTAATTGATAGTATAATTGGGAGATTAATCAATTTACAAAATAATTAGTCGTACTGTAAAAAAAAAAAAAGCCAAATTTAATTTGAAATTAGGTTCTGCAATGGTCCGTCGTGGTGAAGAGAGCTGAGACAAAAGGCGAAGCTGTCGATTTTCCAGTCGATCTACATTCCTCCCCTCACCTATGGCCCCGAGCTTTGGGTAGTGACCGAAAGAGCAAGATCATGGATACAAGCTGGCGAAATGAGTATTCTACGCAGGGAGGCTGGACTTTCCCTTAGAGATAGGATGAGGAGTTCAGTTATCCAGTAGAGACTCAGTAGTCGCTGCTCCTCCGCATTGAGAGGAGTCAGTTGAGGTGGTTCGGGCATCTGGTTAGGATGCCCTCTGGATGCCTCCCAGGGGGGGGAAGGGTGGCGGGAGGTGTTCCGGGCATGCCCCACGACACACTGGAGGGATTATATCTCCCGGCTGGCCTGGGAATGCCTCAGGGTCCTCCCAGAGGAGCTGGAGGTGGTGGCCAGGAAGAGGGAGGTCTGGGCTTCCCTGCTTAGGCTGCTGCCCCCACGACCCGACCTCCGATAAGCGGAGAATAATGGATGGATGGATGGAATTTGAAATTAAACGCAAAGTGCGTGGAATGGAATTTTTCACCAAAAAACAGGTTTGTATAAAACTTTCAGAAAGTATTAAGAAAATAAACCGCTTTATAAGTATTTTAAACAACATATAGGTTCTTACAAAACATTTCTGTAACAATAAATTGAAAATAAACAGCAATAAATAAAAATACCTGGGAGATATAGGAAAAACTATTTTAGCTATACTGATTGATCTCTTTATTACAATAGAGAACTTCACATTACTGTTTTAATTTTAAAAGGTTTATTCAATCTATAACACTGGGATAAATAAGATGTGTGTTACACTTGTGATTATTAACAAAAACTGCATACAAAATCTCCTTAAAAAAAAAAAAAGTTCAAAAACTTAAATTAACTAAACTCACAATGTGCCTTGTATATTCAGAATCACATTGAAGATAAACTTAAAAAAACTTAAAACACATTTTTAATTTTGATCATGTAAACCTCTCACCAACACATTATTCCACCACAAAGTGTCTGTTTCACCATCATGTTTTTATTAATTTCTCTTACAGTAGTTCAGCACAACAAACATCATACTTTTGCAGTAAAAAAAGTGGTTTGGTTTTTGTGAAACTTGGTTCCCCCTTTGACAAGTAACATGCTGCATTTGTTTTAACTGAAGGTCTATCTTTTTGCATCATCATTCCATTTTTTCCAATACCTTTTTACCACAGCAGATTCTTTGGCACATTTGCTTGCAGCCAACACACTATGAGAACATGCTGCATGTCATTTGTTGGGAATGTGCCGTTAGATTTTTACGTTTGAAGCTGCGTGATCCAACCACAAAATCCACTTTACTGGCAAAACTAGGATTCTTGCAAAAGTTCTCGCACATCACCACATCTTCATCCTGACTGTACAAAAGCCAATTGAAGGCCGATAGCCCAAAAGCCTGGAATTTTAATTTTTCCACCCCACTCTTTTTATGCAGAATGCATGATACACCCTTCAGTTTGCAATAGGGATTCATTGCTGCACACACTGCTTTGAACTGTATGGTGTTTTGATTCTTTTGAGCCTTTGATTTTCTTACACATTAGACTGAAGAAAAAAACAAAAAAAAACTTTTCTGCTCAGACAGGGACCTTCATTTCTTTGCATCTATTTTTTGTAAACACACACACAATCACTGCATGTGTTTTCAAGAGTGTAATGCATGACCATAATTTACCAAATTGACTGCATCCAAAAAAAAGTCAAAAATGGCAAGTGTAAATCTGAATGTTTACTAGCTAGTAGATAATGAGATTTTTTAAGTTGCCTATCATGAAAGTCTGACATATATGCAATTGTTTTATTCATATTACAGAAGGCTGAACGATAATGCAAATTATTCCTCACTCAAATCAAAAGTTGTACCATTGTATCAAATACCTTTACCCTATAAAGCTGAAGTAATATTCAACTTACCAGGTCAATGATGACTTACCTTATCCACAGAGCCTGTGCTTCCCTTTCAACTCTTATCACCATTGTGCTCCTGTGCCATACTAGGTCAGAGCTACACATTTTGCAATTCACAACCTTTTTCCCTTATTAACAGTGAAGTGCTCACAAACTCTAAAGACGCAGATCACACCATCTTTTCTGTCACATGCTTACTGACTGACATTCTTCAAACACACTAACATCTGAATGAAGTAGTTATGCAATTGAGCACCACAACATACTCTGCCTAAAGACAAAACCAGCTAATCGATCATTGACAAAGCTTTTAATAATCGATTATGATTAGTTGTTGCAGACCCAATTGATATTGCAATTATTTTGACCCAAAAATGCAATATTTACCATGTCTTGATAAGTTTAAACACTTTTAAAGATTGAATATCAGCACCATATATACTCTGTATACAGAGTCAAAAACCTGGTGTATTTTCTCACAATAATAATTTGAAATATTATCAAAGGACACACTTTATTACCAAACTGTAACCATTTCATGAAAAGCTGTGCTTCAAAGAAACATCACACATTACATGTTTTTTTCAGCCCTTTTTGTAATAAATCTCCAGTACTTATTTGAGGTTTGATTAAATGTATTAAGTACAACATCTTGACTGCCTTTATGGCATTAGAGGCGTTAACGACTCTCTAAATATACAGTTTGGTTCAGAGTTCTATTTTTGATCCAGGTTTTAAAAACAGAAAAGTTCTAAATGGCCAACGATTAGAAACACTAAAAAGAACACCAAAGAACATGATAAACTATTTATTTTGTATTTATTTATTTGAAGTTAAACAAAAACAATTCTCTTAAGACCAGTCTAAGTAAATAAAAAAATAAAAACCCCAGTCAGAAATAAGGTGTGGTTGGTGCATTCATTTAACCACACATTTTTGTGGAAATGCTTCAAATAACTTTGAATTTTTTCTTCAACCACACCATCATGTCCATTTTCTCAGGTGACAGGCTTGCTTCTCTATGCTGTGACAATGTCCTCTACACTAGAGAAAATCCTCTCATTGGAGCCAGATGTTGCTGGAGAGTACAGAGATTTAAAATGTGGTTCAAGTGTAATGCTTACATGAAGAAACTGAATAAGTATTGAATAGTTGGGGTATCTGTTGTTGAAGTCCGAGGCAACGACAGATTTGAAATCTTTCACAACTGCTGAATCAGCCATATCAACAGTATTCACAACAAATTAGGACTAAAATGTGGTTGGGTCAGTACATTGTATTTGTGTTACAGCACAGCAAAGGCTTAAATATTAGCGCAATTTAATTGCAACTTTTTTTTTTTTTTTTTTTTTTACTTTCATGTTGGCTACCTCAAATATTCACTGTCTTCGTGGTGAGAATGGCATTTGGACCTTGCATGGATATCTAGTATGGATTTCTGGACAAGGCCTGCTCATGAACTGTCACAGATTTCAAGGTTTAATTGACATTTTTTGCCAGGAGGGACTGAATTAATACCTTCCTTGTTTACCCTACCATTATAGAGGACAGAGCTCCCTATGCATTCATTGCATATTTGGTTTTGCTTAAAAAAAAAAAAGTTTTGTATTGCAATTATGCACCAAAAGTGCACTGAGTGTCCTTCAGGCTTTAAGCCTAAGCAAAAGATCACAGAATTGTAGGGAATGACAAGCAAGAAAAAAAAAAAAAAAAGAAACTTTTCTTGTATGTTACCAATTTAAAATTTTTGTACTGGGTTTTATGGGTGATTTCATGGTTACTGTGTAATAAAAAGTGTATATTGTCAAAAATAATGTTTTGTTCTAAAGAAATCTATGAAGTGTATTTTGAGCAGTTTCTAGCAAGAGATTAGTTTTTGTTGGTCGCTGGAACCTAACCCACACTCTTTCACATTGGTTTAATGCATTACACAACTTCATCTTTAACGTCTTTTCCTAGGAACAAAATCCCTGCAAAAGTTCAGGATTGACTATTTACAAAACTTATAGCTTGCCCTAACTTTAAACAGAACAGTAATTTTGTGATTTACATGTGTTATAGTGTTAATGGTGAAATAAGAAATGGATTCTGCAACACAATGATAGCTCAATTGGCTGCAGCTAAAGCAGTGGCAGCAGGTTAGGGGTGTTGGAACTGTGATACGAGACTCTGGATGTTTGAATTGAGGTTTCGGTCTCAGTTTCAGAACCATTACATGATTAACTGGCATTTATGTGTGGCAGGCAGTAAACATTGCTCTAATGTCAATGAATCTTGTTTTATATAATGAAAGCATAAGCTCTTAATTAATCATTGTCTGAATCAATGATAATACATGTACGTGTGTATATTATACATAGGTTGTTTTACATCCATTTGTAATTGCTATAAAGTATGTATGAACATGTATGTGGTTTTAATTCCCTGTAAGTCTGAATGATGTTTACAATGAATGATGTTTATTTACTTTATAACATTCACCAGCACCGGAAGTACTTTTATTTGCAGCAGGGCAAATCGCATTATGCATCCAGCATTCTTAATAGGTTCTTGAATCCTTATTTTTCTACTGTATTGATAGGTATTTTATATGACAGCAGAGTCCTATGTGGCAATCACACGTCACTAAATTAAAAATGACTACTACATTAAAAACAACTGTGTTGCTGCCAAGTGCTGCCAGTTACAGTGACAGCAACCTCTCTGCCTATACAGTATACAAAGCTGCTCACATGATTGGATGTTCCAAGAATCTTTCTAGCACTTCCAATGAATGACAGCATCAATCACATGTTTGTGTATTGGCAAGTCCAATAAACGTTGCTTCTCACCCAGCCAAGCAAGGAGGATATTCTTGAAATTTTCAGAGCAGCCTGAAATACCAAAGTGAGCTTGTGCACAAAGCACGAACATGAATAGCTCCAAAAGCTGCACTGTACAGATCATATTAATGGCGTTCTTAGTCACAATGGCCGGTTCTTTTTCTTTCAGGTTCTATTCATATAATGCCGCTCTCAACCATCATCAGCTCTAGATTCTCATTTTAAAACACTTCTTTGTTGTCTGAGGAGGAAGTGTAAAGATACATATTCAAAAATTAATTAATGAGACTGTTACACATGAGCAACTGAAGATATGTGCAACTTGTAGAATTACTGAAAGACACCAGCCTTCCTGCTGTATGTTTAATTAAAAAGTAATTCAAGATTTTAAACGTCCAATAGGTGAATAAATTTGGCTAACAGTTCAGTTGAAGGGTATCGACTGTACATAGAGAATGATAAACACATGATTAAGTTATTTGAATATTTTATAATATTATTCACAAGATTAAACAGATATTTGTATAAACTACACTGCATTTTATTAACACAAGAAGCCACCCATAATGTATGGACTCTGATGTTGCAATTCATATTTTAGTTAAATTATGGTGAATTTTGAATGACTGCAGTGCTGTTAATTCTTTTCTTTTTTGATGATATTTTGTTCCCTGTCTTCCAAATACTGTTAAATGTTCATTACTGATCAAGTTCTTCTTCTTAAATGTCATTCCATGCTTATGCATATGTTATGAAGTCACTATGTAAACACCCTTCAAATAAAGTGTTACTAAAATTTGTCACATTGTATTTATCTACTCTATGCATGGGTAGGTAATCTCTAAAAAAAATAAACCACTTCAAATATATCAGTACAGGCTAATTCAGTCAAGATAAAATCGATATCGAATCGGGACCTCAGTGCCAATGCTCAGCCCTAATAAAGCAGTGCTTGAAATGCCAAGAAGGATGATGAAATTTTGGATTAAACTGAACCATCTCAAATACCCCAAATTTTACTTTACCTTGCAATTCCAGTGAATAGCAAAGTTACAACTTCCTATTAAAATCAGTCATTATAAAAATCACATAGAAATGTATTTCATTAGTTAATATTTTACCACTAACCTTTTTTTATACTATCCTCTGCTGCTACTATCCAATTTTTAAAAATGTCACACACCAGGTGCTTTAATTTTCTTAATCTTGCCCTCCTTTGTTTTGGATTTTTTGCAACTTTAATTCTACCTTTGAGAAATGAAACCTGTCAATTTAAGATACAGTGGTACCTAGGTATACGTCCACTTTGGAATAAGTCCATCTTGGTATACGTCCTGTTTGGACGCGAAAAATTGTGCATGGTATACGACCTTTGTTTGGAATATGACTCACGTGCTAGAACACCGCACACTACCCTTGTTAACCTCTCTCGAGACAAAGCCACGACTGCCCTCGAGCGTCAGTACACCAGTTGCTAGCATTCAGTGAACAACCCGCGCGCTACCCTTCTTTATCTCTCTCGAGACAAAGCCATGACTGCCCACGAGCATCAGTACGCCAGCTGCTAGCATTCAGTGAACAACCTGCGCTATAACTCTGAATTTTCACGTGATTTTGTGTTTTTACGCGTAAATTTGATTTGATTGTTAAAAAGTATGAAGGTGGCATGCGTATCTGAGACATGGCTGCTGCATACCATATGCCGAGGACGACGGTATCTAAGATTGTGAAAAACAAAGATGTTATTAAAAATTAAAGTGAGGTTACATTTTCATTTATTTCATCTAATTACTTTTGTATTTATGTATTTTAGTATTAATCATTGTTTAAATTATTTTATACAACCCCATCAATGTATAATATGCCAATAACAAGAAGATTTTTTTTCATGGGAATGGATTAATCATTTTTCCTTTATTTCTTATGGGAAAAATTTGTTTGGTATACATCCTGTTTTGGTCTTTGATCAGTCAAAGGATCTGGAATGGATTAAGGATGTATACCGAGGTACCACTGTAATTATTTACAAATTTCTATAAAACACTTGTTCTGTTTCCATATTATCTCAAATAAATGACCAGACTTTGCTGTTGCTGATGTCTGTGTATTAATACAGAATAACTCATTGCATTGGACTGAAAGTGAGTGTACAACTAACTCAAAACTATAGATGAGAATTCATAAACTGATGTGCCATTTGAATGTATGTCATATATGCTTCAGTCAAATTTTACTTGCGATACTAAAAAATTACTTGGGTATCAAAAAACTCAGCGATTGACAAATTAAGTCTTTGGAAATTCACTGTAAGGAATTGACATTGTGTCCTTGAGTTTAGGCATTCAATTAACACAGTACAAGTCGCATAGAAATTTGCCTCATACTTCAAAACATTAACAAATGTCTGGCCAATGTGGAAGTTTTGTAACAACTTTATTTTGGAAACATGTAGATGTATGCAAGGTTAATGTCACGTCTAAAGCTGGATTCTGTCTTTTACCAAAGTGCAGAACAAATAGGCACCTGCTCCCAGGGACCCTCCTCTGGCACTGTATTAAAAATTAAATAATCTCACCACTCATTCAACTCACTCAATTGAAAGCTAATTGGTCACAACATTACACTCTCAATGAATGCAAGAACCACGTATTATTTAATAACCAATTGTATAATGGCACAGAAATGGCAAGAATGAAAGCTTTTTTGCCTTATCAAGACAGCTAATTTCCCCCACTTTAGTACGTTAAACCATTTAAGATTAATAAGTGGATACCTCCAATCCCACACCAATACTGAAGACCTGCAGAGGTTATTAGTAAGGGGGGGGGGAATAGTTTTCCACAGCTGTTTCTGGCACAGGAACAATGTTTCTCCTTTAAGTATCTTGTATTTGGTTTGGTAATAGCTTTTCACCTGTTAATTGTGATATTGAGCATACAACCTTTTTTTGTGCTGGACCCAAGCCCGGATAAATGAGGAGGGTTACGTCAGGAAGGGCATCCGGTGTAAAATTTTGCCAAATAAATATGCGGACAACAATACAAATTTCCATACCGGATCGGTCGAGCACCGGATTAACAACGACCGCCACCAGTACTGTTAGCCAACAGGGTGCTGGCAGAAATTGCGCTACTGCTGGCTGAAGAAGGAGAAGAGGAGGAAGGTAAAGAGAGTTGAGACTAAATGGAAGGGGAGTAAGGCCAGGTGGATCGGAGGTGGATTCAAATTGTTCTATCATGCTGTGGATGGGAGGAGAAACGGGGTAGGGGTTATTCTGAAGGAACAGTATCTCAAGAGTGTTTTGGAGGTGAAAACAGTGTCAAACAGAGTTATGATTATGAAGCTGGAAATTGGAGATGTGATGAGGAATGTTGTTAGTGCATATGCCCCACAAGCTGGGTGTGCAATAGATGAGAAAGAAGATTTTTTAGAGTGAGTTGGATGAAGTGATGAACAGTGTACCCAAGGGACAAAAAGTGGTGATTGGAGCGGATTTCAATGGACATGTTGGTGAAGGGAACAAAGGAGACAAGGAGGTGATGGGTAGGTATGGTGTCAAGGAGAGGAATCCAGAAGATAATAGTGGATTTTCACAAAAGGATGGACATGTCTGAGGCGAATACATTTTTTAAGAAGCGGCAACATCATAGGGTGACGTACAAGAGTGGAGGAAGATGCACACTGGTAGATCATATCTTATGCAGAAGAGCCAAAAGGATCTGCATTGGAAAGTGATAGGAT
>JANRMT010062814.1:72860089-72896165 GCA_026402145.1 Polypterus bichir lapradei
CAACGCTTCCCATCCAACCTGATGGAGCTTGAGAGGTGCTGCAAAGAATAGGCGAAACTGGCCAAGGATAGATGTGCCATGCTTGTGGCATCATATTCAAAAAGATTTGAGGCTGTAATTGCTGCCAAAGGTGCATCGACAAAGTATTGAGCAAAGGCTGTGAATACTTATGTACATGTGATTTCTCAGTTTTTTATTTTTAATAAATTTGCAAAAACCTCAAGTAAACTTTTTCCACGTTGTAGTTATGGGGTGTTGTGTGTAGAATTCTGAGGAAAAAAAATGAATTTAATCCATTTTGGAATAAGGCTATAACATAACAAAATGTGGAAAAAGTGATGCGCTGTGAATACTTTCCGGATGCACTGTACACACACATAAAACCATAGAACCTCTGTAAATTCTTCCAAGCTTCCACTTCTTTGCAGATGTCTCGCTGCCTGCATTATATACTGTGATCGCTACACAAGTCTATAAGATTTAAACAAAAAAAAAATGGCACTGGCATTAGCTTTACTACAAATTTATGGAGGTCAGAGGTCTGCCCCATGCGCATGCAGAGTCCGACGACACACTGAATTAATAAAAAAAACTGAGGCAAAAAGAGTTGTATTGCATACTAAGGGGTTCTATAGTTCTTACTCTACAACTTTCATTGCACAACATTTTGATTACATGCTAGTGAAGTAGAACACTCAAAAATTAACATAATATGCACATGATGCTTTGTAGCAATGCATGCAACATGAAGAAAGCAATGGAAGATAGCAGCATCAACAATTTAAGCTACATGGCTTACAATTTGAGGCTTGCTGCAAATGAAGACTAGAGCCAGAGAAGCAATGGCATTCAACTGCATTGGGAGAAGAATGTTATGGAAAGCCTTGAGTGACTATAACTAAGTGAAATACAAACAGAGCTACCCTCTTGCTACATATGGTAATGAATATAAGCTTCCTGCATTAATAACAGCGCATCACCTATGACTTACGAAAACACGGTAACTCTACTTGTGAGCCATTTAAGCAACTTGCTAAAGACATTAAGTCCACATTTATCAACAACTGTGGATCCATCTTGAAGATGAATCTCAAGGATGTATTCCCCAGATTTTATCAGCATGTACATTGCAAAACCAGAGGGGAAAACACCTTAGACCACATCTATACAAGCATAAAAAGATGCCTATAAGGCCATTCCACGCCCCCACCTTGGCAAGTCTGATCATCTCTCTTTGTCTCTTGTTCCAGCGCACAAAGCCCTTAGCAGCAGTACTAATCCAATTAGCAAGACTGTTAAAGTTTGGCCTGAAGCTTCCATTTGCCAACTCAAGGACTGCTTTGAACAAACAGACTGGAATATATTTTTTCATCAGACAGACTTAGAGACATATACTTCATCTGTGCTGTCATATATTAATTACTGTGTGGACAATGTCACGGTCAATAAAAGGATTAAGGTCTACCCAAATGAGAAACCATGGATGAATAGTGAAGTCAAACAGCTGCTCAGGGAAAGGGACAAAGCCTTTAAATTAGGAGACACCTCAGCCTATAGAGCTGCCAGAGCTAACCTCAAGATGGGAATCAAGTCTGCTAAACTAATGTACAAACAACGGATTGAGGAGGACTTTGACAGTAACTCAAACTCACAGCGGATGTGGCAAGGCATCCGATTAATCACAGATTACAAAAAGAAAAATGACGTACAATACACACTGGCCAATAACAATGCCAACCTAGCAGAGGAACTTAACAGCTTCGAGCTGACCGGAGACTCACAGCCTGTGGTCGTACATACTGTATACATGATGTGCGGCGGACACTTGAAAACATCAATACAAGGAAGGCAGCAGGTCCTGATAATGTGCAAGGATGTGTGCTCCAGGCCTGTGCTGACCAATTAGTGGAGGTATTTACACACATATTCAACCTCTCTCTCTCTCTCTCTCTCCTGAGGTGTAGTCTCCTTGTGCTGAAATCCACTACCATTGTACCTGCTCCCAAAAAAACGAGGATAACCTTTCTTAATGACTATTGACCAGTCGCTCTCACTCCTGTCATCGCCAAGTGCTTTGAACAACTGGTAATCACCCACATCAAAGCCTCAATCCCAGCTAATCTAGACCAACACCAGTTTGCCTATCAGTCAAACAGATCAACTGAGGACGCCATCTGTGTGGCTCTATATGCTGCCTTCTTGCACCTGAAAAAGCACAACACCTATGTTAGGATGCTCTTCATTGACTACAGCTCTGCATTTAATACCATCATACCTAACCAGCTGATCAAAAAACGCTATGCACTAGGACTTGTTCCATCCATATACAACTGGTTACTGGATTTTCTCACCAACCGCACCCAGTCTGTCAGGATGGGGCAAACACACATCCTACAGCCTTACCCTGAGCACCGGTGTACCACAAGGATGTGTACTAAGTTCCGTTCTCTATGCACTCTTCAACCATGACTGCCAACCCATCTACCAATCAAAAATTAAAGTGATCTCTTCTTGATCGCGGGGGTTGCGTTCCAGAACTCCCCATGAAAGGTGAAAATCCACAAAGTAAATACCATATGTTCATATGGTTATTTTTATATATTTTAAGCCCTTATAAACATTTCCTGCACATATATATAGCATAAACGCATTGTATTCTCTTAGATATTAGGTAAGATTCATTGAAATTATGTACGTAAACACACTGTTTATATACAGTAAAACCTAAATATTATTTTAAAGATAGAGCGTCTCCAGTATCACATATGTTACAGCAATTACGATAGACAGGCCACCAGCAATGAATACGTGCCATGCAAGAAAAACTGTAAACAGTAAAATGTGTGTACAGTGACACTAAACGTACGTACATGTACTAAGTACTGTATGTAGAAAATTAATTATGGTTACTCACCAACAATGACAAGACGACTTGTCCGATAACGATGAGTTTAATTTTACTGCACAACAAAGGAGAGCTTTACAGCTCTTTTAAAGGAGCCTCTTCAGGCGACTGTGTATCACCGCCATTATTATTCTTCCAGCAGTCTTCAATCCAAATCCCTAAAGCAGATTCCATCCAGACTACTGCCTTAATACATCCACTTACAACTCGTTTTGCACCCTGGTTAAAGGACACTGAGGCCGTAGATCTTATATTCTTTTCCTCCTTTTTAAATAAAAAGAATCGTGGACTCATTGATGCCATAATTGGCGTCCTACAGCGGTGTAGCTTTTCCCTTCCTTCAACATATCCAAAACTTTTACCTTTTCGGCAATCATTAGCATCTTCCGTTGGCGCTTAAGCACGGCCCCTGAAGCAGTAGCAGGAGCAGATCGTTTTAGAGCCATAACGAAGGGCTTGACTACACACAAAGAAACACAAAAAAGCACAAAAGTTAACTCTTTACACAGCGAAACACGTTGATGCTGAATGAGCGAGACAAGACTTCCTGGTTAACGCAGCGGAATCGAATTTGGCGCTCTGTCGCTGAGCCAATCAGCACACATGAACTTAACTGCATGCTCTGATTGGGTAGCTTCTCAGCCATCCGCTAATAACGTCCCTTGTATCAAATCAACTGGGCAAACTAACTGAGGAAGAATGTACCAGAAGTAAAAAGACCCATTGTCAGCAGAAACCCGCAAAGCAGTTAAAAATCCGCAGTATATATTTAGATATGCTTACATATAAAATCCGCGATAGAGTGAAGCCGCGAAAGTCGAAGCGCGATATAGCAAGTGATTACTGCATTGTTAAATTTGCGGATGATATGAGTGTCATTGGGTTTGTAACAGACAACAATGAAGCTGCATATAGAGAAGAGGTTCAGAATCTGACAGCATGGTGCAACACCAACAACCTGTCTTAAATACCAAAAAGACCAAATAAGTTATTCTGGACTTTAGGCCCACTAAAAAGACCAATAACAATACATACAGATGCTGGGGAGAGAGTTTCCAGCTTTAAGTTTCTAGGAGTCACCATCTCAGAGGACCTGTCCTGGGCTGACAACTTGGCTATAATAGGCAAAGCACAATGCCACCTCTATTTTCTCAGGAAGCTAAGGAGAGCTGACCTCCTCAGAAGCTGCTGGTTAATTTCTATAGACGCACTATAGAGAGCATCTTAACTAACTGCATGATGGCCTGGTAAAACAGCTGCACCAAGGCTGCTAAAGAAGCCCTACAGCGGGTAGTAAAAACAGCAGAGGCAATTATTGGGACTGAACTGCCATCACTCGAACTCTTGTATAAGACTAGCTATGTGAGAATGCCCAAAAACATTTTCAAGGACAAAACTCATCCTGGAAATTCTTTGTTTGAGCTCCTCCCGTCAGGAAGACGCTTTAGGTCAATCCATGTACGCACAAACAGACTAAAAAATAGCTTTTTCCCATCTGCCATAAACTTTCTGAACTCTGAATCTCCTCAGTCTGAGATCATTTTTAATTGAACATGTGCAATAAGCTGTATTGGTAATGTGCAATATACTAATGTAATACAATATATAATATGTAATGTACTATTCATTAACAGGTGCAATAATGTATGCTGCTGTGCTTTGAGAAATAATAATTTGCTCTGGTTACTTTATCACTTAACACTGTAAACGACATATTTGGAATTATTTGACTTTTCTTTAAATGCACCTCGGGGCTGTCACAAAAAGTAATTTTGTTGCGTTACACAATGACAAAGTCAAGAACAAGAATTCCTTCTGTTGAACCACGTGAATATTTGCTTAGCAAGTGTGGCAAGACAGATCACAAAGTTTAATCTGCAAATAAACCCCAAAACGGTTCAGTGGTACCTTCTCTGAGTCACTATATCATCTGATGTACTTGAGCCAAGATACAAAGATCAAATTTTTGACCAAGATACTAAATACATGCATAAGCAGCACAAAAGAGACAAAACTGATTCAGATGTCAGCTGGTGAGAGAATGATTCAGAAGGCAACAGTCAACCAGAACAGAAAAAGACATACATTCAGAGAAAGATATGGTTGTGTGACAATTCACCTGTGGCAGAGGTAACTAAAGCATAAAAATAACAAATAATAATAATTCGGTTGACCAGATATCTAAATTCTCCAAGGCAGGTCGTTTATACGGGCCCAGACTTTTTATGAAAAAAAATTCTGTTTTGTACCAGATTTCCATGAATTTTCTTTTACAACTCACAAATCATACACTGTAACATGCAAATATTCAATCAGCATCATTCTGCAGGTGTTAGCACTGTAGGGTAGCCTGCTGGGCAAAGTATAACTTACAAGTACAGGGCAAACTGTGCCACAAAAGGATAAGATTTTAAAACAACATCTATTTCTTTTTTAATGCAAACTTAATTTTAATATAAAACCATTTTGCAATATATCACAACAGCTGGTCAGCCTAAGCAGAATTCATTTTTTATTATACAGTTAAATGTTTCTTAACTTGATTTTTTTTACTTTCTTGTATACAAAGCATAGAGAAAGTATAGGAATCGTGAAAAAAAATTGACCCTTATGATTGTGAATTGACATTTTAGACCTTCCTGAATCATTATCCTTACAAAAGTTTTTAGAAAAAAACAATTTTAAATCATTTTTTTGGTAAAATTACATTACAATTACTTTTGAAAAGGAGATGTTTCACGATACATTAAATAAACAATCTTTTTTGATGTAACCAAATTATTTTTCTCAGTTCTGATAAAATGGATATATAATGTTGTGTAATGAAATTTCATAAGCTAGTAGTGTACATGACAGAAACAATGAGACAATTGGTGAAGTCAGGCATCATAAATAACAGAGCAAGAACAAAATGCTGAAAAACTTAAATTTTCTGTTTAAAACCACAAGCAGTGGGCCAAATAATTCTCCCAAAACTACATGTAATATTAGTAAAAACCTAATTGGTATGGCTGTCACAGTCGTACTAGAGGCCAGCATAAACACTACAATTTAATATAATGCTTTTTACAATTTTTTCCTATCCTGCATTACAACACTGACTGCACAAATGCTCTTTTTTAGGACATTTACCACTTCACTATTTTAACAGTTACTGAACTATCTACTGCAAAAACAAAAGGGCAATACCACAAATACAACAGCTTATATCTAATTAATGAGTCAATGGAAGTTACATCAAGTCAAAACAGAAATGACTGCTCATAAAATTCCTCAAAAGTATTGCAAGGGTTGTGGAGGATTCCCCTCACAATAGTGTCAGTGTTGCTGGTAATTTCATGAAAACAAAAATATGTGCTTAACCCCAGGTTAGAAACTCACACCAGTGGTGATCAAAGTGAGGTGTATGGACCACCTTTAAGTGGTTCATAAGGTGAAAATTGTCATTCAGAGAGAAATTATACTTTTTAATCACTCAAGATAAATTATATAAGGGCTTGTCTTGACATACAAAAAATGCTTTATGAAGATGAACATGTAGATATAGAAAGGTGGTCAGTAAAGTTCAATAGTTTTCAACTCAGTTCTTTACAAACATGGTACATGTGCATTTGCCAAATGACAGTTTTCTCCAGTTAAGTGTTTGATAAATTTTAAAAATATCTTAGCCCATTTTAAAACAACAGGATGGGCATGGAGCACTACCAGAAAATAAGATTAAAAACCTTTGGGCAGGATACATGTATGTACTCGTGGCAGTTTAAGGTAATTTTTCACATAACTTCATTCAAAGACATTTTCTTTATAAAACTACAAAATATCTTTTTGTGTGTGATGAATGTTACCTTGTCTTTTATATAATATATACTTTTAAATAAATACAATACAATGGGCTTTACATTTACAAAGTTTAATTGAAATTAACAGAATTATAATTTTACAAACTCCACTTGAATTGTTCATGACACACACTGGAATGGGAATTGCATAAATCAGAAATCAGACTCAGAACTGACAATTTTCTATTAAAAATACCTGTGATCGGAACCGGCCTCAAAAATCTCAATTGCTGCATCTCCAAGTAGCATTGTGCAGGAGTCCTAGTGCAGGAGTCCTTTTGTAATCAAGGATTGTGCACTAAGGCAAATTGACTGTCAAAAGCATATAATGTAGGTAAACAGTGACCATCAACACAATTGTAAAGGAGACAAAACAAAGGAAAGGAAAAGACACTTTTACATCCTCCTCCTCCTTTATTCCTCCACAGTAAGAAACATTTAACGCAATATTCTATCCTTGTAGACAACTGGGTGATAAAACGTGAAATAACTTTAGCTCAATAGAAACATAAGACATTGTCGATAGAAAGTCAATAGAACTCATTTCCATCCATGTTTGATAATGAGCACCACACCAGGCCAATCATGTGGCTAGAACAGAGTTACAGCCATGTCAGGTTGGGCTTATACACAACACAGAGCTGGCAGCAGCACACATGCTAATGTTTGGGTTGCAGCAGCTGCATATGTCAGTACGTTACGAGTGGGGGCAAGAAAGAAAAAAAAAAGAAAAATGAAAAATGGTGACAGGAAAGGCCAATGAAAATTAAAAAAAAATAATTTTTAAAAATCAGGGTTACTGAAGAAGATACCCAAATGGGCAAAGCCCAAGGCTCAAAAGTCAAGGACATTGTTGGAAAGAAGGGTCCGAGGAATTCAGTAGTGTGGACATATTTTGGCTATTTAGAGGACAACAAAAAGCACAGTAGCATGTAGTGAGGTCAAAAGCATGTTCCCACAATGACAGGTAATGCCACTAAATCCTTTGTACCATCTGAAGCAGTGCCATCCTTTAGAGCACATACAATGTAAGACGTTACAGACCCAAACAAGTGCTGCACTAATGGGGACTTCTTGTGCCTTTTTTTGCCTTGGAGCATAAGCTGACCACAATTGAGTGAAAATGTCAATTTTCTCCTTTGTTTACATTTGAAAGCTGCTTGAATTTGTACCGAGGATATATGCAGAATATTTTTGTAGGATTGCTTCCCAAACATTTAAAATAGTTTGAATCTATACAAAGGAAATTATATAATATAATGGTAGTTTGAGATTTTATTTTCTATTAATATAGAAAAAGCTGTTAACATAGACTAACTAAAGTATTTTTGTTTTAACTCTTTTAGGGCAGATGTCGACTAAAGTCAACATGCTGGGATAGAGGGCGACAATCAGCTGTTAATGGTGACAAAACTCACTGTCGCGTCACAGGCATTCCTTCTGTGCTTGGAGGAATGTTAGACTCATTGACTCGGCAACTAATCCTTGCATGTGTGTGAGTTGCGAAGTGCTAACAAATGTAAACAAAGGCAAGATGGCATCGACATCTCAGAAGGGAACGAAGCGAGTGCAGAAAAGAAAATACTCGGCAGACGATGTTTTGCGCATTATTGCCAAGTCAGACTCTGATTTTTCAGAATCAGATTTTATTCAAAGTGATCAGGAGATCGAGCAAGAGAGTGAGAAGCCAGCATCAGTTAATCGGACACCAGAAGCAAACACTGGTTTCTGCCTGAAAGTAATTACATATACAGGAAAGTATTTCTTTCAGATAGAGTCAGGCTGTGCTGGGGCTGCTTCAGGGCTATGAACATTTGGGTCATGTTGTGTACATGGACAATTTTTATACATGCCCAGAATTGTTCATGGAGCTACAGAGCAGGGGAATTGGAGCTTGTGGCACAGTGAGGGTGAACAGGAGACACATGGCTTTACAGTTGAAGCCAGACAGGCAGAAGATGAAAAGAGGTGACAATACGGTTTTCATGCTGACAGAAAACCTGGTGGCAATGGCATGGCACAATGTCAAACGGGTAAATTGTCTCTCTACAGTACACACTAACAATATATGTGAGAAAGTGCAGCAACAGACAATTGAAAGGAGGCACCAAAGCAACACATATTGTAAGCAGTGCAATGTGGCAATGCATGCAATTGGCTGCTTTGAGCAATAGCATACTTTTCAGGGCTTTGCTGTGTAACATGTACTGTATGTGAAATCGTAGTATGTAATCATAGTATACAACATGCTAGACAGTAACATTTGTCAAAAGTAAATATGTTTTTGTTGATTTGATATGTTAAAATAATTGCTTTGTGTTTTAAAAAATGTTTGTTTTTGGAAAAATATTCAGCCCTGGGAGCTCGTAATCCAACTCTGACATCATTAAGAATTTAAGAAGAGGCTTGTCAACTTTTACATACGTGGGAACCAACTTCAGACAAAATCTATTTGATTTATGAATTCTAAAATTCTCTTTCATGGAATTTCAGGAATTGTTCAAAAAGACTATTTGATCTATTAGCACATTCAGGTGCAAATCATGTAAGAGAAATGAAACATTACCAAAGGGAACTACTGCAAAAAGAACCTTCACTACATACAGCCCAGAAGTCCATATATGTGTTTCACAAACAATGACATTAGTTTTAAATTCACACAAGAAAATCACTTTACCATATACAGTACAACAAAAGGGGTATAAATGGGATACAGTATCTGTCAGTAAAGAGACAATTCTGGATTCACATTTATTTCGTGATGAAGAAAAAATGCAATTGATGCAAACAAAAGTCAAGGTGTGCTCTAAACCAAAATCTTACTCTTTTCATCATACCAATTAATTTGAAAGATTTTTGAACTGACTCAAAAACATATATCAACGGATAAGTGACAAATGAAATCAACAAAATCAGAACCAACCAAAATAATATTTGCTCCAGGGGTGCCGTATAATGGATCACCCACCAAACCTCATTGGGGGTTAACAAAGCATAAGCAAAAAAAAAAAACACCGTATGACATGGAAGACTACTTCTGTGCAGTGACTGCATCACCCTCACTTATAAAGTATCTATCTATAACAACAATTCTATACAACTATACTCCTCTACTATCCAGAGAGGAGAAAAGGAGAAAACATAAGGAGTTCTACAAAAGACGGTATGAACTTCACAGAACCCTGATCTCAACATCTCTGAGGCTGTCTAGGATTACCTAGACAGAAGAGACAGACAGGAGAGACAGAATTAAGCAAGATGACAGACAAAATCTGCAGAAGAACCAAGGCAAGTTCTCTAATGTGCTTGGAACAACCAACCAGCTGATTTTCTTACAATGCTGCATGACGGAGCTTATTGTTGGTACAGATTTAATGACAAAGGATGGTCACACCAAATACTGGTTTGATTTAGTCTAACTGGTTACTACTATTTACTGTATAGTATCTTTATATTTTTATTTTTGAAAGCATGTTCTATTTAAAGATTTTTTTTTTTACATAAACAGATGTAGACACATCAATATTCTAAACTGCTCACATTCTGTTTAAACAACTTAATCTGCAACACATTTAACAACCATATAGTTTACTGAAAATATAGTGGAAACATTTACAAGTCCTACATAAAACGCCACATAAAACCACATTCTTAAAGTACTAAGAAGTTTAAACATCACCACCTCACTATTCTCAGTTTTCAATTTGCATTTAGATGTACTTGTTTACAGACCAAAGATGACAGTGCTGAAAACAAAACAACTACAGTAATCCCTCCTCGATCTCGGGGGTTGCATTCCAGAACCGCCCGCGATAGGTGAAAATCCGCGAAGTAGAAACCATATGTTTGTATGATTATTTTTATATATTTTAAGCTCTTATAAACTCTCCCACACTGTTAACATTATTAGAGCCCTCTAGACATGAAATAACACCCTTTAGTCAAAAGTTTAAACTGTGCTCCATGACAAGACAGAGATGACAGTTCCGTCCCACAATTAAAAGAATGCAAACATATCTTCTCTTCAAAAGGAGCGCCGTCAGGAGCAGAGAATGTTAGAGAAAGAGAGCGAGATAAAAGCAAACAATCTAAAAATCAGTACGTGCTTTTGTGCTTTTAAGTATAACGAAGCACCGCGATAAAGAGGCATTTTGTAGAGGAGCGTCCGTATCCTCTAGGCAAACAGCCCCTCTGCTCACACCCCCTCCATCAAGCAGAGAGAGAGAGAGAGAGACAGAAAAAAGCAAACAATCAAGCACCGCGCAGGAAGCATATCGTACATCATTGAGGAGTTTTAGTTAATACGTAATACATGCTCTGATTGGGTAGCTTCTAAGCCATCCGCCAATAGCGTCCCTTGTATGAAATCAACTGGGCAAACAAACTGAGGAAGCATGTACCATAAATTAAAAGACCCATTGTCCGCAGAAATCCGCGAACCAGTGAAAAATCCGTGATATATATTTAGATACGCTTACATTTAAAATCCGCGATAGAGTGAAGCCGCGAAAGTCGAAGTGCGATATAGCGAGGGATTACTGTATTTGACAAAAAACTCTTTATTAAAAAAAAACAAAAAAATCCAGCACAGTATGATCAAAACCATTAATCTACTAGCCATGTGCGCCCAACTACGTTGCGCGTGTTAGGCCGGAGTTATACTTCACACGACGTGACGCATGCTGCAGAGGACATTCCTGCTACACAAGCGTTGTAGTGTTTATACTTGCGTGCGTACTTTACGTAAATCTGGAGTAATCCACCAGGTGGCAGTGCGAGATATTATCACGGTGAGAACACGTTCGGCTTCTCTGTGTTGTGAATTGCCTAAAACACCTATTAAATTCCGATAACACCTTACCGCAATATCTCTGAAAAGGATGTTTATTGATTAAATCCATAAATCCAGGGATGTGTCCATTCCAGCAAGCATTGGGCACGACTGAGAAACAATCCCTGGACAAGGTCTCCGCTCATCGCAAGGTGAATACAAGCACTCGCATACACTAGCGTCATTTTAGCGGAACCAAATCCCCAAATCTGCATATCTTTGGAAGGAAACCGGAGCACAGTGTGGAATACAAGCAGGATATACCAGCAACATAACTCCCTGCGAGACAGCGGTGCTATCGCTCCGCCGCCGTGTCACCCCCATGTGTAATTATTCCTCCCATGTGTGTAATTATTAACAGTATTCATTATTTAAACAAAATTATATGTAAAATGTAACATACACACTTTAATGCATTTAATCATGAAAGTGATATCAAGTACAAATCTAAAGATTCTAAATGTGCAGAGAGTTGAAATATCATACATTTAATTTTTCTGTGTGGTGATATATTGCTGCTTGCCGCAGCTGTCAGGTCCAAGAAGCTCGCAGCGATTAAAAACTGGGATGACGTTTACAGCCGTTTGCTTTAATGATAAAGTAAACTACGAGGTTAAAGTGGGCAATTTGAGATTAAAGCCGAAATTTCCACTTTAATCACAAAATACACGTTTTCACCGTGTCCTTTATTTTTTTCTCAGTGGCTCAAATACAGCGATATACATTATGCTGCTGTTGTTAAGTTACAAAAAAAAAAAAAAAAAACACGGCACAAAGATGTTATGTGAGACTTTTAAAATGCATCGTGTCATTACAATCGGGAATATGCAACGCTTGAATATAAAATCACCACGAATGCATCTGTATGTCAGCATTTTGCTTCACCACATCGAACCATTCACCAAACAGCAAAGCACGCACATCGATCCCCGTAGGATCTGCATAGAGGCTTTCTGTCACATGTGGATAGTAAACAGAGACTCTGACGTCACATTCCGACCTTTAGCACACTGCGCCCCCCGACTTTTTGCTGCTACTGCAACTCGCGCACGCATAGCATTAATTTCTGAGGACCTGCTCAGAGGACACATGAAACGAACGCTGGGGACGCGTGGCAGCCATGATGCGGGCGCGTACGCGTTCTGAGCGTGAAGTATAAATGAGCCCTTAAAGTTGTCTGTGAAGGGCTCCCTGTTTAAACACGGCTGCCAGTCGTGAACTGGGCCCTTCGTCACACAGCATTATGATTTTTTATAAGGGAAACAACATTACAAAAGAAAACCCTTGGACATTGATTCAATAGGAACGGCCTACTCGGAATCACTGTCCGAATCATAATTATGTGGTAGTGTGGGAGCATTTCTGCTTCTGTCCGTTCACAGTCCGTCTCGTTTTCACGAAGCTATCGTTTCCTCTCACAATGTCTTCTCAACCTTTCTCCAATCTCGCAGGTTGCTTTGTGGCAATCCAAAGAGTAAGGCAATATACACGGAGCAATGGTTATAAAAGGGGGACACATACAGTACAGGCCAAAAGTTTGGACACACCTCCTCATTCAATGTGTTTTCTTTATTTTCATGACTGAAGGCATCAAAACTATGAACGAACACATGTGGAGTTATGTACTTAACAAAAAAAGGTGAAATAACTGAAAACATGTTTTATATCCTAGTTTCTTCAAAATAGCCACCCTTTGCTCCGATTACTGCTTTGCACACTCTTGGCATTCTCTCGATGAGCTTCAACAGGTAGTCACCTGAAATGGTTTTCACTTCACAGGTGTGCCTTATCAGGGTTATTTAGTGGAATTTCTTGCTTTATCAATGGGGTTGGGACCAGCAGTTGTGTTGTGCAGAAGTCAGGTTAGTTGGACGATCATTTATTTTTTCAACAGGACAATGACCCCAAACACACCTCCAGGCTGTGTAAGGGCTATTTGACCAAGAAGGAGAGTGATGGAGTGCTGTAAATGGTCATGAAAATAAAGAAAACACATTGAATGAGGAGGTGTGTCCAAACTTTTGGCCTGTACTGTAGGTATCCAGGCTCTTTAAAGCATAAATAGGGATCACTTCACTGACATGTGAGCAAGTCATGGTACAACTGTGAGACGCGCAGCACTCGCCCGCTACAACACAACAATAATAATTTCCGGAACGTGCTGTTACAATGTCAATAATTTTACCCACTGTCATTCTTTCATTCATATGTTACGTAGGCACGTACCTTTTATCTTCGGCAATCTCATTCTCTAACCAGGCCTCAGGAGCTAACCAGCGTAACACTGTCCACCACCCCTTTCGTTATTCCGGCACATTGTTGACATCCGTGAGTAACAACAACGTACTAAACTGGAAGGTGGTCTACGCATGTGTGGAATTCGCGGACTAACAAAGATCAAGAACTAAATGAAGATCTCTTTAGTTAATTTAAAGCACAACAATTTGTTTAGTTTGAATATCTGCGTTTTGAGGTGTGACTGGCGTACTACAGTCTTCAGTAGTATAAGCCTGGAGGAGATTCTTAATGCAATGCCTATGTTTTAGCTGTCTCTCTACTGCCATCTAGTGCTTCTTCTAATTCATTCGCGGACAAACAAAGATCAAGATCCAAATGAAGATTATATATAGAGATTTTTCCCCATTTACAGGTCAACATTTTTCAAATATATTTAATATCACATTTCTGTAATGAAAGAGGTCTTAAATTATTTTTGATAACATTATACTAAACAAAAACATCATACGAATATAAATGTTTTGCGAAACAGTATGCTTTGAAGAAATGTTACCGAAAAGCTATATCCAATATATATTTATTTTTACAAATACATACTAAAGATACTATACATGTATATGATTAAAGCATCTGGAGAAATACATGAAACTTGCCACTGTTTATTCATGACTTAAGTAGTACAGTGGAACCTTGGTTCACGACCGTAATTCGTTCCAAAACTCTGGTCGTAACCCAATTTGGTCGTGAACCGAAGTCTCCCCATAGGATTGTATGTAAATGCAATTAATCCGTTCCAGACCGTACGAACTGTATGTAAATATATTTTTTTTAAGATTTGTAAGCACAAATATAGTTAATTATACCATAGAATGCACAGCGTAATAGTAAACTAAATGCAAAAATATTGAACAACACTGAGAAAAACTTGAACAACAGAGAAACTAACACTGCAAGAGTTTGCGCTATAGCGCTACCAACCGCTCGCTAAAAACACTTTTTTTTTTTTTTTTTATTAATGAGTTTTAAGCACAGGGGAAAAAATAAACATTTGAAAAATCGGGAATTTAATAAACCACCAAGAAAAGTAACATTTTTACAATGCATGCTACGAAACCGATCGCTGAAAACAGAAATGAAGTGGAGGTTAAAATCCAATAGAAACAAGTGTTCATTAAATACAAAGAGGTTAAAACAATTAATCTCTCTCTTTAAAAACAAGCCCGGTCCATTCTTTAACTATCTTCTCAGCCTCGTGCGTCTCTGTCTGTCTGTCTCTCTCTCTCTGTCTGTCTCTTTCTCTCTCTGTGTGGTTGTGAACAGATGCAAAAGTTTGGCGAACTTTGTGGTCGTAAACCAGTTTGTACGTGTTCCAAGACGTTCATGAACCGAGGTTCCACTGTTTCTTTAGGGGAAAGGCATAAGTTAAAGCTTAGCTTCTAAATAAATTCAACAAACAGTACAGAAGTCTTGCTGCACACTAGCTCATACATTTTACATTAAACTGTTAGAGACTTCATGTCGCACAATTATGCATAAACATATAAAGGTAAATAAAATGTCTGCAAACTAGTATCAAACTAAAAATAGTGCACTTACACAAAACAAAAACGCACCCTTTGACATTCTACAACGCAGCATGCTTTGATTTAATAAAAGGCTAAAACCTAAAAATTCTCCCAATCTGGAAGACAGCACAGTGACAACAAGTAAGCTAGCTTTTTAAGGACAGAGCCTCTTTGAAAATCAATCAGATTAGAAATGTATATACAGCTTTAAGACCTACATTTTCTCTGTATTTTTAAATCATCTTACCCACAGTTTAATATTAATGTAATAGAGCTAAAAGCACTCATTTTTAGGGTTGGGTCTCGAGGACCAGTTCTAAATTTCCAAGAACAGGGGAATCGAAAAGACATTTGAATTACAGCTCCACTTATCGATTCTTACACGCGCATTTTCAATCAACCATGTAACTGTAATGCCGTGGACTCATAGAACAAAGCATCTCAACTGGAAGATTTGCTTTGTGGTAACTATCGGCCATCAATCGTGAACCCCTGGCTTAGAAGCAGCTGTCTGTAGCGTTTGTTCAATGAGAAACTCACGTCAACTGCTCATGGATGCTTTCCGACCAGTGCGAGTGGAAGAGGTGGAAGAGGTTCCTGGTGACATGAGCTGAGCTGAGCTTGCGCGCGCTCACTCTCTCGCTCATTCAGGAACCTACCTTCTCTGTGTAATGCAGTGTAACGATGTGGGTTCTGCTCCACACTCCCATCTTCCTTCTTGGAGCCCTTGAACCCGACACCGTCGGTAATATCACCTATGAGCTATGCAGTGAGGAACAACAAAGTAACGGGATGGTGCAAAAGTGTCAAGTTGTTTTTGTTTGTTGGTTTTTAAATAAAACCAAGTGTCCAAATAAATAATGCAGTGCTTCACAGATCTTTAAATACATAATCCAATAAAACAGTTGTAAAGTGGAGGTTAAAAAAAACAAATCCTTTAAAAACCGAAGTTAAAACAACGGCTGGAAGCTGCCCTTTTAAAATCAGCCCGGTGCCTTTCTACTGGTGACTCCCCTGCTTCTCCCGTCCAGGTTAGGCACCAGGGGAGCCACCCTACCTGGAGCTGACCTTCACTCCACCTTCTGATCTGGAGGCTTTCAGATCTCTGGCTTTGGCTCAGCACTCTCCAGACCGAGACTTGGGTTCCCCCCCCAACGGCCAGGATGCTCACGCTGGGGAATCCAACCTACCAAGCCTCCCGACTCCTGCGGCGAGCCATCCTTCTTCCGGTTACTCCCACTCCTCACAATGCTCAGCGGGAGCAACCACTACCAACTGCCCTAGGTGTCGGCCAAACACCCCACTAGTGCTCACTGTCCAGCTGACTGCAACAGCTATCCTCTCACCACTACCTGCCTTCTTCTCCTGCCACCTTAAACTGCGTCCATCTTTTCTTTCTTTTTTCCTCATCTTCTCCTGCTAGCCGCCTCTCGCTTCTATTTATCACGGGGTCATGGATCAGCTGTGGCAATCAGCAGCTCCCAGGAACAATCGTGGATGCGGACGACTCCTCATCTGTGCACTTAAATGAGAACTGCCGCATCACAAATTCCCCGGGAACTGCTCAGCCACACACCACGCCCCCTCGTTAAGCCACGAGTGTGGCGATTATTTTAAAAAGTGGCCTTTTGACATGAGCTGTGGACCCGCTACACCACATGCAGCACTACATCATACAGCAACATTGTGTCAATTTAGTTCACTCAACTCATGAACTATGGATCACTGCAAATGGTCAAAAAAGTGTGGCTATATTTCAAAAGAGAAAATAGCAACAACACAAAATGCAGCAATTGTAGCAAGATAATTTCTTTTAAGGGATGCTGCACAACAGACATGTCAAAACATTTACGTATTCAGGTAACATTACATAACATAACTGGTAGCAGTATGAGCAGCTCTTATTTTAAACTGCAAGGCAGCAAATTATCTTGCATTTAATAAACAATATTTTTCTAAGATGATCTTTCATGGTGCTGTAATTCCACCACTTTACCTTCAGTGCAGGCAAGGATCCCAAGCTGTGACACACTATTCAGTTTGGTGATGAAGGCAAAGATGCCTACGGAGAGAACTGAAGGGTGTCACAGAGCAGTCGTAGAATTTGTGGTGAAAGGGCTAGACTCCTTTTCAGTTTTTCAATCACCATCATTTAGGTAGGTAGGGAAAATAAGTATAATAAAGCAGTAATTTGATGATTGTACTTGCAGCCAATTTTAGTGTTATGCTGAATATTTGCAGGGAGATGACAAAGGACCTAAAATCCAAAGTACACTCCCTCTTTTAGACATATTTTATCTAATCACTGGGTGCCTGCTTGGTATGAGGCAGAAGTCAAAATTAATATCAGAACTCAGCAATTTGTTGAGTAAAGTAACTTTAACCAGCAACAGCTGGATAAGTATTTCTCAAGATCATCGTATCATAGTGACAGCACAGTACATCACTGATGGCAAAATGAGACAGAAAGTTCTTAAAACAAAAGTAGTTTATAAAGCACAAAAAGAGCCAGTGATGGCTGAAGAACTCGGTGATATTCTGCAGGTATTTGGCATCTTCAATAGTAAATGGTGTCAATGCAGTTAATGTCACTGTAGTTAATGCTGCTAATATGGATGAGGCAATAAAAGGCTACAGTTCATAAAACTAGGCATACTACCAGAAATGTTGATTTTCCTTAACAAAAATTGTTGACTTTATTGCTGCAAAAATGCACACCCGTTTTACTTATTGTATTTGTGATATTCAGGTTGAAGAAATATTATTTTAAAATTAAGATGAACTGTTTAAAAAAGAATAGAGTTTTTTGTTACTGAAATATTTTGACTTTTTTTAATCATATTAGAATTGGAACTGAGAATCGATAAGAACTGGAATCAATAAGCAGAGTCAGAATCAGATTTGGAATTGATAAAATCTAAACAATGCCCAACTCTACTCTACTTTGATTATCATTACCCACGGAAAGGCACCACTGTAATGTGTTTCTTTCACAGCACTGCGCAAATGTTGCATGCACAATTTAGCTATGTGCTAGGAACTTTGTTTTTGTTTGTTTTGGAAGTGAAGGCTAAAGCTAATTGCAAATGAAGTGTTGATTGTTCATTCTTAATGGCTAAAGCTAACTGCAAATGATGTGTTGATTGTTCATTCTTACAAATATTAAAAATAGTGCATACATGGTACATACAACCATTTTTTGTTACTTTATTATTTCTGTAACTGTGATTACAAAAATTATAAGCAATACCAGGAATTAAATAAAACAAAAAACAGAGTACTACTTGCAATGGTTGTTTTGAAAACCTTTGGCCTACTGAAGCACTGCATAAGAAAATACAATCCACCTTATGGTCTGAATTTAATGAATCTTTATGGTCAAATGTTACGTCAATTGCACAATGCTTTTGATATATTAGACCTTTTGTCAAAGAAAAGTTTCAATGTAACAGTGAATGTGTGGGAGTGTTACCTCACATACTAGATTTAGAACGTTCTAATGAACACAAGTCTACCTTGTAAATAGCCAAGGTAATAAATACATTAAAACTATAAATGCAAGTACAAATTGCATAGGAACACTGTTAAAGCAACAACTGTGAGATCTTTATAGCTATGCAAGATTATTTTGAAAACTGACCCACAGACTTGTCAAAACTGACTAGATATTTCTAGGCTAAATATTTAGTTATTGTCAAAGCCTGTGGCATTAGGAGGATTGTATATGCACTACACATTGTATCCCAAATCTCAAACTAAGGGACAGAAAACTCTAGTTAATTGTACAAAATAACATTTTAATTTTCTGACCTGCTTCTTCTCTGTATACCATACACGTTATAAAACTTTGATTCACCCTAGAATTAGAGTTCACTATTGACAAAATCATAATATATACAAAATTAATATTACTGTTGACATTAATATTCTTCATCAATTTTCAAAAATGTTCAATGGGTTAGAAGTCTCTCAGATCTTTTTGATGTTTAAAGTTAAATTCAGACCAACATCTAGCATTACAAACTAGGGATGTAATGATTAGGTTCAATTTATAATACTGGGTTCATGCTTCGATATCCCACGATTTTTAAATAAAATCTGAATGAAGAAAACCTGTGATTGTCTCAAAAATAATAATAAACAAAGGCTTTTCAATTGCTCTTCTAAGCATTTCAGAATCAGCAATGCATTTTCCTTGCCACTACCTGAAAAAATTGTAGTGCCAAAAATAGTGCAAAAAAAAAAAAAATCTAATTAATTGTACTGGTTATAAACAATAAAAGCGAAGCTTAGTAATCTCCTTCCTTTGGGTCCCAATCCAGGTGGTTCGTTGTGTGGTGGGTGGGTTTTTTTTATTTTTTTTTTTAAAACACCACAAGCATATCCACCTTTTCAGGTAGCAACTATGACAGGCATTCACAATATCTTCTGCAGTCAAAAAAAAAATGTTCACAAGAAACAGAGGTTGCTGGAGTTGAGATAAACATTTTGGCCAGTGGAGAAAGGTACTTTGTAAAATTTTCTCTCCACCATTTAAATGAACAGCACATGAGTGCAATAGGGGACTCTTTTCCGTACATATTAATTTCTTGCTCTATCTCAATCATGGGCAGTGCTACTCATTCAGTAAAATAATCTCCAAGCAGACCTTCCAGAGCCAACTTTTTGGGTTGTAGTTGTTCCAGCTAAGCACCATGTTGTTCTGCTGCCCTTTCTACTGTTCCCTCTGTTTTCTGGATCTACAAGTAGCAGAGATTACAAGCTTTATATTTAAAAAAAAATTACTAGTTACAATTCAAATTGTAATATCCATAGGTAAACTTTGTCTAGTAAGGAACAATTTGGTCAGTTTAAAAGTCAAGTCCAACATTTAATATGTAATTAGTGTCAGTTTCATTATGTGCCGTATCACTAGTCTGCTTTCTATCTCAGATGCTATCATATTACTACTAGCACTTTACAAAACATACTTTTTACTGTGGAGTACAAACACACACTCACAGAGTAAATAAATATCTGGCTGCACTATAACTGCTTTGCTTTCTCCTTCAGCCTACTGGACACAGAATCTCTCTGGCAGTGTTCCAGATGAGGCAGAGTTCTAAATCTTGCATCCATCAAAGCACACTCCAAAAGAAAATCATAGTCCGCACTGTATCTGACCATGAGGTCTTTCAGAATTGCACTCTTTATGCTGGTCACCGTAGTTGAGACCTTCTCATGATCATGTTATAACTTTGGTTCTCCCTGGAGGTCCAGCTCCCTGTAGTGACTGAGATGCTTTCCGCATCTTTTAGGGATTCCTTCATAATCATCTTAGCCATGTTGTACACGGCCGGCAATACAGTGCCAACAAAAGTACAGGAGTGAGGGAATGCTGTATTTCGGCTCTAGCAAGTTCACAAGCAGCTGAAACCCCTCATTCTCAACGATGGAAAACTGCCTCATGTCCTTTGCAATAAAAACACCAATACACCTTGTTATTTCTTTGGCCCTTGCACGCAGCTGTAGAAAGGTGCTGCAATTTTGCCTTTAGGCAATTGCTTCTTTGTAGGCAGCGATTTGTATTTGTCACTCTGATGGCATTGTAGTACGTAGTTCAGAATGTCTGCAGTGTTTGCTGTAACGCATGTCAAAACTCTCTTGCAGTGACTGCAAATGGCCTTCACCTTATCAACTATTTACTTGCCGTTTTCTCATTTAACAGGAAATCCAAAATGCGGCCAGACAGTAGACTTAAAAGACAACGGGGCATCCTCAATTTTTACTTCGTCTGTTTCGATCATTATTTAAGTTACTCTATGCCAGGGTTAGTCAATTATGATTTAAGGAGGTCTGGATAGAGAACATTTCCTCGTGTACAGGTCCGCAGCATCATCATGTTTAAGTTGCATTATAATTTTTACATTACAATTAATCTATATATTTTGAAGTAGCATTGCCATTGTATCAACATCTGCACTGTGTGAAGTCAATGACTCAAATCAAACGAAGAAAGTTCAATGCACAATATTTATTTTCAGTGCAACTCTGGACTCTGGAGTGCTACATACAATAAAATAAGAAAAAATAAACAACAGTAAAAGTAAGTAAAAGCAAGGTAACTGACATTCAACTGAGAGATAAGTACTTTCATAATAATAATAAGTTTTAACGTTTCAACAAAAAAAGATTAAGAAAAAAAGGCCTCATATAAAAATAAAATAAGAGTTTTTAATATGTCCACAACTGAACAGGCATAACCAGTTTCACAGTAAATCTGAACATCTTTAAATAACTGAACGTATTTTCCCCTCATATCTCACGGCCTACTTTCTCTTGTTCAGTGAGAGGAATGAGCTCTTGCTTGGTGTGCCAGGATTTTAAATCTGGGCTGCAATAGTGTCAGTACCATCCTCATGCATGCGTGAAGATTGCCATCACTGAATGTTTTTTTTTGTGATGTCCCAAAATCCACGCTGAGGTAAGACTCGTTAGCGAGTTGTTGGCCAGTAAATGAATGTGTTAAAATCCTCGTTGATCGATCGTTAGTTGGCTTTAAGATTGCTTACTTTCTGTAGCCTAACTGGAGAATTTAGTGGGTAACTTCTCAAATGTAATTTTGTGCTTAGTTTCATAGTGGTGTTTCACATTCCCGCTTTTAACCACTGCCACCATCTCAGAGCAGATGAGACACAGCGGTTTCAATCTTCCTACGGGAAGTATGAACATAAACACCTTGGTCCATTCCGGATTAAAAGCCCGGTTTTCAGTGTCAAGCTTTCAGTGTCAAGCACATAGAAGGTCCCTTTCACTGAGTAGCGGTGTAGAAACAATGGCAGAAAAGAGTCACCGGTAAAAATGTAGTCTCCGCCAAAATTAAATAAAACTCAATGATATGTCTGTTCCGGGTAGTTAAACAATCTCAAACTAAGGCCTGGGCTGTTAATGCATGTATGACGCTTACTGTGCCCCCTTGTTATAAAAAAAAAAAAAAAAAAAAAGAGCATTTCAGTTGTTTAAAAAGAGCATTTAAGAAAAAGAGAAAACACACAACTTTTTGTTAGCACTTAGTAAAACAGATTCCACAACATTAAGGTCAACATTTAGATATGCACAATGCATTTTGTCATATTTTTGACTAGTGAAATTGTGGCACAAAATACTGTTACATTCCTATTACAAAAAAAAAAAAAAACTTTATCTACATGTCATCTGCCCTAAACAGTGATTTAAATATTTTCCTGCCTATTAAAAACAACTTAAATGAGGATCAGACAATTATATTTGGCTATCCTTTAACAGTAAATGTAATCAGTGGTCTTACTGATAAAGCATTTAGATATTTTATGCTAGTACTTTGATTAATGAGAATGTTTCACCAATAATTAGCCAGAGCTTAAATCCTGTTGAGAAAGCCAAAGAGGTTGCTACATTTCACTGAAGTGCAAGTTATTACTTGCAAATACAAGCAGCATAACATGAAACATGATAACATTGAATGGCCTGATGCTCCTTCTCTGCTCATAAGCTATATTAGTTGTATTAGCTATGTAACACATCTAATATCTTACTACTTATTCAACACTGAATATCCTTTTTCATAATGTGTCATTTTAAACATGTTACCCTATCTGCATAAGCCTAGTCACTTTACTTTAATATTTTGTCACTTTAGTATATGCCACTTTAATATGTGCTACCTATCAGTAGTAGTATTTGCACAATTCCCATTGCACTGGCATTACTGTATGCACCTAGTGGTGTGAGATATTGGCAAAAAATTATTTCTCAATATTTTACAAATGTGTTTGTAAATGTCTTATTGATCTAGCTTGGTCTTATTAATAGGATATTAACTGTAGCTTACTAATGAGATTAATGGAAAAAGAAGTTAAGGAAAACAAGTCTTATTTACTTACTTAAAACTAAAGCAAAATAATACAAAAACATTAAAATCACTAGTCGAAGTATTACTGAGATCAAACAAGTGCAAGTATGAGCAAACCATTTCAAAGTGGCCTGCAAGGTTTACAGAACAAAACTGCACTAAGACCAACAAAATTTATGAGGCCATGTTAAACAGACACCTGTATATATGATATGTATCCAAAGGGAAAAAAGATATTATTCATAATTGAACTACACAGCATGAATATTACAGTCTGGATAAACAAACTCCTCTACTGTATGGTGAATTGCGCAGCATACAATAGGGAACAAAAATCTAACATACTGTACTATAGTGCAAAAATCCAAAGTTCTGTCAAATAGTGCACAGGGCAAAAACTATAGAATTTGTAAACAAGTTGTAATAAACTGCCCAAACATACAAAAAAAACTTAAACCTATAACATTTTCAAATAAATTACTAACTTCAAGTCCTGTCCAATATTGCACAAATAGATCAGAAAAAACAAACATTTGTAAAATTCTACTGAGGAAACTTCAAGTTCTGTAACAGAAACACCAGTCTGTCCACAGCATCTGGTGTCAGAGCAGCAAACGTTAGGTCAGGTTTATACTTCACGCGATGCATGCTCCAGTGGACGCTCCTGCTACACTAGCATTTTACTGTTTATACTTGCACGTGTACTTTACGTAAATCTGGAAGAATCCACCAGGTGGCAGGCAAGATATCACAGTGAGAATAGGTTTGACTTCGCTGTGTTTTGCCTGGAACACCCATTAAATTCCGATGACACCTCACCGCAATATCGCTGAAAAGGATATTTAATGATTAAATCCATTAATCAAGGGATGTACCCATTCCAGTTAGCATTAGGCATGAGGCAGAAACAATCCCTGGACGGGGCATCAGCTCACAGCAAGGTGAATACAAGCACTCACATATACTAGTGTCACTTTAGTGTCACCAAATCTGCACATCTTAGGAAGGAAACCGGAGCACACTGTGGAAATCCACCAGAAAAACATGTAAATTCCATGCAGAGAATACCAGTGATGTGACTCCCTGTGAGATAGCAGTGCTACTGCTCTGCCACCATGTCACCTCCATGACATAATTATTAATAGTATTTATTATTTAAAAGAAATTAACAATTTATCTGTAAAAATGTAACATACATAGTTGAATGCATTTCATCATGAAAGTGATATCAAGTATAAATCTAAGGATTCTAAATGTGCAGAGAGTTGGAATATCATATATTTTATGTGCTCTGTGTGGTGATCTATTGCTGTTTGCCCCTGCTGTCAGGTCAGGAGGAAGCCCCAGAAGCTTGTAGCAATTAACAACTGGGATGACGTTCCACTTTAACCCCATTTATATCTTTTCACCATGTCCTTAATTTTTTTCCTCTATGGCTCAAATACAGCGCTGTACATTATGTTGCTGTTGTGAAGCTGCAAAAAAAAAAAAAAAAGATGCCACAGAAGATGGTATGCGAGACTTTTAAAATGTATTGTGTCATTATGATGGGGATATATAAAAGCACCACAAATGTATTTGTATGTCTACATTTTGCTTCACCACATTGAACCATTTCAAACATCGAAGCGCGCACATCAATCCCATAGGATCCTCAAAGCAGCTTTCTGTCACGTTAATAGTAAACAGGGACTCTGACATCACATTCCAACTTTTATCACACTGCGCCCCCCAACTTTCTGCTGGTACTGCAACTCTCGCACGCGTCACGTTAATTTCTGAGGACGTGCTCAGAGGACGCGTCAAATGAACGCTGGGAACGCATGGCAGCCATGATGCGTACATGTACGCATTCTGAGTGTGAAGTATAAACGTGCCCTTACAACCTTTCCTGCTCAGAAGGACTGCTTGAGGCAGGAGTGCACAGGTTATTTTTTGCAAGTTTCTCCAATTTTGGGAAATGTACTTCTTGCGTTTTCCACCACTCAACTGGATTTATATCATTGTCCACCTCAGGTATCAAGTAGTTCTTGATCTCTATTCAGTAGCAGTGTGCAGAGACTCACCTTCTCTGAATTCGTGCGTTTTTTTTTTTTTTTTTAAGTAGCTGCCTAAAGACTTTTTTTCCCTCCCTCCCTCCCTTGTGTCATCACCTGCTCTAACTTCTGTAGCCACAGGGTGAGCTGAAGCAGTTGATGGGCCTCAGGTAGGGCCGTCTTCCTCTGTCACCATAGCGATGAGTTCTGTCATAACTGCTGTTGTAATGGCTTCAATCTTGTCATTATTGTAGCGGTGTTTGTTTAAATGAACTGTTAATGTATTGCTACATCATTACAGTTCATGGGCAACCAGGTTAACACATAAGTGTTAAACAGAAGAAAGCAAAAGGAAATCCAATTTAAAATGTATAACATCATAATATTTTGGAGCTTACATAGCATTTTAAAAACCAATCATTTCGGAAGGAAAACTCCCACATCTTACTATGCAAACCAAGATAACATTACATAGACGGGTGTCAAATCCTGTCCCTGGTCATGTATGTGCACATCCCTGTGAGCTCTGCACCTTGCGCAACTGAGCTCCATTTCTACCCCATCACACGACTTGCAGTGAGGACCTTCTCCAACTAAGCCCTCTCTTTGCGCACGCACACTAGTCTATCCTGTTAGGTAACATGAGACAGTAAATGTGTGACCTCTCGAGGTGTGTTTTTGATTGTTTTCTGCAAAGTGAGTGACCTACTCAATAATTTCAATTCACATCGTAAAAACAATATTATAGATGATACATATTGCACACTCTATATTCACCATCTACATTACCTGTACGGGACAGTAAGATGTCAACACCAGTGTACCATGATTGCATTGAGCAACCTGCACTTAATGTTATTTGTATAGTGTGAACTTAAACGTATCTAACTTGGTATAATTCTTGGCGACTGGTACGTAAAATTTCTTTGGGATCAATAAAGTACCTATTTGAAAATTTATTTAAGCTTTCCCACGTTTTTAAAGTGCTGCTCTGTAAAATCTGTACTACATAATAAATAATTGAAGAGTTGTGTCTTTATCAACCACCTCAAACCTTGCCCTACTCAAAAAGTTTTGAAAAGGCCAAGTATTTAACATAATAGATACACAATTGAAAAGTGTAGGTTTTGCTTGATATTACAAAAGCTTTGAGCTCTGGTGTTTGCCAGATGACAATCTTTCTAGGCAGATTCAGTTCCCTGTTCATCATATTAGCCTGACTTTTAATGTTGTCTTTCATTTTTAAGGAGAGTGAAATTTTCACAAATGCTCCAAAATTTTGCAGACACTTCTTTTGTGGCTTTGAATTGTTCACCTATGTGTTCATTATTATGCCTTGCAATGGTGTGCTCTGACAAATGTGCAAAAGAAAACTTTGTTGACCTATTGCCTGTTCGAAGATGATACATATATGAAACACTAATGAAGAATTTCTACATGCACTGCTCTTTTAAAGCAAAACTTTTGAGTGATTTGCAAAAAAAAAAAAAAATATGCAGGAATGCTGCCATGATGCAACTTCGTATTCAATGAAGCCCAATAATCATTCATTTTAAAGTTTAAAGAAATCTGTGTTGTCTTGATGAACAACTATAATAGACTGCATATCGCTACTATGCTGCATTTTAAAATAGTATCACACAGCAAGCACTTTAAGCACTCCTAGGATATATGTACATTCCTCTGACCAGCACAACAAGCAAAAGAATATCTTCTGATGCCATCTAGATCAGTAATCTAGTTTATACAAATTCTTGTTCTGATTTCTGATTTGGATTTAACTGCAATACATCACTTAATATAAGCAAGTTAAAACAATTTCATAGTGGATCATCTCATTACTGTGCAAGTTTCATTAAGTCTGGTAGGCTTGTGTTCTATACAGGGTGGTGACGGAAGTGGTATTAGGCAGGTGTATTGGACATACTTTCAGTTCAATGACAAACAAAAAAAAAAAATCTGTGGACCATATTACTGCTGTAGTAAATCAATATAATGGACAATCGTTCCAAATAAAGTAATTTCTGCTTTTGAAGTCAATACTGATTTTTTTGGTTATTTGTATATAGAATTTACGTATGTTCTACCAATGTATTTTATATTGTATTTCTAGATGGAAATTAATGGTGTTTGGAAACAGAAAAATGTTTCTACTGGTTGAACATTCAATTGATTCTTTTCTCATGAAAATTGCCTACATGTTCTGGGTGTTTCATCCAGTAAAACTGAGTGCTTCAGCTGTGTAGCAGAACAGGCTTTTAGGATCATGTGAAATGAACTCCTTCATAATTGAGCTGGTAAGGACACATACACTTGGAAACCAAACACAAACGTTAAATCAATGCTTTTTTTATGTGAAAAGAGGAAGTTACTCTGTTTTTAGAAATTTAAAAATAAAGGTTTTAGACCACACCACCTTAATGGAAGGCCCTTGAAATCCTGCACTGAGAAGCCCAGTGCCATTTTCTACTTTATTTTTTGACATTAAAACAGAAGTACACTCCAAATAAATGTAAACAGGCTACAGTAATTCCAGTACCTAAAAACAAAAACCCTAAAACCTCAAATTACTTCAGAACTGTGGCTCTGTTATCACCGATTATAAAATCATTTGAAGCACTTCTAAAGAGGAAGCTAACAGAGAAAACTCATTAATCTTTTCAGCTAATAGACAAACAGAGGATGCCACTGTCAATTCGCTTCATCTGCTACATAACCAATTCAAGCGCATTAAGACACACACGGCTCCTGTTTATAGGCATCTCATCCACTTTTAACACCATCCAGCCCCACCTTCTTGCAGAGAGACATAAAAAGGGATTAATTTGGAAAGTCAATGGTTGCCCGTCTGATAAGCTGTCCTCATCTACAGGGTCTCCTCAGGGCTATGTTCTTTCACCCCTTTGCATATCCTCTGTACTAGTAGTTGACGCAGTAAATTTAAAATCTGGTTCTTCTTAAAGTTTGCGGATGACTGGGTAATTGTAAGCCTAATCAATATGAATGAAACTAGTGCTAGTCCAATGGTAGATTTTGTTAGCTGGTGTTAAGAGTCTCTCCCCCACATAATTGTTACAAATACTAAGGAATTGATAATAACTGATACCAGAAGAAACACCATTCACAGACAAGAAACAATCATCAATGGCCAAGCAGAGGAAATTGTTGACAGTTATAAATATGTGTGGATAATAATAGACACTAAACTGACTTTTAAGGAAAATACAGAATCCATCTGTGAAAAGGGATATCGGAACCTCTGCTGCTAACAGAAGTCTTATGTCACTCTTTTATCTGAAATCTTAATGCCAGCAATAAAAATAAGTCAAATTGCAAAATGGAGAAAAAAAAAAAGGTCTCCATAGTCCAATCTCATAGATCTACTTACCATTTAAAGTATTACAGAAAGCAGAATGTATTATGTTAGACAGATCTCAACCACTGCATTCTCAATTTCAGTTGTTGCCATCAGGTCACAGGTTCAAGGATAAAAAGCAATCAGTTCAGATACTCTGTCATTCCAACTGCTATTAATCTTCTAAGTTTAATTTTAATAAGCATCCACAGGCATAAATCATAGGATGAACAGCTAACATTAGAATCAAACATCAGTCAAGTTTAGATGTTAAGTTTATTTTAATGTCTAGTATGTCTAAACTAATGTTTTCCCCACAAGTATTATGCTCACTGCTATATTTTATTTGTCCTAAGTTTGTTTGAAGGCTGTGCCCTTTGTTGCTGTGTGTTATGTTATGGTCTCTTTATAAAATCTGATGACAAACCAAATTTCCCTCTTGGGACAAGTTAAACTGAAGTGATATAACAAAAAAAAAAAATTAAAGCAAGCATATATTTACTTCAAGCGATGTAACAAGTATGAAATTTATATTAGAATTGTGAATTTAATATACTGCTCCAAGTTTTTAATAGTACTCTGAGTTGCATACTGCTTATATTCTTGTATGCAACAGCTGGCTATTTGTTTATATTTCCCACCCAAAGTCTGCATGGGTTTTTCCCTTCTTCCTAAAGATGAACATGCTATATTAACTGGCAATTCATAAATTACCCCACGTGGGTGTGTGCATGAGTGAGCAGCTGCAATGGACTGGTACTCTGAGGACTGGTTCCTGCTTTGAACCCAATGCTACAGGAAGAGGAGTAGGTTCCTTCAATCTGGCATTCAGTTAAAGAAATTTCAGAACTTTAAATGCAATATGGAACACAGTGAATATTCAATGCTTATATCTCAGTACCCTTAAGTCTATATTTATAAAATTGTAGTACAATAAGGTCCAGGGGTACTTATTAGACCAAACAAAACTAGACAAAAATTGACATTTGGAGCATAGAGCAGCCCTGTATGGAGGGAGCTCATCACATTCACCAACTGTAAATAATCCAGGCATTTCATCAAGCTCCCGTTTTATAATCAACGGAATTTTACTGGGAAAGCAGATCTGAATGGAATTGATGTGCGTTGTGAAATGTGTATTTAAAAAAAACTTTATTACATATACAACATATAAGACACCATGCTGCTCTTCTGCACTGTGTAAATAGTTATGATCAGTTAAATCTTATGGGAACTTGAAATGGACAGTTTATTCGTAAAATAGTTTGTCATGACAATCGTTTACTATTTATCACAATAATCAATTATGAACCTAAACTCGCTTACTATTTCGTTAACTAGTCGTCTACAGAAAAAAAAAAGTATTAACTGACCCACTTACTGTAAACATATACTCTATCCAGTATTCTGATCTCAAAATTTAATGGTTAACAGAAAGATTGACAACACTTTCGCGGCATGCCGTATTCCCAGCGTTTCTTGCCACTTGACACAATCCAGGAATATTAAATTCACCCTGCGGTGGAGTCCTCGTCTCTGAAAGGTGCAATCAATTAACCACACATAAACACTGAATCAGCCATCATTGCGGAGCAGTGCCATGGTCGCAAATGTAAATTGTTGAAAACTCCCTGTAATCTATGCGCTGAAACTTGTCGATTGCTGCGGAGCTTCTCGGTCTCATTACAAATGGATCGTATAACATTAGCTTGTTCTGACTGCATGCTATGTAACAGATTTGAGAAAAAAAAAAAACTGTAGTCCTATATAACTTAACCAAACGTTTAAAGAATACTCAGTGCTGTGCACATCCAGAAAAGACGACTTTAAAAATTTTGACTTCATAAAAATGCGCTAAAAAAGTTAAACGTTTGGCATTTCAGTCATAACTGTAAAAACGAAACTTATCTCTGAGAAGATTCACAATCACAGGACCTGATCTGAAAAAATACACACGCCCACAAAAAAGAGCCGTTTTCAAGGAAACCAAAGCACGGCACCCGGAGAAGCAACAACTCTGACATACAAACAGGCCACATTACGGGACTATTAGAAGCCGGCCAAAGCGAGACCACCGACCCAACCTCTCTGAGAAACAATGACACCTGATAGCACGTAAACCTGTAACCCGAGACGCAGAGTGCAATGGCTCAGAAGCAGCCTCACAAATCACACCCAGATTAACCGGTAACAAAAAACCCACCGCGACACCGGCAACAATCAATTCTAGAGTTAAAAAACAGCTAAATCCACTGACACTGGAGCGCAGAGGCGAGAGGCGGAGAAAGCGAACCGCCTCCCAGTACAGACGGGCGACGAAATAACACATGCAAACAAACAGGAGATCGTAAGCAGATCAGACCCCCTCCCGGACTTCTATATTATTCAATGCTGTAATACACTCCATTTAGTTGCCCTCTTAAACCCCGGTACGTGTGTAAGTACGTCACAGTCGTTGGGGTAAAGGGTATTAACTTTTCATTAGTTCGAGAAAGCTGACCAGACGAGCACTTTAGTTTTCCAAGTATGCCGGCCACTATCATACGCAAGCGCGCACACACACGGGCTGCCTGCCCATGGGCTCACGCAAACTCCTACCCCTGGCTCGGCCGGGGGAGGAGGGTTTTGCAAAGTTGGCCCGGGCCCCCTGTTTACATGAGCGTCGGCGGCCTCGCGACTTAACTTTGCAACAAACACTTGCAGCGTCCAAAACAAGCAAACCGTTCACGAGTGACGGTCGGGTATGTGAGCGGTAGACCTTTGCCTTCAGTGCTTCCTCCCTCCGGGCAAGATAAGGCGGAGCAGAGGTACGCAGAGCAGCAAGTACAAGACAGTCACACACAGCCCACCTAAGGCCAAGCCAACCCGAGGCCCAGGGGCCTTCTCTGCTTCGCTCTCTCTACTCCGGCTAACGTTCGGTTTCTTAAAGAAAAAAATGGCTGATTTCTTTTTCGCGTTAGTTTTAAATCACTTACCAGATCGAAGAGATTAGAATGGCAATCCTCCAGGCTGGCCCCGTTCGGAACAAAACAAGAACTCATCCTTTCACTCCAAGTACGAACACGCCATCATCCAGCTCCCAATAAAAGAGAAAAAATACGGGGCAAAAAAGTGGAGCTCGGCGAGACTGGCGTGAAACAATCGCTAGAAGGAATGTAATTCGCAGCCTCTTCTCTTGCGTCCGCCGCCAGAAAATATCGGAAAAAAATCCCCAAACACTCAGAGAGAGGAAAAATTAAAGGTACCCCGACCCCCTCATTGTTTCCATAAAATACTATAATTTAGAGTAAAATGATATAGTTGTGTTCGTGTCTTTAAAAAATCCCAAAGGTTCGTTAAAACAAAAAAAAGCAAACGGGGAGATCAAATGAGCACTCTCCCCCTCCCCCTTGGTTTAAAACGGTTTAGGATTAAGAAATGCACATTTATTAAAAAAAAAAATGCCCTCTAGCCCTCCATGGTCGCCAGATCCAACTTCGAAAAGGCATTCATGTTGTAAAATTACGTCGAAAACCGGGCTCGGGTTATATTTTCTCGCTCGTTTCCACCATTATTTCGGTCGCTGTTCCTGCAGGTTTGCCATTTGAATTCATGGATTCCTTTCTTTAATGGCGGCCACAGGGACAACTCTGCCTCGAGCAGCCGATTGGCCGGCGTATGGTCATGAGGAGGGTGCATGAGCTGCAATACACCGCAGCAGCCACTAGGCGAGAGCGAGCGGCGCTAGAGAGCTTGCAAACAGATCGGGCTTTGATAACGCGTCCCCTGGCGTCTCGCATCTGACATTGCAAGCGGAGTGCACTACTATTAATAAACGCCTACCGTCATCCCCATTGCATTACCAAAGCAGTTAGTTAATTTCGTGCCCTGACGTGACATATTGCCTTAAAACCAGCCAGGAATAGTCATGGTGGGATATATAAAATGCCAAAATTGATTAATTCTGCTACAGGTGATTTAATATTGGGACTCTGGGATTTTATAATATTAAAAGCAATCAGGTGAAGTCAATTATTAAGACATTATAATAACAGACACATACTAAGCATTGTAGTTTAAAACGCTGGTATCATTTAGGAACCCCTTGATATTAAGTTATTGTGTTCATAATAATTGCTTATAAAACCTTTAAATCACTTTAGTATTTTTTATTATTCTGACATCTCATGAGTCACTGTTATAAGAAAACCCCCACAATGGATATACTATTGGACACATTTTGATGGCTGGTTATGCAAGATATCAAGCTATTTGGGGGCTCACCTATTTTTAGACCTAAATATCCTCAAATGTTTAGATCAATGTTGGATCATATTTTGTGCTAGAAATGACACCCTAATGATAGAGTAAATCAATAGGTATCTTCAACAAAAATAATCTGAAGGACTTCAAGTTGAACACAACCCTTTTCACAAAACCTAGAAATATTGGGATAGATAATATAGCATGTGGAATGCCATTTTATGATATTTTAAGGCTGCTGATCATGAATATGATGATATTTTTGATATTTGATTCTTTACTGAGGGTCCTAGCCCTCTAGGAGCCACTTCCAAATTTCAAACATAAGCATGTGGGGTATCATTTTAGACTATTTCAAGGTCAGTAATTATGAAAATAATATTATTTTGGTTTTTGATAATTTACTATGGATTTAGCCCTCTATGGACCTTTATCACGAGGATAAAAAGTAACAAATGTCTATTGCAATTGAGAATATTTAGACTTTAAACATTTAAACTGAAGCACAAATTGTATCATTTCAAATATTTGACGCAGCTATGAGGGGAGCTGTCACTAACAGTAACATCTCTTTTTGCTCCAACACCACATAGAAGACACCCAAGTCTGACTCAGCCTTTTCTATTCAGAGGACTATATATCTGAGGTGCTCACAAACAGTGGCATCTCATTCTGGTCTAACACTCAAGAGAGATGGAGCTCTGGACCAGACTTAAAAGACTATAAAATAGCAACAGCAGCTCTTTATCTTTGCTTATATGTGTCATCATGTATTGTTTCTGTTAAATCTTTTTTGCTAATTAAACATTATGAGCTGGTTGTTGCCCCAACATTTATCTGGATCACAAAGCCACATTTTAAATTTATAGAGTTGGGTATTTATGATTTATTGTCCTT
Organism: Polypterus bichir lapradei; assembly: GCA_026402145.1. Taxonomy (NCBI): domain Eukaryota; kingdom Metazoa; phylum Chordata; class Cladistia; order Polypteriformes; family Polypteridae; genus Polypterus; species Polypterus bichir. The sequence continues at coordinate 72,893,868 of JANRMT010062814.1, forward strand.
TTATCTTCTTCTAATGCACATTCTTTGAGTTCAGCAACTAGGCATTTCACTATATTATGTACTGTGTATAAATGAATGTGACATGTAAAATTTGATTTTTGACATTGTAATAGAAATGTGCAAGCAAACAGAAAGTCAGCAAGCAAATCAAAAATAATTGTCAAGCAAAACTGATTATAAATGATTTAGAATTTAATTTAATTTTCTGAAGCCTTTTCTCAATTAAATGGTCATGGGGGAGGCAAGGCAGCCCCTATGGTTGGTAAGGAGGCCAGTCATTTACAAGGTAGATTCCCATCTTCGCTTACACACATTCATCCCAATTAAACGAACATGCACGTCCTCTGAAGTGCAGGGTGCCTAGAGAGAAAATCGATGTGGACGTGCAAGTAAATCCATATTGATATCTTATATTGCATATATCCCATTAATCTCAAGAACAGAGATATTTGTCACTGTTTTTCAGTATGCTGAAAGAAATACAGACTGTTTATTAGCAAACTAATCAAAACCATTGTGCTTTACTCTCCAGTATATTAGATTCGTGTCTAGCAGCCCTCCAAATTTCAAATAGAGAATGTTGTTCCTGAGGTTCTACTAATTTTTAAATTAAGAAGACAAAAGGACAAGCAAAGCGGCTTTATATCCGAATAAACTTTAGACTATCATGTTATATCTGAAATAAAGTAATTATATTATCATATATTATGCTGCTGACTATCATAAAATCTTGCATACTGTGACTCCACAGGCTCAAAGGGTCAGGAAAGCCTATAGTCAAAGTTTTTCCAGAATTTTTAATTTCTAGTCAAGCATAAACTTGGACCATAAATTTGGACTCGAGCACAAACTTCAACCTCACCAACCGATGCTACATAAATGTGAGCCATCTGGGCTCAGTCTGGTGAGGTTGTCCTTCCTGTTAACATTTAACAATCTGACCCCTGAATCCACATACTGAATATACTGCTTTCAGTGTAAGGTCGTGAAAGTCAGAGCTGATCCCAGAATTAGACGGGATGTCCATCCATCACTGGGGTCACATTCAGTCACACCAACTCACTTCAGTGTTGCCAGGTATATGTTTTAAACGGGTTAACATTGCATTTGTCTGAAAATAGAAAACAGATTATTTTAAAAGTAAGTAAATCTTTATTACATTAAGCTGGGGATTTGGAATTTAGAATAAGAACATCTTTTGCATCTAAAATAGATACAATGACATAAAAGCTGTAAACTGTCAATGAGCAGATTGGGAGAAAAACTGTCTTTGCTTTTGAACACGTCAATTACCTGTCAGTGACAGAATTCAGCTTTCTTAATATTCTCTGGTTTGTCAAAATTTTTTAAATCATGTTCTGTAATGACGGTTTCTCATTATGATGGGTAATGCAGCCAAACTCAGCCTAACTGTATCAGGGTGCACATGGTCTAATAAAGAGGTTTGGGAAGATGCAGTTTTGGAGCTCACAAACTGTAAGAATTTCTCCAATTTAGACAGGCTAATTCATGAGTTAATAAAGTACAACTTGAATATATGACATGTTAATAAATCTGTTAGTATTTCTCTACAAGAAATACTTCACATTGGCTAAGGGAAGGGCCATTAGGTCTCTAGCCCTTGGAAAAAAATATTTTGTGGAAACTGTTTTCATTCCAGAGCACTTCGTACCCAAACCAATGGAATCTTTTAGCCTGACTATGCAAATTGCAAGTGTACTTTTATGTGGTAAGAGTGTCCATACTACGGTTGTCTGTCAGGAGGGTGCAATTTTACAGGAATGAACCATCAGCAGTCTCTAATGTGCACAGTTAAGAAGGTATACTGTTGGGCTTATCAACTGTGTAATTGTTGTGTTTATTAAATGTGTACATTATAGAGAGAGAGGTGTGCTTAGGGCTAATTGGGGCTGCAGTCGGTCTGTGAGCCCCAATCTGCTGGCATCCTTAGAGTGTCCACCCTTAATTAACCCCAAATTGTCTCCTTGTCTTTAGCAGTAAACCACATGGGGCAATGAGCAGAGCTAATAAGCAAAGCAATTAAGTGATCAATAAACCCACCGCTACGGATTTAAACCTGCATTTCCAATTCAGAGACAGCACACCAGAAGAAAAGCCATAGACACTAAAGTATGCAGCAGTCACAAACAAGTAAGAACAGCAATAATAAAAATGGATGAAAAAATTGAATATTAGTTCCATATGTGAACAATGGATATGGATATTTTTCCTAAACTAGACAGACAGACATATAGATAGATAGATAGATAGATAGATAGATAGATAGATAGATAGATA
>JANRMT010062814.1:72902363-72949577 GCA_026402145.1 Polypterus bichir lapradei
AGATAGATAGATAGATAGATAGATAGATAGATAGATAGATAGATAGATAGATAGATAGTGTAATAAGTCAAAAAAGAAAGCACTTCCACAAAAGGAAAACAGTTGGGGACCGTCCCCGTATAATGTCTGTTGGACAAAAGAAAAACGCAAAAGACTTGAATAATGATCAAAAAGCATTTATAGCAATTGACATCATGTAACAGAAAAGCTGCCGTTTTATACATGTACAAAATGGAGGACGGAAATGAGTTGGCAGGAGATGATGTTGAAAGTGTTGGATGGATACGATGTCATCGAAGAGAGACGGGAAGTGATGTAATTCGGGAAGTGATGTCATCAGATGGAGCCAGAAGTATCATCATCAGTGGATGCCAGAAATGACGTCTGGGCGGCAATCTTGGAACCCAGAAGTATGGTACGTATTATTTCTCTTCTTTTTGTCTGACGAGAGAGAGAGACAGAGAGAGGCGCAAATCAACCCCTTGTCTCGCAATGTTTCACTCCCCTTTGGGCTTGTTGACTGCCTCCTAAGTGCACGTGTGTGACAACAGATAGAGAGATGTGAAAGGCTCCTTTGCTATAACTTCCAGGGGTCCAGAGTGTGTCCAATAACTGAGCTTGCCCTTTTACTTAACTTAAAACTCTAGCATCACCTTTGTTAAAGCTCTCTCTGCCTACAAATTCTTTTCTGTTCTTTGACTTTGATTTACAACATCTTGCATTTTGAGTCAGGTTATGTGAAATACAGTACTTTGGTTTTGAACTCTCTCGCTACATCCCACGATTTACAATTTTCTCATGTCATCCTCCCAATTTTGACCATGGCTCGTTATTCCTATTATATTTTGTTTTGAGTGCCACTCTTTTGTAACAAATTGTCAAAAAGTGTCTCCTTTGCTTTCGTACAGTTCTTTTTGCTATCATTTTGAAGACACATATGATTACATAGAAGAAAGTAACCTATTTAGGGTTCCTAGGGGGCCAAAACCCTTTCCTGTCAACCCCTACTTCAAACACCTGTATATGAGAACTCATTCAATCACAGTGATAGACAATAAAAATTACAATTTCAAACATATTTTGGTGGACAATGAATTCTGTTGATCAAATTGAGAGCCTGTTTACTTTTTTGATTCTCTCACTTTTTCCGACCATGAATTTTATCTGTTTCTTTGGTCTTTTATTTCTGTCTTGTTTCTCTTGCCTTTGAACACTTACCATGATACAATGTCCTCAACATGTTTTGCTAGGACAAATTGGCGATTGAATTGCTCCGGGGTGCTGTGTAATGGCTGACCCTGCGCTGTGACCCCCAAAGGCCATGCAAAAAGACCATTTCACTCTCAGGGATTAATAAAGTATATTGAATCAAATCAAAATAACATTTTTCATTTAGTTATTTTTCCAAATCATTTTAACAAAATCAACCCATTCCCAATATCAGAAGTACCTTCTTTAGCATTAAATATGAGTAAAGAATATTGAATCTTAAACCTCAGATGTTCTTTGAAAATGTGCTAATTATTTCCCTTAGGGCAGTGTAATGAACATTGCAAATGACCAGAATAAAGTGTTAAAGTACCAGCAGTAGTGAACTGCCTTTGAGAGCTGAGGTTATGAACATTAGGGAGGATGGAGGTTTCCTGAGATTAGTTTTAATGGATTCAAATTAACCAGGAGGGGAGAGATGCCAATTAGAAGGAAAGACAAAATTGTAGTTTGAGAACATGGTAGAAGTCCCAAGATCAGAGAAGACAGCAAAATAGAGAAAGTAAGAGCACAAAAACAAAGAAGAAAGGCAGACATTCTGATACTTCTTTCGTTTCTTTTCCCTAACTAACTCTACTACAAAGTTTGTTCCTGTTGTGATTAGGAGTCGCTAACAAAGCAGAATGGGCATGAGGCTTCCAAAATATAGAAACAAAACAGGCCAGGGCCTCCACTAGCCATCCCAGAAGAGGCTTTCCCAGTCCTGCTTACTCCTCACTGCCATCTGCAGGTGTCAACATAGTAGGAAAAAGAAAGGAGAAAAGGAGAGCAGGCAAAATAATGAAAAATTTCCCAAAAGTCAACAAGAGAGTGGATGACTGTAAACCACTGGTGGAGTTTATTCAAGAAAAAATACAAAATAAAGCAAAAATGATCAAAAGAGTAAAAAGAGACAGAGAAGATTTGCCTAAAAGACAAATCATGCAAACAAGTCCCAAAACATATTCCAAAAGCTGTAATCTAAGAAATGAAGCAAAATAGACAGAAAAAACTGTAAATCCAATGAATAACCAATACTTACATAAGACTCGAAAACAACTTCAATGAACCAGTAACAACACCTAGAATATTTTTCTACCACAAGGAAAGCCAAGGAAAATTTCAAATTAAAACTTCTTTAAAAACATCTGGCCATCCAAGTTTATGGATAAATTGAAAGAAATGTCTGCCTGTTGCATTTAGTGTTCATTATTAATGTAGTGGAGTGTAAAATGAGAGATAGCCAGCATATAAGTTGATAGATATGTTGCATGTCTTTATTTGTAATGGTAAAGAGTCAGATGGTGTTTACTTTACCGATAAGAACAGCTGTGTTTTGATGTTTACCTAACTTGCCCCCCCAGATAATGAAACAGGATGTGAAATTCATGCCAGGGGTAATGGGAGCATGCATCAAACCAGTTTGGCAAGGGGCTTTGTTATACAGTGTAAACACTAGGGATTGCTGTTGCCCCGTTAACCCCAACAGACCAACGCTCTGGACATCGTGTAAAAGTACAAAGAAGTATTTTAATTGTTTGTCTTCTCAGTGACAGTGCCTTATGTACCACAGGTAAATAAACAATAAATCTAGCACAAACACAATATAATTCTCTTCTCCACACCTCCCAGCAAGTGTTGTCTACCTTCTACCAATTCTGGCTCGCCTATTGGCTCTCCAGAAGTCCTTTTTATAGTCCTTGACTGGGAAGTGCTTCGTTCCTTCTGCCCACATGACTTGCTAGCACTTCCGGGTCAGATGGAGAACTGGTCTTTTCTACAGCCCAGACGTACTTTGGAGCTTCCATCCTCGAGACCTGGGAATAATTCCGGGCCATAGATGAGGCACGACTCCTCCTGTCTCTTCACAGCTCCTGCTGGCGGCACCCATGGAACCCAAAAGGGCTGAGCAACTGATCTTCAAGTCCCAGGATGCCCTGCGGGCATTGCTAAATTCCTGGGAAGTTGCCATCTATCATTTTGGGGGAGGCAGTGTCCAAAAGTATCTGCCTTCCCCCATCCTTCCATCCTTTGGTCATCCTGGCCGGGTTGAGCTGCCGGCCATCCCTCACAACAGTAACTCTGTTTCGACATTACATGAGCTTATGGGAAGGCCAAGCTGGCAGAGGCAGGCTACAACTGAACAAAGCAACTAGGGGATGGCTTGTACTTGCGTACTTTCATTGGTGAATGGCCAGGAAGTGACACATAGACTTGCTCTATTGCTCATTGGAATTGGATTGTGGCTGAAGTAGGATTGGATGAAGCAAGGGAGTTGCTTGCATCCATTGGCCTAGAAGTACACCAAAAGAAGTTGGATCTGCATAGGGTCACCCTACCTCTCAGTCACTTCTCTCAAGTCCTCCACTCTGTCATCATCTGGCCATGAAGAGAAGACCATCTGTTTCTCTTGTCATTTCTCCATGATGAAGACAACTCAATTCATACAGCCATACTGAGACTGTTTCAATACTCCATTTAAAGGCCATGTGGTAGCAAAGTCAAAGCTAGACTGAAGATAAGTAGAGCATGGCCTATGGATGCAAGATGCACTCCTACTGAGGCTATAATGGTATTTTTGTCACACTAATTTTATTTTGCTTATTATTTTGGCGATATTAACTAGATAATATAATTAAATAAATGTGAGACTTTTTCTCCTGCTTGTTTTTTCACTCTGTTTTGTTGCGTGAGAGTACAGATACAAAAGGCAGTGTAACATACGAAGGCGAAAAGAAGGAGACTGAAGATATTTTGTTAAGGTCTACACAATAAGGAGCAAAAAGGGGAAAATAGGGTCACCATAGGACCCTGTACGACAAAACAATTAGCATTACAGCTCCTTTTTTCTGGCTTCGACTTTTAATTTTGGTTTAGTGATTTAAGTTTGAAAATTATATATCATTTTGCTTAAACTGTATTATGTACTGACATTTTGTTTTCCATGGATGTCACCTTTTCATTCATCTGTTGTTGGTAGCCAGTTCTGTTTCTAGTGTGCATTGAATGGAAAATAACATCCTGCAATGTCAGTGGGCCAACACTCCCCGCCTACACTGTATACAATATACTGTGACATCTGAGTAATGGATTCATTACCACAATCTTTTCAGTTTTTGTACTGTTAAATTAGGAAATGAAACTCAAGTTAGTGTTAGGATCTTTATTATTTGTGAACATCTTTTTGCTGACTGCGAGTTTGCACTTTTTTACTTTACCTACAGTAAAGGAAGTGAAGGATCCTGAGTTTGAATTCTGCAGCCACCATGGAGAGGCCGAGTAGCTAAAATGGGGGAGTCTCTCTGTAATCAGAATGTAAGTTTAATATGTCACTGTGTCTGTGCAAAGATTTTAAATGTGCTTTTCTTTTCTTCTCACATGTACAGCTAACACAAAGCCAGATTTAGTATAGGGGTCCAGCATTTAGAACTGATAGACAAGCATTAGAAGACAAGTTAAGGACAACTTCGAAATGCGTATTGTATTATTTCTGTGTGTCAGAGTCAGCATGACATTGGATCTTCTTTTCCTTGTATGGAATGGCACGATTGACCTAAGTGGGGGCCTGCACATTGAAAAAGAATATAAAGCCATGGAACATTGCCCGGCACACCTTTGAAGCCGACGGACAAATAGGAGATAACGTCATCTGATCCTGAAAATCCTTACAGCGCAGCGATGAAAATAGCAGGCTCTGTACATTGGGCTCCCACTACCTGAAAGGTCTTGTCATGACTTCCTCGTCTGTTATGCCGCGTAAACTGTCATTAAAGAAAGCTAAGTTATTTCTCCTATGTGATTTCTTACCGCCTTATCACTAAGGGAGGGGTATCACCTTTTAATATCATATCTATATAGTTTCGGGTGATGTAACACACTGCAATTACAAAAGAACTCATTCCAACAAGGGAGTTAGCGCCCCCTGCTGGATACACTCTCTGAACAATTTCATGAGCAGGGACAAATGACACCGTGACTGGGATTCGCTCAGGAGAGGCCAACTGAGGCTGAGAGAGAAAGAACTATCAGCTGAGTAAAAGACCCCCTAATAGCTAGAAACCAAGTAGGCTGTTGGGCCCTAGGAGTTCTCCTTTAACGCAAATGAATAACTCCTGCTTACTGACTTGGAGGACCTGTGTAAGAGCGTGAAAAGGAGAGGAACGAGGGGCTGCCATTTGGAGGGTTTCCTGGAATTGCTTAGGAAAGAGACAAAGTTGTGAAAGAGGGGGACAGTTGACAGCTGTGTGCTATGATACCCTCCCAGCTGCAGCAGACATCTGAGCCCTGCTTACTAACATGAGTGGAGAGAAGCAGGACCCTGAGCAATTGCTCGCCTGTGACAGATTGGGAGACATACTCTCCACTAATTCAAAACTAATAACACATTAATCAATGGATATTTATTATTTATTTTTTACTCCGTAAAAGACAGTGACCAGAGCAGGTCAGACACCCTTGATATTTAAGGTCAACACAAGTTAATGAAATGGGTGACTCCAAATTGGCCCTCCACGCTGGACCTACACCCCATCCATCCATGCATCCCTGGCCTTAAACATGGCACTGCCAGAATGTCCCCCAGTTCTGCCGACCCAAACACGGGAACAAGTGGTTTCATGCATGGAATGAATGAGCTGTAGGCCATCACTTGTTATGTATTAGGTGAGGCACGAATTGACATATTGCACAGTTCTCAAGTGGTAATACCAGATGAGCAGGTTCAGTTAATGAATGGAAGAAATGCTAATGATGATAAACATTAAATTCAACTGAACAACGTAATGGATTATGCTTATTGAAAGGCCAAGCTAAACATACGAAAACTCAAAGGCATAAACATGCTTCATTCTGACACTGTGTGACGGAGACAATTTCTCATTGAGCCCAAAGATAAAGATTCTAAAATGACTTCATTTTCCTATTCAATAGAAGGACTGGCAATTTTCTTAATAGACTAGATAAATAGAAATGTACAATATAGGGCTGACACTGATTAACTCAGGGTCCATTCCTGGCACCGGGAGGCTGGAGCCTGTCATGAATAAGCGCAGAATGCCTTGCTACTGAGCGTCACTCCACAGAAGTGTGTTGCCAGAGATAACACCTGTTCTCCTGCTCTGATATATCATGGCTGAGCTCTAACGTGCTGAGAGAGGCAGCTGCTCTTTCCTGATAGCCACTTGCTGGTAAACAACAGGCGTGAAGGCAAGAACAGCCCTCATGCTCAAGCAAAGGACATTATGTTCACCGTTCATTACAAACACTGAGTACAGAAACAGCAGTCGGTCTAATGGCAGCTTGGCAGATCTCAGTCATGCATACAGTGCCTGCTTGACAAATGCCCCCGGTTTCACTACCTATGCCAGGATATCAGCAATTTATAGCTCCTGGCATGGATTGCAGGGAGGAAGATCCCCAAGTTCATCATGACAGGAGAAGTAAGAAGCATGTCTGCAAATGAAGGTCAACAACTGTCTGGTAGGAATATAGTCTACCTGGTCTAGACTGGGCTGAAAGAAGTGAGTGACAGTTTAGTGCCCCGGCACTCTGCAGCGTCTGCCCATTTTCATTCTGATCATCTCAGTCGGCAGACGCTAATTGCACACATTCGCTGACACCCAGGTTCACTGTGCAGGTGGGGTCGACTGGTGACTCCTAACGGGGCCTCTCAGAGTAACGGTGTCTGTTGTGTGCCTTGTGTCTGATGCTGCTGGGGTAGGCTTCAGCCTCTCTGGATAAGCCAGTGACAAAATGGATCCATGTTGATTATAATACCATTTAAAAACATACAGCCATATTAATTCCCTGCCTTGTGCTTGGCTGGACTTTCTACTTACACCAAACAGAAACTAGGAGAACCATAAATGTGTCATACAGAAACAACACAATTACTACTCACATATAGGAAAAAATATTAATTAATAAGTAGCACAGAATAAATGAAATCTGGTGTATGAAATAATTAACTGTATATCTGAACACATACACAAGCACACATACAAAGCACACACACACTCCAGGTCGATGGGAGATTAAGACATTGAATGTAGAATCAGTCAGGTGAAATTTTAATTTAAAGCATGAAGCGATAGCAGACGGGTCAAGGGGTCACTTGTCGGCCTCCCATCCCATGTTTGGAATCCATGCAGAGTGAAATGCAATAATAACTAGGTGGAGAATTAGTAAATTAATTATCTCTGAAACATACTGCAGGAATTTTTTATCAAACTGAATCCCTTTAGAGCTCCTTGCCAAAGTGAATGCTTCTAAGAAAGTCACGGATGCCATCGGTTTCACACAACATCTGCGGAGACGAGTGGGGCTACTTGATCTGTGCCCCCCGCCTGACTTGCACTGCACATCCACACTATTTTCAGGTAGGTGTAGAATAAATAGATTTTTACAATGCTGTCATATCTGTAGTGTTATTTAGGACATTACCTGATAGTTCAGTTTACTTTAGAATTGTTTTGATTTTGAGTTTTTATTATATAATGGAAATTTTTAAGGTTTACTTTGAAAGATAACAATTTGTGCTTTGCACCCTCCCCCATCATAACCCATCATCTATGGAGGAGAAGCAAAAGCTTTAAATTCGCCAAAAATTTCGATCTGCCATTTTCGATGGATCTCAGTGTTTTAGGGTCTCCCTGATACCATAAACTTCGATATCTCAATGATGGGTGTGTGTGTCTGTGTGTCTGTGTGTGTTTGTGTGTCACAGTTTCTTGAGGATGGTTTAGAGCTAAAATGGCTGGACAGAAAAATACAAAACTCGAAACTTAAGCTTGTTATGAGATGACGATGTGCTGATTAGTTTTGAGCCAAATGGTACAAGAGAAAGAGCCACTCCAGAGGAACCCTCAAATACCATAATTCTGCAATTAATTATGAATTGTTCTCGTCAATTGCTATCATAATGACCTTTTCTGCAATCAGAAAGATCAGCATCAGAGTGGTAAATAATTAACGAAATGTTATAGAATAGTTTTTGTAACATGGTTCCTAGGGCACAAAGCCTACTGGCGCTCATGTCAGAATTTTTTAGTTTTACAACACATTGAAGGAATATGATTAATGCTGAGAACTTCATTCTAGTTTAAGGAGGATGGACCAAAGTGTACTGCGCTGTGTGCCTGGGAACTTTTATTATCAAATGTTTGATAGCCACGTTAATATTTTTGGTCACTGTGATGTACAACATTGAGCTCACAAGGAATTAGATTTACAAAGGCAAAAAAAAGGTCTTGGATGTCCAATCAAGCAAAACATTGTAAGCATCATGTGTCATAAAATATAGCACCACATCCTGATATGCATTTTAATCTTTTTGTCACATCTCTTTGGTGTTCCTGCCAGAAAGTCCACACAGGCCACAAGTCATGAGCCACATCTGAGTGAACATAAACACTTGCACATCTGATACATCCTAAAAGGCAGTTCAGAAGGGTCATTCTCAACTGCCAGTTCCCAGAATGCATTTCAGATGGCCCCTCCAATCTTCTCCCTGTATTCATTTTCAGAGTTTGAAATGTAATAATGAGCTGTTCCTTCACTTAAACACTTGAGCAGCCTTTCCAAAAACAACAATATCGAGTCAGAAAAGCAACTGTGATGCCAAAAAGTGAGCATGCTTTTACATATCTGTCTACTACTGTATAGATATAGATACTGAGAGATTTGCCTTCAAAGACGGAGAGTATAAAACCAGACAGGAAGTGCCAAAAGCATCTCAAACATAGTGACTGAGTCTGAGAAGCTGGCTTTACAGGAACACGCACAAGAGAGGAAGCACCGGTGAAAAGACATTCAGACACACACAAATTCAAAGGAAAAGGTGCTGAAGGTACACCTAGAGCAAAATTTTAAATATTTTAAATTATTCTATTACTAGGGGGCTTCACCCCCTGCTCGCTTCGCCTGCCAACCCCCTTGGCCTGAACTATACTCCTGCCACTTCGCGTCTCTGTCGGTCGCGTATGTGGATTTCACTTTCACCAAACAATAAATCTTTTAATTCTCATGGATACGCCTCTTCATTGGGAAGAAACACTACTTTTCCCTGACGGCAACACGAATTAGACGATCTACAAGTCTCTGTGTTAAAGTTTAAAGCCGAACAATATATTCAATCTCTTTTCGCTGTTCCATTATTTCACTGAGTAATAATTTCCATTTGTTAGTGCTAATGCGATCTTTACTATCATTTTTTTGAGATTTTCGAATTTTAGTACTTTCATTATCTCTAACCTGCTCTGCATGTGTATCGCACCAACATTTTTGAATTCTTTACGACGTTCTACTTTGTCTCTTTGGAGAATCCTTGGGTACCGTTAACTTGACTTGGTGTCGAGTCCCAAATGAGGCACATTACTTGCATTGTGAGGGAGTGTGGGTGAGTGAGCGTGACCTGGCTCTCAGGATCCTTATTACACAGGATCCGAGCAGCTGTACCAAGCCAAGAGGATGCCCACGTAACAACCTGGCTACGGCAGATAGATGGTTATTTCTGGTACTGGACTGCGTGTCTACCTGGGGGTTGCCAACCAGGATCCCGAACTTTTCGTCATGTGGAGTTGGGTGTGGAAATGTGCTGTACCAGTGCATGCTCTCCAGGCTCTGACCTGACCTGTCTTCGACAGGTACCATAGCTAGATGTGATAGAGCATACAATGATCAATTCCTTTCCAAATCCTAAAGGTAGCTAACTTTAACCTTAGGTGACAAAGAACACATATCAGTTATAATTGGTTGTTATTTATTTAACAAAAAAAAAAAATAGAACCTGTAGAGGCCATGTATGTTTGTCCACTGGGTAACATCAACATCAGCACAGAATGTGGTGTTAAGATGAACATTTTCTAGACAGGACTGTAATAACAACAGTAACGATTTATTTCTTGTATGGTCTAAAATCACATAAGGAATGGCTCAACGGGCTTTAACAGGCCTTGTTTTTTAACACCCCCCCCCCAGCCCTGATTCTCTAAGAAGACAAGAAAAAAACACCAAAAAATGTTTAAAAAAAAGTGGAAGAAATCTTGGGAAGGGTAATTGAGAGATAGACCCCCTTTCAGGCAGGTTGGGTGTGCAAATAGTGTCAAAAATCCTAATAAACTCTCAACGCACATGGAGATCATGAGCAAACTCTTCACAAACAAATACTGAAGTTGGGATTTAAAGTTAGTCACCAGAGCTGAGACTAAGCAGCACTGACATGCTGTCTTCAAGATGGATTGACTATTTTTCCATCCATCCATTTTTAAACATGCCTGTCCTTAGCCGGGTAAGAGGGAAGTTGGTGACTATCCCAGTAAGCACCAAGGTCAAGTCAGGAATAATCCCTGGACATGGTGCCAATCCATCACAGGGTAAACAAACACACACACACACACACACACAGCTGGGGCCAAATTAGCATCACTAATCCACCTAACCCGCATGTCTTTGGACTGTGGGAGGAAAATGGAGCACCTGGAGGAACGAGGAGAATATGCTAACTCCATGCAGGGAGCACCCCGGTCTTTTTACTGTGAAGCAGCAGCGCTACCACTGTGCCAACATTCCACCCCAAACTGAAAATTCAAGTGGAATTCAGTTATCATATTCTTATTACAGAGTTGAAACTAATAATTCATGTATTATACCAAATTAAACTACCCAAATGAAAATTTAGAAAAAGTTCAGTTGAGGTTCAATAGCTCATCTCACAATATTTGAATAAATAATCAAATCCAATTTCTGAGTCTACAGTATGAAGTGTCAACGAAATCATGGGCAGAGTTATATGATATACTCAGGGATTAGATTTATTAAGCTAAATACTGTTTAAGGTAAACAAGGCCTTAATCATAGAAATACAACAATTACAGAAAATAGCAAAATGAGCAGTAAATAAAATAAACCTTTCAACAGTCTATAAACTATAGGAGGCCATATCAGCAGCCAGTGATGCACAGTTAAGGTGCTGCAGCCATTCTTGACTGTCCATCACTGCTTTTAATACACAAAACAACAAACAATAAATACACTCAGAGGTCGCTTCATTAGATACACCTATCCATGCCCAGAAGGAACCCCTTTTGCCTTTAGGACAACCTGCATTTTTTGAGGTATGGATTTAACTCGTATCTGGAAACATCTTTAGAGATTTTGGTCAATGCTGACTCAACACAAATTCCTGCTGTTTTTTCAACAACACGTGCATAATGCGAACCTAGCCATTCTCCCTTGTTCTAAAGACGCTCTTTGGATTCAGATCTGAAAATGGCGTAGTCCACTGGAGTAAATTAAAGCCTATGTTTGTAGAAGCAGCGTCAGATGATGTGTGTTTGTAATCCAGGTGACAATGCCAATTTCAAAAAAGGTAGGCTGTGGCCATAATGGGATTTACATGGTCAGGAACAATTCAAATAATGGCATCAAGAGGTCCAATATGTCTTCACACCATCACACTGTCATCGCCAGAATGTACTGTTGACACAATGAAGGTTTGATCCAGGGGGTTTTTACCATTTACACCAAATGCTAACCCTACCATCTTCAAAGTCACAGCAGAAATCATAAAACAGCATACCTTTGGGTTAAGCAAATGCTTGGAACAGAATTCAGCAGTCAGTGAAGGTATGAAAGTTTGAGAAATCAGGTGCCGGCAAAGTGGTGTAGTGAGCAGTAAATAAAACCAATCATAAATACACCACCAGAGATCACGCTTTTAATGGTAATGTGAATGTGATTTTTTTGGTACTGTATATTTACATATTTACAAATAGATTTGACTTTCATTTATACACACATATAAAAGTATGTTAGCTTTTGTAGAAGGAAACACATATTACTTGATGTTAAATAAGAACCATTTTAAAGCTGTGAGGTGAGGCCATTTTGGAAACTACTAGAACGTGAAGCACAAGATCTTTTATATAACCAAAAACATGATAGAATGTTCTGGTTTCAAAGAGAAAAAGTGGGAAGATAAAGCATAAATGTTTGTAAATGATATTTGAATAAGATGACAAAAAGGGCTGCTAACACCCTTATTCCTCAGCTATCTGTCTCCTTGCTTTAACAGTGGAGCTACTATCAGGAAAATTCCTTTGAGAGGCTGATGAATGAAGAGAATGAGAGAGAGAGAAGGTTGGATGATGTGGATATAGTGAATCAGGAAGTGCAAGGGATTAGCAAGGAGGAAGTAAGGACAGCTATGAAGAGGATGAAGAAGGGAAAGGCCATAGGTCCAGATGACATACCTGTGGAAGAATGGAGGTGTTTAGGAGAGATGGCAGTGGAGTTTTTAACCAGATTGTTTAATGGAATCTTGGAAAATGACAGGATGTCTGAGGAGTGAAGAAGAAGTGTACTGGTGCTGATTTTTAAGAATAAGGGGGATGTGCGGAGCTGTAGTAACTACAGGGGGATAAAATTGATGAGCCACAGCATGAAGTTATGGGAAAGAGTAATGGAAGCTAGGCTAAGAAGTGAGGTCATGATTATGGTTTCATGCCAAGAAAGAGCACCACAGATGCAATGTTTGCTCTGAGGGTGTTGATGGAGAAGTATAGAGAAGGCCAGAAGGAGTTGCATTGCGTCTTTGTGGACCTGGAGAAAGCTTATGACAGGGTGCCTCGAGAGGAGTTGTGGTATTGGAATGAGCAAGTCGGGAGTGGCAGAGAAGTACATAAGAGTTGTACAGGATATGTACGAGGGAAGTGTGACAGTGGTGAGGTCTGCAGTAGGAGTGACAGATGTTTTCAACATTGAGATAAGATTATCAGGGATCGGCTCTGAGCCCTTTCCTATTTGCAATGGTGATGGACAGGTTGACAGACGAGATTAGACAGGAGTCCCTGTGGACTATGATGTTTGCTGATGACACTGTGATCTGTAGCCAGAGAAGGGAGCAGGTTGAGGAGACCCTGGAGAGGTGGAGATATGCTCTAGAGAGGAGAGGAATGAAGGTCAGTAGGAACAAGACAGAATGCATGTGTGTAAATGAGAGGGAGGTCAGTGGAATGGTGAGGATGCAAGGAGTAGAGTTGGCGAAGGTGGATGAATTTAAATACTTGGGATCAACAGTACAGAGTAATGGGGATTGTAGAAGAGAGGTGAAAAAGAGAGTGCAGGCAGGGTGCAGAAGAGTGTCAGGAGTAATTTGTCACAGACGGTTATCAACCAGGGTGAAAGGGAAGGTCTACAGGACAGTAGTGAGACCAGCTATGATATATGGGTTGGAGACAATGGCACTGACCAGAAAGCAGGAGACAGAGCTGGAGGTAGCAGAGTTAAAGATCCTAAGATTTGCATTGGGTGTGACAAGGATGGATAGGATTAGAAATGAGTACATTAGAGGGTCAGCTCAAGTTGGACGGTTGGGAGAAAGTCAGAGAGGCGAGATTGCATTGGTTTGGACATGTGCAGAGGAGAGATGCTGGGTATATTGGGAGAAGAATGTTAAAGATAGAGCTGCCAGGCAATAGGAAAAGAGGAAGGCCTAAGCGAAGGTTTATGGATGTGGTGAGAGAGGACATGCAGGTGATGGTGTAGCAGAGCAAGATGCAGAGGACAGAAAGATATGGAAAAAGATGATCCACTGTGGCAACCCATAACAGGAACAGCAAAAAGAAGAAGAAGAAGAAGAAGAAGAAGACTATCAGGAAACTTCCACCCAATCTCTGAATGTCTTTTTTTCTGAATTAAGCCATGTGGTTCCAGCTGATTCTGTTCAATTTAATTAAATTATCTCTTATTAAAGAAATAAATGATGAGCCAAGTAATCAGCAATAGACAAGAAGCTTGCCCATATTTCAATTTCTACCTGGGCGTGAAACAAGAGAACATCTGTTTCAGGTAGTGTGTGCCCCCTGTGAAATACAAAGGGAAAGTAAGAGAACTGGCAGTTGTTTGGCCAAGAAGAAGAAGAAAGTTCCAGGTAGTTCCATCCTGTACACCATGGCAACTACATGGGTATCAGTCTGGTCACGTGTAGATGTTTGCAGGATTCTCCGTTGCTGCATTCCTTCTATATAGGGCCATAGCCTGAGCTTATTAGGTGATCCTCCTGTGAAAAGAAGAAAGAGTCAAGTCATTTATTTGTACATGTGCACTACTGAAAGAGGCCTCCAAGTGAAATCAGGCCACTCTAACATAAAGGTGCTGACAGGCAGCCTTGTTATGGGCTACCTCAAGATAAACATCTCGGTTTGGGTGGATTCCTCACTTTTTAAATCACTGACAGAGTGTAGGATAGTGGAGTAGCTGGGGGACTCAGAGGAGGCTTTACTAATTCTGAAAAACGTCAGTGCTTACTGTGTCACCACTGTGTGCAGCTGAAAGGAGCGGCAAGTGGACATTAACTAGGACTTTTCTCGCATGCAGACAAAGTCTGTCTGTTCCACAGTCCTTCAGCCATCCTCACAGAATACAGACAGGAGTGTTTAAATGACATATTTCACGCACATGGCCATTTACTCCTCCAGCAACCAGGTATCATTGTTAGTGTTAGCAAAACCTTAAGAATCACAGATTTAGGAGGACAGAGGAGGCATGGGTCATATATGTGTCTATATATGGCCCATATATATTGGTACTTTATTTTTATTGTTATTTTCTGGATGGTCACTGAAGCAACATTTTTTATAATGTTTTTCCCATATTTCATGCAATGCTTTTCATAGGCACAACTATAAGCATAAAAACAAAGGCAGGACTTTCAGGGACAAAAGCCCTATTAGAAAACAAAGAATTTGGAGGGTTTTTTTGATTTGACTTGGTAAGAACAGACAACAAATATGAACTAGTCTTTTTGTTATTAATCCTTTTGATATAATGCCTCCTTTTTCTGATTTTTCCAAAACAACTATTCACTTTTCTGTTCAGTTGAACTTGCCATTTCTCTAAATGTTCATAAAGCACTGTCCTTATGCTCTCTTTCTACAAAGTGATCATTCCAACTGCAGATCTGGTAAAAGCATTAAAATAAAAAAAAGAGGGAAATATAGTTTCTCCCTGAAAAACATATACAGTAAAAGCCCACTGAAGTGTGAGGTAAGAGAAGTGGGGATTTATACACGGAACAGATCACAGATATAAGCATGAAATGCTAAGAGTCACAAGTCAAGCACTACATCACTTTTGGGATCACCACACTACAGTTGGCACCAAACTCTGGAAGGAAAAATAATTTAGGAACACTAAACACAAGAAGTAGGCCCTGCAGTCACTTTATCACTTAATGGATATCATGATTTTGCAGATTGTAGTAATATTGTTTATTTTCATTTTGTTATTTAATTTAGTTTTAATGTAATGTCATTTTGAATTTTCATGGTTATCAGCTGTGGTCTATGGCCGGCCAGTCATCCCAGCCAATACCCCCAGGCCGCCAGATGGAGCTCTCCCTGCAGCATAGAGGTATCCCGAATACCAGCAGGGAATTATGGTCAATGGAGTTTTCATCCTCAGCCCTGCTGGATACCACAGGGGCCACTAGATGGAGCTGCAGGGAGGAGCAAAGAATATTTGCCCTACGCCCCAGAAGTACGTCCGAGTCACATGGACAAGAGGAATGACGTGCTTCCGGGGTGAAGAAAAAGGACTTTTTATCTGACCCAGAAGTGTTCCTAGTCACATGGACAGAAGGAGCGAAACACTTCCGGGTCAAGGACTATAAAGGACTGTGGGAAATCCTCAGACGGCGAGCTGAGCTGGGTAGAAGGGTGGCAACGCGTCTGGGAGAGGTGGATTGTGATTATTGATTAGTGTATTGTTATTTATGAGTATTGTGGAGAGGAGGGTGCTTTGTGCACTGTTTAATAATAAAAAGTCATATATATGGACTTTTACCTGGTGTCTGGAGTCTGTCACACAGCATTTTTTCCAAGGTTGCTATAATGGTTGCTAATCATATGATCTGCATTACGGTACACCAGTAATGGCGCACTGCAGAATACACTTGACTTGAGCATTCATAGTTTTCATCCTCTTTCTCTGTATGTTTACCATTTGTTTGCTCAGATGTTGATGTGCTTGCTGCTTCCTGACCAGCTCTTCTTTTCTCCACCCTAGTGGTCCACTTCTTCTCTTCTTTCATCAGCACCTTTTCGCATTAAAACTGATTAAATCAGTGTTTGTGCTGCAATTACTTAGTACGTTTTCTTTAATTTTTACACTTAAGCTGGCACTTAAGTCTTCACTCTGCCTCCAGAATGATTTAAGATATGAGGAGGTAAGGGAAGTGATGGTGAAAGTGGTAGGGATGGCCGCTGCCGAGAGCTGATTCTACAATAAAATAAAAAAAGAGGAATAACCTTGGAGGTTAATTATCACCCTGAAAGTGGATAGTAGATGTCTCATAGTATATGTGTACCACATTTCAGGTCAATAGTTCAAATGGTTTGTGAGCTACAGGTGATTTAGAGTTCTGGACAGACATACGGACAGCCATGGTAGCGTATTATATATAGAGATGTGACATTATCCTGTTAGACAAATAACCCACAGTGGTGCAGTCAGGTCTGTATCCTAGTATTGGGACAAATCCTAAAGCTTTGCCTTTTGATAATTTAACTATGACTTTTGATTAATGTTTTTTTTTACTCTGCTTTGTTCTTCTTCAATTAAGAATTTTTGCTTCTGTTTGGTTTTGGTGCCGGATCACTTTTAAATCTTTCGTAATGAAATTTTGCTGTGTTTTTGATCATTCTTTTGTTTCTTCGTCTCTTTCCATCTTCTTGTCCATTTTTACTATCAGCTATTGTTTATTTCAAAACCTGAGTGCACTGCTTTTTTTTGATTTTTCCTCTCTGTCCCTGTTTGGTGCAGAACAATGGACATGTGTGGCCACATTTTGAATGTGTACTGTCCTTGCTATAAACCACTCTTTACCCAAACAACATGTTCCTATATGCTATGAGTTCTCATTTGACTGTGTGGATTGAGTGTAATTTCTCCCAAAACATTTAAGGTGAATTTCCCCTCAAAGTAAAATAGTCACGGATGATCAAATCAAGCCGATTTATTTTAGGCAAGCAGAGTCAATAAAGTGAGGAACATATGCCTTTCAATAAAGCAGTTAATTTAACCTCTAGTTTGTCAAACAAGTATAATCATTTAACTCAAAAAAGCACTCATTTTCCTTCCTGTGAATATTTCATTTCAATACCAACTGTGAGGCTTTTTCACACATTCAGTATTTGCCAATTATTAGCCCTACAAATTGTAACTTGATTTTAATTGATTACAAAGAACATTTTTTGCAAATTATTTTTTTAGCTTTAGTTAATTTTTCACATGGTTGATACTTTTTAATATCTTGGTGGCGCCATTGTTGTGACATTTTGATCTCCGTGTCTTTTAGTGGTTTGTTTTTGGCAGAAACAGTTATTGATTTTTTTTCTAGTACTGCATGTGATGTCTTAATTGCTGCAACTATTCAAGATAGTGTCACAGTAGCCTGTGTACCCTAGCTGCAGGACAAATCCAAAAACAACCTTGCTGCATTGTGTTGTTTTCTTTTGATAGGGACATTTTATTGCTAGCTTTGCTCCTGAACTTTGCTCTGACTGCTGACAAAGATTTCATGTTAGCTATTAGGTTTGGTTCAGTAGTATTCTGATTATGTGGTTATGGGGTTAAAGCATCTATGTCTGTATATTGGCAAGATTCCCTACTGCCTTTATTAATTAAAGAAATTAAAGCTCTTTCTTTACTGATCCAATTTTGTTCAGGCTGTTAGTCAGTCTGATCATCACACAAATTTTATGACATCTGAGGGGCCACAATGCCATTTACAACTGATCAATACAGACCACTAGGGAACCACTTTCCCCAAACAGATGCTGCTGCTAATTGTCCATAAAGTGTACTTTCATCACCAGGTTTATTCAGTAATGCCTTTTTACATTTAGGACTATTTAGGAAAAGACAATCAGTGGATTATTACCTTTGCTTTGGAAATGTACTGCAAAAGACAAATAATACCCAGACGCAGCACCTCAGTTGGCATGAAAATTAGCATAAAAACAGGGACACAGGAATGAAAAGAAATTCCAAAATTAAAGCAAACAAATAGGCTTTGGATTCAATATTCATGGTTGGTATGCAACTGGAGCCAAACAGGTGATGAATGATGTTCTGTGGCAAATCCAAATTTTCTGGTGAGATAAAAGACTGTGGAGAATGTTAAACAAACTGCAACTTGCATGCCAGAATTTCTCAAAAATGCCAGGGACACAACTGTTCAGTGAAGAGCTGCGCAGTTGGGCAATGCTCGTTACAAATTAGCATAGAGAGGCCTGCCTCATTAAGTCTTGTAACAGCTGATGGGATCTCCTCTTCATAATGTGTCAAAGTCTTAAGCTGATGTTACATTATGTAACTTCTAGTCAAGGGATATGTCAGACTTGCAGAATACAGATACTGATCTCATCGCCGGACCATGTCACGACTGGAAATCGGAGGGTATGCCAAATTTAGTTACTGCATATCAACCCTCTGGTGCACTTCTTTTTTGTAAGAGTCAACAATCTCAGCCACTTTTGTCTTTTTTCCAATCTGTAATGGCACCTAACACATGAGACATAAGACAGACAAGCTTCTCTTTTTTTTGTGATGTCACCCTTATTCCATATACTTTGTTACTGCGTTATATGCATTGTACTTTCAGATGAGTACCCATTGGTTGTCAGCTGTCATGCACAGGGAGCCCACCTCTACGACTAAGGACAAAATCAAACCTGTTTGAACTAGTTGGGGTGAGTCACTGGGCATGTCTTATTATGCGACTGGCCAAACAGAGGCACTGGAGAATTGTGGAAGCCTGAGGGTACTTGACGAAGCTAGATAGAAAACTTTCTGGGGGTGTAAGCTCACCCTGTACAAAGAATGTCCCAGAACATAACTCTCTGGAAGTATCTGAGTGAAGGCAGATTTATACTGTATTTCTGTGTCGAGTCTAGTCATCAAAAGCAGCTTAAACATTTGTGTTGCACCACACTGCAGGCACATGCCTGAACACTAGTTGGCGGTGTTTGTTGCACACAAGAAAAGCAAATTATCTATTAAAATACAAGCATTTTTTTCCCCACCAAGGTCACTGATCCTCTTTCCACACCATTTCTTTCATAGGCAAATGTAGTTGTCCCTCACATTTCTTTACTTCTTCATACATTTGGCAACTTCCAAAGCAATGTTAGCTGATATTTCCTGCCACAAATTAGCCACCACCTGATTGTCTTTGTGGTGCTGTGATGAGTTATCATATAAATGTGTATATTTTTTATCTTCATCGACAAATCTTTCCTCAGTCAACACCATGTTAATTCAGAATAGCAGAAAACAAACAGAAAAGCGTTCAAGAAATGTATGATTACCAAACTGGCCTATCAAAGTCATGGGGTATGTGTGTAGTCTGCATAGGGTCCACATTGACGTGATGCGTATTCTCATTTCTAAGGAGATACGTGTCAGGCTATGCTGTAGACTACGCAGGCTACAGCACAGGCTCAATGCAGAAGAACAAATCAGCCTTGAAAGACTAAGTGAGGTAGACAAAGAAGAAGCTAGCATGGCACCTCTAGGAGATTAGACAGCAGAGACCCTGCACAAGTTCTGAAGGCTTCTTGCTGTTTCCTGGCAATAGCCAGTTGTGATAAACATACTGTATTTGTATATGCAGGGAGGCAGAGAGATTTGGTTCTGAAGAATGAATTTCATCCATCCTTTTTCTAACTTTTTTAATTTAGTTTAGAGGGTCAATTTATAACTGAACTTCAGCTTTGCATTGGGTGCAAGTCCACAAAGAGAATACTTACACAAACACACAAACTCACTCATACAAGGCCAGTTTGGATCTGCTAGTGAACTTAAGCTATATATCTTTGGGATGCAGGAGGAAAACTGGAGTGCCCTGAGGAAACCTATCGAGACTAGGAAAAATTTACAAACTCTATAAAAGTACTGGCTGGGCTGGAACTGGGAGTCTAGAATAAAATATGGTGGCACTCTTCTGTTACTAGATATTGCATATTTTTACATGGAGGTTCTTTAAAATGCTGTTACGTAACTGTAGCAAATTGCACTCTACAATGTCACTTGCTATTATTATCAGACTTGGAGAAGTCCTGGGGTCTCATGCATAACGCCATGCGTAGAACTCACACTAAAACATGGCATAAGGACAGAAGCGGAAATGTGCATACGCACAAAAAATTCCAGATGCATAAATCTGTGCGTTCGCCAACTTCCACATTCTTTCGCTCCATAAATCCCGGTCAATGTGAAAAGTCATGCATGTGCACGCACCTGCCGTCCCACCCCGTCTCTTCCCAGAATTATGCCTCTTTGAATATGCAAATCAATATAAACAGCATTTAAGCTCAGCATTCTGTGGAAAGAAAATGGCAAAAACACAGGGGAAAATAAAAGAATTTCAGCGAATACCAAGTGGAGGCAAGGAAAAACGTACTATTTGTTGGTTTGACAGTGGTATAAACAATAAAAGGAAGTCAATCGAGTGACATAGAGTGTCAGAGAAACTCGAAAGCTCAAGTTCACAAAGTCGCAGAGTGCCCGAAATAAAAAAGAAGTTGTCAGATATCAAAGTCGCTGTGAAAAGGCGAGTTGTAGCCCACCATCTGAGTGTTATATGAAAGCTTATTAGAGAACAGAGAAAAGAAAACAAATTAGGGACACAGTAAGAAAAAAGTTCGAAATGCCAACTTTAATCTTGAAATTTCCACTTTAATCATGTAGATTTTTTTGTCATTAAAGTAGAACATCATAAACTTCATCTTTAAATCATTTAATTTACTAGTTTCTCAAATACCATTGTAACTAAAGTAGCACATTAAATGCTTTGTTTTGTATGTGTTCTTCTATGTGCTCTATGTGTGTGAATCACTATGTGCTTCTTAAACGGGCTTTCTCTTCCTCTGACTGGACAAAGAATCCATTACATTTGTGATATTATTGCTCTCTGAATAATTAAAATACTGAGATGTATACTTGATATAATTTTCATGATGATAGGAGTTAAAGCATGTTATTAAACATGGGAACACGGTGGTGCAGTGATAGTAACGAGCTGGCACCCTGTCCAGAGATTGTTCCTGCCTCACGTAAGATGCTTGCTGCATCGTGCGCGAACTTCGATGAAATAATTTATTGCAGCAGTACTGTCTCTTTCAAACGTACTAATCCCCAATTCATGTCCTTCCTTTTCTTTCTCCAAGTAACCATTCGCCACACAATCAGCTCTGTAATAGACGTTAAGCCATCTGTAAGCTTAGAACTCCGATTCTTCAAAACATTTAAAGAACATTGAAATATCTTCGTAGTACACGTTTCATTATTTTATCCTTCCAGTGTCATGCCAGCCCCAGCAAGAATACAGCGTGAGGCAGGAACAATCCATGAACGGGGCGCCAGCTCCTTGCTTAGCACTACGACACCGTGTCCTCACATGTTTATTTATTAACAGTATAGATTATTTAAATGAAGTTAACGTTTTATCTGTATAATGTAATAAACATACTTTGCTGCATTTCATCTTAAAAATTATATCATCATCATATGCGCAATATTATAAGTGTATCACAAGTTTACAGTGAGGTAATTGTACTTATAAGTACAAAGCATTCTACAAGGAGCACTTGATGGACTGATTGGGCACCTTTATAGTTCTTGGGATGAAATTGTTTCTGAGCCGCGAGGTCCGTAGAGGAAAGGCTCTGAAGCATTTGCCGTATGAGAGCAGTTCAAATAGGCAGCATGGCTGGGGCAGCGTATGTGCTGTATACCAATAATTCTCTTTCAGATCAGCTGCTGTAGAGCTGTGATTCCACACTCAGATACAGTGATATTAATACTCCGAGTGGTGCAGTGAGAGTGATATGGAAAAAGATGATCCACTGTGGCAACCCCTAACGGGAGCAGCTGAAAGAAGAAGAAGAAGGTGCAGTGAGAGTAACAACACTAAAGCAGCTATTGTATTTAGAATAGTTTGACCATTCCGTGGACCATTATATTGTTATAGGTTAATTACAATCAGATGCCTTAAACTAATAAAAAATATGTGGTTAATTTCAGTATATATGATAAAGCCGCGTCAGGGATGTGGACCTAAAAAAGAAAGGGAAACCACATAGGAACAGTAGCACTGCTTTGACGCTGGGTGCCGCAAGTTTGCAAAACCAAGCATACAACTTGTGTACGACAAATATTTAGCTGGTGTGTAAATGTGCGTGGCTTTACAGCAAGTTTAGGTTTTATACATTGCGATTTGAGCATGGAAATGGGAGTACGTAACATTTTTATGTGTACGCACCGTTTATACATGAGGCCCGTGGTCTACTAAACACACAGTATTGGAAAGAATTGTAAAGGAACAAAAATATAGTGAAATAAGACTTATTTTGGGGAATGTAAACTGCTTATTCTTTCTGCTGGAAATGTTCTATGTCTCTTGATCCATTCTGAGTGAATGTAAGCTAGTGAACCAATCAAAGGAAGCAATAATTCAGCACTGCTATGCAAATTCAGGTATCTATAAGAATGACTCCCTGTCTCTGTTCTGTGGCCATTTGCTGACAACCTGTGCTTAGGACACGGTCCCTTAGTTCCCTACTGAACACGGTGCTCCCTCTTCATGAAGAGATAAATAAAGACGCAGATAAAAAGGCTTCCTCTTGGCTGGTTTCTGACTCAAAGTGGTCCTAATTGAGGACAGTATTTCTTTAATATATTTCCAATTTAATTTCTTTCACTATGGGTAAGGTAATCTTGAGATATTTATAAACTTTCAGTTATTGTGTTAGACGTTCCACTGGGAATGAAACATCATTTAATTGGACAAAGATTCCATCACTGATGCTGTATCTTCATTTCATTCTTACAGGTAGATGTTAGTATGTTGTACTTCATTTCTCCGTTGACCTAACCAAGTGACCTTGGGCCTAACAGTAAAGTTTGATCAGCTCGAGCTGGTTAAAGCCATCAGTTACGTTAATGCATCTTAGCCCTAAAACCTCTAACAACTGTTGATTAGTAAGAATGTAAAATATAAGTGGATGGGATTTTTAAAATCTACAGATATAAAAGGTGTGAGAGCGTGAGTGAGTGAGTAAATGAGTGAGTATGTTTGTGTGTGTGCTATTGGGCCTTGCAATGGACTGGCACACTGGCTTCTGCCTAGTGCCCATTGCTGCTAAGATAGGCTACAGTGACTTGATGATGAACAACAATGATGAAGTCTGCTGGCTTTGTGGAACAGTTTAGAGTCCTTAAAGTTAGAGTTAGTCTCCCCTGATGTGGGCCTCTGATCTGTACTACAGCTTACCTTACCTTAACTTGTTACACATTTGTTTAGTTATAGCTGTCACTCAAAGAGACAGCCAGTGTCCACTGCACTAGGACAGGTTCTAAGTAAAAAGGGTCAATGTGCTGCCACTCAGGAGGAAATGTAATAAAAAAAATGGTCAGGAAATATCAGGCAAGACATGGCCAGAAAATACTTAAAATAGTCAGAACCTAAAGGTCAAAATAAACAGAAATATGAAAATCAAAATGTTAATCAAATTCATCGATGAAAGAAACATGCAGTGATTTAACTCCTTAGGTGGACTTTACACTAGCTAATACTGTGCTTGTGAGAAAAGATTTCTTACTGTGAAAAGATTTATTAAAAAATCCAGAATTTTGGACATCAGTAGTAACCAAGTGATGACATCACGTAATGTCACATTCTGTAGCCACATGATGACAACAACAGCATGTCTGGCAATATGAAAAAACACTTGTGACAAACAAATGTGTGGTGTGAAAATAAATGAAGCTATGGATAAAACAAATCACACATTCAAAAAAAAAATAACAAAAGATACAAAAAATCTAATTCTGCACCCTTTAAAACCCCAGATATCATGACAGTAAGTGTGAAGCACTGGGATGGACAGTAAAGTGTTATCAGGATAATAAATGGAGAGGCCAACTGATGCATCACACATAAAGTACAGGAATCATGGCTGAACTTCACACTTGAGCAAAAGCAATCTTTCACAGACTGCTTTGATGTGTTAAAGAGGAATTGTGTAAACATTTGATGCAAATCTAGTAAACATAAAACTATTATCACTAAAACCCACACACAACTCAGTTACTACACCATAAAACCATTAAAGCCACAAGTACTAATTGCAGGCTTCACCCTTGAAATCTCTTGCCTCTCAGGGAGAGCTGTTTGGTTTGTTCCCCTCTGCACAGCTATAAGACACGATCAACTGCATCCAAAATTCAATTTACAGGAAGGTATTTAAGAGTGACATATTTCAATGACTGATAAGTCTCTTATGGTCTAAGTTTCATGGTAGAGTTGGCAATTTCATTCAACAGTCGAGCAGCTAAACTAGAAGTGAGACGAGTGACTGTGTCTTAGGGGATTTCAGCACACAAGTACCTAATCACTCGGATGAGAAAAGAAAATCTTCACTGATACTGAGAATATAAATACATATGAGGGAGGACTGCTGTTAAACAACAATAGCAAGGCAGTTCCTTCTTCTGGGGTCACTCTGGATCATCGTTATCAAACAGCACACCAAGAAAGCAAATTATTTGTAGATGGCCCTCGTGTTCCACAGTGATATCCAATAACAGTTTCCTTTTGTGTCAGCGTGCCCTAGCTCCTGACTTACATCAGAAACGCTATTCATTATGACTTTATATAAGTGCGGCTCATATGCACACAAATAATACATACACATGAACACACACACACACACACGCATAACAAGGCACACAAAGAAAGGAGTAGCACACTGCATCAGTAGATCAAATTAACTTGACCTAGCTGAGTATAATGAAAAGCAATTACAAACTACAGCTATTCTTCCTAAATGAAATGGCTATCTCTTCTTTTCTCTGTTTAATTGACCTCATTCTCCATCTTGTTCTTCTTCATCACTTGCGACTCCCTACAGCTCCTTAGTGAGCCTTATAACATGACATCCAGGAGGCATTTGCTTAAATACAGCTGTGGCTAGACTTTATGTTTTCAGTGCAGTGAGTCCTCAATGACTGGGGGTGACCTAGAAGCACAGGTCAATAACATATTTAAAAAGGGAAGGCCACTGCTTTGCTCTTCATTCCAGTGCAAATTTGTTCCATGATAGTCAGACTCATTAAGGTTTATCAAAAGCACACCTTCTAAACAGGAAGCACTGAGTGTGCACTTTTCTCAGAGTGTAAAACTTTCAACACCATCTGCATGCAAGGCTGCAATACCTGGCACAAACACAACTTTCAGGGAGTCTTTTCTTAACTTCTACTGTGGTAACACCCTTTTGCAGTCTGCAGCTACAATTACTAAGAATTCTGGATTATTTTCTTTGGGTATGGTGTTAACATAACATACCATCCTTAAACCAGTTATTCGAGTTCAGGGTAATGTAGGCTGAGAATATATCAGGCACAAGGCTGAAACCAACCCTGGACAATGCCCACTCATTTTATGCACAGGGCCAATTTGAAACAACAATTGAATCAAAATACATGTCTTTGGGATGCTGAAGAAAAAATTGAAATATCTGGAAGAAAGCCCTAAACCCTTAGGCAGAAAATACAAACTGCAGTCAGTGACTGGGTGCAGGAGACAATAAGAAGACCAATCTCCCATTAATCCCTCCATTTACTGAGCTTGCTTACTTCAATTCAGTGTCAAAAGAACCTAGAACCCACTCAGCAGCATCCGTTAGAAGGCAACCAACCACCCCAGAAAGGGAGCACACATCTGCACACACTCATCCCAAGCCACTTTTAAGCCCCCACTACCTTTTGGATGAGCTGGAAACTTGAATGTTGTCACTGGAGAGAGTTAAGAGGATTGAAAGAATCTGATGACTACCTACGTCTATAACATCTGCGAATGTAAAGTGGGTTACATTACATGTTCCTGTATTCAGCTGGTAGCATTGCTATCACCGTCACCTGTTTCACTTTACATGAGGAGCATCAAGTCCAAGGATGGAAGGGATACAGAGCAAGGATAAAAGTTAGGTGGAAAGTACTCAGAACTGGCCTGTGTCCATAAATATGGAATGTTCGATTGCTGGTACACAAGTTGGATGAACTTTTATATGTCATGGTGAGTCACGATGAGTTCAGGTTCTGTGGCATTTGTTTATTGTGGGAAACCAGCCTAAACATCTTAATTTGGGTGCTATTAACGCTGGACATTTTTTCACTGATCAGATGGAGTGGAAACAGCAGAAGTTCTTATGTGCATTTGGGGAGTTGTTTAATATACTCTATGTTTTTTCTTGAGCTTCTATAAAGTTTTAATTTCTGATTGGGGACTAATAAAGTATATTTATCTCTGTATTTGTCTAATATCTGTCTGTTTATATTAAACTAACCATCTTTGGAACAAGAAGAACCTGGAAAACTCATTTTCTTGGAGCCATGAGACAGCAAGACTACCTACAAGAAACCAAACAGCAGTCCTTAGATCACAGAAGAATCTAAATTTAACAAATCCTTAAAAGGTTTATTTTTAATATGTGAGGGAAATATGATTTTGGTAGGGAAGAGAGGGTAATCTGTAGGAACAGGGTATATTACCTGTGTGTGCTGAGATGCACCTCCTAGAAAAATGCTGAAACAGCCTCTTTTATTGCCTAAAATTATTTGTATATGTTGTCCTGAAACAGGTTATCCACCTGGACCTTATTCCTTTTGCAACAAATACTGAAAAAATTAAAAGTATTTCACAACATAACATTGTCATATGTACCTAATGAGATAAAGAATTATAATAAGTCATAGCTTGTGCTGGCAAAGTAAGACGAGGCAGGGCCTAGTCTGGGGCAGTGCATCACTCCTTGTAGGGTCCACTCACACACACAAACACTCACAAATGGCCAGTCTGGAATATCTAATCAATTTGATATAATGGCTGGGGAAATTTGGTAGGAAAATGGTAGAAGTCAGAGTAAAATCCATGCAGACATGAAGAGAATGTGCAAATTTCCAATCCATCCATTTTCCAACCCGCTGAACCCGAACACAGGGTCACGGGGGTCTGCTGGAGCTAATCCCAGCCAACACAGGGCACAAGGCAGGAACCAATCCCAGGCAGGGTGCTAACCCACCACAGGACACACACAAACACCAAGCACACACTAGGGCCAATTTAGAATCGCCAATCCACCTTACCTGCATGTCTTTGGACTGTGGGAGGAAACCAGAGTGCCCGGAGGAAACCCACGCAGACACGGGGAGAACATGCAAACTCCACGCAGGGAGGACCCGGGAAGCGAACCCGGGTCTCCTAACTGCGAGGCAGCAGCACTACCACTGCGCCACCGTGCTGCGAATGTGAAAATTCCCCAACAGAATTTAAACAGCAGCACTATCCACTGCATCATGCTGCCCTTAATGGAGAAATTTAAATTGAAATTGGGTAAAAAATATAGAAGGGAAAATGCAGTGCAGCCGTTTGTAAATTATTGATATGGTGCCACAGGAATTGAGTAGCAGCAGGAAAAAAGTGAGGTATTTCATTTATTGGCCATTATGCATCCATTTCCTAAATCCTACTTATTACACTGCACAGTGAGAATGATTCAGGGCCTACACAGGTGGCATTGTGAACACAGCAGCAACCAACCCTGGAATAAGCGTCAGTCTACAGCTGAGAACACTCATTTATGTGGTGCTAATCTAGAGTGACTACTTACCTAAATGCGCACATCTTTCTGTAGTGGAAGGAAACTGGAAGACTGAGGGAAATCTCACACAGATAGTGACTTAGTTAGTGTTACGATGTGGCAAATTTTAAAAATTAATTGTATTTAACACATTTTTTTTCTGACACCCTGATTGGCAGTTTTAGATGTTTTTAAATACAAAGAACCTGGGTTTATAATTATTACCTTTCAATAATTTATTTAAAGCAAAGTTAATATTTTTTAATGTTGCATATTTTTGTATTTATCATGGCACCATTTACTTTCTTTGATGGTTGCCACTATTTTGTGTCACCATTACCATGATGTGGAGGTCTGTTGCTGGGGAGTGTATCTCCTGGAAGTAGTATGACATGATGTTACACACATGACACTTTAAAATATGGTGCTGCAGTTCTTGCAGTGTCCAAGACTGTGGATGCATATTTAAAAAGACTTACTGTATAGTGATCCTTAGTAACAGAATACTTGGTTTTAAACTATTGGAAAATTCGTATGACCTTGATTACATCTAGCATTTTAGTTTTGACAAATTCTCTTTTTGATTTTCTGGTTTTAACACTCACTTATTTTTTAGACATTTCATCTTCTGCTTCTTTTATACCCTTGCCTCTGTGGCCTCTCACTATTCCATCACTGGCAGTTCTGTTAAGAACCATTCCTGAGGTCTCCACAGCTGTGAGATATGAACAGTAGCCGCCATGCCACCATCCCACCATCCCTCCCTCATTTGACAGGACACAACAACAATGAAAGCAATAAATGAACGGAAACTATGGAGCCAGTGTAGAGTAGTGGTTAAGATGTTGGACTTCAGGCCTTAAAGTTGAGGGTTCAAATCCTCTTACTAACACTTGTCCCAATGCTGCCAGAATAGGTTCCAACTCCCTATGGCCCTATCTTGGTTAAGCAGGCAGGAAAATGGGTGGGTAATAGGATTAGAAAGGACTTTTAATGTGCAATTATGTATTGTTAAACATACAAATTACATTTAGATGAATTGCCCATCTGAATTTTGTCTTGATTTTTTCACTGAATGTCCAATGCCTGCCATCCTTTACCTCATACTTTAAGAAGTAAATTCAGGGAAAAGCATGTAATCTACACGGCCTAACCATAACTGAAAATGAAGAATGAACAGAATTCCATTACTGGTCATCATTACCACCTTTTATAATAATTGTAAAAATAGCTTTAGAAGATGGACCTCCTTATGCTTGTGCCTGTCAGAAGATGGAAGAGCACATACTGTCACACACAATTTTGAAAAACATCCCTTTACCATAAAGATAACACAAGATTCTGTATTCTTTTTTAATTAATAGAATCAAACTAACAACTATCTGTTTCTCCAGGCAGAGGAATTAAATGCAGTGAAGATAGATAAGCTGTCCTCCCAAAGGACTAAAAACATTAAGCACTGGAATTTTTAAAAAGACAGAGTGCAATGATGTGAAATAATAGGATTTACAATGTTGATTTCACTGTCTGATATCATGGGGTCTCCAGATTGGACCTGTAAGGTGAGTATAAGTGTACTGAAAAGTGTCCTGCCTTGTTCACAACTAGTTCCTAAATACAACTAGGTACTCCTGGGAGAGTCTCCAGCCTCCATCGGCTCAAACTTTGATTAAGCAGGCACTAAAAATGGATGGACAGATGATTTCTGTATTTCTTTGATGATTCTTCTGTGATATCGAAATTCTAAATGCACCTAAAGTTATATACGGTGCATCCGGAAAGTATTCACAGCACATCACTTTTTCCACATTTTGTTATGTTACAGCCTTATTCCAAAATGGATTAAATTCATTTTTTTCCTCAGAATTCTACACACAACATCCCATAATGACAACGTGAAAAAAGATTTTTGCAAATTTATTAAAATAAAAAAAACTGAGAAATCACATGTACATAAGTATTCACAGCCTTTGCTCTATACTTTGTTGATGCACCTTTGGCAGCAATTACAGCCTCAAATCTTTTTGAATATGATGCCACAAGCTTGGCACACCTGTCTTTGGCCAGTTTCGCCCATTCCTCTTTACAGCACCTCTCAAACTCCATCAGGTTGGATGGGAAGTGTCTGTGCACAGCCATTTTAAGATCTCTCCAGAGATGTTCAATCGGATTCAAGTCTGGGCTCTGGCTGGGCCACTCAGGGACATTCACAGAGTTGTCCTGAAGCCACTCCTTTGATATCTTGGCTGTGTGATTAGGGTTGTTGTCCTGCTGAAAGATGAACCGTCGCCCCAGTCTGAGGTCAAGAGCGCTCTGGAGAAGGTTTTCATCCAGGATGTCTCTGTACATTGCTGCAGTCATCTTTCCCTTTATCCTGACTAGTCTCCCTGTTCTTGCCGCTGAAAAACATCCCCACAGCATGATGCTGCCACCACCATACTTCACTGTAGGGATGGTATTGGCCTGGTGATGAGCGGTGCCTGGTTTCCTCCAAACGTGACGCCTGGCATTCACACCAAAGAGTTCAATTTTTGTCTCATCAGACCAGAGAAGTTTGTTTCTCATGGTCTGAGAGTCCTTCAGGTGCCTTTTGGCAAACTCCAGACAGGCTGCCATGTGCCGTTTACTAAGGAGTGGATTCCGTCCGGCCACTCTACCATAAAGGCCTGATTGGTGGATTGCAGCAGAGATGGTTGTCCTTCTGGAAGGTTCTCCTCTCTCCACAGAGGACCTCTGGAGCTCTGACAGAGTGACCATCGGGTTCTTGGTCACCTCCCTGACTAAGGCCCTTCTCCCCCGATCGCTCAGTTTAGATGGCCAGCCAGCTCTAGGAAGAGTCCTGGTGGTTTCAAACTTCTTCCACTTACGGATGATGGAGGCCACTGTGCTCACTGGGACCTTCAAAGCAGCAGAAATGTTTCTGTAACCTTCCCCAGATTTGTGCCTCGAGACAATCTTGTCTCGGATGTCTACAGACAATTCCTTTGACTTCATGCTTGGTTTGTGCTTTGACATGAACTGTCAACTGTGGGACCTTATACAGACAGGTGTGTGCCTTTCCAAATCATGTCCAATCAACTGAATTTACCACAGGTGGACTCCAATTAAGCTGCAGAAACATCTCAAGGATGATCAGGGGAAACAGGATGCACCTGAGTCATGGCAAAGGCTGTGAATACTTATGTACATGTGCTTTCTCAATTTTTTATTTGTAATAAATTTGCAAAAATCTGAAGTAAATTTTTTTCACGTTGTCATTATGGGGTGTTGTGTGTAGAATTCTGAGGAAAAAAATGAATTTAATCCATTTTGGAATAAGGTTGTAACATAACAAAATGTGGAAAAAGTGATGCGCTGTGAATACTTTCCGGATGCACTGTAGTATGGTCAGATGACTGCTGCCTCTACACAATGTCTCAGTAAACAGTATTATTTATATTGAGTTTAAATTATTTATAGTCTGCGTTGTGGTCCTTTTTTTATTCTTGTCAGCTTTGAAAGTTTGTACAATTTGAATAAAGATGGATGGAAAGATCTGTTGTAGGCAGATCCCACAACCACTCTCTCTCTCTTTCTCTTTTTTCCACTCCTATTCTGGTGTTAAAATTCTCTTTGTCTTTCCTGAATCTCTTTTTAAAGAGAGTCTGCTGCATACCCGACTTTTAAGATACTTTAAACGCATAATTTACATTTCTAATTAGGCCTTCTTTAAAGCAGCAGAATGGGCTGTGTTCACTGCACTCATGGATGCTGTGTATTGTTTCATTCACACTGGAACTGGCCTGCAGAAACTTTGAGGCTTTCTTACAAATGAATGATGAGAGTGAAGGTTTAAGGTCCCCACAGCTGAGCATTGAAGAAGGAGTAAGAGGCAGAGACAAGGAACCCTCAAAGAACCAGACAGAGTTCTTATTTATACAGACCAGAGTGTGACCCCCTGCAGTTTCGTAGTTTGTTAATAAAGGTGGAAAATTATTTAATATACGCATTTAAATATGTTGATTGCCTTTAACTTCAATCTTGAGCAGAGATGTGAAATCTCAATGGATAATACTCTCATTTGTGCCGCTCAAACATACAGACAAACATTCTTGCATTGAAGACTGGACACCTACTCTGGGCTGTGCAGATTTTAAGGCATTTTTCCACAATATCTGCTATATGCACGTTTTTCTCAAGTTCAGATTTTTCTTGACACAGGTAACCGGCACATAAGAATTCCCATTCACACTGTTCTCTCAGTTCCAATTTGTCACACTCTGAAGTTTGTCTTTCAGTTCACCAGTCAATTCAGGCCTCTCCTGTTTTTTTTTTTGCCTAATTAGTCTTTGTGATTTCTAGCTCCGCCTTTCCTTTCTACAAAAGAAGTGCATCACATTAAAGTGGTGCTTTCACTTGAGTTCACTTTTGAACCATCCTTTGTTACATTTCTTCTATATTAGAAATTTCCATTTACTGCTTTGGGACACCTTTGCTTGTTTTCCAACCTACTCTCCTTTTCGCTTTTCCTAAGCACTGGCATTTAGATTTGGCTCTTTGCTGGCAGTCCCTCTGACTAATCTTTGTTTCTCATAACAGTTATTATGGCATACAACTTGCTCTGCTTTATTCTCGAGAACTTATTTATGCTGAAGGGTTCAACCTGGAATAATTCTTTAGAAGCAAAGACATGAGTGCAAACATGGGTCATTACTTGGCAGCGCATAGCAAACAAATGTAAATAAAGAAAGGGAAAATATGGAAAAGAAATAATTTACATTGTGCCAAGGTATAAAAATAAAATACAACAATTTGAATAATATAGTGCAAAACATATGATATTCAACAGCCTAAGTGTTAATGGCTATCAGTCAGACAACTGTGATGCATGATAAGTGCAATATCACATTCTAATGTCATTGAAAGCTGGTTAGAAGGAAATATCATTCAAAAGAATAATTATGCATTTGTAACATGCATGTCCATTTTAAGTTTGCAGGGAATGGTAACTTATTTTAGTAATATAAGGAGCAAGGTAGCAGTTTGTGTTGAGTGTAATGTTAGCCTTCTAAACGGGACATCATCACACACTTGCTCAATTCGAAATAATTTGAACAATTAATCCTAATCATAAATCATAAATAAGGGGAGAACATACAAACTCCAAACCAAAGGACCAAGTGCTAAGCAGTGGCACTTTGAGTTGCTTTGCCACTCTGTTGCCTAGTAAATAATTAATAAAAATATTTAAAATTCTTGCACTGGCATTGTTTTTTCACTCAGTTACTGTGGATAAATGCCAAGATGCAATGAGCACCACTGCATTGCAAGTGTCCAGATGAACATGTGAACACTTAAACAAATGAGAAACAGAGTACTAACCATTAATGAGTGAAATGTGCGGCCCATCGATTCTTCATAGAAGCGCTCCTCAAGCTGATAGGCAGGGCTGTTTCGACCCTGTTTCCTGAATTGCTTATTTAAAGTCTGTAGAATAAGATTGGACATTTCTTTCCCAGAATGATTTGACTGTGCCTTGAGTGATTTTGAAAGATTATTCAGCTTTAGCAGTTCTTGATTTACCTAAAAGTGTGCAAAAGAAAAAAATGACAGTAATTTTAAGGATGTAAATGCCTATGTTGATATTTTAAAGAGTGCAGTTTAAATCGATAATTATCTTTGCAGTGTAGTTGTTTGAAAAAACTTACATTTCCTTTTATGTAGAAATAACATGTTAATTGTTATAACCTCATTTATTGATCATAAACATTTTTTTCAGTAGTTATAATACAAAAAGAAATACTGAAGTAGACTTTTTAATGACATAAAATAAGTCACATTTCCTCTTATTTAGAAATAACATGCTAATTGTGTTATGACACCATTCATTTAAATTATTAATCATAAATATTTTTATGTTCTAATTTATAATATGTATAATATTCTCAGATCTACTTAATGCAATTCAGTGTTGTGGGGATCAAGAGTCAATCTCAGCTTCACTGGGAGCAAGGCGGGAGTCACAAATTAA
Source organism: Polypterus bichir lapradei (assembly GCA_026402145.1). Classification (NCBI taxonomy): domain Eukaryota; kingdom Metazoa; phylum Chordata; class Cladistia; order Polypteriformes; family Polypteridae; genus Polypterus; species Polypterus bichir. The sequence continues at coordinate 72,936,321 of JANRMT010062814.1, forward strand.
ACTTACAAATATCTCCTTCAAGATGTGAGAGGCAACCCTAAAAGACAAGGAGACACCAGCAAGCTGCACATAGTCAACCTGTGGGACATAGAATCCTCAATCTGTGTGGCAACAGCAGTAACCTGCACCACCATGCCACTTAGAATTTTTTATGATTGACAATATCATGTAACTGGATTGGTGAAAGGGTGGCAAAGACCAGTAGTAAACCAGTCTGTGCTGCCATAGTGGTTTGATACCTACAGGCAAATCAGGATGCTCATTGTCCAAGAAGTGGCCATCCCATAGCTCCACAGCCACACTGCCAAATGTTTTCAGGGGCTTCAGTGTCTTCTTCTTCAGCCCCGTCACGATGACCTCTTTCAAAGGATGGGCCACTACAGCCCTCAGAAATTCCTGAAGAGAGAAAAATGAGCCTTCACATCTTTGGAATGAAAACAGCAGTAACATCAGCAGCTAGTTATTCACTCATTAATTTTCTATACTTGCATCACTTATAACACAGAGCACATCAATGCAAGGATCTGTAAGTTAAAAGGAGGTAATCACTTTAGGCCTCACCAGAGGAGCCATTCATTCAACCAATATCAGAAACATTTATTCCATTTCAGGACTGTTAGAGAGATTACATTTTCCACAGCAGTGTCTGGTACAGGGCAGGAACCATAGTATGCATTCGCACATGCATCCAAAAAAGGCCCAATTTAGAGTAACTAATCAACCTAAAGCACATTTCTTTGGGATGTAGGATGAAATGAAGCTCAGAGAGACATGGGGAGAAAACTTTACACAAACGATGAGTGGGCCAGGACCCCAACTTAATCTCCAGGAGGTGTGAATTAGCACTAAATGCTGAACCACTGTGCTGTTTAGTGTTACTTGGGTACAAAACTTGTAACGTTTGCAGCCCCTCAGTTATTCAATACTTTCTCTGCATTTAAACAAACACCAACAAATCTTGCCTTCTCACTTTCTGTTAGGTGACTTTTGATTTCTCTTTAGCATTTCAGTTAGGTATTTCCAGGATATTCCATTTGCTGGACATTTCAAGTACTGAGATTATAATATCTCAGATGTTTTTGTTTATAATTTCCTGTGGCTTTTGATTGATCATTTTATCCATATAGATAATACTTTATCTGTTTTTTAATTCTTACATACTTCACAATTTTTACTTTTTTTTCTCTTGTTATATTATAAAAAATCTGCTATCTGCCCTTTGCTTTTCAGCAAAGTGTTTGAAAAGTTTTAATTTACTAAATACTAAATAGTGATATTTTAAAATTATTATCATTTTCAGTACAATTATGTACAGTTATCTAGAAGTTTTGTTCACAATTTTTAAGTGTACGTGTCAGTATAAAATTTTAGAGGACTGCTTTTAAAGGAATATATAAGGGAAGGATTTGAATGTAGCACAACCATTTATGTATTTTCTTCTTCTGCTCCCAGAAATAAAGGAAGAAGAATAGTAAAAATGCCTGACTCCAATTTTGCAGATTTTTTACATAAAAAGACAGCATAACATGAAGTCCGTGTTCATTTTGCAGTCAGTGTGGCATGGTGTTTAAGACTTTGGACTTCAAACCTTGCAGTTATGGTTTTCAAATGCTACTACTGATACTTTGTGACCATAAGCAAGTCACTTCACCTGCCTATGATCTGATTGGAAAAACAAAAGAAACAAGGGTTTCAGCCAAATAAATACATGTAATTTTGGCACCAGCAGCTGTCAGAGGCACTTCAGAGCAACTTTTACTGAATACAAACATATATCTTTTAATTTCAGTTTTAGTCTATCTCACACATCTCTCTATTATAAAAAAAATCTTGGAAGGAGATGAGATGTGATTGTCTCAGAGACTCTTTCACATCCTGTGAGATGAGTCTTCGTGCCAAGCGATGTGACCACACCTGGGGCCGGAAGCCCCGTGAGACAAGAGCTTATGCAAAGAGTTTTGAAAAAGTCCTGCATGGTTATGTCAAGACACATTTCTTATAGAGAGAAAGACACAATATTCACTCACGGGCAGTTATATGTTGCGTGGTCATGATGTAATTCCAAACACAAAATCAAAATTCAATACGATATTGATGAAAAGGTAAAAGCAAAAAGAGATCGAATATATGGACATAGGTGATATGACAGAAATGCGGCGCGAGAAATGCAGCTCACGTGGTACGGCAGCAGCAGCAAGCTAGTAGCTGATTGAGCAAAGAGGAGGTAAAAAAACTGTATTAGTTTCCCATCGTATCACCGCTTATGAGGGGTGTCGGAGGAGCGAGTGCATCTCCTTGTGGTGCGTTCAGTCCCGATCTTCACAACGCGAGCGGCAGTGATGTGAAGTGGCTGGTGCGTAGCACAGGTGGGTGGTGGGGGGGGGGCGCGGGGGGGCTTTGCATTGGTGGGCAAGCAAAGCAAGTTTAAAAAAGAAGAGGGTTCATAATGAACCCCTTGAAGCTTTCAGAATGGTGTAATGTGGGAGGCTTATTGCACTTGCACTTATATTTGAAGAAAATGTTGCTCGATTCTTGTTTACTTCAAGGGTAATATTCAATGTCTGTTTTGCTCTTTTACACACAACCATGCTGTGTGAGGTGTAGCCTGAAGCATTTATTATTCTATGTTCATTTCCATGATTAAGTTTATTTCAGTAATATGCTTTTAAGAAAAAGTTCTTTATACACATTAGGGTTTTGATGGGCTTGCAAAACTGAATAAAGTAACTAACTACAGCCTAAGGCTTAAAGGTCAGGAGGTTTACAAATGAGCCAGTAAACATAGTGTGTTAGAAATCAAAACTGGAGAGGTAAAATGTCATAATGACAGCTGATATTGTTGCACAGTTCAATTAATTACTTTATCACTCCGTGGTTTATGCATTTCCTGCTTTCTGTGCAGGTATTCTCTTTAACTCCATTTCTCTCCCACATCATAAGGACACGTATATTAGGCTAGTTGACATGTTACAGATGACTTGTGACCTGCTTTCAGACCACAATCATTCAATTTTGGGTGATAATATCACAAAAATGATTGTGATTGTCTAAATGTATAATTTCCAGATATTAGAGTCATCAATGTTCACTGCAACTACATTAGTTAATGTACTGTAGCTGTGTGGCTTACATTACAGAAGAAGCAAATCTTTTACTTTGTTTTCTTTGACATTTTGTGGCAATCAATTGTATAATTGTATGGCTTGCCCTTTACATTTAACTGAATTGAGTGACATTTAAGGACAACATGGTGGCACAGTGATTGTCACTGCACCTAGCAGCACCAGGTATGCAGATTCTTTGCACAATGTTTGCTGATTCTTCTCCCAAATTTTACATACGTTTTCTCTAGGTATTCAGGTTTTCTCTGATATCCTGATGACATACATGGGAAGTTGACTGTCAAATATAAATTGACACCATAGGACTAAGGGAATATGTGAGTGTGTGTGGCGATTGACTCTTCTCTAACATGAGTACCACTGGGATAGGCTCCAGCTCCTGGTGATCATGTAATGAAAAGTGGGTATAAAAACTGAAGAAACCCAAGTTGGTTACTTACCTGGTAGTCTAACAGACTGTTCAAACAATCCATCCTGTGCCTATTTCAGGGAATTTTGTTTACAAAGGTAGGAACACAGCTTAAACAGAGTGCCAGTTCACCGCAGGGCACTTTTTGGAATAATCAATAGCATATCAATGGTATATCTTTGGAGAAAACCCACATGGACAAATGGAGAACATAACAAGCCAGAAATGCCTGTGCAGCTGTGAAGCATCGGTGCTGCTCACTGTGCCACCACTTCACCCCATTCAACAACATGTATACTTACAGCATCAGGTTTGTTTTTGAAGATTGGGACATGGTGTACTCCAGTATACACATGGGAACTGTTAAAAAAATATAAAAATAACAATAATAAATTTATTCCTCCTGACAGTGGGCATCTCAATTGTTCAAAGTTCCATGGTTGTGGTGTCTTTTGATTGAGAATTCATAAAGACATGGTAATGAAAAAGAGGCTGAAGGGGAAAGGAAACTTCAATAGGGACACTTCACTATTGCAACATGTCGGCGGGGGGGGCCCCCCCCCTTATATCTATATCATTGTAAGGGGTAAAACAGAGTGCACATTGATGGAGCCCAACCCCCATAATCTCATTATAAAAAGCACAGCAAACATCACTCCAGTGTGCAACCCTGTGCTTGCTGCAACTTCGAATTGGCCTGAACTTGATCTACGAAAAGAGGAAAATGTCTTAAATCATTTCCAGTTCTCCAAGCATCAGAATGGCTAACTTCTGACCTTTCCATCCAGACAAGCTATAAAGGCCATTTCTAAAGCCTATAACAGATGTATGGCCATTAATCTGCCACTTTAATGTGAACCCCAGTGAATCTAAGATTATTCTACCAGTAGCATTTAAAGGGAAAGCTCCACACAGCCTCAAAGAAATATTTAATTTCTCTGACATTCAAAGACAACGGCTGTGAATTAAACAATGCTCTTTTATAAGGTTTAGTGAGGGATAAAACTTCCAGTCACTTTACTTCAGTCATTAGAGGTTCAAATTAAAGAGGATCAACTGCTGACAACATTATGTTCCATATATGCACTGCAGTTCACTTCTGGGCCATTACAGAGTGCACAAAAGAAACACAAAGTGTTGCTGCACTACAAGCTGTTTGAAACTGAGCTATTCATCTATGCAGCATTCAAAAGGGATCAAAGCCAGGCTTAAACTCATCTTAAATTTTTAAAGAACCTATTTACAAACAACAACAAACTAACCAAAGAGATGCCCAGTGAGACATGGTGGTTAGACATGAACCATTAAATGAGAGCTAAAAGGACAAAGCTTTTAATAAATATATTACCCTACTATGAGCAGAACTGCTCAGCAGAAACAGCAGGATGATTTTACACATTCAAAGTGGCTTTAGTCTGAAAATGGTTATGACCGTCTTTGGCCTGAATTGCTTATGGACTCAAGGAAATAAAAAGGCACATGAAACACTGGTAGAAAGCAAATTCCTGTAATCTATCAATTTTTTCTAACCTTCATAGTCAATCATGGGATTTCCTGTTGAATTTCCCCTTGGGATTAATAAAGTATCTATCTATCTATCTATCTTACACTGCCTTTCATGTCTATCTACAGTTGTGCTTGAAAGTTTCTGAACCCTTTAGAATTTTCTATATTTCTGCATAAATATGACCTAAAACATCATCAGATTTTCACCCAAGTCCTAAAAGTAGATAAAGAGAAACCAGTTAAACAAATGAAACAAAAATAGTATACTTGGTCATTTATTTATTAAGGAAAATGATCGAATATTACATATTTGTGAGTGGCAAAAGTATTGGAACCTTTGCTTTCAGTATCTGCTGTGACCCCCCTTTGCACCAATAACTGCAACTAAACGTTTCCGGTAACTTTTGATCATTCCTGCACACCGGCATTGAGGAATTTTAGCCCATTCCTCCGTACAGAACAGCTTCATCTCTGGGATGTTGGTGGGTTTCCTCACATTAACTGCTCGCTTCAGGTCCTTCCACAACATTTCGATTGGATTAAGGTCAGGACTTTGACTTGGCCATTCCAAAACATTAACTTTATTCTTCTTTAACCATTCTTTGGTAGAACGACTTGTGTGCTTAGGGTCGTTGTCTTGCTGCATGACCCACCTTCTCTTGAGACTCAGTTCATGGACAGATGTCCTGACATTTTCCTTTAGAATTCTCTGATATAATTCAGAATTCATTGTTCCATCAATGAAGGCAAGCCGTCCTGGCCCAGATGCAGCAAAACAGGCCCAAACCATGATACTACCACCACCATGGTTCACAGATGGGATAAGGTTCTTATGCTGGAATGCAGTGTTTTCCTTTCTCTAAACATAACACTTTTAATTTAAACCAAAAAGTTCTATTTTGGTCTCATCCGTCCACAAAACATTCTTCCAATAGCCTTCTGGTTTGTCCACATGATCTTTAGCAAACTGTATACAAGCAGCGATGTTTTTTTTGGAGAGCAGTGGCTTTCTCCTTGCAACCCTGCTATGCACACCATTGTTGTTCAGTGTTCTCCTGATGGTTGACTCATGAACATGAACATTAGCCAATGTGAGAGAGGCCTTCAGTTGCTTAGAAGTTACCCTGGGGTCCCTTTGTGACCTCGCCGACTATTACATGCCTTGCTCTTGGAGTGATCTTTGTTGGTCGGCCACTCCTGGGGAGGGTAACAATGGTCTTGAATTTCCTCCATTTGTACACAATCTGTCCAACTGTGGATTGGTGGAGTCCAAACTCTTTAGAGATGGTTTTATAACCTTTTCCAGCCTGATGAGCATCAACAACTCTTTTTCTGAGGTCCTCAGAAATCTCCTTTGTTCGTGCCATGATACACTTCCACAAACCTGTGTTGTGAAGAGCAGACTTTGATAGATCCCTGTTCTTTAAATAACACAGGGTGCCCACTCACACCTGATTGTCATCCCATTGATTGAAAACACCGGACTCTAATTTCACCTTCAAACTAACTGCTAATCCTAGAGGCTCACATACTTTTACCACTCACAAATATGTAATATTCGATCATTTTCCTCAATAAATAAATGACCAAGTATAATATTTTTGTCTCATTTGTTTAACTGGTTTCTCTTTATCTACTTTTAGGACTTGAGTGAAAATCTGATGATGTTTTAGGTCATATTTATGCAGAAATATAGAAAATTCTAAAGGTTCACAAACTTTCAAGCACAACTGTATCAACAGTGCATCCGGAATGTATTCACAGCGCATCACTTTTTCCAGATTTTGTTATGTTACAGCCTTATTCCAAAATGACAACATCAAAAAAGTTCACTTGAGGTTTTTGCAAATTTATTAAAAATAAAAAAACTGAGAAATCACATGTACATAAGTATTCACAGCCTTTGCTCAATACTTTGTCGATGCACCTTTGGCAGCAATTACAGCCTCAAGTCTTTTTGAATATGATGCCACAAGCTTGGCACACCTATCCTTGGCCAGTTTCGCCCATTCCTTTTTGCAGCACCTCTCAAGCTCTATCAGGTTGGATGGGAAGTGTCAGTGCACAGCCATTTTAAGATCTCTTCAGAGATGTTCAATTGGATTCAAGTCTGGGCTGTGGCTGGGCCACTCAAGGACATTCACAGAGTTGTCCTGAAGCCACTCCTTTGATATCTTGGCTGTGTGCTTAGGGTCGTTGTCCTGCTGAAAGATGAACCGTCGCCCCAGTCTGAGGTCAAGAGCGCTCTGGAGCAGGTTTTCATCCAGGATGTCTCTGTACATTGCTGCAGTCATCTTTCCCTTTATCCTGACTAGTCTCCCAGTTCCTGCCGCTGAAAAACATCCCCACAGCATGATGCTGCCACCACCATGCTTCACTGTAGGGATGGTATTGGCCTGGTGATGAGCGGTGCCTGGTTTCCTCCAAACATGACGACTGGCATTCACACCAAAGAGTTCAATCTTTGTCTCATCAGACCAGAGAATTTTGTTTCTCATAGTCTGAGAGTCCTTCAGGTGCCTTTTGGCAAACTCCAGGCGGGCTGCCATGTGCCTTTTACTAAGGAGTGGCTTCCGTCTGGCCACGCTAACATACAGGCCTGATTGGTGTATCAGCAGAGATGGTTGTCCTTCTGGAAGGTTCTCCTCTCTCCACAGAGGACCTCTGGAGCTCTGACAGAGTGACCATCGGGTTCTTGGTCACCTCCCTGACTAAGGCCCTTCTCCTCCGATCGCTCAGTTTAGATGGCCGGCCAGCTCTAGGAAGAGTCCTGGTGGTTTCAAACTTCTTCCACTTACGGATGATGGAGGCCACTGTTGTCAGTGGGACCTTCAAAGCAGCAGAAATTTTTCAGTAACCTTCCCCAGATTTGTGCCTCGAGACAATCCTGTCTCGGAGATCTACAGACAATTCCTTTGACTCCATGCTTGGTTTGTGCTCTGACATGAGCTGTCAACTGTGGGACCTTATTTAGACAGGTGTGTGTCTTTCCAAATCATGTCCAATCAACTGAATTTACCACAGGTGGACTCCAATTAAGCTGCAGAAACATCTCAAGGATGATCAGGGGAAACAGGATGCACCTGAGCTCAATTTTGAGCTTCATGGCAAGGGCTGTGAATACTTATGTACATGTGCTTTCTCAATTTTTTTTTTTTTTAATAAATTTGCAAAAATCTCAAGTAATCTTTTTTCACTTTGTCATTATGGGGTTTGTGTGTAGAATTCTGAGGAAAAAATGAATTTAATCCATTTTGGAATAAGGCTGCAACATAACAAAATGTGGAAAATGTGATGCGCTGTGAATACTTTCCGGACAGACGGACGGACGGACAGACGCACGCATTCACTCACTCACATCTATCTATCTATCTATCTATCCCAGCAGCACTAGACACACACAACAAGAACCAAAAAAGGATGACAATGCTTTAGCAGAACAGACATTATGAAGCTGATCAGCATACTCAGCTAGCAACCAGCAGTAATAATCAGAAGTAAAAATATATATTCAAAGATATTCTTAAGTTTTGTTGATATTGTCAATTGAACAGAGAAAATAAGTTGGAAATCTATTTAGGTTACTTGGATACTTCTTAGAAAGGAGCACAAAAAACAAAACACAGATCTGCAATAAATGTAATTTATAGTATACCCTCTCAACATGTCTGTAAGATAAAGTAACAAAATCCTGTTGCCTTCACAAAAGTTGGTAGGCAATTGATTCCATTTATTAACCAAAAAGCTACATTTCTTCCTTAATTCATCTTAAACTGCTATTGTACAACACAGAATAACGAGTGTCACGTATGTGCACCTGGGGAACACCTTCCTGGTTCGATTAAGGTAAGTAGTAGGTACCAGTTAGCGCTGTTGCTGTTTCTTGTCTTCCATCTGCAGCTCCAAGAAGACTCTATAAAAAGGGACATCTACAGAAGGTGAGTTCTCATTTGGACCTGAGCCTAGTACAGAACAGAGAACCTCCGTGACATTAAAGAGTGGGAAAAGCCCAGATTTTGGTTTCTTGCAGGTACTGTTCCTTGTATTTTCAGTTGTGCACTTGTGCAATTATTTTCATTTGAGTTTACAATTACACTGTTTCCTATGGACTCCTCCAGTGTTATGTGAGGTTACGCAGGAAGCATTTTGATCATTTTCTTTTTAATTGTAAATCAGTGCAGATAAACATATTTGTGATGGTTCTAATATAATGTCATTTTCATTTTACAAAATAGTTTTATTCTAATGATCATCACATGGCAGGTAATTGCTGCCCTTATCCCTCACTGCTATAACTCCCAAATGATTTATAAAACAACAAAGAGCTTTTCAATTATTTATTCAATCCATCCATTATCCAACCCGCTATATCCTAACACAGGGTCACAGGAGTCTGCTGGAGCCAATCCCAGCCAGCACAGGGTGCAAGGCAGGAAACAAACCCCGGGCAGGGCACCAGCCCACCGCAGGGCACACACACACACACCCACACACCAAGCACACACTAGGGACAATTTAGGATCACCAATGCACCTAACCTGCATGTCTTTGGACTGTGGGAGGAAACCCACACAGACACGGGGAGAACATGCAAACTCCATGCAGAGAGGACCCAGGAAGCGAACCCAGGTCTCCGACCCACCATGCTGCCCATTATTTATTCTCTTGACATATTTATTTATTCATCATTATGATAGTTCTCTTCTTTGAATTTCTGCTTTCAAAATCCATAGGATTCATCTAGCATGCAGATTACTGGAAGTACCCTAGCAGCTGGTAGGAGAAATTTTTAACATAGCATTGATTGATGAAGGTGGCATGCTGGCGCTGTGATTAGTGCTGCTATCTCACAGCTTTCTCTTTGTCAGAGTGGGATGGAAGTAATTCCACAAAGACATCCAGATTGCATTAAATGTTGGCCCTAAATTGGTCCTGCATGAAAGCATGTCAGGCATGAGTGGGCCCTGTAATGGACAGGCATACCCACCAGATTTGGCCCCCTATTGTGGCATAGGCTCTGGCCACTACAGTCCTGAAATGGAAGATGGAGATTTATGGAATTAATCACAAGGCACACCCTATCTTTTTGTAGGAATCATGTATGTTATTTTGTGTGGTATGGCTTTATATCATTTGTTTGTGACTCTAAGCTTATCCTGAATCAGGTAATGGAAACAGTTCACTTGCTTTCAATTAAAGTTAATGCCATTTTTAAAATTCTTCTTCTCACATATAAAGTCATAAATTATTAGCCCAACCTGCTCTGTGCACATTGTCATCTAAAGATAGAAATTGTTTTAAAACTTTTAGGATAAAAAATTTGTGCAGAAGGTACAGTCATTCCCTATACCTAAACCTGTCTATGAATATCAGAGAAGCCCAAAAGGTCTCATCATTTACGTTAAGAAATGACACTACTTATTATATTTTAGCATATATTCATTAGAGCTGCTACTCAAGCTATTTTATATTTCTCCCTTATAATTAAGTTAATTGTAGTAACAGTTTTGATTTGCCATTATTAATTGTTCTCTGTTTTCCATCTCTTCCTAGTGTTTGTGGTGGCATTTGGTGCACTGCGGAGTTGATGTGTTTTCAGATATCTTCTGTAATGAAATTGGCATTAATTGAGTAGAGTATTGTCCTTTTTAAAAATGCAGCTGATTTAAAGCAGTTAGAAGTTGAACTTAAAACCACCAAGAATATATAAATGTGTAGTTTTGTATATATTGCATAATGTGTCTCTGCTTATGTTTTAATATTATGTTTTGTATTTACGTTGCATTTAATTTTCAATATAGTTTTAATTACTTAACAGCACACTGGGCTATTAAGTAGATGTGATTAATAACAAGAATTTGAAATTGTCTCCCATTCATTATTTGGGCTAAGGCATGCAAAATAAATACCACAGCACAGCTATTAATACTCATCAATAATCACTGCAACACTAACCTAACTCTTGAAAACTGAAGACAAAAACCTGGAGATATTTTATTTATTTAACTTTAAATGTCATTGTTATTTGTCTAATTTAGTAATACAAGCATTCAAATCCCAGAACTGTTTTAAAACAGACATTATAATAACTGAATAAAAGAAATGAAGATGGGATTACTTAGTAGTCATGAAATTAATACATTTACCATATATGAGATCAAAAACATAAAATCACACTCAGCATATAAATTGTGGCCTCCATTCATCTTCAAATGTAGGGCAGTTCTTTGATCTCAACAGTAAAAATGGTTACATTTTTAGGAGCATTCATCTATATAGAGTTCATTATTGTCATCAATTTAATTTAAGTTCAATTCCTGATAAACAAATGAATTATTATTTTTACTTTATTAGACCTATTAGTTATTAGTCTTATTAGTCTTTAACAACAGATTATTGTTTGTGTCTTCAGATTCAAGGAATTAAACAAATAATGAAACAAAGAAGCTTAGATGTGTCTTTTCCATATAATTTTTCAGATGTGGCTCTATTTTCATACACAACACATTGAGTGATATAGAATGGGTTGCTGTCAGTAATAAAATGTTAAACACAAAGCAACAGACTCCTTTGATGACAAAATGTCTGAGTACCAATATTCTTGTGTGGTTTTTGTGAGGTTCAGTTTTTGTTAATTCATTGTGTAGAATCGTATTGCTTTCCATTATATTATAGTTTGTTTTCAAAAACACATTATGAAATGTGTTATTTGATAGTTCAATAGTGCTCCAAAGTAGCCCAATTAGCTATGTCCTGTGGTTCATGAGAGAGATCAAAGGATGTTAGGTCAGAAGAGGCTGTAGGACCAGGGCTGGGGGAGAAGAGGTTAAAGTTTGAAACAGTAGGATAGGTGTAAACAAATTGATGCAACAGCTGGTGGTGTAATTTGTTTGAAAAGTTCTAAACACAGAACATGGTTTACCAGACCTAAGGCAATTAGGAATGTGTGTGTTTACTCAGCTGTCTGGCTTTTGTTTTATTTATGTTATTGTAAAAGAGACTTACTCATTTATAATTCCTGCTGAAAAAAACATGAGGGCTACTGAAAAATAAAATAAATTTACCAGCACATTAGTTGATTAAAATGTGTGCAGGAGGGTACATCTGATCATTGTTGACAATGAATCAAAGCAGAATCCATTATATTAGGGAAAGTATAGTAGGATCTCATCATGATCACTGTGTGAATTGTGCATACTCTCTCCATGTGTGTTTGAGTTTACACCCAGTTTTCTCCCATGTCCCAAGAATGTACATATTGCTTTAATTAATGACTGTAAAACTATCTCAGCATGACTGAGAATGGATGGCAGGGTGGTCATAACCTGCAATGCATTGCTGTACCATACAAGGCTACTTACTGTCCAGCGGCCATTAGTTCTGAGACAGGAAGTGGTGCACTGTAACCATGTAATTGAAAAAGTGGAGAGAAATGTGTGGATAGCTGGATTAATTACCGGTAGTAGATAAATACAAAATATGTGTAGTCTAACTTGGAATTTTGAGTCTAAAGTTATTTTTTGCCAAATTACAGACAGTAACTCAACTTTAAAAAGATACATCAGTTTATTTACATATAGATACATATATGTGTGTGTGTGTACCTATTTTTCTCCAGAATTACTGTAGTTATAGGTTTATAAGGACAGACGTACAGAGTACAGTAAAATTCCTGCCTGTTAAAATGAATACCCATATAAATACCAATATGCTTACATAAAATTGTGCTTATATTACAAATTAATATAACATCTAATGGCCCAGAAAAACTATAGAGTACATACTCCTTTAAGCATTAAATTCAGATTAATTTTTGTCAATCTAACTCAGTGTTTCCCAACCTCAGTCGGTCCTGGGGACCCACTGTGGCTGGAGGTTTTTGTTCCAACCAGCTTCTGTTTTTAATTGAACTCCTGGGTTAATTAAGTGAACTGTTGTGTGTTTTGGGAACAATATAGAAGTTAGAAAACTAAGTTTGGTAATATATATATATATATACACACACATACATACAGGGCAATCCAGATCTAATTATGCAGATCCAGATCGTCTGGTTGACTTTGATTTATGCGGGGACAATACCAGTTCGGCACGAAGACAATTCTTCATATCGTCAGTTTGCACACCTCTCGATGGTCTGTGATATTTTGGGTGATTTTCTATGTAATAAACTTATAGAATAATGAAAATTGCATAATTACATCTGGACCACCCTATATA
>JANRMT010062814.1:72949977-73094182 GCA_026402145.1 Polypterus bichir lapradei
CACAAACATATTTAATAATTCTGAACAAAACATATACTGTAGAAACATTACAGCAACACAGATTGGTTCAGAAGCAATGGAGAGTTTTTATGAAGTTAACAAACAAACCAACCAAAAATATGCTTATCAGCATTTTCCAGCTGTAGTGAGTTGGCTGTCGTGTTATACATGATATCTGTAAACTGGAATGTGGAATGACACTTCAAAATATAATTACCAGAAAATTATGAAAGAAAAAGGCATATTTCCCATCCACTCATCCCATAATTAAAAGCTCACTAAATCTATTATATCTCAACATCTGGCAAAGGTAACTGCAAAAAGTGTGTGAGGAAGTCACTAATGGTAAAGAGTGAGTTGACAGATGCAGACTCTTTTAGGTGACAGTATCTACAAAATAAATCTATTTATAGTTTCATACTATTTATATAATGTACATGTGTGATAATGGATTTGTATAGGGAAAGAACCCTTAGGATTGCAATCTTTTAGGAAAAATGGCACAGTTCATGCTCTAAAGATACAAATAGTATAAAGTAATTGTATCATTTATAAAACCTTAATTAGAACACATTTCTATAATAAATTACACATAAATAAAATCATCGTAGATTTATGGCAAACCAAATAAATTTTAGAAAATGACAGAAGCACAAGAAACAGATTTGAAATCATTGTTGCCACTTAGTGGTTATATGTTAATTTGAGGCCAGTGTTACTTGACAAGATTTACACTAAGAATACAAGGGAAGTCTCTTTGCAACACCTGGCATGATGGAGGTTTACATACAATCAACCTGTAACACTGCATGATTAAAAAATGACCTGCTGCAGCAAGCTGTCAAGTATACACACATATCTGTAAACTCGTTTATTACAGGTGATCACTAAAATATTGCTCCCCAAGTGAATGATGAAGGCACTATCCAATCTCAAAATTCATGATGGGATTCCTTATGTAATATCTGGACAAAAAAAAAATGAATTGGAGCATGTACTGTCTGACTGGATGAACACTTGGAAACAAAAATACAGAAAAGTCGGGAGCAGTAATGTGACATAAGACAAATATAATAAAACAGGTATAAACTACTGTACTCTTCTACATTTCTGAGTATAAATCTAATAATATGCAACATACTCAGTTAGAAAAGCTTCACTGAGATAGCAGGTTTATTATTTTTATAAGCCATTCTGGCAGTAGAATGTCTTTTCTCCATCTAACCTGGAAGCGAGCAGCCTAAATTACACTTCAATAAGGCAGATAATAAAATGGAAAGTTAATGTCTACTGCTAGGCTGGCAACCTTGAGACTAGTCTTATGATGTATATCATTATCTTCAAGTGATGGATAAATAGGAACATATTTCTTTATAATAAAAGGTCCTAATCATTTAGTACTGCCAAGTGCAAATAAATCTACAGCACACAACTGGCATTATCATCTAATGAGCCAAAGCTGAATGAGCAATACAGAGCAATGACTTACACTCAAAAGAACAATAAAATGGCAATCACTTTCTACTTTAATTCGCTCTACAATGTCTATAAATATCTGTAAGCGAGGTAATGCATAATAGCCATAGTTTAACCACAAAACACTGTCTTTTCTCTTAATTGACTAATTCTTACCTTTCAAAGAGAGGCACTGCTGCCCATCCCAAGTGTGACATGGCAGAGAAATTCAGTTCTTTCCCAGAGCGGGACATAACCTTGCCATGCTGATTCCCACTTGGATCTGGTTTATACACTGCTTTGAGGCCAAAAAACACAACCAACAGGACAGTTTTCATATCAAAGTAAGGATGAAGTACCTGGAAAAAAATGAGAACGCCATTATGATAAACTGCCTCTTTCTTATTGCACTAATATACTCAGGAATACTGTATTTTCTAAAATTTGTACAGTTCAAACTGTTTTTTTATTCATAAACAACAGGCAAAAGTGAGGTAATATAAACCTTTTGACCGCTTACTCTTTCCATAAAGATTGATATCTGAGCTTAAATGAGCATGGTGGGTCTATGGCAGCATGAGGAAATCAAAACCAATTATTTAAAGGCTAAATGTGAAAACTTGAATCAGCCAGCAGGACACAAAGACATGATGAAGTGAACAAAAATTACCAAACCAATCAGACAAAACAAGAAACAAGGCACAAACACTGTAACATGAGACTTGTCAAAACAATAAAAAGACATGGCAAGGAAAACAATTAGAGTCAAAAAACAGAATTAAGAACCCTGTTTAAATACTAAGTTCATATGGTGGTTGAGGAATTATACTTTCCAGACAGCTGCAAGAGAAAGGTCTGACAAAGTGATGTGAGTAAGTAGTTTGGCCACAATGAGTAATAAAGTAACATACAGCATTAAGATGACCTCTGTGGCTATCTGGTAGATTAGGGATAAGGACAATAACTGGAAAACTGAGAAATTTTGAACAAAGTAAAAAGTGAGAATGTAATGTATATTTTAAAAATGGGGAGTCCAAATGAACTTGAACTAAGTCGTTTTTACTAAATAAAAATGAAAAACGTATTACACAAAAATCAACAAAACTAGTTACTAAAATAGAAATACTAGTCTATCAGGCTTTCTAGAAACATCTGGAGATTTAAAAGGTCAACAAGAAAATCAGGAGATGGATGAAACTACAAAAGACAGAGTCAGCATTGTAGTCAAAATGCAGGCAAGGGTCAGGAATCGAGAGACTCAACAAATCAGAACATCACAGCCAATACAAAAAAAAGAAAAGTCATAATAAATTTGCCAAACATTCTATATGTGACTTGCCTCTAACTATACTTGAAAAGTGTATTGTTGTTTGTGATGGTTTAATAGGTTAAAACTAGGCTACTGAGTGACAGACACTGCCACCTTAAACAGGAATAAGCATCTAACACCATGAGGCATCATCAAGTCACAAAGTCGCTGAACCAATGATCAACTGCATCAAATGCTGGGGCTTGTGAACAAAACAGAAACCCCAAATGGCAATGCGGTTACATTACTATCACAACAATAAAAATAATTCAAACAATAGATGGCAACATAAAAACTTTTTTGAGAACAAAAGCATTCAGGTCAGGTCAGGTTGGGGAGCATGTGCTGGTACAGTATGTTGCCGCACCCACCACACGATGAAACAACTTGGGATCCCGGTTAGCAACCAGGCAGACATGCGGTCCAGTCTCACCCCTTGGAAATGACCAGGTGTTACGTGGGCGTTCCCTTGGCCCGGTCCAGCCGCTTAGGTCCTCAACAATGAGGAACTTGTGAGCCAGATTACCCTCAGGGAATTGCACCGCATGGCTATAGTGACGTAATTGATGCTCCCTCACAATGCAGGCAATGTGCTTCATTCGGGACTCTGAGAGCGACTGCTCGTTCGACACAAAGCCAAACTAGCGGTAGCCAAGGATTCTCTAAAGAGACACAGTACCAAAGGATCCAGTCTTTGTCTCAGGGCATTGGATAGCGTCCATGTCTTGCAACCATATAGCAAAATAGGAAGCACCAGGACTCTAAAGACTTGGACCGTTGTCCTTTTCCAGAGATATCAGGAGCGCCACACATCCCTTTCCAATGACCTCATGATCCCCATGCTCTCTTAATCTGTCTGCTGACTTCATAGGAATAGTCACTAGAGATATGAATGTTGCTGCCGAGGTAAATAAACTTCTCAAAAACATCGACATTCCCTCTGCAAACAGATACAATACACTACTGATTGTTGTGCCCATGGGGTCATTAAAGGCCTGGATCTTGGCTTTTCCAGGACACTCACAAGCCCAGACACTCAGACTCCTCACTCAGTCTTTAAAAAGCCCAGATCAGAGCCACCATTGTCTCTGCAAAGATCAAAGCATCGTCGGCAAAGTCAAGACCAGATAATCTTTCTTCACCAACAGATTCCCCACAGCTACTGGACTCCATGAACCCTACCCAACACCCAGCCCATGCAAATATTGAACAGAGTAGGAGAAAGAACACACCCCTGACAAACCCCAGAATCGACAAGAAAAAACACTGAGGATCTGCCTCCACGCTGCATAGCACTCACAGTACGGGTGTACAGGCCAACAAGATAAAAACTAGGATTTATGATGTAGTTCATATTTCAGTATTCTTCAGTATATCCAGAAATTATCATGAAATTAACCCTAAAGTATTATTTCTTTTCTAAAGAATGCTCTTGTACACAATAATCATGAGTTGTTGATTTTACAATGGATGCCTGCCGATGCATGCCAGTGTCATTTATGATGGTAGCGTGATGGTGCCACTCAGTCAGGCTGTAGCGATAGGTTTAGTTGTTGTCAACAACATGGCAGCACCCATGAACATAATACAGAATATAGTGTTGGCCACTGGGAAGAACAGTCAAAAAATGATGGTGTAACAATATTACAAAACTAGTAATAAGGTAAACAAAAATAAAAAACAAAATGATACATCCAAAAATTAAACAAAATGAAAGTAATAATTTAATGAGTTCTTTACACCATTTGAAGTACCTGTGCATTTTACCAAAATGTAGTACATTTAATTACTCTGATGATGAAATGCTAAACACTTTATAGAACAAATGAGGCAAATAGAGTGTCTGCACATGGAATAAGAACATAAGCAATGCTTGGAGGAGAGCAGACTATTCAGCCTGAAAAAAACTCCACTTCTCAGGTCGCCGACCTTTTTCAAAATATTGTAGAGTCGAGATTTAACAGTCTCCAAAGTACTAACCTCAATTACATTACTTTATAACTAGTTCAATTTCTCTATAGCTCTCTCTGTGAAGAAAAACTCCTAACATTTCTCCAAAGTTTACCCTTAAATAACTTTTATTTGATCCCCCCCATATTATTTTTCTTAAACTAATGGCTGGACTCTTCCTTACTTACTCCTGTCGCAATTTTCAACACTTCAGTCTTAACATTCCTTCATTATTATTACTTTACATTACAATTTAGGGGATGGCTCCTTGACATCTGACAGCTCCCAATGACATCAAACTTAATTTCATTATAAACAGAATAATTACTTTCAAGTTACTTTCTACCTAGATGCAGCATGCTGCCCTATTCCCTTCATTTTACCCTAAATTGATTCACCGACATACACCTTCCTCTCTCTTCCTCTCTCATACCATCCTAGGTCTTTGTATGCCAGGCAAGCCATCCATCCATCCATTATTAAATCCACTTAATCCAACTTGGAATCACAGGGCCCATAGTAGTAGCAGCAGCATTATGTACACTAAATATACAAGATTTTTTTTTAAATGGGACTTTTGATGTAGTCAGAAAAAGAAATAAAACAGTAAATACCTAAGTATGATTTTTTCTTTCTATAATGCAATAAAATAGTCTGGCAGCAGAAAAAAATGATCATTGTGCTACAGTCAGCAATGAGATGGAAAATTGGATTAAGCAATGTATCCAGGGTTGTGCTTGAAATCTAGAAAGTTTTATGAACTTGTATTAAATATTAACTACTAATGATTTCCTATATTGTTTATGAGTTTGTTCTGCTTTGTTCCTAACCAATGCTATTAAAACTTCAATATGAACCTTGATTATATAATGGGCCTTAAAGTTAAGCATGTTTATCCATTTGAAAACCACTGTAGATGCCACAACCACACTTTGTTCCCTCATGATTCTCATTATGACTATATGTTTATGGAAAAAAACATGCTGTGCTTTGTGCTTTTCATAGTTACCATACTGAACACAGGTAGGATGGAGCTGAATTCCTATCAAGCAGCATGAATCATCAAGTATGAGGTCACATACAATACAAGCATAATTAAAGAAACATTTCTAACAATTAAACAGATGAAGCAATGTATAAAGTGCTGAGTGGAGGAAAAGGGTGTCAGTATAGCCAACGGTGATGATATATACTACAGCGGTCTAGAGACCCAAAAAGGGATGACCTGATTGTCAGTCTTAGGTACTAGGGAGCTAAAGTGTCTTCTCTGTTCTTGCACAGTATACAGAGTAATGGCCCACTCTGTGGTAGGTGCTAAAATAATACATGGTTGATATTTTTTCGGGGGTAGCACGGTGGAGCAGGGTTGAGCACTACTGATTCACAACCCAGCACAAGTTTTATTCCCACCCAGTCAGTATCCATGTGGAGTATGCAGCAATTCTCATCCCACAGCCCAACTTTTTTTGGGTGACCCAGTTTAACACCATATATTAAAAATGTGCCTATTAGGTTGTTTGGTCTGGTCTAGGTGAGTGTAAACATGTGCTTCATCCCGGACCAGCTCATGTTTTGTTCCCAGGCCATGCCCTCCATTATGATATAATTAAAATGGATCACTGAAGAATATACTTGAAAATCTATTAGATTTGTCTGCTAGTTACATGCCTGTAAACAGAAATTCGATGTAAAGAATCTTTTCATATTTTATTTCTGTATTGTGTAGAGGAAAATTCATATCACACTGCACTGAAATGTAGAAAAAAGTACTTTCTATCATTGCATGTATTTGTACAAAATTCAATTTTGTCTGTTTGGGTCTGGCTGAATAAAAGTAATTAAATAATTGAAAGTTAGATAATTCACAAAACATGATGAAAGTGTGTATAATATCAATAACGCATGAATGAAAAACTCCTAAAATGTCTGCATGGTGATGGATGGTACACCTGAGTCTCCTTGTCATAGAAGAGAAAATAAGGAGCAGCCATTTACAAAAATTAACAAAAATTAGCATCATATTCAATGATTATTATCATGGGCACAAATCATAACCTCTCATGCATAAAGGCTTTCCTTAAAGCCCAACTTTGAATGCATTCCTACAATTGCATAAATGCCACTAATACCCCTGTACAGGCTTGTCATGACTTCAGTAAATTCTACTAAGCATAAACAAGCTTTAACAAATTTGTAAACTCTTAAAATAACTATTTTCCAAAGCAGTGTGTTACTAAAAAAACAACAAGCAGCATTTCATCAGGTTCCTTTAAACCCTGTACACCATATTAGTACAGCGGGCAAAATCCCATTGCTCTACCTAGAATGTTTCACTGAGGTGTGCAGCTTCATCATTAGCTTGTATGCTGCAGTGCCAACTCTCAGGTCTAATCAGGTGGTGTCCCAGTATAAGCCCACTTATTTAAGAAATTGGAGGAGCTCCTAATACCACTCATGAATATTTATTTGGTGTAAACCTTCACGAATAATTTTAGACATCTTCACATGAGTAGGAATTTCAAATTGCCAATTTATGTAGCTTCCAAGTTGTTTAGGCCTTAAAAATGTCAGTCCTGAAAACACACTAAAACATATCTGCAGTAATTTTAAGAAAAATATGTAGGAATTAAGACAGTTTTGGATAAAACATGTTTTACATTGTGTAATGCATCCAAAATATATACAGTAAATAGAAGAAATGAAAAAAGTGTGAATACTGATTCTGAATTTATCTGCTATATGCAAAATGAGCGCAATTTCTTCACCATAAAAAAGCACCACATAAAAATAAACTGTTAAATGCATTTTCACTCATGCACAATTTCTCCTAACATTGTGAAGAGATTTAGAATACACTGGATATTCCTTTCGCCATAATGGTGTTTGACTTTGATTTATCGTACGCACCACTGATGGATCGGTCCAGCGTGGAGATCTCTGGAGGCTTGCAAAATCATGCCGATGACTGAGAAACTTCTCCTCACCGCCCCAGTGCCCTGGGAGCTCTGGGAGATGTTGACTGGCATCTCCTTTCAGAATTCTTGCCAGAGCATTCACATATAAGCCGTCAGCTGTGAAATGACAAAGGAAAACAATGAAGACTTTTAATTTAGATTCCTCTACAACAAACCCCTCTCCTTGTTGACATGTATCCAGAGTGAATGAGAGGCAGTCAGTGACGATAAGGGTTAAGCTTTTTGAAAGTAGGGCTTGAAATAGAAGCTCATTTTTTGTTGCACAGTGTCAAATATAATGTCATTATTTAAGAGAACCCTTCTCTTCACTCTAGAAACATAAGTCAGTCTTGCTTATTGAGTAATGGTACCCAGAGGCATTGCAACCAACCTCATACTGTATATCGTTTTGAACTATATTGATTAAACATCTTAGTTAAATTTGAAGATATTTCAAAACTAATAAAGATGAGGGAGAGATTGATGAAAATATCTTTTAGGGCGATTAGTAATAGCCTCTTGGTGTAGAATTGTTGCTCTTAGGTTGCAGCAACAGTGACTTCTTTTAAGCTTGACAAATTAATGTCAACCTGGCAGTGTCACTGAAAATGGCAATGATAGCTGAAGGACTACATACCAGCAAGTCCAAATGCTTGTGCAACTCGGATTCGAATGCCAGCTTGTTGGCGGTAGTGTACCATATGGGTCATGCTGAGGTACTGTTGAGATGAAAGCAGCTTTGTGACATCCATCCTCTCCTTATACCAGTTAAGCCACTGAGCAGCAGGAACTGCAGAAAAAAGAGACTCCATGTAACAGTGACAATCACAGGCTCTCACTAGCATGCACACAGCAGCAGCTACCTAACTCACTTAATAACAATGCCTTTAACCTACTGTAGCAGCGTGCCACCTGTTTAATGTACTTAGCAGAAAATTACATTTATGCAGTGACTCTGCATTAAATTAACAAAATGAGAATAATATCTTGTAATGTTCACTGTTTTCAGAGTTTATAATCTGTGTTTATAATAAAAAGTGTACCTTTTATTATTCATCTGATATCTTCAAAACTACAATGCAAAGCTTTGTTTTTGCCTTTGAGATAGACTTAATAAAAACAATTTAAAGTCAGAAACATAGGTAAACAAAAGGAAGATGTATTCAGATTAAGTTAGATCTCTGCATCTCTTTGTTTGCTTCACAGAAGGGACTGTAAATATGCTTGATAAAAGTTGCTTTATATTTTATAAAAATAACACTACATCACACCTACATTATTTGAGCCAATTTTTGTTCCCAGAGTGCCAGAACCTATCTGTGTAGCATTAGCCACAAGGTAGGAAACAATCATAAATGGGATATCAGCTCATTAGACCCACACTTGATTTAAAAGGGGTAAATTCGGAGATACCAATCACTCTAACAGGTGTCTTTAACATTTACAAAAAACTGAAGAAGTTGTAGAAAACCGACACAAACATGGAAACAATGCAAAGACTCCATATTGAATCAAACCATGAAGCAGCACCACTATCTATCTATCTATCTATCTATCAATAATGAATATGCTGCTTGTGATATTATGTATTTTTTTACATACTGCAGTACTTAGTGGATATTATTATCATAGGAAATTTATACATCAGCATGATTTAGAAATGTCTACAAGCATAATAAGATACCAAACATAGGATAATCAAGAAATTATGAATTGCAGTAATAATAATAATGAGGTGGTACAGTGGTTAGCAATCCTAACTCACAGCTAGGTCCTGAGCAGGGCTGGATTAAGGTGGGTGCTATTGATGCTGCAGCATTAGGCCCATTCCTGAAACAGGCCCAGATGAAAACAGACGAGAATTTTCCGGAAGCTGAACAGTTTTCCTTTGCTATATTAACCTCAAAATAATTCTTAGAATGAAATTTAGAGTCCGACTTTTGGACGCCTAGACACAGCGTTACTTCTTATACAGTTACTATTGTTCTTTGCGCTGTGACGTAACTATAACGTCATTGTGTTTATTGTTAACCGAAGATTTCAAGTTAATGCTATCAATTTTACGTTAAACAGTTTACTTAGTAATTTAGCTGCGTTTTTTGCAATACCTTGGGGATTCTTGCCGCTTTATTATTGTTTGGTAAGTGCCACGTAGTAAATTTTTCACCTTGAAAGTTAGTTGTACAGTAAAAATCGATGGCTATTTAAATAGTTATCTGTAAAGGTAAAACTAAAAGCTGGCCTGCATGTTTAGAATTTTTAAAATCCTTGACAGGATTCTTGTCTATTATGAAATTTAAATCGTGGACAAATTTTTACCCTCAAGAGCCTGAACTGAGTCACTTTGACCCAATGTCTCTGCAAATTCATTTTTTCTTACTCTGTTTCGTAAGAGAATTGCGAAATATTGTGTATTTCATTGTTAGGTTTTCTGCATTAAGTGCACTTTTCAGACAATTGCTATTGAATGTTGATGTTACATAGTTTGATGTTAATATCGAGTTGTTACGATACTACGTCATTATTATTATTCATGTTCAATAAAGGCTGGCTGGTTGCGTTGCAAGCAATTAAGGCTCCTTGGTCAGTCTGAATGCGCATGTACGGTGAGTGTCGAATGCACATGCACCAATGCCGAGAAAAAATAGGCCTTTTTTGCACTGCAGCATCAGGCCCAGTTTCGTCTTAATCCGGCACTGGTCCTGAGTTCAAATACTTGCCTGGCTCCCGCATGTGTACAGTTTTCATGTTCTTCCAGTGTATGTGTTGGCTTGCCTCATACAGTGGAACCTCGGTTCACGAACGTCTCGGAACACGTAGAAATCAGTTTACGACCAAAAAGTTTGCCAAACTTTTGCATCTATTTATGACCACACACTCAGTATGTGAACAAGCCAGTTTCCCTTTCAGTTTGTGCGCGCCGATGATTTCCGTTTGTGTTCAGTCTCTCCCTGTATATTCCCTGTGCAGCCAGAGAGAAAGAGAGACACACACAGACACACGTGCGCAAGAGAGACACACACACACAGACATGCGCGCGAGAGAGAGACACGAATGAGAGAGACATACGTGCGTGCGCTAACAAGAGACACACACACACACGCGCGAGCGAGCAAGAGCGAGAGAAAGAGAGAGAGAGAGAGAGACGGCTGGACGCATAAGGCTGAGAAGACAGTTAAAGAATGCACAAGGCTTGTTTTTAAAGAGACAGATCCGAGCATTGTTTTAACCTCGTTGTCTTAATGAAGACTTTTTCTATTGGATTTTAACCTCCACTTCACTTCTGTTTACAGCGATCAGTTCGTAGCGTGCATTGTTGCAATGTTACTTGTCTTGGTGGTTTATTACATTTTTTTTAAATGTTCATTTTTTCCCTGTGTTTTAAACTCATTAAAAAAAAGTGTTTTTAGCAACCGGTTCGTACCGCTATAGCGCAAACTCTTGCAGTGTTCGTTTTCTCTGTTGTTCAGGGTTTTCTCAGTATTATTCAAAGTTTTTACATTTAGTTTACTATTACGCTGTGCATTCTATGGTATTATTAACTATATTTGTGCTTAAAAATCTTAAATAAAATATATTTACATACAATTCGTACGGTCTGGAACGGATTAATTGTATTTACATACAATCCGATGGGGGAAATTACTTCGGTTCACGACGAAATCGGTTTATGACCAGAGTTTTGGAATGAATTATGGTCATGAACCGATGTTCCACTGTACAGTATATCATAAAGATGTATTGCATTTGTTGATTGTAGGCTCTAAACTAGACCATTGTGTGTGCGGGTGGGTGTGTACACAAGTGTGCTCTGAGATAGACTTAAAGGTAACTTCAAATTGAATAAGAGTGTGTAAGGTTTTGGACTGGGGTCCAATATAAGGTAAATTCTTGCCATGTGGTTCCAGAACTGGCTCTGGATAATGTAACTATTATGTTGGAAAATGTGAGCGCTAAACTGTTTTAATGGTCATTTACTGGATTTGCCCAGGTTAGCTAATAAAAATAATAAAACTTGCACAATACAAAAATGGCATGATACAGTTAGCTATGTTGCTCCACAGATCCAGCATCAGAATTCAGATTCCAGACCTGGTTAGGGTTTGTGTGAAGCTTGAATGTTCTCTATATGTCTGCTTGTACTTTCCTCCAAAGATGTTCAGTTTCATTCATGATTCTAAATTGGCCCCGTGTAAGTATGGGTGTGTGCATGAGTGGGCCCTGGAATAGACTGGTGACCTGTCCTGTACCATAACCATCAATTGGAGTAAGTGGATTTGGGAATATATTTATATATTGTTAAGTGTGTGTGCTTAGGGGACAGCTTAAGGGCTCTGGTCCTGGTAATAACCACCACTCCAGGGGATGGTGCTGTATAATAATATCTCTTCTCTTCCTCCCTCTGCAGACCACAACATTGACAGCTTTACTACCACTGACATCACTTCTGGTGTCTGTTCACCTGGACGCAACTCGTCCTGCCAGAAGTCCATCTGAAATCAGTTCTGTCCTGAACCCATGTCCGAAAAAACCTTTCCGCAATTGTTGCATTTTCTTTTGTTTTCATTTCATCAAGGATGGTACCCCAACTCTTTAGCATAGTCGTGTCTTTCTCTTACAATATGTACAGTATAAATTATAATCATGTGACTTATCCAAACTAAGAATATATGCCTAACATGAGGTTAAACTGGGGATCTCTTTAGCGCTGTCCTCATAATGTAATGGAGGAACATGTGGATGAGCCAAGAGGTATTGGATTAAGCCAAGATTTAAAATGAAAATTTCTTCAAGCACTTACTTATTTTAGTATATGCAATAAATATTGGTGGAATTACAGCGAAAACATAAGCAATAACATTTTGATCTTGAAAGCTTAAATGATGTGGGAGTTTCACTACCTGAAGCTTGCTCCTTTTTCATCAGTAACTCTAACATATCTTGCACTGTTGTTGGAAACTTGGAGTCTTTCTCAAACGAAGAGATAATATCCGATTCTGATTTATTGAGTTTTGGTTCAAACATTTGGTAAAATGCACTCTGGTTCTCCGGAGGCTGAACAATATCCTTAGCAATGAAAAAGAAAACATAATGTTTAGTACTGGTCTACCTTTATTAAAATTTAACAAGATATGGACACTTGGTGCAAGAATATGTTGGGTATTTATGGGCCATCCAAGACAAGCAATTCTTTAGGAGTTTGAAAGGCACACCAAGGGCCTACCTTTATGGTGTATATCTGAAGTATTACAGGTAAGAATTGAAAATATGAATGCCTATAAAGAAAATGCTACAGATTCTTTTGGTGAATAATTAAATGAGACTACAACAATTTATCTTACATGGGATAATGCTTATTCTGGTAGGATTGTGATACTCCGAGAGTGGCAGCTCTGAGTGTTACTTACTAGGGTGTGAGGTAAAATTCGGATTAAAAGTGAGCAACAAGGAACTACGGGGTAGCGGCTGAGTGATGATTCAGTGAGGGTGACTTCTTTTGATTGCACTCCTCCTCTTAATCTGAGTTGAAATCCTCCCACATTTAAGTGCCCATGTTCATCAAACAGATGGACAAAGCAGCTCCCTGAAAGGAAACACATGTTCAAAGAAGGCTACAAAATAGATATTCCAGTTAGATAAACATTTATCAAACTTCACACTTCAAGTTTCATTATTTACTTCCTGTACAGCAATAGCCTTGCACAAAAGTGTTAAATATTAAGAATGAAAATGGCAGTAATGTTATTACTACTGATTATTATAGTAATTGCTATACAAGACTAATTAGAGAGTATCTACTGGATCTTAAGAAGATGAGACCTGTGTCACTAATCTGCCAGAGAAAATGTCTGCATGATTTGAAGGCAAAAACTGCTAAATCCACAAGGCCAATAAAGGGAATCCAAAGAAAAGAAAAAATATATCACATTGTTACCATTCAAAAAAGCGGCTAAAAATAAACATTTTACTTCATGCTCATTCTTAAATTGAGTAATGTAATGAACACTTACTTCATTAATATGGTGCCCTTTTATTTCTGCCTGTGTTCACATGGGTTTTCACTAAGTACTCCAGTTTTCACTGCACACTCTAAAGATGTGTAAGTTTCTCTCTTTGACCCATTTAAACTGCTTCATTATGAACAAGTGTAGGTTTGTTTGTAAGTCTGTCCTACAACTAGCAGTCCTCCCACCTAGTGATGCCAAGATAAGCTCTGGCTGTCTACAACACTAATTGGAAAAAGATGTACCCCTTGTCTCATTTTCTACAGTGCTGTGTATTTTTCACACCTAATTTTGTGACCTCTTTTCTTTCTCTAATTTGGAATATATGGGAGAGTCTAATGAAAATGACAATCAACGGTTAGTGTTTATTTGCAAAGTTAACAAACATGCAATTTTCATTAGAAAATGTTATTGCCTCCCAGGCAGTGAAGAAAGTCTAATTAATACAATGATTGGGGTCTGCTGCATGAATATTTTTAGTTAACAATAAAACTGATTATGACTAACTATACCTGTATACACTTTACTATATTAGGCTCTTAAAATCAGATTTTAGAGGTACATTATGCTATAAGCCAAATAAATTCCAAACAGTCTCCAGAAAAAGTTACTAATGTCTATAATTACAGAGAGGATTTAAAAAATCCACTTCTAATTTGTACCTAAAGAAAAGTCAAGTCCATATTAATGAAAAGAAGAAAGTTTGAAATGTTGCAAGAACAAGGAGTGGCTGAGTGTAGCATGAAAACTCCATGAAGTCACAAACAATCCTAAACAACATCTTGAGATCCGTAGGCCTCAATGCTAGTATTCATGACTGGACCAAAACAGCGAAAAAAAGAGTACAACCCTTTAGCCAACATAGCCACCTTGTGTCTTTATAAATGTTAACCATGCATTGCAAAGTGTGGAATTCCAGTCTGTTGAGATGTACTGACAGGAACTGAAATAAGCAGTTCTTGCCTGAAAATCCACCAAGGTCCCCAAACCATGCTATGAAAAGGATTAGATTCAAATTTCTCCATAGCACAACAATCAGCAAGCTACAGGAAACGTCCAGTCGCTATCATTAATGCTAAAGGTACTATAAAGATTTTCTGAATTACTGTGATCAACTTTTTACTCACACAGGATGCTGGGTTTCACATAGCTTCCATCCATCCATCCATCCATTTTCCAACCCGTTGAATCCGAACATAGGGTCACGGGGGTCTGCTGGAGCCAATCCCAGCCAAAACAGGGCGCAAGGCAGGAACCAATCCCGGGCAGGGTGCCAACCCACCACAGGTTTCACATAGCTTTATTTAGTAAATTGTCGAGATCTACAAATGTTTAGCATTATTTTTCCATGTTTGTTAAATTTTCCTATAGTTGTATTCATAATACTTTATTATGTTATTTTTTCACATCCCCGATGGAATTATCTCAATTTGTGTCACACTGGTTTCCTGTCACAGTGTTGTTACAGTGCATGCGTTAATTAGCATCGTGGCAGTTGTTAGCTTATTGCTTATGTGAGTGAGTGAAGGCAAGTGGACCATTGCCTGAATTTTGAATTTAAGATGAAGATAAGGCTTGCCTTAATTCAACAATAAATACAATTTCTTGGAGTATCAGATTTATGCTCCCTCTTTACATCAAATTCGTTTTTGTCCTTTTAAGAGTATTTCCACCAGTAATCAACCTTTCCTTGTCTTTTGATTTCTGATTAATCCAGTGTTTCCAGTCTTTGCTACTCAAACTCAACAAAGATCAACTAATGGAACCTTTTTTGTGTACATATGTGTATGTTGGTCACATACAGTAAATGAATGAAACATCTAATAAAAATGGTTATTTGTTCAACAAGAGTACTTTTAACTAACATTTACTAATGAAAATGTGATAATATTTACAAGGACAAATATGCAATAAATATAAAATAAAATATAGGACAAATACTTTTTCATGGCACTGTGGTTCTCTATTCCAATTCACAATACAATTATAGTAATACAGGTGCTCCAAGATACAAGTTTACAGTATGTTTCCTTTATTTCTGACCTATACCACTAAGTCCTCCGGATTCTGCATCAACAGTGTACACTGTCAGCAAGAGCAATGCTTTAGGGTCCAGCTTCTTTTCCTCCATTGTAGTCATGCGATATAGGAATTGTGGGCTTCTTGCTGGAGAATGGAGCTCTGGAAGAGCCAGTATATCTGGAATATCTATTCCTGCTTGAATGAAACGACCTGTTACCTGTGAATAAGAGATACATGGACATAATCTGTCAGACTTTATTTTATGCAGCACCTTACATAAAGATTGCAATCACAAGACACTTCACAAAACAGACAAGAGTACAATAAATCCCTCAAACCGTAAATGCATACTATCACTTTTACACTCATGATTTCTTGTAAAAAATGCTGTTATACTGATTTTGCAGAATGATCAATTATAAAATATACACGCTAAAAGGAATGAGAAATTTCAGTTTTTGATTTTTAATACATTTTTAAAACTTTTTTTTTAAATGTTTTCACTTTGACATTATGGGTTATTGAGGGTAGTCTGATGGTTAAAAATGACAAATGTATCCATTTATAATTAAATGTGCAACAATAAATTGTGTAGAAAGTGAAAAGGTCTGAGTACTTTCTGAATCTACTTTATCTAGCGTATTGCATATACAAGATAAGACATGGCAAAAAGTTAATAATAAAATTTATTTCAGCAGACTGAAAAAATTAGAAATTTTGCAGCTGCTGATATATTGCACAATTCTAGGTTGTGGAAGATGTTAAGAGTCATAAAAACGTTTTCACAGGTTTTTAGAGAAATTTTCTAATTATTTCTAAAACAATTCTGTTGGGATACAATGTTCATAAAGACATGCACAAGGTAGAAATGTAGCAAAAGTTTTGAAAAGAATGAACAAGTCATATTTTCTCTACTTGGGCCATACATAAGGGTACCTGTGATTTTACATGAAATGTAGTCATCTGACAATGCTAAATATTATGACATTCTTTCAAATAGAGGAAAAAATCAAAAACAATTGGAAGTTTTCTAGATTCAAATTCAGCTCCCCTGAGAACATCACAAACAAGCTTCGAACAATGTGAAATATTCAAATGCCTGATCATAGAAGACCTACTACTGCAGATTTAAAATTGTATAAGACAAATTAATTTCTGACAGAGGCACAGTGGTTAGCATGACTACCTCATGAACCATGCACCCTTGGTTCATATTCCATGTTATTCTCTCTGTGAAGTTTTTATTCCAAAGACATTAGTGTAAGTCATTGGCAATTCTACATTGACCCCATGTGAGGATGAGTGAGTGGGCCCAAGAAAAAATCAGCATCCTGTCCAGTGTCGTTTCCTGTCTTGAATCTAATGTTGCAAGATAGACTTCACTACCTCAAGTGGCTTAAGTGGGTTTGGAAATGTTCTGTTATGCTATGCTGCTTTCAGTAGTCTGTAACTTACCACTGCTCAAGATTAACACAAAGGCTGTCTCTTTAATTTATAAAACACTGTACAGTATGAGGGGGACCCAAAAATTACCAGAAATCAGTCAACAGCATGGCAGTAGAGTGTAGTTATCAACTATGCCGTTGGTTATTGCATGCCTACAGTCTTGTTAATCAGTTTACCAAATGGCACTGTATTGAGTTGACTGAAATGTGTATTTTTGATATTTATTCTACAATTGTGCAGGTGACCACAAGCTAAAAAAGCCCTTTAAGTCATCAAACATCAAAACAATGATGATCATGTTTTTTGACAATAACTGACTTGTTATTAAAAAGTTTTTCCATAAACAGAATATTAATAAGCAACATTACGCTAAACTGCTGAGGAGTCTGTAGGTAAGCATCAAGAAATAAATGTATGGAGCAGTGGCACACGCAAAACCGCATTTTGCACCATGATAGTATACTCATCACGTTACCAGTCAAAACGTTTTTGACCAAAAATAATATGATTGTTGTTTCACATCTCCTGTATTAGTCAGATGTCACTCACTTTGATGTTTTTTACTCCCAAAATTAAAACTGAAACTACAATGAAGATGGTTTGTTACAGTGTTAGAAATGCAGGAAAAATTACAAGGAACTTCTACACACTGTAACAAAATATGGGTACAGGAAATGTTTGCAGGAATGGAAGAAGTGCTGAGACAAGTGTCACAAGTATATTGCATCTCATGGGAAGTATTTTGATGGTGCCTAAATAGGAATTACTTTAAGATAATAAACTTTTTTTTTTTTTTACAATTCAGGGCATTTTTGGGTCCCCTTTTATATATTCACTAGAAAGTAAAACCAAGTATTTAAAACCTCAATGTTTTGTGAATAGCAATTAACTTGATTTTTGAAACATATTCCTTGAAACATTGTGGAGTTACTAGTTCCAAGTTTGATTTTCATTGCTTTATTATCCATTCATCCATTTTCTAACACTTATCGGGATTCGGGTTGAGGAGGCAGCATTGTAAGCAAATGTGTCCAAACATCTCTTTTCTTCACCACCTACTCTAAGTCCTCCTGAGAAAAACAAGGGAGTTCCCAGGACAGCTAAGAAATATAATCTCTTTAGTGTGTCCTGCGTCTACCACGAGGTCTCCTCCAGACTGGACATGCCCAAAACACCTCCCCAAGGAGGTGTTCAGGAGGTATCCTAAATAGATGCCCAAACCACTTCAACTGGCTCCTTTCAATGTAGAGGAGCAGTGGCTCTACTTTTGCTCCTCCTGAATGCCTATGCTCATCTCCCTATTTCTAAAGCTCAGCTCAGTCAACCTGCGATCTTGTTTCTGTAATGTTGTTTTTTAAGTCAGTACTTACAGTTTATTACCATAGGTGAGGGTAGGAATACAGATCAACCATTAAACTGAGAGCTTTTCCTTTGGGCTCAGCTGTCTCTTCACCATGACTGACTGTACAATGTTCACAGCTGCCCTGATCTGCCTGTTGATCTCCCATGCCCTGCTTTCATCATTTGTGAACAAGATTTCCGAGATACTTAAACTCTCTGTGAATCGGCACTGTATTATGGTGGAGAGGGTTATGTGTCACAATGATTCTAAGAGATACTATGTCCAGGGAAATTGCTCCTGGTAGGGTCACCCAAGGCAACCTGGCCTTGGTGGGGGGGGGGGTGTCTAGTCGGCAAGAGTTGCATAGTTAGGCCCTTACCCATATGACTAGGCAGGGCACAGACCGAAGCAGCAAGACGGGTTCTTTCTCTAATAGGCTCTCAACCTCTAGGAGGAGACATAAGGGTCCTTGGGTGGTAGTCGAAGTGGCAGACTGATCTCTGGCTCCCAAAACTCACTCTAGGGACGTTGTTTTATTAATATTTATATATTGTTATATTGAATTGTTCACAAAATGAACCACAATTTAAGCACTTTGATTTATCACAAATATGCAAAGCACACGGGTAAAGACAATAAGTACAAACCTCCCTCTGTCATGCAACAACCCAAGCAAGCCCCTTCCCCTACCAGTGTACATCTGGACATGCCTTCCGCATATAGTTGACAACAGCACTTATCATGAAGACATCAACAGCCATTTTTTCCCACTTGCTGGTAGATTTAAACTGTCTCTTGACCTTCACCCTTGGCATTTCTTGTGGTCCTCGCTTTTTGCTTATTCATGTTCATAGCCTTTCTGTTTCTGACTTGTTCTCTATATTCAAGTGGTTTGTCGACGACATGCATGCCTGCGTATTCTTTCATTTTTGCTAATCTGACGGCTTACTGGTCTTTTTCGACTTCGTCCACGCCTCTACCTCTCCAGATGTCAGATGTCATTAATATAAATCCATGCTTTAATAACCTTGTCAGCAGCTCTTGCTGCATCAGGCACTTACTACTAGCCCCGCTCACAAAGGATGGCTAAGAATGAGTGTCAATGAGAAAAAGAAAATCTATTTTGGGCATGACTGACCATGCAGTTGATAAAACCTTTCATGAGTTCTAAGCCACAGCCAGAGATAGCATGAAATTCTAACTATTTTTAAGAAAAACATTTTCATGTCATTAGACTAAAATTCATTGACCACAAAGCACAAACCCCTGCAGTTGTAACTTGATGAGGAAACCTGGCCTTCAAAATTAATTTATATTATATAAATGTAATGTGCTGTTTAAAGAAGAGGTTTCTAAATTGTGCCTAATCATGATAGCACTTAATGTTTAACATGAACTATATCTTTTTTATAACTCATCTCAAGAAAGCTTAGTTAAGGCTTACCTTTATTATGGTGGCATTGTCTGGAATGTACTGCAATGCATCAATATACACATCTAAAGCACTAACATTGGATACAAGCTCACTAGGGAAAGAAAGATTTTAAAACGTTATTTTGATTTTAGAATTTTCAGCATCGGGCTTGTTTACTTATCAAAACTAAAGTTAAATAATGCTGTAACTATTAGTTATAAAAAAAGTGTTTCACATCTACTCAGTTGTGGATGCACAAATGGAATTATGCCTCACCCTCCTGGCTGTTTATTGGGGAGTTCCTCATTTGAGTTGTATACATTGACCTGAACATTAGGACCTGGATGCACTGGATCTGCAGATAGAGACACATAACTAATATATCTAATTTGTAATCTTAGTATCTTGTTTGTTTTTAAATTCACTTGTTAACTTCATGTTTACAGTTTAGTCTTAAAATTGTCTTAAAATTCTTAATCCATTTCAGGATTGCAGGCAAGCCAGAGCCTATCCTGGTATTCCTGGCTACAACCCAGGATGATATTCTAGACAGGATGCCAGAAGATTACTAGGCTCTTTAAATGCACACATACACACTCACCCAAGTAGGACTACTCTCGTATGGCCAATAAAGGTAACATGCTTATATTTGGGATGTGACAGGAAAATCAGAGTACCCCTCATGAACTAACTTGGACAAAGGGAGATAACATTAAATATATAGTGACTGAGTCAGGATTAAAACCCAGTGTGAAGACTGATGCACAATTACTAACAAAAAAATGCTTAATATATTCATGCCACAAAAAAAAAAATCGTTAATGAAATAAATTGCTAAAACTTACTGAAATATGGCTGCAGCCCAAATGGTTTAAAATCAATGACACACCCAGTACTCAGGTTTGACATTTTATACAAAAACTCACCACTGCTTCACAGCCCACTAACAAGGTAAGCAAAAAACTTACACCTTTTTAAACAGCAGTTTAAATAAATATAGAAGATTATACAATGTCTAAAATCCATTTCTTCCATCTTTCATTATTTTAGAACTGAAGGGTACACTACTAGCTCTATTGTAAAAAAAAAATGAATTATGAGCCAAAGGCATTAATTTAACTGACTGCATGATGCTGTAATAATGTTTACGCCAATTAACCCACAAACCAGTAATATAGTTTCAGTCCATCACAGATGTGTTGTCCAGCACGTAAGGGGCTGCCTAGAAGGAAGGAGATGGAAATTTTATAGAAGCAGGAGAAATTCAGAAAAAAGGAAGGGCAGCACAAGGGAAAAGAATGAAGGATCTGGTTAGAAAGTGCCTTGAAAAATAAGACGGATGTTATGGGGAAAACAGTCAGCCAAGAGAAGTCCTCCAAATCATCTGCTGGCACCAAAGGGCTTTCATGTGAAACATGTGGGAAGCACTGATTTAATACAGAACTAGGAAATAGTAAGGGTGTCTTGTGCTTTAATTGAGAGATGGAATCTGGGATAAAGGGATACATAGGACTGCCAGAGGCAGAGGTGGAGCTGCAGGACTTTTGAACCAATGAAGTATAATAAATATGAGTTTAGCCGCTATGGAACCCATGTTTTTTGTGTACTTTTTGCATTTGTTTCTTATGATTATTGATATTTTTTTACCATTCTTATGGCAATTCCACACCCCTGTTTTGTATTATTTTTTTGTTATTTTATGTTCACTGCCATTATGTGACTTTTCATTTATGGCCACATCAATGTTTTTGTTGATAACAATTGCCTTTGCTACTCATGTGATCTGCTGGTAAAGGCACACTACACTTAAAAATGAGGTAATGGACACTACAATTAGTGAAAGGAAAACTAAGAAGTAAATAATATTTTAAGGGGAGAGACAATGTATAGAACAGGCAGGGATCACTTATCAAACCAAGCACTAAATCCAGAAAAAAAGTAGTAAGAATACCCATTCCTTGGACTAATATCCTTTCCAAATTCCTATGGCAAAAAAAAAAATCGTTCTTCAATCCAATACATAGATTTGCGTATTGCAAAACATCATCTTAAATTGGGATAACATAATGTCAAATGTTGCAATAATACAGTATCTGAATATGTGATTAGCGACAAATATCGTCGCTACAAACAACATAGCTGTAGAAGCCTGAAACTACATCCATGATGGTGCCCAGTCATGTTACCATATTAAATAAAATTATTCTAAATGCCATAGAAATGCTATAGAAAGCCCTTAGGACTAAAACAACTCACATATTGCAAAGATTAAAATATTAGAAATGAATCAAAAATCAAAGCATCATATTGTGCTGCAATGCTGACTGAGACTATTATTATTTTTTAATCTTGTTTAATGAAGTACAATGAGAGATTAGTTTTATTTTATAAATTAGTAAATTTGAGCAACATTATCTTTGAATCCTCCAGCCTTAAGCAACCAACCCTCTAGGGCATTCATGTGAATTTCCCACAGGGAAGCTCCTCTTTCCAATATTTCCAATAGCAAATGAATGCAGCACAAGACCCAGAAAAGCTGCAGGAATTGTTTATTTTGGGCTTTTGTGTTCTCCTTTACATAAAAATCCACCTTCAAAACTTACCTCTTTGTCTTGGACTTGATGATATCCCCTGAAGGAACCTTGAAATAAAATAATAATAATAATTCTATATACACAACGTTTTAAAATGGGTTTTTCATGATTACTTAAAAGAACAGCTTAAGACTAGAAAACTAATAATTTACCAGAAAAAAGGCTTCACCTTATATTTTGTTACCTTATATTTGACTGGTTAAACCA
The DNA here is from genome assembly GCA_026402145.1 of Polypterus bichir lapradei. Classification (NCBI taxonomy): domain Eukaryota; kingdom Metazoa; phylum Chordata; class Cladistia; order Polypteriformes; family Polypteridae; genus Polypterus; species Polypterus bichir. The sequence goes on from JANRMT010062814.1 coordinate 72,972,676, forward strand.
CGGGATATCAGCCGGTAGCCCTCCTTGTTGTAAGTGAACCCAGGATTTCCGAATGTCTTCTGTAAATAGATGGCTGGGTTGGTCCAAAAATACCTTGGATTTGATGGGAAAGAGTACACAAAAAAAGAACAACATGTGAACGTTATTTTTAGCAATAGTCTACTAATTTGTTAAATAATTTACTTGAGTTAAACAAATGGTTGGCAATGAGAAATAACACAAGCTTCATGGGCCTTGATTATAAATGTCAATTTTAAATTCAGCTATAAACATTAAATTCTGATCATTCACTCAAACAATTAATTACCCATCTGGCCATTTTCTCCATTCTTCTGGAAGCTGGAACCTACAACTGTAGCATCAAGCTGATGTAGGCAACTTGCTCTGGTTGGGATGTAACTCCATTGTAGTGTACATTCAGATGAAGCGCATAATAACCAGACAGGGTCAGTTTAGACTCACCAGTTAAAGTAAGATAGACATTGTTTGAATGTGGGACGAAACTCACATTAATGCAGGGAGAAAGTGCAGACTTTACAGGAATTAAACCCAGACCTCCAAATTATGAGGCAGCAGAGCTGGTTATAATACTTACATCCATCCATTATCCAACCTGCTATATCCTAACTACAGGGTCACAGGGCTCTGCTGGAGCCAATCCCAGCCAACACAGGGCGCAAGGCAGGAAACAAACCCAGGGCAGGGCGCCAGTCCACCGCAGGGTTATAATACAGTTAATCTTAATTGTTAATAAGGCAAATTATACCCTGCATCCTTAAAAGATTTTTTTACAGAAAACGCCTGACTGGACAATTATTTTAAAACTTACCATAGTCAATCAATCAAACTACCCATGAGCAGAGCATAATTTGAACCTGTGTGAAAGGTGAACCTATGTAAAACTGGTTTGGTCATATGACCACAGAACATACAATTACAGTGGGTAACACTGTTGGGAACAAATGACTCATTGTTATTCGTAGCATATTGTATGTACAGTCTGCATACTTGAATGAAGCATAAAAATGCACAATGGAAATTAAGTGAGAGGTGTGTCTATTTATTTTAATGATGTCAAATGGCAAAAGTTATTGAAGTGGAAGCAGTTAAAACAAAAAACAAAACAAAACAGAAAATCCAAACGGAAAAATGTTTAGCAATGGAAAGCCCAGAAGCTCTTTTGATGCTTTGTGACACGTCTTCTTTTTAAACACGACAGAAAGTCATGGGTTACAAATATAATCTTAAAAAAATTGTTTCATTTTAAAGAAAACTATGTGACCAATATATAAAGTATGTTTGAAGTACAGTAGATTAATTGAAATGTTTTAATGTAACACGCAGTTATTCAGGTTATTTTTTACGATACGAAGTGCTAGCAAAACTTGATGCAATAATGTTTACACTCATTTGAAATATTAAGTATAACCACTTTTAATTGTAAGGTTTTTCAGGAGAACACTATCAACTATTCAACCTAAAGTCCGACAATGTAACAGAATTTACTTTGCCATTATTTACTTAACAATAGGCCAAAATGATGATGATTATTATTATTATTATATTACTGTATATAAGAAAGTGAAGGTCTCAGTCACACGTGGTTCCCTAAATTGAGTGAAATCTCAAAATCTCAATAAGAAATGTAATTTTCACCTGTCTTAATGACTGATAGTCATACGTTGCCATCAGTGGATCCTTAAGCAGCATCAATATTGCAAGAGAGAAATCTTCCATCACTTGGCAGTTCCAGTCCTCCATGAAAAACTGGTCCCAAATTAACAACACAGCAGGCAGGTCAAGTGCACTGATAAAACCCTGCAATCAAAACATACATATATAATTAAGGGCCAGCCTTTTTATCCATTATAACAAGTTAGAAGGAGATCGATTGGCCAACAGTCTTTATAGGAAGGCAGGCCCTTATAGGCCATTCATAAAACTATGAGTGACCAAGGGCTTATCAGTTCTTTACTCAAGGATCCCTGCTGCTCCTAACTTTCTTTGCAGGTAACCAGTTCATCCAAATCCATTTATTGCATTTTACCAAAATGTCTACTTAATGAAAATCCTCTTTGGAACTTTAAACATTTACTGCATTTGATGAAATTTTAAATTCATTCATAGACAGATCTACCCATTTCATTTAAATTTTGGGCTATGTTGGACTGCAGGCTATTCCAGCAGCACTAGGTACCAACCCTGAATGACGGGCAAATCCACTACACCCCCTGATACCTGGGTAAATTAAAATTGTTACTCAGTTGAAAAATTCACAATAATAAAATATTTATAGCATGCATATTTATAGTAGCTTGATAATAAAGCTACCATTAAGAGTTCTAAAGGAAACAAATAGAATGAACATTCCAAACAGAAAACATAAAGAATATCCTTATGCAGGTATCAGTAGAAAATTGAAACAAGTTACCCAAACATGTCATTGAAACATGCATATTCACAATAGATTTAGTGACAGCAATCAACCTAATCGCCATGATTTGGAGATGTAGTCACTGTGAAACCTTTGGTGGTGATTAATGGCAAGTTGCCCTTAAGGGACTATGTTTCTATGCTCCTTTGGCTTGAAGATTTACTCTATGCAGTATACATAACATCAGACAGTATCTAACAAAATATGGAGACACTTATGTGTTCCTATGCTCCTTCTTGACTAGTCAGGTCTGCTGTTGAATGGAATCTGGTGATGCCATGTCTGCATGGTATCAAATCTCAGTCCATACTCTTTTCATGTGTGGATCTTAGCTGGTGAAATTAGCTTCCTACCTCCATTCAGAGTTTTGACTCCCTCTACAGTGGTGGCTGGTGAAAATAATTTGGGTGGGGGCTCAGTTTTTGGGGGGACAAACTGAAGCAATATTTATTTATTACATAGTACCTTTCAAATCTAACTATCTATCTATAGCGCCTTTCACATATATTTATTATATAGTGCCCTTCATATCTTTCTGTCTATCTGTCTGGTCATTCCACATGCTCTTGTGGTCCTCATTATATCGTCAATGCACATCTTGGCCTGTCTAGTACCAGACACATAGGAGAAATCCAGATAAAATGTATTATACCCTTTCCACCATGCTACCCAATCTGATGCGAGTTTTCCCATTTCAACTGTACTCTAAAACTTTAGTCAATGACATCCACAGTTCCCTTATTCTTCTGTAACTTGCACTATGGATGTGGAAAAGAACTAATGCACATGCAATCCAAATTCTATACTGCACATATCTTTAAATTGCCTAATCCTCTGCCAACCTGCCCAGTTCCCCATTCTGTCAAAACCCACACCATAATTTCCACACTCCCACCTCTGTAATCTTCCAATAACGTGGACTTGTGTCTGTCCTATAACACATGCATAGCATAAGTCCAATCCACATCTTATTCTACCTCTGCTAACAGAGTGTTCAGTCCTTGGCAATTTCCACCATATTCCATAAATCCACATCATACAGTCACTAGACCTCTGATTTTTCTCAAGTGTTGCATCCCAGTTTATCATTTACCACATCCACAGAGCCATACCCAACCTAATTTTATTCTTCACTGTTGCCAGTCTGTCCAGTCCTGTGCCAGTTTGCCAGGCTTACCTCACCTGGGCACAAATTCACACTGTAAGATCCAAAGACCCTCACATCTTAAAACATAACTTGCCCCACAACATGTCTTGTACTACACCCTTAGGACAAGTCCATCCTAATTCTTATTCTGCCTAGATGATCAGGATACCTATATTTCCTTAAACATACATTTTGCCGTCCTTTCCTTCAGGCCTGAAAATTACTTTCTTATTAAACTGAGTCATTTCCCAAAACATTTAGCCTCATACTATTGTCTACAGCAGTGTTTCCAAACATTTATTTTTTACAACATCACACTTTTTGTAAGAGAAGCTGGTAAAAAAGAATCTCAGAGACCAGCATTCGTAGATACGTCACTTAGTGAGCACTTTGGTGGAATCTCCAAGATGCTTTGCCTCTTGCCCGTCCCTTGTATGTCCACTATTCAACAGCCCTGTGAGGCAGGATGGTGACATCACACCCAGGACAGATGGACTTTAGCAGCCAGGAGACACATCCAAAGTGCTCTAACATGGTGATCGTGAAGCTGCTTTTATGCCAGTTTCTCCAGATAGACCTATTGTGTGTAAGCTTGTCCTCTATCACTTGCCTGCTTCTGAATTCTTAGGTGAGGTTGTTCCTGTCCAAGCTTCTTTAACTTCTTTTTTCCATCAAATAAACGATTTATGAAGTTCCACTTGATGATGCCATCTTCCTAAAGCTGTGCTTACTCATTTGTAGTTACGTTAATGGTGGGTGTGAACTTTGAACCAATGATGCGAACATGAAATAGTATGTCCAATCATATTAGATTAAAAAAACCTGAAACAATACTAATTTGTTGCAAATAAATGTAGGAGTGTCTGATGCATAGAGAGCTCCGTCCCCAGAGAAATCTGAAAGCAAACAATTAAAAGGGAGCCTCAGGTAACCTGCTTGCCAAAAGATCAAGGACTTACATACAGTCTTATTTGGCCAGCATCCTTCACTCAGGAAATATAGACATTTACACAGAAATTAAACAAATACAAGTCGGAAACAATTTTTAATGGATATTGACATATGCTGACACCAGGCACATTGTGCAAATAAACAAATTTATTTCATGATTATTTTGCATATTTTGCATTGCCTATTTAATTTAAGGAGAGTTTTTAAAATACTTTGCAGCACCCACTGCCCTGCATTACAAACCACCACTGTCCCTCAATGTGTTTAAGAAGCATTTAAATATTTTCTTGTTTGGTGAATTTCTGTCTAACTGATATTAGCTGAAATTGTTTTATTGTCTAGGAATTGTAAGCAGCTTGAAATTTGTTCTGAGATCTCCACTTGCAATTATCATTTTATAACCTTCTCCTGTAACACTTTTTCCCAAACAGACCCTCAAACTGAGGTTTACTGGATTATGTTTCCCTCGTTTGTGAGTCATTTTGGCTAAAAGTGTCTAATAAGCAAATAAATATAAATGTAATTGTAGAAATAAAAGAGGAATAATAGGAGAAAACTTTGTGTTGGCAGTGCCCAAGCTGGAGTTTCAATCCACAATGCTGGAGTTGTAAAGCAGCAGCTCTGACTCACATGCCACCATCAAACTACCCTGCCAATCCATAATACACACTGTTTTCAGATAGGGACAATTAAGAATTGTAAGTAAACCTACAGTAACCTTGGGAAGAGGGAGGAAAATCACAGTTCAAACAAAAAATCCATGTAGATTGGGAGTGTGGGGGGATTCATATGTAAACGTCACACTGACAGTGACAAAGTAGTAGGCTACATGCACTCTCTCGTCCGGATTCTGCATCAGCCAGCTGCTGCACTTTTGGTGCTGATATCAAAATGGACTAACTATGGCGTTTTTTACCCAATCACTTCAAGACATACCCAGACTAATGGTAAACGATGAACGTTGCATTATAACAATGTGTAAAATGTCAGGACCTAAAAAGGAGAGGGGCTTCAAACTATATTATTTCAGGCTACATCCAAAATTATGATGGTAAGATCCATCCATCCATTCATTATCCAACCCGCTATATCCTAACATCAGGGTCACGGGGGTCTGCTGGAGCCAATCCCTGCCAACACAGGGCGCAAGACTGGTAAGATCCAGACGAATTAAAAACTCATGTATACTATGAACTTATATGGAAGAAATATGTGATTACATTAAGCTTCTTTAAAAATAACAGAATTTAAACAATTAGTCATTAAACTTTATTCAGGAGCAGGTGAACGAGTATGTAAGTTTTATACATAATAGTGTGAGTCTGCTGGACAGCTTTCCTTGTAAAAAAGTAAATTTTGTGTCTGAGCCATCAAAACAGAGAATGCCAAACCACTGCTTCATTATAAGGGTCTCAGTTTATTTCCTCAGCTGGAGTATCTCCTCTCTGAGAGACATGTTTCTATCAAGTGCTAGGTCAACAACTGCTGGATCCTCGTCTTCACCTGATGCGTTATTCTGCGTCAGTCGTTTTCTCCTCTCCTAAACCTCCGGAATGGAGAAATTGTTCCACTCAAACAATGTAGTAATCGCTCCCTTCTTCAACAGTTGCCACCTTGTCTCAGACCCTGGCTCACGAAAATCCTCTTTTTCAAAATGACAGCTACAAACTCGGGTATCAGGACTAACCATAAAGCTCTCTCTCTGGATAGCGACGATCCATTTGGAGCATCAGAGGGAAATACATGAAAACTAAGTACCTTGTTGTACTTACTGTAAATTTGACATAAAGATACACAACAATGTTCAGCTGCAGAACTATCTGTATGCTGAAACTTAAATTTCTTTATCTCAAAAATTCTCACCACTAAACAAAAATCACAACTGTGATATGGACAACAGAACTGACTCAGCAGGCTTACATTTCACTGGAAGTATGTCAGCACTACTGTGTGCATATAGCCTCAACTGAATACTAACTGTAATCTCCCAGTGGGGAAATCTGATTTAGCAGGAATGTTTGTAAAGAGATAAATAATATATATGTAGAAAAAATTAGAAAATAAAGACACGCTTTATATAGAAAAGTACACTTTCTAATGAATAGACACAAGTGCAAAATGAGAGTGACTAAGATGTTGCTTAACAGGACACATTGATTTTCAAAAAAAAAAGAATTAACAACATGAACATACAGGAAATAGAAATTAAAATATGTAGTTTCAATATCAGTCAAATGGTATTTTACACAGCAGCCATCACAAACACATAATGACAGGGTGCTCTATAAATCACACAAAAAGAAAATAATCACAGTTATATGAAATAATGGCATAACATTCAGCTGTACTCAGGGACAAAGGTTAAGTGTTTTGAAGGCTGGAGCATTTAAAAAATTTGTAATCACTCGTTCAAAGAGTTAATAAAAATTTTGTTTATTAAATATTTTTGTAACAGTGAGCCATATTAAAAAATAACAGTAATAATATATTTTGAAATACCACTTAACAATACCAGTAGTAGGAAATGGTGCCAAATAGGTTTGTGATGGTCGAAATAGCTTGATAGCAGAGGCTAGCTCAAGTGATGAGAAAACTGCATTGACTGATGTCCTATTGTTACTTGTTGGATGTCTATGGCTAATTGAACTGCAAATTTCTTAAACATAAAAGTTTTCAAAGAATCACCTGATGCAGATTTAAAATCTGTGTTGAAGTTGCAACCTAAAATTGTTTTGTACATCTCACCATGATGAATATCAGATTATTATGGTGTTTTGCTGATAATTTATAATGTCAGAAAAATACTTAATTATTATGATCTTCAAATAATGTAGTCATAAGGTTGTTTTTAGAGTAACGGAAATCCTGAGAAGGCATTTGTTCACTGTATGAATAACATGTCACCAAACCACAATTAGGGAGCTTGTTTCCTCCTTCATTCATTTCTAGATAAATGTGAAATGTGCAAGATGCTGCACAGCTGCAGGAACCACTTCTACAGATAGCATATCAATCAAGCAGTGCACACAACTCTGCAGGTGCTCCACTTTTTCACCATCAGGAGTAATGTAGAAAAAGTAAAAGAGGAAACATTAAGTTACTGTTATTCAAATCTCAGTGGTAATGGCCAAACCACAGCCAGTTCTTTATTTTATTGCTTTAAAATAATGGCCACCAGCCTGTACCACAGCATATGGTTGAATCTTCAAAAGGACATGAAGACTTTGACTTGATTGTGAGCTCCTACAGTTTGTATGAGTAGGAGTTTGGCTTTCCTTTTTTTCAATAGTGAGGTATCTTTATCTTAACATATTTAAAGGTTACTGTTTTCTTAGTTTCTAATATTGCCACAATTTTGAGCCATGCAATTCAATTACAAATGAATATATGTATGTTCATATTGCTTAGTGCTATGTCTTTAATCTGAATTATATATGTAAATGTGTGCTATATAAATAAAACTGAATAGGAAAAAAGATAACATGGTACAAGTATTGGCATGCCTTCTTCCTGTAGTTTTTGAGCAGACTCTAGTCACTTAGTCCAGGAAGCACATATGAAACTTTCCCAATTCCTGTTAATGACATTAGAAAGAAGGTCATGTCTGTCTAACTGCAGCCTGACACATCACAGTGTTTTGTATCTCTGTTAACCCAACCAATTAAAGTGTATTCTCTCTCGCAGATGAATTTACATTTACATATATACTCAGTATATAGATACTGTATATGAGGGTAGGCATGATGAAGAGAAGAGTGTGGGTGATTATCTGTGCGGTTATATACAGTATTGTAATTTTTTTAAAGAGTGAGACTTCTTTATAAATTTTTATTATGTACCTCCATAAAACTCTTATGGTCTAGGGCAAATTTTTCTTGTGTGATACAATGAATTAAATGTTAATCTCCAGATGTGCTTTCAACGATATGTTGAAAGCAAAGATGTTAATTGTGTGATTACAAATCATCTTGCCAGTATTTTTACACAATAACTGATTTCATTCAGACATTTCTTAAATGGTGTGACATGGTACATTTGGTGTGACATGGTGACATTTGGCTTAGTGTGAGGGTTAGCTCCAATCTTCTTCTGCTTCAAAAGAAAACTGGACTGACTGACCAAAGAGCATGAAAAATTTACTGGGCCCTGAGAAACATATCATTGAAAAGGCTACTTGATTAAATAAATGGAAGCTACAGACCTTTATTGTTAACACTTGACTGAAGTCAAGTGTAAAAGGTTAAGGTTTTACCTCAGCTTTACAGTGGGTAAGTGACCCCAGGTATATTGTGTAATTCTTATTCTAATCAAACAGATGTAATGTTGCTGCATCGCAATCAGTAAAGAGAAGAGCAGGTGCTGCAGTGAAATCCTTGAGAATCTCAGGGTCTCCGTGCAGAGGGCTTCACAGAGAGGTAAATGTGGCATTTGAAATTGTTAGTTGCATACTGTATTTCATCTAGCTTGACAATAAACATGCAACTTAAGTGCACTAATGGAAACCAATACAATAAGTATTCAAAACAGAAAACATGGAATTTATTTACGTAAAGAGTAGTGAAGTATGTTTTTGAAACCAAAAACATCCTCATGTCTTCTTGCTTATTTCATTACAGAGTCAATGTCAGCTGCTGCAGCTACCTGTGCTGTTAACATTGGTTGAAAGGCTGGGACCAACCTGGGATAGGATGGCAGCGCATCACATACCATGCTCATGCACACACATGCACACCCCGACAACCACTCATAATCACTATTATGGAGTCAGCAAGTAATCTCACCTGCACATCTTTGAGATGTGAGAGAATTATCTTTGGAAAACTCACAGGGACAGGAGGCTATGTAAGCTGTACTCTGACAATGATAAGACTAGACTATAAACTCAGTGGGTGCTGTGGCCCAGCCAAACTAACCATTGAGTACCATGTCACACCATTTAAGAAATGTCTGAATGAAATCAGTCATTGTGTAAAAATACTGGCAAGATTATTTGAAATGATATATGTTATACAGTATATGCACTTAAATTGTTGGGGTCCACTGCTGTTATGTATCAGAAATCAACAATTAACAATGTCCAAGAAATTTATAGGCAATCAGAACTAATCAGGTTTTAAATCAACAGTTGGAAAGTAACAGAAAAACTCTATTCACAGTCAAAAGAACGTGTGCTCCAGCATTATGACTGCATATCTTTGCACTCCAAGAGAGGGAGGGGCCCTCTTCTTAAAGTATGGCCAACAAAATGGCTATTGTCTTGCATGTGTTTTTTTTTTTTGAGTTTTCCAGAACAAGATGGCAGAATGTATTCATTAAAGTTACCTGCTAGTACAAATTTCTAACATACCATTTTGAGTCATTCAGTTGACTTGAACCCCTCAGACTAATCAAGGTGAAAAGGTGTCCAGGTTTAAAATCTCTCTGCTCAATGAATTATTTGGAAAGGCTGAGCAGGCAGTAGAAATTTGGGTGTTGAATAAGAAATTTAAGAAAAATACATAAAAATGACAGTAGACATCCTGAAAGATATGCCTTAAATCTGACAAACTTACTGGACTGAGCCTCTTTAGTATTGGAAGGAAATAAATTTGGCTTGATCAGTTTGATACCTCTAATGAAACAGTGAAGGAGATAATTAAAGAAAATTAAATGGGATGTGCATTCAAGACAGAAAACAGGAAGCTCTTGTTAACGAAAAGAACTGTGGGAATCTGGGATAAAATAAAAAGACTTGTAGTGGAAATATGGATAATGGCAAGTAAAGATTAATTTAAGTCACTATGTTGGGTGGTTATATGCAAGCAGCTGGGGCTAGGCACACTGAAACAGGATTCATTGCTAGAGGATACAATTGATATAATTAAACTGATGTACCTCACTCATCCACTTTCGAAGAAAAATAACAGGATTTGCCAGCAGCTCACTGTTGATAATGTGTTGTCTGTCCATCTTGGCTGGAACATCCAGCATTTCAAAAGCCTTTTCTCTTTCATGAGCAATAAGCTCAACTAAGAAGTCCTAACAAGAACGAAATACAATAGTTTATTCAACCATGCAAGATACAGTATGTAAACTTGAGCAAAATTTAACCAGACATTAAAAAAAAAGCCTTTGCCGAGACTGGAGATCCAGTTTTTTGTAAACCATCAAAAAGACAATGATAAGTGGCAAAAGGGCAGGCAATTAAAACTGTAATTACAGAACTTTTTAACTATAGATTTTTAATTCAAATAATTTTTCATTGGCAGTCAGTGTGGCACAGTGTTTAAGGATTTTGACCCTACAGAACAAGGTTGCTGGTCCAGTTCCAACTTCTGACAGGCTGTGTAACACTGGCCAAGTCCCTTAATCAGCCTGTATTGCAACTGTAAAAAAATGCCTGTAGACAGTTGTAGTATATACAGTATCTGTACTTGTAAAGTACTGAGTAAAGCTGCTTGCTTGTTTCAGGTTTTGCCTGAGGCATTGTGGCCTAATTAGTAAGTGATTTGATTTCAACTAACCTTCAATGCTATAGTTGTACAAAATTTTTGTAAACAATTGTACTAAGAATGTGGACTTGTAAAGCAAAAGAATGCACTAATGAAAGGTGTCTTCATAAAATCAAAGGAATCTGCTAAAATTAACTATCACAAATTAATATTCACCTTCCTGCATAAACCCCTCAGCTACACCAAAATATGGTAATCATATCACCAACACTTTTTAAATACAAAATGTTTCCAAAATTCCTTTTCAAATTATTAGTAGCACAATAGTAATTAACATAAAGCCACAATTATTTTCTTCCTACACTCTACACAGACTGTAGCTTTTTAAAAGTCAGGTTGAAGATGCCAGGAACATATTAGAGCATGTCAGAATGTGTACACTGTATTACAAAATATAAACAAAACATTATTTTGAAATTAGATACAAAAATTCTAAAATTTAAAAGTAACATTATACAGCATAACTGATCACAAAAAATAGTCTACGGTGCTACTATCTGTTAAAAGCATTTTATATTTCCTTTATTTACTTGAGGGGGCACTACTGTTAGCTGTTTTTTATCAAACATGCCATGTTAGAAATTGCTGAACCTTTTTTTATGATCAGCCAGCTATTTTAACCTATTAGTTGTTTTGGGCAGTGTGCATGCATTTTAGGCTATGTTTTGTGAAATCAAGCAAAATTGTCTGTACAGTATATATCTATATATATATAAATCACTAAGGGCACGCAAGACACTGAGCGCAAGCAAGACACTGATGGCACGCAAGACAGTGAGCACAAGCAAGACAGAGCCCTGCCCGCCAACTCTAACCCTCCTACCGCGTCATGGGATACGCATGACAGAGCCACGCACGCCAACTGTAACCGTCCTCCCGAGTCCAGCGTGGCTCTCGAGGCACGCAACAACTCACCAAACACAGCCTCAGTCGCTTTCGTCTGTGCAAAAGTCCACATGCACCTCTGAGCCACGTTGACTTTACACCGCGCGCAACACAGAGAGCCACGATCGCCAACTCACAGAGCCCCGCCCGCCAACTCTAACTAAGAGCCAGCAAGACAGAGAGCCCCGCCGGCCATCTCACAGAGACCCACCCACCAACTCTAAGACCATGGGATACGAACGCATTTAGTGTATAAATGGATATAAATAATTGCATGTAAACGATTCGCCAAAATCTGTTGTATGTAAACGATACTGTTTAAAACGTTATTGTTTTTTCATCAGAAAACCCGGTTTCCACGTCTACCTGTATTAGTTTAAATGGCACTTTTACCACTCGCAGGGCGGACGAGCTGACTTATCATGCCGACTAGGCAACACAGTGAATGCGGCATCTATCTATATATGTCTATGTTTTCCGTAGCCTGCTACAGGAAGGTACTCTCTCGACTACTGGCATTGGTTTCGCTCCTTGCTATTTTCGTTATACTGCGACGATGGTTTCCTAAGCCTTTGTTATACTGAATTCCTTTCTCACCGTTTTCCGTTTCTATTCTTACACCGCCATATATTACGGTGGACATCGGCTAATATAATATAATATAATATAATATAATATAATATAGTGGCACTTTAAAGCTTGTTGCATTAGGTTTTCAGAAAGAAAGTGCACCTTTTTTTGAGCTTAGTGCTCAAAATTCTAAATCTGCATAATTAATTGCTATATGGGTTCAGGGCAGAACATTCGCCAAGTGATTAACATTGCTGTCTCAGAGATTGAGCACTCAGGTTTGAAAATGTTATATGAGTTAATCAGTCAATGGAATGAATGTGCAAATGTGCTTGTGACAAAAATCAACACGCAAGCCAAATCTGTTCACTTACTGTATAATGATCCTTGCCTACTTTGTGTCTAAACCTCTGTTTAAAATGACCAGTGTAAGTTCAGTGTTTTCATGTTTCTGAACTTTAAAGCCTGCTGCTTGGAAATTACAGATAAAGGTGTTTGGATGAAATTGTCAAGTTTTGATGATAGCGATATAATGAAAAATATGATAATACGTTATGGAATCTAATGAAGCTTGGCTGAGTCACAGAATATTGTACTATACAGCAATTTAAAAGGTGTGGTCCTAAAAAGCAGTAAATTTTTAAAGTAGTACTATCCCTAGGCATATAGCTAGAAATAAAATGGTATTCTATTGTGGAAAGAAAAACTATAATTATTACTATTATACCTTAAATGATTCTGTGGAACAATTGCAAAGAGACCACATCTCATATCAGATTTCCATAATACAAGCACACACTTGTCTAGTTTGACTTCACTCTGCTATTACGGTACTTTGGAAATTTAAGCCTTTATTACCTTGGAACTAGATTCAGTTTGTTTCATGGAACAGGCCTGGAGGTGCACATATAAGTCTGAGTCCTCTTCTTGTACACGCTTCATGACTTTCTCAGCCAAGCCTAAGATTTTAGGCCAGGATGGAAACTTGTGAATTAGAAAATGCAAGTACATCGCCAGCTCATAGCAGTGTTCAGCTAAAAATGCAAAATAAATGCATTACATCATTGATATATTATTCTTGAACCAGATTATTATGGTGTAATGTGTACCTCTCACGTATGTCTGCTTAAAAGCAATCTGCAGTGGAAATAGCCACAGGACAAGATAAGGCTCATACACGCCACTGTGCACATACAGGATATTCAATGCTTTGCTCGCTTCAGCAATCATCTGTTCATTGGTAGCAAAGGCTTGCATGCAGGGCATCCTTTCATATTTCTGTTAAGGAAAAAAGGAAATACAAAGAAGACTTAATAACAGTCAGTCTTCAACAAAAATCCATTGAGCAAGCATTAACTGTAACTGTTATAACACTATATAAAAATGTCACTGTCCACACCCAGTAATCAGGGAATACTTAAAATGATTAATTACTCTGTTAACTTTGGACTTGGGCTCTTCTGCAATCTTAGTTTTAATGGATCTTAGTGCAGCATTTCACACGGTGGACAACAGGGTTCTGTTAAAATGGCTTGAGGATGAAGTAAGCATTCAAGGCAGTGCATTAAAATGGTTCGAGTCCTACCTTAAAGGTAAATCTATGACTGTTACCATAGATGGGAATTTCTCTCAGCCAGCTCCTCTCACACAAGGCATTCCACGAGGTTCTATTCTGGCGTTTCTTCTATTTTCCCTTTATCTGCTCCCCCTGAAGCCCATCTTTCAAAAACATGATGTTGCTTATTCATTCTTGGTGGCTCCAAAATCTGTACTAACCCCTACATTCTCTGCTGTTCTTTTTGCTGTCCCTACATCAAATTTAGTCCTGACATCACTTCATCGGTAAAAAAGCTGTTGAAATGCTTTGAGGATATTAAATATTGGATGGCACAAAATTTCTCACAAGTAAACGAAAATAAAACAGAGGTCATTATTTTTGGACCTACCACATCTGCAGTTGAAATCGGCACTCAGCTAGGCTTCCTCGGCAGCAATGATTCATAATGATGTCAAAAACCTAGGTATCATCTTTAATTTGTCACTAAGTTTTGAAAAACAAATTTCCATGGTAGTAAAGTCGTTTTTACCAACTGAGGTAAATTTCTAAACTAAAATCATTTGCTTCATAGAAGGACTTGGAAACAGTTATTCATGACTTTATTACATCTCGACTAGACTACTGTAATTCCCTATATGCGGACCTGCCCAAATCTACTTTGTCGTGCCTTCAGCTGGTTCAAAACGCAGCAGCTAGATTTTTAATTGGGTCTAGAAAAAAGGATCTCTCCCCATTTTAGCCTCTCTCCACCAGTGAGATGTTGCATTGATTTTAAAATCTTCTTGCTTGCTCTTTTTAAAGCTTTGCATGGTCTCGCTACAAAATACATCTGCGACCTCCTTCACCCCTATGCAGCACAGAGAGCATTGAGGTCATCTGGACAACTTCTCCTTGTAGTTCCAAGATCTCATCTGAAGTCTAGGGGAGACGGAGCTTCTCAGTTTTTGCTCCTAAGCTTTAGAATGACCTTCCTTTCCACATCAGGTCTTCATCCTCTATCAAGGTTTTTAAAAGTCAGCTTAAGACCTATTTCTCTTCTTCCATTTTTCACTGTGCATGATGGGATTGTGGGGGATGTTCTAATTGGTTGTTTTATTAATCCGCTTCTGTTAAATTGTTTGTATTGTGTTTATTTTACTGCTTCTTTGTACAGCACTTTGGTGCAAGGTACTCCTTACAATAAAGTAAACTGTTTTTTTAGCTTAATGAGTTGTCTTATAATTAAGAAACTGAACAGAAATCTGCTGGCCTTATAGCTCTTTAGCCTAGATAAATCTACAGTAGTTTACTGACCAGTGCAACTGCCATTTCTCTTCTGTTTGTTTGACATAATGCCAATAAACAGTATTATATATTGTACAGTATATATGTCATGGTGTTTTTCTGTTGCTATTTCAACACTGCATTTTGTGTTTTTATTGCATGCTGTTTTGTGTTATATGTTAACTATTTATCATTAGTGTATAGACGCCAAACTGTTTACATGCTCTTTATAGGAATCAAACTGAATTTTACTTCAAAGAAATTAAACCTTTTGTTATTTCTTACTTTTACAAACATTTTCAGAACACTGTTTAATTTTTTTTTTTTAATGTAAAAATTGAGATAAAATGCAAGGAGGATGCAGTGGTAGCTCTGCTGCCTTGCAACAATGAAGCTGGAGTTCACAACCTGGGTCCTCCTAGCAGTTGTCCTAGTTTTCTCTCACAGTCCAGAAACGTGTAGATTAGGTAGATTAACAATGTTACTGGTTATTGGTTTGTGCATATATTTGTCTGTGTGTTCACCCTGTAATGGAGTGGCACCCTGTCCAGGAAATCATTCCTGCCTTGTGCCCTATGTTTGCTGGGAAAGGCTCTAGTCCGCCACAACTCTACTCAGGATAAAGACAGTTTAGAAAATGAATGGATGGATTAAATGCAGCAAATGTTAAAATTTAATGTTTCTTTTGTTTAAGTGTCTCATAGCACTACTCAAAATACAATATAAAGATTGTCTAAACAGAAGGTATAAACATCTGTAATATGTATTGCAGAAGGATGCTTGGTAAAGTCTGAATTTACAGAGCAAGGGAACTGGCAAATGACACAAGACAAGGGCAGTCCCCTATAAGATTCAGACATTTGAAAAAGGGTAAGCTCTGAGCTGTGGTGATATCCATCATCATGCTAAGCCAAAAATCAGAGGGGAGTGTTTATTCCAGAGGAAATTAATATATATTGTAACTGTTTTTGTGACTGACATTCTTCTAAATTAAAAAGGCTATATACTGTATTTTACAAATACTTCTCCAATCCATAAAAAGCAAAGAAAAAACAGAAATTGGATATCTCATAGTGAAGATGAACAAGACAATAGGTACCACTGTTTTCAATAGAATTTTACCTGCCCTACACTGATTTCCATCCATCCATTATCCAACCCGCTATATCCCAACTATAGGGTCATGGGGGTCCGCTGGAGCCAATCTCAGCCAACACAGGGCGCAAGGCAGGAAACAAACCCCAAGCAGGGCGCCAGCCCACCGCAACCTACAGTGATTTACACCTAGATTTTCTTAAATGTATTGTTCGAAGTACATTTTGAATTCCACATGTTCATGAATGCTGGGTAGCTTGCTTCAAAGTGAATAAAACTGAGGCATTTGCCAGCAGAAAATGAAAGTAAGGCATATTTTAGTAACAGAAAAAGGGGATCTTATATTGTGTTGGTTATAATACTGTGTTTTTACGAGCGGCATGAGTTTTTTTCTCAATGTGTGAATGAGTCTTATCTTGTGATATGCATGTGCATATACGAGTTAATACCCAAGTATATAAAAATGTAACAATGTAGAAATATGGCCTATTCTATTTTGTGCAGGCTTTTTAAAGAATGGGTCTCACCTCAACCACTGCATTTTCAATTAAGCCAGAAATAGGTGAGCGTGTAGCACTTCTCAGTTTTAATTCCCCAACTCTGCGTTCCACTGCTCGACCAAATTTTTCTCTGGATGCTTTTTCAAGATTCCTGTAATACAGAAATACTGAACATTAACATATTTACAGGTTATTGTATATATACCTTTACTGGACTACCTCTATATAAATTCTGAGTTACTTGGAACAGATTTCAGTATATAGCAGAAACCACCTCTGGAAAAAGTACCAGTCCATTACAAGGCACACTCCCAAACATTCACATTCTCTCACCTAAAATTTGAAGACTCATTAGATAAGAGAAACAGTGGATAAGGGGAATGGAGATTGTAAGCATCATTTTTAAATACTGTACAGAGGCAGACTTTATGGTATTTCACAGCAGAATGTTTAAGAATTTGACAGGTATTTTCCAAAGAGACACAAAGGCCTATGTAATGGTGCCTGAGTGAAGTGAGAGATGATTTTCATCTCTGAAGCACTTAATGCATAGCATAATTAGGGTGAGGCTTCTAAAATGAAACTGAAATTCACTACAAAGTGCCTTAGAGGTGTTTAAACTTATAAAATTAATTACAACACAGAATTTGTTGTTGAAGATGTTACCGCAAAGAGTATTTCTACACCTAAAGAAATATTCACTGATGGGATTAGTCTTCTTACTGCAAGCTGTTAGGTTTATTTAGTATTTTGTCTGCCTTCAGCAGTTTATCAAGCCAGATGGAGCTTCGAAGGGCAGTTGGCAACAGTTTTCCTTTCAGCCTCTCGCACACTGTGGTCATCAGCTCAGGATGAACAGCAAGGATGGTGGCTGCTGAGGCTCCCAGCACTTCCGACTCAGTACTGATAAGAGGAGGAGTCTTTTGGTCAGCAAGGTGGAGGCCTTCACCTGGAATTAAAGCATTATATTTTGAGCTATAAATTATAAGATTTAAGGTTAGATAAATATTCCTCATTTAATACCTTTCAGTTTAAAGATACTAAAATTACAACTGGCTAAATCTAAGATCATATCAGAGAATAATGAAATGAAGTATGGTAGAGTGCTGTGGAGTATGGGTATAATGACATCTGTACTGTATTTGTATGTTATCTTTTTGTTTAGGTGAGTTTCTTTAAGTGAGTAAACTTTCCTCTTACTGACCAAAGATACTATACTGTGCAAAAGCATGCCACCCATGAAAATTGTTTTAAAAATCTTCCCAGAAAATAAAACTAATCTACTAGCTGATCTCATGTGTTGCTCCACACATTTTTTCCTCCGTGCGTTTGTCCTGTGTGCCTTTCTCATGCCAGTGGCCTAAAAACTAGCACAGTACTGTGTGCTGTCAGGATGATGGCAATTAGAAAAACTGCTTCAGTGTCTGTCTAGAGACTGTTATGCTGTTCTGGATCAATTCCAGCCTCATACTCAAAGCTGCCAATTTAGATTTCTAGTCGCAAAAACTACTGTGTTTGATAGATTTTAGTACACACCTACAAGCTATAAAGTACACATATCATGTTATCAATTTTGGTAAGAATACATATCATATTTGAAATATACTTTTGTTTTAGTAGCATCCTGAGTTTAAATTCCATGTTTGGTCATTGTCTGCATGTATTTTTCACATTCGCTCAGTGCCCATGCAGATTTTTCTCCAGGTACTCTGGATTTCCTCCCATATTCACAGTGAAGTTTATTATGTTGCCTGGTTGCCTAAACAGACCCCAAGTGAGTGTGGGAAAGTATATGAGTTGGTCCTGTGATGGAGTGGAGCTCATTCTGTGCCGATTCCTGTTGCATGCTACTGGAATAAACACTTGCTCCTCATGAAGCCAAACAGGATTGGATAAGATCTGAGAATATTATGTTATGCTATGTTACAATGCATGTCATAAGCATACTTTCCTTAGGGGATGGTTTATATCACCAGATGTTTTAGAAGAAAAAAAAACAGTTAATAGGGGGAGAGTGGGCACACACGTAACTGTGTATTGTAATCATGGATCCTCTTCTAGTTTCTTCTTTCACCTTTGCTGATCCTCAAAATCTAAAGAAGGGAGATCCAACTTTCCCTACCCACTTGATGAGTCAAGGTAAAAAAAAGTGAAACTCTTCAGCTCTGCCCATATTGTCCCAGGTGTGAGGCTGTGATAGTACAATAGAAGCCCAACTACAGTACCCTATACATTTTGATTGTTTTATATAAACCTCTTTGTAGAGAATATATGGCTTCCACAGAACCAAAAATCCAGATGTGGTAGGACAGAAGCATTTAAGACAACATACCTCTTGGTTTTAACTGATAAGCAGATCCCCGTCTTGTTGTCAAATGAAGGTCTTTACTATCCACTGAATTTTCTCGCCTTCTTGATGAAAAGGTCTGAGCCTGAGCATACCATTCTGATTCCATATCCTTTAGACATTACAAAGGAAATAAAGAAGAATGTAGTATTTTATTTTTACATTTTTTCTAAATAAAACAATCATCATCACTAATTTTCAAGGGTATTTTCTGGGCTTTCCCAGATTAGCCAGATGCCTCCAAATGTTTTTACTCCACTCTCTGTCGTCCTGGATATCCTTTGTAATGAGGATTTTGTCCTCCATCCTCACCTTGATGCACTTCATTGCCCAAGCATCCTCTCTATTTCACTCCACATGTTCAGAACAACTTAATCTGCTTCTCCTCATGTACCACGCCTATCACCTTCACACCAAGTCTTTCTCTTAACTTGACATTCATCTTCCATTCACTCAGCGAAACATTACACAATCACCCGACCCAACTTTACACTTCAATTGTAGGGAGTCTCTGTATGGAGAGCTGAGACTCTAATGTACTCATTTCTAATCCTATCCATCCTCGTCACAACCTCCCTACTTAGTAGAACCTCCCTACTTTCCCTAAAACAATTCCATTACCTTTATTTAAATATAAACTTTCTACATTAGCATTCTGTACTCCTTTCAGTCACTTTCTATTAAAAAAGTTACACTCACTACCGGTTGACTACCCTTTGGACCAAAAATATATTTTATGCACCCATGCATTAAATTGAGTTTTTACCAACACCTCTACTGCACATGGTATGGCCATGCACCCACCTCTTCTACACCTCCTTCTCCTTTTCTGTTGAGTGAAACTAGCTCCATAAAAATCCTTGACCAATGATACCTAATCAGATTACTACTCAGAGGGATCCAAATCAGAGCTATGGTATCTGAGATAATGCAAAGTAAACATAAAGTATATTATTTCTGAACCCAGCATAATTATTAAAACAGCAATCTTAATAAGTGGACTCTGTGAGACCTCTCAAGCATTCCTAGTGTTCTGCAGAGGATCAGGTCTCCAAAGCTGGTAAGAAGTGAAACTACAAAATAACTTTACAAAATGAATGTGAAAGTGGGATTGGCAAAATCATTAAGGCGGGGTAGCTTTTTCAACAACTCAGGTTGCTTGTTTTTTGGGCATACCAGGTGTATCACTAATTAAAAATTCTAATTTTGTACAATTGTATTGTTTTAATTATTGATAAGGAACATTGCAGGGGTGGATGGGTCTGATAATGTTTGCTTGATTGTGAGTGGTTCTCAAGCTTTAAAACTCACCATATGCAAAAAATAAATAAATAAATAAATAAACAACGCAACCAATTCCCATACCTCCATCTGTGGCCTACACCTCTTATAAACACTGCACATGACCACTGTACTCAAATGTAAAAACGGCCGCATTACAGCTCAGACACTAGTCTGTCTTTTAAAACATACGTTACAAAACTATCTAAATCCTGTTTTTTCCAGCTTAAAAATATTGGAAATTTAAGAATTTCTTAAATGGAAGATATGGAGAAATTAACTGATGCATTTATTTCTAGGACTGACTACTGCAATGTGTTATTTTCTTGATGCATAACTCTGGTGTTCAGGTCCTTACATTGATCCCCACTTAAGCTTACAGCTGATTTGAAAAAATCCTCCTTCTTGAATATAAAGCCTTAAATCACCAAGGCCCTGTTTACATATCTGAGCTCATCTTTACTTACAAACCTAATAAGTGTGCATTAAGATTTCAAGATGACAGCCTACTTATGATTCCACGTGGGAGGTCTAGCTTTTATCTTCAGGGCCTCAAAGCTGCCTGCTAATATAAGTGATGCCCTTTCAGTCACAGCTTTTACATCCAGATTTAAGACTCACTACTTTAGTCTAGCATACCCAGATTAGAGATGCTGATTATCTTGCACTTTGCATCTCTGTTTGTTAGTAATTTATATAAAAATATAAGTAATACAATAATTCTGTACTAACTCTGCTGTGTTCTGTTTTCCTGCTGTGACACGTGGTGCCACCACTCTACTTGAAGCTGTTTTCTCACCTAAAGAAATACATCTGAGATACCAGGAACCTTGAAATCAATGGACAGAAAGATTCTGTCATCCTATTGGACCGCCAAGCACTTTCGGGGGGTGGAGGGTCAGGTGGTCTAGGTCTCCAGGACACTGTATCTGATTTTGTCCTCTGTAACTGACTATGATCCCTCCAGAGGATTATTTGGGATTGGGATGCTGCTGACTTGAGCTTTTGTTTTCCTCTCCTCTGTTATCAACTAGTTCAAAAGTTAATTGACGGACAGATATTGGATGGGCTCCATTTATTTTCATCAGTTAGGAATTGCTTTGTACAGCTGTGTGTTTAAACAAATCTGTGCCTTTATCTGTGTGCATTCTGCAGTTATTAATTTGTGAAATTTTAAGGTGCATTTTACCTGTGTACTTGTCACAGCACCATAACCCCACACTCAGTGAAAAGGGCTATACAAAAATAAACTGAATGAGGAACAAAACAGGACAGCTTTCTATGGTATTCCAAACTTCTGCGCTAGTTATAAACTCCAGCCAAACCAGCCTACAAAACTGGGAAATGTTTCTTTAAGTGCAGTGTGCCTTAGAAGAAATTATTTTGTTCTGTTGCATTCATGTATAGCATTTGAAATCTCAAAATGATTAAAGTTTAATCTGAAACATTATGAAAAGAATGACAGATGTAGATATTTTTCCAATAACAAAAAATGAAATTATGTATTTGCACAACAAAAAAACAAAACAAAACAATGCATTTTTCGGGTTACAGTAATCCCTCGTTTATCGCGGAAGATAGGTTTCCAAGGCCGGCCGCAATAACTGAATTTCCGTAAAGTAGGGACACCATATTTATTTAATTA
Organism: Polypterus bichir lapradei; assembly: GCA_026402145.1. Taxonomy (NCBI): domain Eukaryota; kingdom Metazoa; phylum Chordata; class Cladistia; order Polypteriformes; family Polypteridae; genus Polypterus; species Polypterus bichir. The sequence continues at coordinate 72,994,843 of JANRMT010062814.1, forward strand.
CTCAACGTGTATTTGGACGTTTTTACACCCTCCCTATACTGTTTACAACCCACCCTTTACTCTATTAATAACAGGGACAACTGTTAAGCAATATGAAATCAGTAGATAAGTTTACAGTTACTGTATAGCGAAGTACATGTAGCTATATATGACGTGATGATGGTGATGAATATGCTGTGCAGTAAAAATGATGACGATGAAGGTGATGATGACTTTTACTGCGCAGCCGATGACTGTATTTTACGTCTCTTCAGACAGCGGTGCCATTTCCTGGGGCACCTCTTCCACGGTTTCCGAAGGTGTATCTGTAGTAGTAGTAGGAACTGGCTCTTTTTTGCGAGGCTGCAAAAACATTGTGATCGGCAGTTGCTGCCGCTGCTTCTTTTTCCGGTCGAAGAGCAGCTTGTAGGCGGTCATGACGTCGTCGACCTTGTTGCAAAATTGGACCGATCAAACCATATCGTGGTCCCATTCCTGTGACCGCTCTTGCAGATCTTTAGCCAGTCTGTGGGATCTGGGCATCAGTCAAAACACCAATCACGGGCCCGATTAGAAAGTGGGAAGCTGTGATTTGTCGTCTCCCTCCCATGTACCAATCACAGTCTGTGTTATAACGCACTTAGTCACTGAACTTGTTTTGTTGTTCTTAGACTAGGAAATACTACTACTATATTTAAAAACCCGCGAAGTCGTGAATCCGCGAAAAGTGAACCGCGAAGTAGCGAGGGATTACTGTAATTTAAAATTGACACATGTTGCTTGTGTTGTCAATTGGGTTAATTTAACATTATACCCATTATTTAAGTGAAAGTAGATTCTATAGACATCTTCATTGCATACCTGCAGATACTGCAATAAAACTAATAGACATTTAGAATCGAGTGAAAGTATATCAGTTCAATTAAAATTAGGACATTTCGTCTCTCTTTCTCTCTCACTTTGCCTATGTGAAGCCATTACAATCTTTACGTTTTCATCATTTTCATAGCTATCCCCCTTCTGAAAGCAGGCCCATTCATTAGCGTGCCAGTCTCATTTATGCTCAAAGAAGTACCAGCAACTAATTGTTGTTATGACTTTTAGAGTCTTTATGCACTCATATTTTAGTTTTGTACATATTTTGTAGTTTTCTTTTGTATCATTGTTTATCATTTCTGGTCACATGATATATGAGGGTGGGGGGGGGGTCACAAGACAAATTATGCTATCGCTCCATGCTTATATAAGAAGTTAGGACTCTGCATGTGTACAACAAATTGATCTTGGGTACTGTATTTGACTTTGGTATTCTTGATACTCGTTAATTGTTTATAGTTTTGACCACTGGCCACTTGATAACTGTTTGCCTTACCCCACTGGTAGTGCCTTTAGTTTCTGGCCCACATAGGTGAAATATACATGTCACTATAATCTAGTGTCAACTGCTCACAACAAATAGTGATGTTTTAGGTTGGAATCAGTGTGGAGAAAAAATCATGGCTGGAAACAAGAACATATGTGAAAAACAGTAATGGTGCATTTGCAGCATTAACAATATCTTTTTTATGTCATGTAATTTTTATAACCAACTTAATTGTGACCAGAGTTGGGGGGGGTGAGGGCTGGAGCCTATCCCAGGTAGCATAGTGCACAAGGCAGGAACCAACCCTGGACAGGATTCGCAGGATGAACATACTCTCACACCCCAAACACACACTAGGGCCAATTTAGCATTGCCAATTCACCTAACCTTATTTTTAAAACTATTTAATGGTACCTTGATAAAAAAGGAACTCTTGAATGCTAGTGTAAGTTAGTAGCCGGATTGCTGAAAGATTAAATCAGGAAGCAAGGACATGGCCATGAAAGCAGCATGAAGGTTTTAACTGGTAAATAGAGATAGGCATGTGAGGCATCTGAGGGTTAAAACACTAAAGAACACAGACTAGATTAATACTGAAAAAGAGCGCAGTATGCAAAGCCTCAGAAAACTTGAGACTCAAAGGTGTCAACTACCTCAGCACTGAAGACAAGCTAAAAGGCTGTTTAAGCACAGCACCCCATGCATCATGTAACTGCATGCTAATTGCTGTAACCAGGCAACTTAAAAAGAGATGAGTCGAGTAATAATACGTGAGGGAGGTAAACAAAAGTATTCAGCCCAAAAAAGGTTGTAGCTTGAGGTATGGAAACTGGTGTTAGCAGCACCCTAGAAATGCAATTCTAAAATATTTTGCTGTAACACTCTTGTTTTTGAAAATTATTTTCTTAACTATTCATGCCGCTAGGTAAAGATTAGACTTTTCCATGTTTCTTACAGAACAAAACAGCTCACTGAAACTGTAGAGAGTAAAATCCCTTTCCTGATTACACATCTGGATCTGGGTTTTGTTATAACTAATTATAAACAACATCGGCAGATAACCCATAATTTTATTTTTAAACTCAGCTCCCTCTTTTTTACCAAACATATCATCTGGGATTATCTCATTTGACTGATTAACTACAGGAGTTTTTTGTAATATTTTAAGGCCATGTCTGTTGATCCAGCTTTAGACTGCTCATTGAACCACTAAATCAGTGTCATTTGAGCCATGCAGAATTAAGCCACTAATGCACATGTCAGCATTCAAATGCACATGAATTATAGCACAGCGGCATTAAGTCCTTGTGATCTGAAAAAATCACCTCAGACAGAGTTACTTAAATAAGTGGCAAGCAAGTAATGTGATTAATATTGTTTTACCTACAAATACCATAAAATAACATACCATTCTCAAATCTGCTTAATCCAATTCATGTTCGCAGTGGTCAGAGCTCAGCCTGGCAGCACTAAGCACAAGGCAGGAACCAAAACCTGATGGAGCAGAAGTCCATCACATAGCCCACTCACAAGCATACCTACACTCATATTGGGGACAATGTGAAACTGTCAAATTAACCAGAATATCTTTGGGAATGTGGGAGTGAAACTGGAGTATGCAAAGAAAACCTTTGAAACAATGGGCAGAATTGACACAACATTCTCAAACCTGCTTAATTCAATTCTGGGTCAGAGTCTATCCCAGCAACAATGGACACAATGCAGGAGACAGCCCTGAAAAGGGCACCAGTCCATCACAGGGCCTTCTCATGCACTAATTCAAACAGGAACCACTTTAGTATCACCGGTTAACCTCAGTTGCATTCTATGTAGCTGTGGGAGGAAAAAGAGAGTATCCAAAAAAATCCATAGAGACATGAGAAGAAGTTGCAGACTCCACACAGATGACAATTAGAAACAAAATTTAATTCCAGGAAGCTTCTCCTGTGAGGCAGTGCCACTACCTAATATGTCACTATTTTAATCCCTATAATTATCATACTTTCTATGGTTATCCATTATTTCAGTTGTTTTTTGCATCAATTTCTAAACATCTGGATCACACTGGAAAAGAATACCGCTATAATGAATACCTGACAGCTAAACTTTGGAATTCAAGATTCTATAAAAACTCATCAAAATTAAGTTGCATTTATAAAAGTGATATTAGGAATATTTTAACAGTTCACACCCACTCATATGTTTTTTTTTTTAACATAAAACAGTTATTGCTGCTGATACAACATATTATTTGGGCTTACGTTTAGTTAATTCTCTTGTGTAATGGGGCACTCCTGCATCAGGGCTTCCTCTAGCAGCCTCAGTCTGCCTGCATCAGTTCAACACAGGTTATGACGCCATCATTAGGTTTGCGGGTAATACTTCTGGCTTCCTTTTGATTTCCCTATAACATTCTTAACATTCTAGTGGCTTCTAGAAAGGAACTTCCAGAGCAGTTAGGAGGTATGGCTTCCTCAGATTGATGTTTCTCTATATTATATTGCATTTTGATTAGGTGGAGTAGCCCTTTAACAGGTACCTGAATGTAGCTTTCTCTGACAGATGCTGACTCACATGATCCCCATTTTGGATCCTACGCTGAATTCTATGAACTTTCATTTTGTGCCCCCAATACCCCAGAAACAGTCACGCTAGGAGCTGGACTGGTCACTTTTATTAATAGCTTCTTTAACTCTTAAGTAGTGGCATTCCCTGGTTTGAATTGTAATTTTTATTTCCATTAACAATGCCAAATTAGCAATGACATTCAAATGATTAGGGATGCAAGATGACCTGGTCCCATGTATTGCCATGTGTGGTTCATCAGGTGGTTTATATTTTAATAAAGTATAATATATATATATAAATGTAATAAAATATTATATAAAATGTGAAAGAGAAAAAGGATTAAGAATTATGAATCTTCTACCATCTAGAAAACAGTTCAATGATGTTCTCAGAAAAGGAAACCCTGCAATACTAAGAGATGTCTGACAAGGCAGGATGTGAGCAATAATAAGCCTAACAAGTATTAATAACAGCAAGAATTGATTGGCTGGAAGAAAACCTGAAATCATGAACAAGACAGAGGATCACTGTCATAGGCATACGAGCATTATAACTGTTAAGACATCCAGGGTGCTCATGCACATTAGGCTTTAGCTGGAAGTGCTAACACCTCTAATTAATCAGCTGATACTGTGCTAGTCTAAGTCTAATAATAGCCCACTGCTAGACAAACCATTCTGTGGTTCAGTATTACGTCATCATTATTAGGAAGAGGATTCATGATGGGTCTTATCATAGCTTCTATGTCGGATCTCTTAAGATGTTTACACAATTTCAGGGATTATCAATAAAGCTAAAGGCTTACTTCAGTGACATGTTGCTCTACCTCTTCTTTGGTTAGCAAATGCATAAGCTGTGTAGCCACTAAATTGTAGGTGTCATGGACAAAATCCTCCATTTCCTTAGAAGATCCTGAATAGTCACCATCTGCAAGATACAATAACATAATCAGGTTGTCTTATTCTACTACAGGCTATCAATAGATATTGCACAGCTATCAGTGCATGCTGCATCTGGTAAAAATTATCCACGTAGTTCTAAATTATATTGAAAGTATTTTAATTAAATAATTATTTTAAATAACAAGTACAGATGCAACAAAAACAATAGTTACATTAGTTTCAGCTATTTCCATTTGAAGAGGAAGGAGATTGATTTCTGATGGAAAACTACACCCTTAAGAGATTGATTAGGACAAAATACACTGCTAATTTGAGTTGTCCAAGCCAATGTGGAATTGCCTTTGAAAACATTGGAAGCTACCAGTTGGCAGCCTGCTGCGTTAATTACCAGTAATACAATATCTCCACTTTAAATTGTAATTTGCTGCATGCCAAAGACATATTATGCATTTGCACTACGAGTGATCTTAAAAAATGTGAGCGTACAGAAGAAAATTCCATTACTATGGAAGAGACAGATGATGTTACCAGTAGCCTCGGGGTCAATCCTGCTGGAGCAGGAGGAATTAAATTGCCCTTAAAATTTTATTTAATTTACTAGTTTAATAAGATAATATAAATAAGCCCAGCTGGAGTAGGCTGATGCACATCGTGAAGAAATTTGACACAGCTTTGTTTCATTGTCTATTTTCTTGAACTCAGTTAAATAAATTAATATGTTGTGCTTGTCACATTAACAGAAAAGAGAATAAGAAAAAGTCACTCTGTGCTAATAGTAACCAACATAATTTGGTACATAATCAAAGTGACTAGGTGACCTGTATTTACTCTACAAACACTTTTTTTCCAACTTATATTGATTGCTACATTATTCTCATGTTTCACACCTCTATCACTATTAAGGTGTGGTCCTCACCATCACCAGTTTAATGGTCAGTTTCTGAGTTTACCCAAGGTAGCTCTTTGCCCCCTAAATGTTTTTCCTCCACTCTTTCTGGTTCTTGGCACCCTCTGGGACGAGGCCCATTCTTTTCAAACCACCTGGCAACATCTCCTTAAGTTACTTGCTCTTCTTGTTCATCCATCCCTTCCAACTTTATCTTTATCACTTCATCTAATCATCCTTTCTGTCTTTCGCTTTATATGCCCAAACCATCTTAGTCTGTTTCTCCTCGGCACAATACCTATTACCTCATAATCAAGACATTCTCTTAACTCTGCATTCATCCTCTCATCATTCTTATCTCTGTGTAATTTCCAGTCTTCCTTCATGTTTCATCTTTGTCAGCCACATCTCACTCCCATAGAATATACTACTACACACACAGCTTTCGTAAACTTTTCCTTTAAATATCAGATAGACTTCCTTATATGTCAGAAAGAGTGACAACTCCCTGTATTTCTTCCATTAACCTCTCACTATAGTGCCGGGACCTCCATTTGCACTCAGTATATCACCTAATTGTCAGAACTTCCCTACTTTCTCTAAATCAACTCCATTGCTGATACCATAATGTCAGCTTTCAACATCAGTATTCTGCACTCCTCTATCCTCTCACACACTTTCTACAAATAAAGGCTGCACTTTCTGGCCTTCCACTACCCTTCACACCACTACATCTTTTATGCACCCACTTTGTCAAATTATGCATCAAATTGAGTTTTTCCCAGTCTTCAGTAATCCTCCCTTCACGCAGAATCATATTGTGCAGATCTGTCATAAATTCAACTATAGGACCGTCTGCTGCCTTCAACATTTCCAACAACAATCCACTTGGGAATTTTCAGTAATATAGGGGAAAAATTGTAATAATAATTATTTGTTCACTCCATGGACCATAAATACCAACATTAGATACACATCTGTCTTGTATTCTGTTTACTCCATATGGCAAAGCACTTCTTTGTCAGTGTCTAGTGTTAGTTTACCTTCAAAACATTTCAGCTGTTTGTGTGTGTGTGTGTTTTTTTTTTTGGTTTTTACTTTAGAAACACTACCTATAGCTTCTTATTTTTATATAGCACCCACCTCAGTGAATGTTATCAGAAGACACCATATAAAGGAGAAAAGTTAAAACATCCAAGTAATGAGATGAAATACCTCAATTCTGTCAGTTTGGTGAATGTGCATAATTTGGTCCTTGTGTTGTGTCAGCAGAAGTTTTGAATACATGGTAAATAACTTAACAGGTGATTGTTAAAGTAAACAAATTAAGATGATATCCTTCAATTAGTTTCTTCAATGAGCCTTTTCTGTTACATTGTGACTGGAAGACTGAACCTGCTTTGGAAGCACTGGGTGCAAGGCAGGAAGTATTGCTGGACACACATCCACTATTACATAGATGGACAGACCAATCCACTTGATAGTCATCAATTAATTAACCTGGCATAAATGTCTTTGGGATGTGAAGAAAACAAGAAAACCCAGAAAACCTTAGAAGGACATGCAGATTTGCTGCTGATAAGTGAACTAAACCCAGATTTCAAAATTAAGTCAACTACTATAAAAACAATGGTATCTCAGGCCTGCAACATGCTCTTATATATATAACAACCAGACTTAAAAACACCATCAGAGGCTAAAAGTGGGGGATGCAGGCATGTAAAGCTATTGATTAGTTTTGAAGAAAGAAATCAGATAAGCAAAACAGGAAAGGCAGGAATTCTTTTCAGTTTTCCTTTTGGCCTTCTTTGCCCAATGCCTCTAAATGAAGTACAATTAGTATCTAGTTTCTTTTCATTGACCCAATATTGCCACCTACTGTAAATCCCGAAGTGGAGTTTACAGCTGTTTTGGCACACAAGCTACTCTTACCTATTCTTATTTGGCAATGCACCTCAGCAGCTGCTTTCTCCAAAAGCTTCTCCAAAAGCGCATGGGTCGCACCTTCTAGTGATTGTCTCTCAGTTTCACTCAACTTGGAATACGACTGTAAGCAGATGGGTAATAATTAGAAAGTAAGACTGAGACATCCCTGCTCAAAGAATTCCATCTCATTTACTGACACAACTCCTTCTTTATTTTTGACCAGACATAGCTTTCAAAACCCAAAACACTGGCTCAGCAAGGCAGCACTATTAACCACTGTGCCATCCTGTAATTCATTATGTATGCTATATATTTTTTTTATCTTGCCACTATCAATTGCATGCTTCACAAAGTACCTTCATATTGTATAAATGGCCAGTATAATATAAAGATAAACTAACTAAAATTCTTCCTATTTCAATTTTTATTGTTGGGTGAAGGAAATGTGTGCATTTATACACTAATGTCTGCCTGTAGTGTTGCGATATGTCATAGTCATCTTAGACACATCTCTAGATAAATGACTAGACCTCTTACTTGTTAAATCTAATGTTTGTGAAACCAACTAAACTAAGCAATATGAAATACAACAAACATTGTTTTGCTGCTTACCATGAGACTAGGCCAGTGGGGGGATTCTCTGAAATACTTCCAAACAAAGAGTTCCCCAAGGATGCTGAAAATGAAATGACTGTGTTCGGGTTGCTTCAGCTGTCTTTCAACTTCCCGGGCAAAGGCTGGGCCAAGCTTATCATACACCTTTAAAATGAGGAAAAATTTAAACTTGGTGAAAATTTCAGTTATTTTATAGAATTTGTTTTTAACACGTGCACATGTGCGTACTGCATGTATTCAAGATACCACTGGAAAGGATCTCAGTCTTATTAGAGCATACAATTCTACCCCTGAGGTCTATTTGGTTGGACTTTTTAAACTTTACAAGAAATATCACATAAACCAACAAATAAATAAATAAATAAATAACACCCTTGATCATCTGACTGGATAAAACCTCATCACATGTGAAAATAAACCACCAGTAGCTCCTAAACAGTAATCTACTTATTCCAACCAATTAAATTGGTTACCACAGAGACGTATTGAGTTTGAATATAGCACATGTAAAAATAGTGTGGTGATCCAATTGAGCACGTAAAGGGGCAGAGAGGGTAAGAGCTGATGACTCAAAGGTGAAAGATAACCAGAACAACAAGGAATCAATCTGACTGACTACAAGCCAGTATGTGTTATGAATGACAAATAGTTTCTTGCAGGCCTCACTATGAGCTACTATACATCTTCTTTTGGCTGCTCCCGTTAGGGGCTGCCACAGCAGATCATCTTTTTCCAATAGTAAATATATATTCATACAGAATTCTCTCTTTTTTCCAGGCCATAAGACCATGTGCTTTTTTAAAGTCATCTTATGAAAAACATGCTTTTCTTCAATGAAGAAGAAACCGCACTCTATTTACGGTGCTTCACTCACTAAAATAGTTATTTTATTAAAAGTTTCTTTTTGGCAGAGGACTTTTCCTCATGGGATTTAAACAGTGTGGATAATTTATAAATCTTTCATATATTTAATTAACTTGCTTAAAAAAGCAAGTCTAGCCTGAACTGATCCAGCAACCTGGAAGTGTAAAATTCAGGGGAAATGAAATAGCATAAGATTGGGGATAGGAACCCTAAACCAACCCTATGAACACCACTAAGAGAAAGCAGATAATTTAGATTCCTATGATGGTATGACAGAGGTCCCTGGGAGTTATGGAGAACAGGCCAAGAACAAGAATAGAGCCATATTGATCACATCAATGAGATTTCTGCTCATTGATGTGAGTGTATGAATAGAAAAACTGAGAAGGAGAAGTCAGGCTATTTCAGGTAACTTTCATGGAATTCAAGTGATCTCAATGAAATTCATGAACAGCTGATACCATGGCTAATAAGTAAATAAATAAAAATAAAGGTTTTTAGAAGAATGATCTGATCAGACCAGTGCAGCTTGAATTTTATTTTCCTAGCTGTTTCTAAAATAACATAAAATCAAGACTGGGGTACTTCAGCTTGACTGCTGCTTGGTACCCTGTTTTATGGATTTGTATGTTACGGTACAAAGAATCATTTTATCACAAACATTTTGTATGTCCCAAGATTTTATTGAAGAACAGATTTTAAATTTTCAGCCACAAACATACTCACTCCCTTCATAATTTTACAACATCATGCAGAATTGTAGGTCAAAGTGCTTCACAATTGACAAAAGAGAGATTAAAATAGAAATTGAATTTAGAAATTTGAAATTACAATTTAATGTTTTAATCAAGTCTCCATTTGCTTAAAGCAGAGGTTGCATTACACAACTTCTAATAGTGGGGTATGTCAGATTTACCGACTGCCGTTGGTCGCATTACTGGACCATGCCAATTTATTCCTTATCATTACGTTATATGCATTGTGTCTCCAGATGAGCATTCATTGGTGGTCAGCTCTCATGCACACAAAGTCTGCCACATGGCAGAGGGCAAAATCAAACTTGTATGATTTTGTGGGAGCAAGTCATGTTCTAGTTAGACTGAGCTGCTGGGCATGTCACATTACAAAACTTGCTTAAGATTGCATACTGCCAACTGCCTCCAACTTTGTAAGATTATGTAAATAACATCTTACCAAGTGTATCTAAATAAAAGCTAAGACTGAAAATCGCTGATAAAGTAGCATAATGTTATATGGCCTAAAGATGAACAGATTAATCTCCTTTTATCTTCCGACATACTTTATACTTAGCAATCCCAGAATTAATCTGTTTGCTCTTCTATCAATTTCCTCTAAAGCTAGCATTAGTCCTTCTTATGATAAAGAAACCAGACTATACCCAGTAATCCACATATGGCCTAATAACATAAGTGTGTGACGACAGGCTGACAGTTGTGATCCAGATTTTTCCTTCATGAAGTAAAACTTTACTGCACTTGGTTTGGTTTTATATCACTAGCATGTGCCTTTCTCCACAAAAAAGTTAAAGATGACCATGACCTTGCTAGTCTCCACACCGTTTACATTAAACTGCAGGAGCAGTCAAAGAGAAGTACAGCAGTGCAAGCAGAGCAATGGGGGCATAGTGCTGTCACTTGGAGATGTGCCCTTTCATATATAACAATATTGTCAAACTCTTACACCCTAAATGGCTCGGTACAGGGCTGAGTGATCATTTAAAAATCTTTCACTATATCATAAGGGTGAAGTATGCCACACACCAGCACAAACAATACCTTGTTTGTAAGCAATAAGTATCGACTTCATACTCTTAGTAATCAAACTGTTACAATATTTACGGTTGACTGTTAATCTGGTATGAAATCATGTGTGTGGTGTTTCATAAACTTTCATAAAAGATTTTGAAAAAATCATAGTAATTATTCTGTACAAGGAATACCCAAGTGTTATGCATCAATCAAAAAGTCCCAATCAAAAGATTTCAACCAATGCAATGAACTCTAATGCCCACTGAGAAAACACGAGTCATGTGCTCTTGTATATTACTTCACAAAACAACATCAAATATCTACAAGTGACACATCACTACTAGATCACTAGTAGATTCTCCTGATTAAAACAAGTTCAAGCATATCATTGTACAATGTATCAATCATGAGATATCCTCCAAATAAGAGGAATCGTGAGGCCACCATTGGCAAGTACCACCTCCCTTTTCCAGGTCATTAACTTAATAGGTCACAGACTCGCAAAACTTCATACCATTGGATGACAGCGACCTGGATGTCTGCAAGAATATATGGACATAATGAAACACAGCTGAAGGTGTGCATAATGAAAAAATACACTATCTGAAGCAGAAGCAAACAATGTAAATGGTTTCATGTAAATGTGTAGGTGGAGTGGGGAGGGGTACTTTGGTGCAAGAGTGCATTAGGGGATTGGGTTCAGATTTGTTATACGATTCACTGTTTTATGTGAAATAAAATTGTTTTAAACCTGAATCCCTGTGAGGAGAGGTTTTGGATAGGAGTGTGGAACCCATGGTGCCAAATGCTGTAACTATTTATTTCTTTGAGTTATCAACATGAAACTTTAGACAGATACAGTTGTTTTGTCTGGGAACACCTGAGACGTGTTGTCCTGGCATTACTTGTACATGAGATGTACTGTATCAAAAAAATAAAATTTGACAATATTACTGTGAGCGCCTTTTTATTGTCTAGCAGCAGTTTTTAAGTAATGGAATGTTTAAATGTGACACAAACACAGATTCTGTCACATTTGAGAAAAATTGACTGTTCTGCCTTTATTACTTGAATAATAAGGCTTCATTTAGGAGATGGAGATTGCTGAAAATTGTAAGATGTGTTTTAACAATCCCCAGTAAGAGTGAAAAATCATTAAAAAGGTCTTCTATGAGAACATATATTTTCAAAAAAAACATAAAGCGGATTTCTTAGTAGGCTTTTTGATTATGGTTATATCACTAATCTAAAAAGAGAAAGACAAACCATCTAATGTGTAAAATGTTATCTGAAGCAACACCCAAAAATGTTGTTATTCACATTAATAATAATAATAATAATAATTCTTTGCATTTATATAGCACTTTTCTCACTATTCAAAGCACTTAGCAATTGCAGGTTAAGGGCCTTGCTCAAGGGCCCAACAGAGCAGAGTCCCTTTTGGCATTTACGGATTTCGAACCAGCAACCTTCTAATTGCCAGTGCAAATCCCACTTGGGCCAATGTTGCATTAAAGAAAGAGCTCTTAGGAAAATAACAAATGTTACTGATCTTTAAATGAAAGATTTAAGGAGTACTCATGTTGTGAATTTCTATCCTATGACTCAAGGTGTCAAGAATCACCTCTGTGACTGTCAGACCGAATTCTAAAGGCATGCTGAAAGCCACAAAGAGTGTCCTTTAACACTAGAATTAATGAAGCCTATGAAAAAACTTATAATCCCGGCCCACCTTAAATTCCTTCGCACCTCTCTGTCAGCGTCTTTTGTGTTGTAAATGTGTCGATCAGAACAAGCAGCAAGCAGCCTGCTATCCCACACCCCCAACCACCGCAGCTCAATTCGCAAAGAAGGTTCTCAGTGCTCAGTGTTTATCTTGGAGTGAAGTGCTGAAGTTGTAGAGGGCAAATAATATATCGTCATTTGGAATACATACATTTCATGTGTGTTCTGTGTCTACAACAATCTATGTAAACATATCATTAAAACAGAAACGTTTTATGTTTTAGTAATAATTGATAAAATGTAGACATGATGTGTATAATGTGTGAAGCCTGAAGTCCAAATATCAAATAAACACTTTCACAAAAGGTGCAAGTATAACAAAAACAAGTGCGCTTTTATTCAAGAATATAACTGAAGAAAAGGAAAGCAGATTAGGGTAGACTTGCATGGTGAAGCGGTAAGAACTGCTGACTCCTAATCAAGAGGTTGGCGGTTAGAGATCGGCTGCCTCCCAAATATACTGTTTTGAGTAGTGAGCTGCTCTTATTGTTAATATTATACAATAAAAACATATTTGATTTGCGTCTGTAACAGCCGGTATAAATTTATAGTACAGTACTTATATAAAGTTATCAATTTTTTTTTCAGTTTTATTCTCTCAGTCATGTTCATGCTCCCACACCACTCCCCCAACCCCTGATCTGACGCTGTTTTCTGATAAAGACGTGGTACAACAAACTTGTTTTGTTATACCGCCTCTTTATTTCAAAACAGTGTCAGATCTTGTGCATGAATGAGACTGGGACTGGGAAAACTGTGGACGTGGGTGTGAGTGGTGTGCGTGACTGAGAATGATTGTGGATGTGAATTTTTTCTTTTATTCAGTTTTATTCTTGAGTGTTCCTACTCATGCTGAATTAGTATGCACCTTCTGGTCCATGATGTCAAAGCCGCACTGACAAAAAAGAGCGAAATATATGATATTTGTAATAATTCATTTTATCATTTCAGAAAACATTGTTGCATTAATGCAACATTATATCCATTCGCATCCCTTCATGCGGTTGTAATCAGTGACCGCGTTTGTTTTTTTTTTTTTCTTGACCTTGCCCAGTCTCCACATTTTTGGTGCATGGTGGTGTTTCTTTTGTACTCCAGGAGATGCAGAAGACAGAATAGTACAGAGAGGTCATTTCTGCGTTATATACAATCATCAAATTCAAACAGTTCCCAAACACCCAAGAACCGTTCTTGAGGCAGATTGAACACTTAAGTGCCAGCTTAAGTGAAAAATTAAGAAAAACGTACTAAGTAATTGCAGCACAAAAACTGACTTAATCAGTTTTAACGCGAAAAGATGCCGACAGAAGAAGAGAAGAAGCGGGCCGCTAGAGTGGAGAAAGGAAGAGCTGCTCAGGAGGCAGCAAGCGCATCAGCCTCTGAGCAAATGAATGCTAAACGTACAGAGAAAGAGGATGAAAACTTTGAGTCAAGTGTATTCACTGCACGTTATTGTAAAGTACGTTGTTACTGATATAAAATAATAATTTTAATGCAATGAAAATATAAAAAACAACCCTAAATACAGCAAACCCTGACCTGTACTAAGAGGATTCTGAGAAATCGTTGACAATTTCCAGCATTTAACACTTATTTTTGCTGTCAGTACACTACCTTGGAATACTACTCTATTTCAAACTCATTTGCCACTCAGTCAGTAATTACAGTTAGGTCCATAAATATTTGGACAGAGACAACTTTTTTCTAATTTTGGTTCTGTACATTACCACAATGAATTTTAAATGAAACAACTCAGATGCAGTTGAAGTGCAGACTTTCAGCTTTAATTCAGTGGATTGAACAAAAAGATTGCATAAAAATGTAAGGCAACTAAAGCATTTTTTTAACACAATCCCTTTATTTCAGAGGCTCAAAAGTAATTGGACAAATTAAATAACCGGAAATAAAAAGTTCATTTCTAATACTTGGTTGAAAACCCTTTGCTGGCAATGACAGCCTGAAGTCTTGAACTCATGGACATCACCAGATGCTGGGTTTCCTCCTTTTTAATGCTCCGCCAGGCCTTTACTGCAGGGGCTTTCAGTTGCTGTTTGTTTGTGGGCCTTTCTGTCTGAAGTTTAGTCTTCAACAAGTGAAATGCATGCTCAATTGGGTTAAGATCAGGTGACTGACTGACAGATAAAATTTTCCACTTCTTTGCTTTAATAAACTCCAGGGTTGCTTTGGCTGTGTGTTTTGGGTCATTGTCCATCTGTACCATGAAACGCCGCTCAATCCGTTTGACTGCATTTAGCTGGATTTGAGCAGACAGTATGTCTCTGAACACCTCAGAATTCATTCGGCTGCTTCTGTCCTGTGTCACATCATCAATAAACACTAGTGCACGCCCAAGCCATCACATTGCCTCCACCGTGTTTTACAGATGATGTGGTATGCTTTGGATAATGAACTGTTCCACGCCTTCTCCATACTTTTTTCTTGCCATCATTCTGGTAGAGGTTGATCTTGGTTTTATCTGTCCAAAGAATGTTTTTCCAGAACTGTGCTGGCTTTTTTAGATGTTCTTTAGCAAAGTCCAATCTAGCCTTTCTGTTCTTGAGGTTTATGAGTGGCTTGCACCTTGCAGTGCACCCTCTGTATTTATTTTCATGCAGTCTTCTTTTTATGGTAGACTTGGATATCGATACGCCTACCCCCTGGAGAGTGTTGTTCACCTGGTTGGCTGTTGTGAAGGGGTTTCTCTTCACCATAGAAATGATTCTGCGATCATCCACCACTGTTGTCTTCCGTGGACGTTCAGGTCTTTTTGCGTTGCTGAGTTCACCAGTGCTTGCTTTCTTTCTCAGGATGTACCAAACTATAGATTTTGCCACTCGTAATATTGTAGCAATTTCTCAGATGGGTTTTTTCTGTTTTCACAGCTTAAGGATGGTTTTTTTCACCTGCATAGAGAGCTCCTTTGACCGCATGTTGTCTGTTCACAGCAAAATCTTCCACATGCAAGCACCACACCTCAAATCAACTCCAGGCCTTTTATCTGCTTAATTGATGCTTGACTCACCTAATCTCCAGTTATGACACCCTGTGGTAGCATTTTACCAATTCTGTCTTCCACTGGTTATTTAAGCATACAGTAGATATTATCTTAGGTATAGTTTGGCTTAGGCTTGTTGTGCTAATTGCTTGCTTTGAGCACTGCCTCAAGGGGGCTATGGGGGCATCTGCTATGCCAGTTCATACAGAATATAAGATACTCAAACCTTGGAATATTTTAGCAGTTGTGACTTGATCCCAAAAACGTATTCATTTTGCATGAAATCTTATACATTTACCTATGTTTTTGTCTTACTAAGACTCTGCCTCTGAGCCTCAAGTTAAAATGTTTCTGTGCCACTTGTTTCATTTTATAGAAGGGTTTAAATGGGGAACGCATTAAATGCCTAATACCATAGGTGTCATATAAATGATGAAGATCAAAACTGATGAACCCCTAATGATGCTGCCACCTGGTAGGTACAATTCATAATGCAATTCCAACCAAAATCATCAATAAACTCAATTTAACATTGTCCAATGATTATATATGTTACCCTCCGTAAAAGATATACTTGGGTTAGGCCATCTGACCCAAATTGTCACTTTTGCTCCCTGAACACCTCAGGTACATTTATGCATATGTTTTGGGACTGTCCTTATGTGTTTAGTTTTTGGTCTGGGTGTCTGATTTTCTTATTTCTATTCTCTCTATTAGCATCCCTTTGCCTCTCCATATTTTCTTACTGGTAGACTTTATTTATGTGTTATCCAGCAAAAGTTATTTGTGTTAGAGCCAATTGCTGCTAAAATTGCCTTTGTCCCCAGCTGGAAATCTTCTGATTGTTCACCTTTTTTCTGTCTGGAAGTATTCCCTTCATAATCTGATTCTTTTGGAAATGTCAGAGGTGAGATATCAATGGAGCATCTGGCTCTTATATTGACAAACGGATGGATATGGTACAGCTGGTCCGAGCACAGATGTACCCAGGTCTTGGTTACAACCCTAATCCTTCACTCTACTACTCTATAATGGGTTGATGCTGTGCTGTTCCCTCATTTGCTGTTCCTCATGGGCTCCTTTATTCTTTTGTTTTCACTAACAATTGTAATGTAGCAGGGTTGGGTTGGGTTGGGTGGTGTTATGCGGAGGTAGGTATGGGGGTGGATGCTGAGAATAGGATTTTACCTTACTGTAATTCCGCTCTGAATGGCTTAATGTTCCCCTTTAAAGTGTTTGCTTGTATTTCAGTAAAAATTTGATCATAAACAAAAAAAAAAAAAAAAAAAAAATCACATGGCAATTACTTGGCACACAAACGTTTTTGAATCAATAGCTTCTCACCAACATGCCATCTCAGCTTACACTTCATCCTTTGTACTCTATATGATGAGGTCTGACTGCTTCACTCTGTTCTTTTTTTTCTTAGTTTGGTGGATCTTTACTAGTTCTTTGTTTCATTTAAGCACACTAAGTTTTAGATTAAAACCCTAACTCCATAAAGCTGACCCTGCATTGAAAGACTTCACCTTGTGTGTCTCAGTGGCTTTGAAGAATGTTTTTTAAGACTGAAACCTGTGGGAAAAGCAGGGTCACAATATGGCACTTGTTTGTTTCTGTATGATGGTAACAGAAAATCAACACAAATTAAAATCCCTAATAAACACTCTTTTTCCTACCTTATGCCACACTTTTCCAGGAAGAAGTGTCTCCTCGAGGCATGAATCTAACCAGGGCTCCCCAAAGCCATGCTTCCCCCACTGTGGGCCTTGCTGAATTTTGCTGTCCATTGTATTAAGTCAGGAGATGCTGGAAAGATGACAGGAAAGGAAAATATTACTGTACTGTACTGTTTTTATTTAAGAAGATACAGGATTGAAGATTAAAAGGAAGAAGACAGAATATATGAGGTTTAATATTAATCATGAGTCAGAGGTTAGTCTGCATAGAAAACTACTGAAAGGACTGGATACGTTTCAATATGTAGGTAACATTTTAAAGAGAGTGGTAAGACCAGAAATGATGCATGGAGCTCAGACACAGGAAGTAAAGGGAGCAAAGGAGAAGAAGAAGTTAAATGTGGCAGAAATTAAAATGTTGAGACAGATGTGCGGAGTTACAAAAAAGGACAGAATAAGAAATGAGACAATCAGAGGTAGAACTAAAGTGGTTGAGATATCTAAGATATTACAAGAAAGTAGGTTGAATCGGTAGGTGAAAAGAAAGAAGACGAAGGCTAAAGAAAAAGCGTATGATGAGTTGTGTGAGAAGTTGGACACTAAGGAGGTAGAAAAGGACCTGTGCCGATTGGCTAGACAGAGGGACCGAGCTGGGAAAGATGTGCAGCAGGTTAGGGTAATAAAGGATAAAGATGGAAACGTACTCATAAGCGAGGAGAGTGTGTTGAGCAGATGGAAAGAGTACTTTGAGAGGCTTATGAATGAAGAGAACGAGAGAGAGAAGAGGTTGGATGATGTGGAGATAGTGAATCAGGAAGTGCAACGGATTAGCAAGGGGGGAGTAAGGACAGCTATGAAGAGGATGAAAAATGGAAAAGCTGTTGGTCCAGATGACATACCTGTGGAAGCATGGAGGTGTTTAGGAGAGATGGCAGTGGAGTTTTTAACCAGATTGTTTAATGGAATCTTGGAAAGTGAGAGGATGCCTGAGGACTGGAGAAGAAGTGTACTGGTGCCAATATTTAAGAATAAGGGGGATGTGCAGGACTGTAGTAGCTACAGGGGGATAAAATTGATCAGTCGCAGCATAAAGATATGGTCAAGAGTAGTGGAAGCTAGGTTAAGAAGGGAGGTGATGATTAGTGAGCAGCAGTATGGTTTCATGCCAAGAAGCACCACAGATGCGATGTTTGCTCTGAGGGTGTTGATTGAGAAGTATAGGGAAGGCCAGAAGGAGTTGCATTGCGTCTTTGTGGACCTGGAGAAAGCATATGACAGGGTGTCTTGAGAGGAGTTGTGGTATTGTATGAGGAAGTTGGGAGTGGCAGAGAAGTATGTAAGAGTTGTACAGGATATGTATGAGGGAAGTGTGACTGTGGTGAGGTCTGCGGTAGGAGTGACGGATGCATTCAAGGTGGAGGTGGGATTACATCAGGGATCGGCTCTGAGCCCTTTCTTATTTGCAATGATGATGGACAGGTTGACAGATGAGATTAGACAGGAGTCCCTGTGGACTATGATGTCTGCTGATGACATTGTGATCTGTAGCGATAGTAGGGGGCAGGTTGAGAAGACCCTGGAGAGGTGGAGATATGCTCTAGAGAGTAGAGGAATGAAGGTCAGTAGGAACAAGACAGAATACACGTGTGTAAATGAGAGGGAGGTCAGTGGAATGGTGAGGATGCAAGGAGTAGAGTTGGCAAAGGTGGATGAGTTTAAATACTTGGGATCAACAGTACAGAGTAATGGGGATTGTGGAAGAGAGGTGAAAAAGAGAGTGCAGGCAGGGTGGAATGGGTGGAGAAGAGTGTCAGGAGTGATTTGTGATAGACGGGTATCAGCAGAAGTGAAAGGGAAGGTCTACAGGATGGCAGTGAGACCAGCTATGTTATATGGGTTGGAGACGGTGGCACTGACCATAAAGCAAGAGACAGAGCTGGAGTTAGCAGAGTTAAAGATGCTAAGATTTGCATTGGGTGTGACGTGGATGGACAGGATTAGAAATGAGTACATTAGAGGGTCAGCTCAGGTTGGAAGGTTGAGAGACAAAGTCAGAGAGGCGAGATTGTGTTGGTTTGGACATGTGCAGAGGAGAGATGCTGAGTATATTGGGAGAAGGATGCTAAGGATAGAGCTGCCAGGCAAGAGAAAAAGAGGAAGGCCTAAACGAAGGTTTATGGATGTGGTGAGAGAGGACATGCAGGTGATGATGATCTGCTGTGGCGACCCCTAACGGGAGCAGCCAAAAGAAGACGAAGAAGGCTGAATTGGTATGGACATGTGATGAGGATTGACAATGGATATGTGTGCAAAAAATAATGGAAATGATGGAAATGGAAGTTCAGGAAAAGAGAAAGTGAGGGAGATCAAAGTAGGAATGGATAGATAAAGAACATTTGAAGGAAAAGGGATTGACTGCGAAGGTTGATCAGACACATCGAACACACATAAAAGCAGGAAAAGATAAAGAGGAAGAAGATGATAAAAACTGAAAAACTCAAATGAATAAAAATATAATTTCATCAAATACAGATTCTCGTGCTGCATTTATTAAGAGACTCTGAGCCTTCCTTATTCTGTAGAATTTTACCAAATACACTTTAAATTGGAGGCTGGCTAAAGTACTGTTTTGGTATAAGTGTCAAAATTAATGTTTTTTCACCTTAGTTTCAATTTCCATCTGCTTTTCTAGTAGTAAGAGGATTATCAGGCCCGACTTGGTCCCCAACCTACAGCAATAATCTCTAGGTTCTCCTGGAGTATTCCAGATGCTCCCAGACCTGCTATTTTGTAGACTGCTTTTGGGTTTTCTTATGTTGGACTGTACCTCCCAGGACTGTTCTCACTAAATTAATTTTAGTTTATTTCTATAAACAGTAAACAACCACTTATAAGCCTGGCATACACCAGTGCCCAATACTGTAGATGCCTCAACTATCTTACTTTGTAAGCTGTACTATGAAGAATCCTCAGATTGTCAAATTCACCACTCAGTCACTCCTTCTAGAGGAGCCTAATTTCAGCCACCTATGTCCATAATCTCCATCTTTCAATAACTATGCACAGCTCATTTCCATAGTTGTGTTTTGGTGATCTGTATACTGAAAGCTTTGCTCAAGGATTTAGCTTCCACGTCTTATTTATGTTAATAAATCATCATCACGTACGCTGTGCATCGCTCTTGAGGAAGACCCAAAGGCACCTAAACTCAGATAACTGGAAAAGAATCCTGACTTCAAACATAAAGGTATGGATTTTAATGTAGACAACGTAACGCTCAGTGGCAAAACATCTTGTTGGGTGAAGAAGGTCACAATTGGATGAAGCGAAAGGACAAAATAATCCACAATCAAAAATAATGCAACTCTCAGGTACGGGCTATGCTATCAATGAAAGTCATGCCTTGAGGATAGTTCTGCACAGATTAAGCTTAAGATCATTAGGGTGGGCACAACTCTCACCTGTTAAGAATTTACATTATTAGCTTTTTGCTTATATTGGTTTTGTTTTTGCGCATTTAAAAGATTGCTTTCTCTTATTTATTAATTTTGTCATTCTGATGATGATGTCTTTGTGGTGCTATCTTGTATGAGCTTCATTATTATTTTAGATGGTTGGAACCATGTTGTGTTTAACAACTACGAGTACATTTGTTACTAGGCTTGTGATTGGGGTTTGTTACCATATGTTGCCATTGCATCAGTTCCTTCAAGATGATTGCACACATTTTTCAGTATCCTTGCTTTGAATCAGAAAACTAATACAAACCTTCATAGTATTAGTAAGGTCAGTGTTAGGATCTTTTCAGTACAGATCTTTCTTTTTTTTGCCAGAGTATGTTTCTGGTTTTGTCTTTTTGTTTTTTCATACAGTCTCAGTGCTACTCCTGTATTTGACCTCAGCTTGTTTTCTGACTTTGGTTCTTGCTAGCCCTTTCTGTTTTCTGATGTCTTATGATCTATGGCTTATTAATAATGTGTATTGTTTATTGCAAAATGACTGTAACACACCACACAATTACAGCCTCTGAAAGGCATGTAAAACTGGCCTGTGGAATTCAAATTGGTCCTCGTGATTGTAGCTTTTGGCTGGAGACTATTTCCCTTCACACTGACAAAGGTTTTTTGATGGGGGTGAGGAGTGGATTGCCTCTCTAAATTGGTTACCTCACTGACCCCCCCCCCCCCCACCTATTTTGAAACTGTCTTCTCAGTCTAGCAATCCAAAACGTTTGTTCCTCTTTTCATTGCACTACTGAAGAGGTGAGTTAACCATGATACATTAAAAAAAGCTACATTTCTGGCTCTCATAAATGTTAAGAACTTTTAACAACATTCATACAAACTATTATTATTAGATAGATAGATAGATAGATAGATAGATAGATAGATAGATAGATAGATAGATAGATAGATACTTTATTAATCCCAAGGGGAAATTCACAAAAAAAAAGTAGTAAAAATAGTAAAAAGTGTCCAGGGAGCGATTCCACATTAAAGAAAGTGGTAGAAGTGATCAGTGAAATAGAGAAAAAAAAGGTAAAAAGATAAAGTCATACACGGAGCTGCTGGAATGGCTGCCACTTGTGCGGCACCAGAAATGATCTTCTATTAATTAGGTGGCAGAATATTTTGGGGTTAAGACCGCCTAGATCACTGCATTAAAAAGTCAGAAATTGCCTGAAAAGAATAAAAAAAAGTTCATTAAACAGTAGTCAGTAAACAAAACCAAATTTAATAAAAGAACACCAGGCCTATGGAAGATTATTTGTGCCAAAATTAAATGCAATCCAACATGTTAACTACATTGCAATGTAATGCATATGAATGTGGTTTGGCATGCTTTTATCGTGTCATAATTAAAAACATATCAAACAAATGATTGATTGCTGTTTACTATATCATGTAAGTTTAAAATGGAACACAAAGCCATATCGCATTTTGATTCATGTTCATAGAGAGTATGTTATAATTAATCAACACAAACGTATTGCATTGCACTTAGCAGCCACTCTGAGTGTATGGCATTTCAATTCAAGACCACACATTAATCATGCCAAAACTGAATGTAATCAAATGACCAATCACAGCGTCAAAAGGTGGGGCAAAGGGCGTCAAGAGGTGGGCTAAGAGACGTTCTAATCACAAGTGTGTTCACCCAGGGTTAAAGAATAAAGATGTTGAATGGGGAGTTTATAAAGAAGGGGATACACTGTCTCATTGAACAGGTTGGGGCTGCCGATGTAAATGACGACTTCATTCTCTTCCGTGTCGTCTTTTTGCTGGAATCCGCTGATGTAACAGAAGCAGTAACAGGAGATGAATTTCCAGCTGCTACAGTAACATTCTTAGAATATATGTAAGAGCTAATCTCCTGAAGAGCTGCAGCAGTTCTATCTAAAGTTCTGTCTGTCTGTCCATACGATTATGTAGGTCATCAACCAGTTATCCATACACCAATATTCTCCTAAACATGGTTTGTTAATATCATCAGATCTAGATGACACTACCAGATATTGGTGAACTTCTTGACATATCGGCCAGGACTTTCAGAAGAGGAATGGAGCAATAAGATATAAGGCAAGCATGACACTTTATTCAGACAACTGAAAAAAATCAAAAGTAAACTTTCTCAGTGAGACTCAAAACTCATTAGTTTGTTAATTACTCCACACTAATGAAACTTACGCTTAACACAAAAATGCTAAGAAGATCACTTTTTACCCCAACTGTTGATACTCCTTGACCCACCTTTCGAGGCAGAATGATCATTTGAATACATTCAGTTTTGGCATGACTAATGCACAGCCTTGATTCAAAGTGCAAGACAATCAAAGAAATGCAATACATTTGCCTTGCGTTTAGTTACGACATGTGATCTATGCATATGAATTAAAATGCAACATTCCCTTGTATTGCATTTTAAACTGACATGAGATTTGTGAGTCACAGTGAAAAGCAATCAAACAATTGTTTGATATGTTTTTAATTATGACATGATAAAGCTGAGCCAAACATAAGTGCACCATGTTCATATGGATTGCATTGTAGTTAACATGTTGGATTGCATTAATTGTTTGCATGAATAATTTTCCATAAGTGTCCTGGCCAACCAACAATGCAGCAAATGTCATTTCCTTGCCCTGTGTACCTCTTTTGCCTTTGACTCATTGATCTTTTTCTTTTTTATGCTGCATGTGTACCTGCCCCTGCTGATACAATACAAGACTGCAGTGAGCTCTGTGCCATTCCCACTGGGGAAGTGAAATCATCAATTGGAACTGTAGTGAAGCAGACCACCCTCAAAGAGTGAAAACATGGCGTCAGCGTAAGAGAGGAAGCCAGGGCACACAGAAAAGTAACGAGTCTCTTTGAATCTAGAAAACTTTTTTTCTATAATATCGTTAAACTTGATACAGACACTAAAAATGATAACCAGGACACCACTGCAACTGTCTCTCTGCCCACCACAGCAATGTAAAGGGTGGGTTAAGCCAGACAGAGTTCTCCCTTTAACAGTGACTTTAGACGTGACACTTTCTTTGCAGACATGACAGGACTGGGTCTCTGTAGACAGCTGCTAGTCCATTTCTAATAACTTTCATTCATAAGCCATTAACAAACTTTATATAATGCTTAACAGATTATTAGTTTATGTACATTCAAACTATGTTGAAAATGTCATTAAATGTTAATTTATGTAGTAGTAAAGATTCACAATAATGTTCAAAAACAAGCATTATATAATGCTTCTTTTGCAGATCTTTTTGAAGTACCTAATCTAAAGTTGACATTATTCATCCATTGTAAAGCATTGTAAAGGTTTACTAATGAAAATTATAATAAAGTGTTACCTATGAGGGCTGAGATTTGGTAAGCAAGGGATGAAGAGGAAAACTTTGCATGCTGCCATGCTGATTGGATCAACAGGGAAGGCTGAATGTACCTGAGTCTCTACTAAGGCCTTGTCTTATTTGTGGGTTTCTCTTACACATACTCTGATCTCACAAGAATCCAAGAGTTGATGAATGGAATGTCAGGAGTCATGTGGCTGTGATTAGCCACTATGTTTAAGGTGTTATTTGTAACAAGTGTGTTGGAATTCTTAACCGTACTCATTAGCTAAAAGGGAAGGAAAAATTCAGTAAACAGGACTATGTAGCAGCAATAAATAATACATTAATCATGTATTCTTATATGCTGAAGACTCATTATCTAATTCATTTCAATACAATTAAAACAATAATTTCTAAGCTACAAAACAATGTTTCACAGTCTTTCCTGTGCATGGGACTAGGCTGATAAAATAAGTGACTTTATTATCCAAGTACCGCTTTTTATATTTCATTGAACTAGTGTTCTGAATGCATTCTGTTTGCCAGCTGCCAGCGCTCAGTTGGCATTTGGATGTTTGGGATTTAACTTAAACCCAACTGGACCTTTTCTGTTTCCATGTTGGCACTCTGCAATGTCAAATTCAACTTCAATGTCCTGAAGTGGCAAAACCAAAACCTGAAGTAGGAGTTATGCTGCATGCTTGGTCAGAAATGGCCTGACCTTGTGGATATTGTATAGAGGGAATCTGCAAGACTGAGTGACTATTGCAACATGGTCCGTAAAGGACAGCTGGTCATCAATCACCACCCCAAGTTTCTGCACAGACAGATAATGAGTTGAGCTGAACAGAGATGGGGTGCTGAACAGTCAGACGAACTGGGATAACAAGAAGGTCCCTCTTTGCCCGGTTGAGCTGTAGATGGTGTTCCTTCGTTCCAGTTGCAATATTAGTAAGACATTCAGAGATAGCAGCTGATACTGTCTGGTCATCTGGAGGAATGATAGTTACAGCTGTGTGTTATCAGCATAGCGTTGATTGGAAAAAAACATTGGATTGGATGATAGGGCCTAGTGGGGAGATTTATAGAAGAAGAGGTGAGGGCCCAGCACCAATCCTTAAGGTATTCCTGTGCTTACTTGGTGCACCCCTGACATCTCTCTCTTTCTCACTTTTCTCGCCAGGACAAACAGTAGGATCTGCTGAAGAGGCAGGACTTTTACCACCTGAGGACTATAATTCAAGGTCTGACCTATGTTTCATTCATCATAATTTCACATTTAAACTCTGCCAACATTCATACATTTACTTAATTTAAATTTGCTCTTTGCCCTTCATAACTGCTTATAAATCTTTTACTTTACTTTCATACCGTTTGAAACTCTTGCCTGTTGCCCTGTTGGTCTCTGTCAATCTAATTTACCACCAAATAATTGCATCTCCCTGGCTTTGCTTCACTTAAGATATTACGTGGATCATTTATTTGGTTGTTTTAAAATGGTCTTCAAATATGTTTGCTCCATCTTTATTGTCTCTTAGGAACCTTTATATGCTTAGTTTGGTTTCCTTCTGCGTATAACGTCTTCTTCACACTGCTTACTTTAGTAATAATATTATTACGATCTGTTTTCTTTATGTCATTCATTTGTTAAAGAGAATTTGATTGTTGAGATTCTGACCATAATGTCATTCTACTGTTTGAGATTATACTGAAATCTGAGCACTTGCACCGATATTTGGACAGTTACCGATCCAAACGAACAACCAATAAATAAATGCAATGGCAGTCTTCTCTTTCACATTGCAGACACAAGCACATAGTTTTTTTCTGTTTTAAACACAGAGGGTCTGTGACTTCTAGGTAACGACTAGCCACCTTAATTACACGTGTATCGTGTCACCAAGCATGAATTTAGCAACCGCTTATACTTTTCGTGCCAGAAGCTCGGAAGAACTCAGCTATGACACTCAGCCGTTAAAATATTTTTCTATCAAAAAGGAGACTCTACTTTAACCTAAAAAGAAACCCACTTACCGGCCCACTTCCGCAAAGGAGAACGCGTCACCATAGCAACTGTCACGTCAAGACGGATCTTACTGTTGTGAAACAAAGAGCGGTGTTTGTTTTTCATAAAAGCCGTGGAAAATACACATGTTGTTATATTTTCTGTTTTTCTATAATAAACTTTATGAGAAAAAAATGAAAATATATCTACCGTAAGTGTTAGTCCCGACATCCCCTATGACCTGTGACCCCTTGCTCGTGCGACACGTCACCAGTGGCGGTAAGATGTCGGCCGGGCAGTGGGCGGCCTGCTCACTGTTGGCTTTCCTGCTGCTCGATGGAGTTTGAAAGTATTGTTCAGTGGTTACGTCAGCTTTACCATGAAACTCCGCTCTCAGTGTGACAGGTGGGGAGCTTTAAGGTTGAATGTATTGGTCGTCTAGTGCCGTCATTGGTCGGCAAGAACTGCTGCTAAACTTTATGTCTGTGTTTACGGTATCGGACAGCAAGAAGTGAACGAGCCGAGGCGGCCAACTCATAGAGAAAAGTGGACCGGGCTGACTTGGATTGTTTATTGAAGTGAATGAGATGAGTAGACGGGAAGTGAGTCGGGATTATTAATAAGAGAACGGAAAATCGGTCGTCGTGAATGAGGGGTGTCTGTTGAAGGTTAGAACGTAATAATTAATTTAGCAGTTGATATCTGTGCAATGAAAGAACTTGTAAGTGTATTACTGTCGTTCTTAGCAGGTTCACAGTTCTGCTTTGCTGAGTACGTTGCGTTTACAGACAGGTGTTGTGAGAGCCGATTGTGCAGCTTGTTGGCTGCTTGTGTACATGAAAGTGAAGAGGAGTGTAGTGTCATCTCGACCTTATACAAGTGTCCAGAGAGACAAAATGACGAAGCCCAGGGTTCACAGTGTCAACATATGCTGCAAATAACACTGCGTTCACACACGGAGAAAGCATTTAAATAGGAAATCTGTCAGTACAATTAACTGTCAGAATTACTTATAGACCCATCTCAATGCAAGTTCCACATAACAGTGCAGTGAGTGGTCTCTTTACTTGATAGACATAGTGAATTATGTATTACCTGGAGCGAGAGAGCTTAATCTTAAATATTGGATGTTTTAGCAAAAAACTATCGGATAACCTAGCGGACCTAAGTCACTTAATCAGTGGGCTTTAACACGACCGGTTTGCCCCCCACCCCCTTAAACTGCCTATGAGGATGAGAAAAAAAAAAAAAAAACGTTAAAAAATTTACTGAAAAAAAGGAAGAAATCTTAGAGCATCTCAAAGGGAGAGACCCCCTTCCAGGTAGGCTGGGTGTGCAGTGCAATGCAGGTGTCAAAGCAGGGGCAATACTAGACCGAGAAGACTAGTGTAAGTGCACACTATATTAAACGTATGGGCAGGACTGAAATGGTTTTGGAAAGTATTTTTGTCAGACTCTGGTGTGATTTCCCTGAAAGTCCGGTTTGTTTAAGTAGATGTGAACACACCAGTCGTACTGTGGTGTTAACCGGAACAACCATAACGAAGGGGTGGACTTCGTCCAGTACCAAGTGAATCCTGTAGTGGTTTGCATGAGGTATAAATGTGATCGGGTATGGGACTTGTTTAACTACAGAAAATCCTGTTGGTGTGTTGTGGTAGTCACACTATACACCCATAGGTCAATCCACCTGAAACAACTCGCACAATATTCAGTCAGTCAGTCAGAACAACCCTAGCACTTGACTCGGCAAACAAACTAGGAGGGTGAAAAATGCTTTTAGTTTCAGTGCTAGGTGGCTATGGTAGTTCCAAGTCTCAATAATAGATGACTACAGCCTGAAACAGAGTCCGACACTTATGCTTTGTATTGTTTAGTTTTAAGTATTAAGTAGAGTAATTCAAATAGTAACATTAAGGAAAAAAAAACAATGTTTTAAGACTTTAAGTAATTAACATTAAAGAGAAGTCCATCCAGTGAAGTTCATGTTCAGATATGCAGATGTGTACAGCCTCCATTTTCATCTGAAGCTGGAAGAGCAGGAAACAACAAAAACAACATTTATTTATATAGCACATTTTCATACAAAAAATGTAGTTCAAAGTGCTTTACAAAATGAAGAATAGAAAAATAAAAGACACATTAAAAAATAAAATAAGTCAACATTAATTAACATAGAATAAGTAATGTCCGATGGCCAGGGTGGGCAGAAAAAACAAAAAAAGGAAAAAGTGTGGAGTAGTAGGAGCAGCACCACCACCTCAGAGAACCAGAAAAAATTAAAACTGATTAAATGAAACTAAAACAGAGTATTGAACCTCCAGCTTTAAAAAATGAATGCATTCATATATATTAGAGTAAGCAAAGACAACATAAAGAATGGGTCTTAGAAGTTTTTTATTTATTTATTTAAAGATTTCCTTAGAGCCAGCCTGGTGTATCTCTGTCAGCAGAGTATTTCACAGTTTAGGGGAGCAAGTGCTGAAATCCCACCTCACTGGTTCTTTTATGCCTGGTTCTTGGTATATTGAGAAAATCAGTGTTGGAGGATCTCAGATTGGGAGTAGGAACGTTGAGTGAGGGACACTGCAAAATGTAGGTAGGAATGAAATTGTTATCAAACTTATATATGAACAATAGTAATTTAAAATTGATCCAAAAGGATATCGGCAGCCAGTGTATTGAAGCTAAAACTAGTGATAAAGGCTCAGTGTTTCTTGGTCAAGACTTGTTGCTGCATTCTGAAATGAAACTGCTTTATGTCTGTCTTAGGTAATCCTGACAGTACTGCATTATAATGGTAAAAATACAAAAGCATGAACAAATTGTTTTGCATCCTGCCATGTCAGTAGACATCAAACATTTACAGTATTTTTTAATGAAAGAAAGCAGACCTTGTTATATGATTAATATATAATTTGAAATTTATTTCTGAGTCTATTCTAACACTGAGTGTTTCGACTTTTGACTTGGTATTTACGCCCAAGTGATCATTTCTAAAATCCTTACTTGTTGCTGCCAAATATTAAATGCTCAGTTTTTCCTCAGACGCTGGATACTAGGGTCTGAAGGTTCCTGCAGAATGCAGTAGGCCTTGTGGACACAGAGTTTGGAGAATGTGTCGTCAAGAGAAGGGAGGGGCACTCCAATAATATCCTCTGCTGACTTTACTATTCTCTGCACTCTCTTGTGGTTGGTCATACTGCAGTTTCTGTAGCCAACTGTCATTCATCTAGTCAGAACAATCTTGACGGTGCCTCTGTAAATCATGGTGAAAATTTAAGATGGGGGGTTGTCCTTTTTAGTTAAGGATTTTAGAATAATATGAAGAATTTGTCCGTTATGAGAGGCCCTTGGTTATCTGCCGATTGAGGAACTTGGCACTCTTTACAATCTCCAACAGCACAGCCTTTGATGCAGATTGGGATTTGGTCCCCCTGAGAAACCCTCCACCCCCCAACTGTTTACTGCTGTCAATGCTAAGGGATAGATTGCTGTCAGTGCACCAACTGGACAGCCGTTCTGCCTCCTCTATAAGATGACGCGTCATCCTTGCTTATCAAACTCAGCAAAATAGTCAGTCATTTTCTAACCTGCTTTGTCCTGAACAGGGTCGTGGGGGCCATTGCAGGGTAAACACACACTTCATCCACACACTAGGACCAATTTAGTATCCCGAAGCATGTCTTAGGAAATTGGGAGAAAACCCATGCAGACAAGGGGAGAACATGCAAACTCCACACAGGGAAGACTTGGGATGTACACCCTGGTTTCCTTAAAGTGAAAACTTACTGTGCCACTTTCTTCACAGTTGTGTCATCTATTTAAATTGATGATGTAATTACATCTGTGTCTGACTGTGCAGTCATGTACCAGCAGGGTGAAGAGCAGAGGATTGAGAACGCAGCCCTGAGGAGCTCCAGTGCTCAATGTGATGGAGCTGAAAGTGCTGCGGCCAGTCCAAACTGACTGGGGCCTCTGTGAGGAAATCCAAGATCCAGTTACAGAGGGAGGTGTTCAGCTCTAACCCAGTAGGTTTCACAATCCGCTTCTGGGAAACAGTGGTGTTAAATGCTGAATTAAAGTCTATGAACAGTATAGTGACAAATGTACAGTATCATAGCTTATAGGATCATTATTATCTTGTGTACTGGATGCAGTGAAATTTGTAATTAGTTTTGCTAACCATTACTTAGCAATAGTCATCTCACACTGTTAACAACCAGCAAAGAAACAAATGGTGCATTTCTCTTTGTTTTCTGGGATGAAAATCGGTATCCTAATATCATGTAAGAATTGGTCTGGGTACAGTAACTTGACAGTCACAACAATGGGAAGTCAGGTATTCCTATTTTTAAACTACTGCTGCTAATGTCATATTTCTCAGTCAACATGTATGCTAAAATTATTTTTTTCCTCATTCAGGCAAGATTCAATTGAGCCCAGGGGACTGCAACAAACAAAGCAATCAGCTACTGTAATGCAGACTAACTCTAAGGAGAGTATTACACAGTCAGGAAGCGGTGTACCAGTAACTCTGCAGACTGGGTTGCCAGCTAAAACTCTTGCACCTTCAGATCAAGCCAGCACGGGGAGTGGAGAGATCCAGATTCCAATTGGGTCAGCACCAGCAGAGCATGGGAGCAGGCATGCATCCCGAAGATCACGTGCAAATATATCTCTGCAAGCTCATGGACACAGCCACAGGCCTGGCAGGACACATTCTCACTGCACACCAGAGGGTTTAGAGACTCAAGAACCTGACTCCGAAGCAACAGAGCCCAGTAGCTCCATATCAGAATTACGCCACCTGTTGCAATGGTTGCACAAGAGCTTTCCATTTATTGTGATTCTTTGTGCCAAACTTATTGTCCAGCATGCTTTAGGTATGTTTCATTAATATTATTAGAACACTGGGTGTTGAGAGTAATTGTAACATCTCTTTTAGCCTTCAGCAGTTCTTTTATGAGAATAGAGAGGAAGTTTTATTCTCCTTTATCCTTTTATTTAAAAATGGCACATTGCTTTGCATTGTTTGCCTCACACCTTCGGGAGCGTCCACGTTTGAGTGTGCTTTTGTGTCCCAAAAAACAGGTACACAGTTATGTGAAAAAGTAAGTGCACCACATGGAAATTGTTGACTTTTTCAACATATTTGAATAGGCAAACATTAGATCTTTGTGGAAATCGTGCCTACAGTTAAAGGCAATACAGCTGAAGAAATGGCACACAAAGTTGACATGGTGTATTCATTCTCAAAATTTAACAAAAATATCGATTTGTCACATGGAAAAATAAAGTACATTTATCACCACTTTAAATACATAAAATTAGAATCCAGTGTTCTAAATCAGGTGTGAATGATCAGAATCTCTTTAAGGAGTATGCAGTTGGACCCTGTCTTCTTTAAACTGCAAATATCTAGGGTCTGATGTTCTCTTTGTTATAATGCCTACAGAGACTAGGTTTGCTATGAATCTGGAAAGGGATTGAAAAAGATCAGCAAATTATTTGAAATAAATCATAACACTGTAAGAAAAATAGTCCAAAAATAGTGTAGATTTCAGATGACTGTTAATTTGTGCAGGAGTGGTCGATCCAGCTAATTCAGCTCAAGAGCTGACTGTTTAGATGAAGTCTCCTAATACTCCAGAATTTCTTTGTGTGATCCGCACATATCTCTTGCAAAAGTTGGTTTCATAGTACATGCATCAGACTGCACAAATTGACCAGATGTGAAGTGTGCCAGGATAAAGCCTTTGCTATTCAAAAAGAACATTAGATTAAGACGACAGTTTGTCATTGAACATAAAGGCAAAGATCAGGCCTTCTGGAACAATGTGCATGGAGCAGATGAATCAAAAATAGAGTTGTCTGGCGAAAGTAACAGGAGACATGTTTGCCACAAACTAAATTTCAGGAGAAGAATCTCATTCCAGCTGTTTTGGTTTAATACTGCTGAATAAAAGGCTGTGCTTGGAACAGCTGAAAAGCTCGCACATCCTGCTTAGATTAATATTTTGGAATGACTGTCAAACTAGATACTCTATAAAGAAATCACAGCAGGTAAAATTTCGAGCAAGAAACCAAAATGTAGTGATGATGGTGATATCAGAAAGTATAGAGAGACCTGTATACTTCCCTGTCCAGTACGCTGACCTGGGTGTGTAGTGATGTATACAGGATTATAAATATTTTAATGTACATTAACTTTAATTGTAAAGGAAGTCATTTTATCAAGGAGTTTAAGTCACCATAGCATGTCTATAGAGCATATGGACAAAGCTTTCACTGGCTACTTACAAAATAATATCTTGAAAATGCATGGCCCATACACCATGGCTGGTTGCTGCTCATATTGATTCTTATAAGAAAATCTATTAAGATATCAGTGTGCTCGGAAAAAGTATAAAGGACAGAAAGATACCAGTAATAAATCTTGAACGAATGCTCTAAATAAGAAATAAACTGTTTTTCTAACCTGCCAGGTTTAGACCATTTATTTGCCATAATTTAAGCAACTTCACAAAAATGAATCATGGAAATGTCAACACACAAGGTGTTCCAAGAAACTCAATATCCAGGCACAGTGTGACAATGCTGACTACGTTATAGTTTAACTATTGAGACAAATGACACATTGCTGACACCTTACTGTCTTGGCTCCTGATAGTGCCATTGTGTTGAATTTCACTGCACTCCGACAATACTAATACAATGCTTAACTTGCTCTGTACTTGCATTGCTTAAAAAACATTTTTAGGCATAACTCTTGGCTGCCATGCAAGACAAAGGCTTTGTATCTGGGGCAGATTCCTAAAGCAAAATTTTTTTTTCCCTTTATTTTTAAATCAAGAAAATCACACTTTGAACTGGAAAGAGTTTTTCTATGGGCTTTCTGCCCATGTGTTCTTATGTCCTTTTCTGAAGATCAGACATGATTAGTAATGCCAGCCTGGGTGGTAGAGTGTTGGTAGGGTTTTGCAGCTATATGTATGCTATACACAAAAAGTTTATATATGCAGAAACTATATACCACTGTTTGTTTGGGAATTGGAGTTTATTTTGCTTTTTATATGATGTATCATCATACTGTTCAATTGACAATTATTGAAAAATAATGAGAATAAACTATAATGTTGTTACTGAGTACAAGGTTAAGCACATGTTTATAAAAGTATTTACATTTCATATGTGAATTCTTAACTTGCTGTACTATTACTGTAGTGAGTATGTATAATAATATTGCCATGATCAATTAAGCTCTGTGAAGCCTGTTTGCTAGATATGCAACATAAATGACATATTTACAGTTTTGTTTGTACTTTGTGTTGGCTGTTTTATGCAAGGTCATGTCTGGAGTTGGCAGGAAACTATTTAGAAGGTTGAGATTTTTATTTCTTGTTTTTGTTTTTAAATAGTGTAACTTGTAGGGTTTTGAATATTTGGAATAATCCCTCTTAAAATGATCTTTTCCTTGTAGGCATCGCTGTGGGGATTGGACTCCTTACAACATTTCTTTATGTAAATAAAAGTATTCAGAGTCAGGTTTTCTTACGGGTAAGTGGTTGTTGAATTTCTTCTCCCTTTGCAGTCCCTAGGCAAATAGTTTAGGAATATTTTAAGTCTTTCTCACTCGTGTTCTGTTATTATTCCACACTCTTGCTGTGCTAAAGATTCCCTTCATTCTCGCTGGTATCAGTCAATCTTTACATTTTTCAGAATTTTTCAGCACAATTCCAAGTTGTTTTTCCAAGCAAATACAATTGCAGTACAAATCTTTGTTTTCAGATGTACTGAGCAAGAAGTAATCTGATGGATTTACTAGGCCTACTGTATTATAGCAGCGTTTCTCAGCTTTTCTGGTGTTCTAATCCACCAATCTTCTCACGTGGCAAGTCAAGCGCTGTTGTCAGAGTGAAGGGGAGATTGAGCGTGATTTACCTAGCGTCGACCCACCACCATTGTGGCCTAATGGCTGAGTGACACTGCCTTAGAGGATAGGTCCCTGTATTTTACTTGTTAAAGACTGATGAGATCATATTGCATTTAATGAGTAGGAAATGTAGAAAAATGGTGGTTTCAACCAATGGTAGATCTCTACTGAAGCTGCACAACAGACATTTAAAAAGAACATTGTTGATTTTATATAAATTCTTAAATGAAGTTTTAACCATCTTTAAGATAAACTACTTCGCCTTAATGAATGTAGACATTTTTGCTTTTTTTTATAATTTAAAATACAATAGTGTTACTAGTGATGTTTAAATTAAGTCAACATTTAGATTAGAAAATGTATCGCCCATTTCTCCACTACTGCCTTTTCCAAACTGCCTGAACTGTAGAGCTTGATACTGATCACCATTAATATTCTTGTCTTGTGCTGATTGTTGCTTTTTTTAGAATTTTATACTGAATCCTCGAGCGATACTTATAGGGACATACTGATATACTGATACAAAAATTCTTCGCTGAACCTAAGAAAACAGCGGGCTGAATTCCAAATAAGTTACAAAATGTTAGGTTGCAGAGGAGCTTTCCCATTTCATGGCTGTCAATGTGTATGAACCACGTTGTTTATTAAGCTCAGCTTCTTTAAATAACTTTACACTGTGTCCTGATTCAGCTTGTCCAGCTAGGATTCCTTCTTCTTCCTTCTTTTGTCCATTTATAAAAGCATCAAGGCTTCTCAGAGTATATCACTGCAACCTGCTAAAGATAGTGCGGTGTGACATGTTAGCCATTCTCTGCTGTTTTAAAGCATCCTTTATAAATAGCACAGGAGAACAATAGAAACAACATCAAATGCTCAAAATTTGATCAAAATTTCTCATCTGACCAAATACCTAATGTGTTAGTTTGTTCTATTTTCACTGTATATTTTAAGTAAAATAAGATTTGGTGCATCTCATTACTTAAAATATCTATTAGTCTAATAAAATTATATCAATCAGTTTTAGGGATCACTTTCTGCACTCTTTGGTGGTTTGTTTTTCATTTTGTAGCACTGAAAATAAATAGAATGCTGTGATGGTGCAGGAGTTACTGTTTCAGGACCCATGATGTGAATCCCATTTCATTTGCTTATTCAAGCCACGACTGTGGGTGTTCCTCCCACGTCCCAAGAACTCGCATGTTAGGTTAATTGAATACACAGAAATAGCCAGCTGTTGATGCGGATAACCAATTCAGGATTGGTTCCTGTTTTGTGGCGGCTGCTGCTGCCAGGATGGACCACAGCTACATGCAAACCTAAGTTGGATTTAGTGGGTCAGGAAATTAACGGGTGGGTAAAAGTGTATTATTCAATACACACCATTGTTTGTGTTTCCACTGCACCCCTGTAAATGTAGTTGTACAGATCTTCTTCACCTTTTTAACTATGAATTCATCATATACTCCTCATTTTCGTGTTTAAAACGATTGCCTAAATTAGTAGGGTGACATGGAAAAACTTGGTGTGATATGGTGTTTACACAGGAGAAAGGTAGGAATTGGCAGCACATAGCAGAACATTTAACACATTACAGCATGGTTTAAATAGAGACAAGAGTTTTATGGTCAGATATGAGGATTGTTTGCATCTCTTGTACTGACACAGACAACCTCTCGACAGACCCACATTGTATTGAAAAACTCATCAGAAACTTCAAAAGACTTTGTTGGACAGTTATCTTATCCAAAGATCTTGACCATACATTGTTCTCCTCTCTTGCTAAATGAATCTTAGCCTGAAGAGGTCTAATTTTTTTTACATTTAAGATGTCTTACTTAAAGGTTTTCCAATGTTGTATCTGTCCTAGTGTCTATATAAATACAGGGAATTCCAGTTTCTATATTACAGGCCTAAGTTGCCTCGAAAGCTTGCATATTTTAATCTTTTTAGTTAGCCAATAAAAGGTGTAATTTTGCTTGACTTCTCACTACTTGCATACAATAATGACTGATGCTTTCTTACTACTGCAAGGCCCTCTGTAAGTTACTAATATGACTATTCTTTTGTTTGCCCCCATTATCTAAACAGGAACGTCGCTCAAAGCTGCAGTGTTCTTGGCTTCTACTCTTCCTTACCACGTCTTCCATTTTGCTGTATTGCACCTTCAAGTCAGAGTCCTTGTATTACAGGTTTGAAAGTACATTTTACTTATGAGTTAAATTTGAAATCAAATCTAACTTAATGCAAGTTACACTTTTGATATTAACAATTCTGGTACTGCCTGGCTTTAGACCATAGTTGTTAAGTGTGTAACATTTTAAAAACTTTAAGTTTATGCTGAATAACCCAGCATTCATTTTCATTTAACTCATTCTTTATATGGGTTACTGTTATCTCATGGTATCTTAGGAATTTTGAAGGAATACAAATTCTGAATTGAGAAATCTGTTACATGTTTTTTAAAACCATCTCTAACAGCAGCAGTATCTGTGAAGGGTGGTTTCCATTCCCGAGATGCAAGCACGGTGATACCTGGATGCTGTTACTGTTTACACACACAGGTTCTGTAGCCTGCCAAACCTGGCCAAGATTGTAGGAACTAACAATAAGAATGCAAGTACTCTTCCTCCTTTGCATTCTGTAGGGATGCACACAAACATACTTCTGCCTCACATTATTCGGATCCCATGATCAGTTCTTGACTGATTTGTCCTCCTTTTATTAAGTTTGTGTGTTTTGTCTTCTTATTCATGTGTTTCCTCTTGGAAAACATTGCAGACATCAAATCACCACCTACATAGCAAATGTGGTCTATTATAGTTTCATGACTCCATGTTTGAGTCAAGACATTCAACTTAAAAGGATTTTTTCTAACTGCATGAAATCTTCCCCAAATAGCTATTGTTGATGAGCTTTACTGTATTTTTTTTTTTCTGGTAATAGTTTTAAAGTCATCTGAAGTATTTTACATCATTTATAAACAAAAATATACAGTTTATTAAAGCATGAAAACTATTCTAGATTTAACAAATTTAATGTTACCTAATGATATGACACAGTTTACATTGCCATTTTCGTTACTTTAAAATCTTGGCTTGACTGCTGTTATGCTTTTTGTACTTCTATGGATTTCCTTCAGGGATTGCCTCTTCTCCAGCAGTCTAAGCATCTGCTGTCAGGTTGACTGTCAGCTTGTCTACAACTATTCTATTCTGATTATGTGTTTTAACTATATTAAGGAATTAGGTCACATATAGAGCAAAACCCTTTTTTGAGCCGGTTGCAGCTTTGTTAAGCTGCACTCTGCAAAAACTATGACCACCGTAAGTGGATTAGATAATCTGGTGCTTACTGACAGAGACACATTATGTACAATGCTGTCAGTGCCTTGTGATTTTTTGCTTTCTTTCTGATGCTAAAAATGACAATTTATTCCCCTTTACATACTGTATGACAAAAGTTAATGTTGCAATCATATCCCTATAAGCAAATGTATGTCAGTCTGCCACACCTAATCAAAAAAAAGCTCAACTGCATAATACAAATGTGTTTAAAATTCTTGGGGACTATATGGTGGTTGCTAAGAGGTACATAGATTATTTATATTTTTGCAAATTAAAGTTGCATATACAGGCAAACCTTTTTTTATTTATTTTTAAACACAATTCAGTCCTCAAATATTGCCAAAGTACTATAGTAATTAACTATCTTGTGCATACACTTTTTTTCTTAACTTTGAGGACTTTTTTTGTGGAGATGACTTTTGGCCAGTCAGGGGTAGCTTTGATGTGGAATAGATCTCAGCAGAGATTCCTTACTTAACCAGCTTTCTCTTTGATAAGTTCAGTATAAATCAGCCTCTAATTCCTCCTGGCAGCTGTAGTTTGCCAGAAAACCTCATTTTAACACTGCAGTGTCTCTTTCATTGCTATATCGTAACAGGTATAATGATTTCAAAAGCTCTACGTAAATGTGGGCAGAGCATTGTTACAGGAATCTCTGTGGCGATGGTACATTTGTGATGTACCATCCGTTAGAATGCAGTCTGTTGTGCGTGTACTAATCAAGTCCAATTGTTTTATTTCCCATTTACCAGAGGTGTCATCAGAAACATTACAACCTATGCATAGATTATCACACTAGAAGTACTGCCACAAAAATTGCAATTCTAAGTATAAAGTACTGTATATAAAAATTTAAATACATTTTCGTAGCGTAAAACCATAAAGATAGTAAAGATATTTTGCCAAGTTTTAAATACTGTTTTTACACTTTCTTGCATAGGTGGTAAATAAGAAGGTAATTAAAAATGATTAAGACTAAGTTATGGGAATGTGCACCTTTACCATGAAACAAATTGAGGACCCCCTTTTGTTTGTTGTGGTTGATATGGAAATGGTGTTCCATAATGCATCTTGTGCAAAATGGCAGTGAATGATTACTGAGTAAATGTGTATGTATATGTGTGCATTGTGTGTACAATATTTTATGTATTTTATTATTTCTAACAATGCATTGAGCAGGTCTGTGTGAACAGGGCCTCAGAAATTGCATACTTATGTTTAAAGGAATATATTTCAGAATCTGGATGAATGATTACACAGTTATGGTTATATAGTTACATGTAATATGTTTATGTAATAAAAATGCATTTTAGAACTTGTTCTAAAAGATAGATTAGACAGTCCTCAGGCATATGTGGGGGAACTGCATATCATACAAATAATTACTACTGGAGGTGAGTAACTTTTGATGTCCCAAAATCAATTTTGCTCCTTTTACAGTCTACATGTGTTTTTTTTTTTCACATGCCACACATCTTGTAAAGATTATAGCTATTTTGAAACTCCTTTACAGTGTATTCAACATACAAAAAGTAAAAAAAGAGGAAAAACTCACATTTAACAAGCTTTGCCTTGTAGCAGTAGCTGTACTCAAATAGAATTACAAAAGCATCACACTTTCTACATGTAATTTAGGTTAAGAGATTACAAGCTATTAGTGTTGTAATAACACTTTGTGGTTCATGAGACAAATACCTGAACTTTTGTACTATGTGCACATAAAATGTAGTGGGAAGAAAACAAATGATACACTTACTCACTTG
This sequence comes from Polypterus bichir lapradei, assembly GCA_026402145.1. Lineage (NCBI taxonomy): Eukaryota > Metazoa > Chordata > Cladistia > Polypteriformes > Polypteridae > Polypterus > Polypterus bichir. Next base: position 73,034,057 of record JANRMT010062814.1, read on the forward strand.
CCTGTTAACAAAAACACTATTTCCTGTTCATTTAAAAGGTGAATGTGGCAGGATGGTACTTTAATGCAGGGTTTGGAAAACTGGGGTCCAAATTTTTTTTTTTGTATTGGCCCACATTTGTCATTTCTTCCTCGCCTTCTTCCGCATTAATCTGAGGTCATTATCACTGTAAATTATACCAGTTATTCTTAAATGCCCCTTTATGGTGAACTGTTCACCTATAGAGAGTAGCCTATATTTTTGATACTATAGGCTTAGTGCACACCACTAGCTTTCTATCATGTCAAAGAAGAAAAAGGTTTATGCACAGGGTTGCAAATTTCAAGAAAAACCAATCGGAAGAATACTTTTTTTCCCCCCAGGAAGTAGAAAAACAATTTGTCTGATCTGCCAAGAAACTGTTGAAGTAATTAGAACATTAGAACACTCTAGATGAGAGCAGGCCATTCAGTCCAACAAAGCTCACCAGTCCTATCCACTTATTTCTTAAAAAAAAAAAAAAAAAACCATCAAGTCGAGGTTTGAAAGTCCCTAAAATCTTGCTGTCTACCACACTACTTGGTAGCTTATTCCAAGTGTCTATGGTTCTCTGTATAAAGAAAAACTTCCTAATGTTTGTGGACACTGTACACATTCTATTTGGGGCAGGCATCCCATTTTGATTACAATCCCTTAAACTCCACACATGGACCCCACCCCCAAGTTTTGCACATGCAGAACTTTGCTGTCAAAGCTCTCATGTTAGGAAGCAAAATGTACACCTTCGTCTAAGGTGCCAAAAACACTAGTGCCTATAACTGTCCATGTAGTTCATGATTTCTTTTCTGTCAGATGCTGCTTACACTGTACTGCAATGTATACCTCATCTGTTGTGTTTTCACTTTGCCAGTGCTCTCCTTGTCTAGTCACGAAAGTGCATACAACACATGTTGATATTTGGTCTGATTGACTACTTGTATTTACAGATTTTTACTAACTTGACTGTAACAGACCTGTAACAGGTAAAAGAAAAAAAATGAGAAGGTTGTGAATTTGGGCATTTTATTCTGTAAACTTCCTGCTGAGCAGCTTCCAGGCGTAACTGTATGTGTTTAGAACCCTTTTTGTTTACAGTTCAAATAATCTGAGTATATATATTTGTGTCACAGGTTATTGTTTTATTAGAAGACTAAGAGTGTATGAATCTGCTAGTATGAAATATCCATTTATATTACATGAACAAAAATATGTGATTTTTCTGCATATTGATACATTAAATAGAATTCAACATACAAGCTATCACTGCAAAGGATATGGATATGTGAAAACTCCTGCAGTTACAATAATATATACTGTACACTGTAAATATGACAATATCTCATAATAGTTAAAACTTTCTGCTGGAACAACAATTTCTGACCAGTGTATAAAAATGTTTTTTTTTTTTTTTAAAAAAAAAAAAAGTGGTAGCAGTAATTTTTTTTTTTTTTTTTTTTTTTTTTTTAAATGATATTGCCTTTACCTTTTCTAGACATGGACCACTAATGGCATGTGAAAAACATGGCCTGTAAGAGAGAAGAATGCAATTCGAGACATGATGAGTTAAACTCCCCCAGTAGCAATTGTTTACACATGGGAGACTGCATGTAATGCATCTTAAGACTGTCCCAAGGCAAAACACTTTTAGAAGTAGCTGTAAAATGCATTTGTGTTTTTTTTTATTTTTTTTTTTATTTATTAACGGTATAGGCATAAATGTGACTATTTGTTCATATTCGAAGTTGTATTCCTTAAAAATCATGCAATTTCTGCATCTCTGGACGCACAGGTTTGCACAATACATTGTTGGGCATAAATATATATGAAATATGTAATCTGGTAGCAGTGTACACATCCATTCAGTCAATGTTTGTGCATTGCCATATCAGCCACAATAATTAAATGATGCTCTAAATTCTTTACAGTGAATGACCATATTTAGCAAGTGAAAATAAGTCATTGTTCATGTTGGTATTGTGATTCATATTAATGCACCCTGCAAGGAGGAGTGGAAGAGGTGGCGATGAACAGATTGTTTATTAAGGAGAAGTTTCAGTAGGAACTCTGAGTTCTTTCATAAAAGACACTAGAGGGCTAGTTATGGTAATGGTTATGTGAGAGAGAAAGCTAATGAAGATGGAATATACAGGTGCTGGTCATAAAATTAGAATATCATGACAAAGTTGATGTATTTCAGTAATTCCATTCAAAAAGTGAAACTTGTATATTAGATTCATTCATTACACACAGACTGATGTATTTCAAATGTTTATTTCTTTTAATTTTGATGATTATAACTGACAACTAATGAAAGTCCCAAATTCAGTATCTCGGAAAATTAGAATATTGTGAAAAGGTTCAATATTGAAGACCCCTGGCGCCACACTCTAATCAGCTAATTAACTCAAAACACCTGCAAAAGCCTTTAAATGGTCCCTCAATCTAGTTCTGTAGGCTACACAATCATGGGGAAGACTGCTGACTTGACAGTTGTCCAAAAGACGACCATTGACACCTTGCACAAGGAGGGCAAGACACAAAAGGTCATTGCTAAAGAGGCTGGCTGTTCACAGAGCTCTGTGTCCAAGCACATTAATAGAGAGGCGAAGGGAAGGACAAGATGTGGTAGAAAAAAGTGTATAAGCAATAGGGATAACCGCTTGTACCCTGGAGAGGATTGTGAAACAAAACCCATTCAAAACTGTGGGGGAGATTCACAAAGAGTGGACTGCAGCTGGAGTCAGTGCTTCAAGAACCACCACGCACAGACGTATGCAAGACATGGGTTTCAGCTGTCGCATTCCTTGTGTCAAGCCACTCTTGAACAAGAGACAGCGTCAGAAGCGTCTCGACTGGACTGCTGCTGTGTGGTCCAAAGTTATGTTCTCTGATGAAAGTAAATTTTGCATTTCCTTTGGAAATCAAGGTCCCAGAGTCTGGAGGAAGAGAGGAGAGGCACTGAATCCACGTTGCTTGAGGTCCAGTGTAAAGTTTCCATAGTCATTGATGGTTTGGGGTGCCATGTCATCTGCTGGTGTTGGTCCATTGTGTTTTCTGAGGTCCAAGGTCAACGCAGCCGTCTACCAGGAAGTTTTAGAGCACTTCATGCTTCCTGCTGCTGACAAACTTTATGGAGATGCAGATTTCATTTTCCAACAGGACCTGGCACCTGCACACAGTGCCAAAGCTACCAGTACCTGGTTTAAGGACCATGGTATCACTGTTCTTGATTGGCCAGCAAACTCGCCTTTCCTTAACCCCATAGAAAATCTATGGGGTATTGTGAAGAGGAAGATGCAATACGCCAGACCCAACAATTTAGAAGAGCTGAAGGCCACTATCAGAGCAACATGGGCTCTCATAACACCTGAGGAGTGCCACAGACTGATCGACTCCATGCCACGCCGCATTGCTGCAGTAATTCAGGCCATAGGAGCCCCAACTAAATATTGAGTGCTGTACATGCTCATACTTTTCATGTTCATACCTTTCAGTTGGCCAACATTTCTAAAAATCCTTTTTTTGCATTGGTCTTAATTGATACTCTAATTTTCCGAGATACTGAATTTGGGACTTTCATTAGTTGTCAGTTATAATCATCAAAATTAAAAGAAATAAACATTTGAAATACATCAGTCTGTGTGTAATGAATGAATCTAATATGCAAGTTTCACTTTTTGAATGGAATTACTGAAATAAATCAACTTTGTCATGATATTCTAATTTTATGACCAGCACCTGTACAGCTAAGTTATAAAGGACTAAGATCAATCATTTAATATGTCTAAAGTTTCACAGAGGGTGGGGAAAGAATTGGACTTGGTGTCTGTCCCATTGAGCCATCCGTTTTCAGAGCCTGGTCATTTTAGCCAGAAGACTAATATTAGATATAAGGCTGACGATTGTTAACTCTGCAGGGGAAAAACTGAAATGCTAAAGTTTACAAAATGGATAAATATTTTTCCAGTATTGTATGTCCAGAATTTCTTGTTATCGAATAAAGCTGAAATCAAATTACCATACTTTTATATAAAAAAAGAAGAAAGTTTTGTTCTTTCTTGCTTACAAGCTATTTGTCTTTCAACCAGTTTTAAATAGCAACAAGCAACACTAAGTGCTTAAAGCATTCATTCCTTGACATGGTCATAACCTTTTGTTGAAAATGTTATTTGTTAAAATTATTTCTCAACTTTTTTCTTTAACAGCCTAATATTCATGACTCCAAATATTGAGCCTGTAGGATTCTGGGATGTCTTGTGGATAGTGGGTGTCACTGTCTTCATCCTGAAGTTTTGTACTATGGGTGTGAAGTGCCTTATTTTATTACTGCCGGCTGCTATTAACCCATATAGATCACGGGTAAGGAACATCACTTAAAACTATGTATGTATACTAGACATAAATTATACTTCCTCTCTTATCAAGCCTTACTGTCAGAACACACATTCAGTATCTATTCCTAGAATCTAAACATACTAGAATAAGGTTCTGCTAGTGTGATTTAAAATTCTTTTTAAAAAAAATAAAAAAAATTCTTTGCATTTATATAGCGCTTTTCTCACTACTCAAAACGCTCAGCAATTGCAGGTTAAGGGCCTTGCTCAAGGGCCCAACAGAGCAGAGTCCCTTTTGGCATTTAAGGGATTCGAACCGGTAACCTTCCGATTGTCAGTGCAGATCCCTAGCCTCAGAGCCACCACTCTGCCCTAAGGTAAATAACAGCTGTGAAAAGTTTTCTCCTGTGGATTTAAGAGTTTACTTTTTCTTAAAGGGTATGCATGTTATAATCCACTAAATAAACAAAAAGAACATTAAAATATGAATGTGTAAAATGCAATTGCAAATATGTTCAGGAGAAATTTACAGTAATAAAATTGGAGATTATGAAAATTAATATTAGTTAAAAATTTGTAAAAATGTTTCTAATGAGCTTTCTATTTCTCTATCCAGTATCAGTTTGTGTTCCTTTGTCAAGATACTAGTGGACATCTTTGGAAATTTTCAGTTTCTTGACAATCTGTCGCATGGATTAACCTTAATTTCACAAAACAACAATAGACTAACACCCTTTTTGAGGACGTCGTTTTATTTTAACCAGTTGTAAATCTAGAACTGCGCTTTAGGAGTGCCAGTAACTTGCAACCCAAAGAAAGAAACAGAGTAGAAGATTTCAACTGTGGAAACCCAATTACAATAAGCTTCTGTAAGAAACAAGTGCTATTTCATCCTTATTAAGGAGTTTAGAGAGTTACCATTAGGACATTGTAGTAAAGGCTACTGAAAAATGGGGTTTGTAGTCATAGGTGTATAATAAATTATAAATCAGTCATTTCAAACAGTAATAGCTGTTTGCAATGCTAGTAATGTAATGGCTATATTGTTAAATCAATTTAATGGTGTCATGACAAAATGTACCTTAAATAAAAAAGGTATAAATTTCTATCAAAAGCCTGTAAATTTCTGTGTGATTTTAAACTTGTGAAAGGTACTATGTCATGGACATGAATTATTCTGATGTACATTGGTGTCTACCTGAGCAACTTTTTTTTGTAGTTGTAGTCATTAATTACTACATTTTTTCCATCATATAATCCTGTCAAATCACATAGAAGGCAAATGAATTTGTTATTGGTTATTGATTGTGCCATGAATTGTTTTAATAGGAATCAAAATATTTAAAACCTGCATTTTCAAAAACAGACTGACATCAGATGAAAAAGAAACCTCTTTCTATTATTAAAACATTCAGTTTAAAAAGAGAATTTTATTGCACCAGTTGCAGAGTGCAGATCTCTATATGATGCCTGAATTGTAAGCAACAAAACTGCTATGCACATGGAACCACAAAGTATACATATTCTATGCAGAGGTAGCACAAAATTCTTGATGTTGAACTTAGGTCACCATTCCTATAAAAGGCAAGGAAGCTGATATCACTTTTCATAGAGAGGCACCACAAAACGTTAATTTTTTTTTATAGAAAGCTAGTGTCCTCTTTCCAAGACAGCCAATGCAAAGCCTGAACTTTTAGGCAGAGGATTAGCATCAGTTTCCTACCAAGGCAGCACTAATTACTATGCAGATGGCTATAGTTGCTGGTCGTTCCAGAGAACAGTTTTCATTTTGGAGGATCCTCTACAAACTAAACATTACACAGCAGACAAATATACTGATCAAAAAATTAAAGGAACACTTTTTAATCAGAGTATAGCATCAAGTCAGTGAAACTTCAGGGATATTGATCTGGTAAACTAAGAGATGGGGTAATTAATCAGTTTCAGCTGCTTTGGTGTTAATGAAATTAATAACAGGTGCACTAGAGGGGCAACAATGAGATGACCCCCAAAACAGGAATGGTTTAACAAATGGAGGCCACAGACATTTTTCCCGCCTTATCTTCTCTGACTATTTTTTTTTCACGGTTTTTCATTTGGTTACTGTCAGTGTCATTACTGGTAGCATGAGGCGATACCTGGACCCAACAGAGAGGTTGCACAGGTAGTCCAACTTCTTCAGGATGGCGCATCAATACGTTCGATTGCCAGAAGGTTTGCTGTGTCTCCCAGCAGAGACTCGAGGGCATGGAGGAGATTCCAGGAGACAGGCAGTTAATCTAGGAAAGCTGGACAGGGCCATAGAAGGTCCTTAACCCATCAGCAGGACTGTATCTGTTCCTCTGGGCAAGGAGGAACAGGATGAGCACTGCCAGAGCCTTACAAAATGACCTCCAGCAGGCCACTGGTGTGAATGTCTTTGACCAAACAATCAGAAACAGACTTCATGAGGGTTGCCTGAGGGTCCGGTGTCCTCTAGTGGACTCTGTGCTCATTGCCTGACACCATGGAGCTTGATTGGTATTTGCCATAGAATACCAGAATTGGCAGGTCCAACCACTGGCACCCTGTGCTCTCACAGATAGAGAGCAAGTTCACCCTGAGCACATGTGACAGACGTGAAAGGGTCTGGAAAATCATGGAGAACATTATGCTGCCTGTAACATCGTTCAGCATGACTGGTTTGGTGGTGGGTCAGTGATAGTCTGGGGATGCATATCCATGGGGGGATGCACAGACCTGTACAGCCTAGACAATTCCACCTTGACTACCATTAGGTATCGGGATGTAATCCTTGGACCCACTGTCGGACATTATGCTGGTGCAGTGGGTCCCGAGTTCCTCCTGGTGCATGACAATGCTCGACCTCATGTGGCAAGAGTATGCAGGCAGGAATTGATACCATTGACTGGCCCCCATGCTCGCCTGACCTAAATCCAATAGAACATCTCTGGACATTATGTTTCGGTCCCTCCGCCACCACCAGGTTGCACCTCAGACTGTCCAGGAGCTGAGTGATGCCCTAGTCCAGATCTGGGAGGAGATCACCCAGGATACCATCCATAGTCTCATTAGAAGCATACCCTGATGTGGTCAGGTATGCATGTGGGAGCCATACAAACTATTGAGTACGATTTTGAGTTGCTGCAATGAAATTTTGAGAAAACGGACTAGCCTGCTGCATCATGTCTTTGAATTCAGCCCTCTGTAGGTTGGTAATTTTCATTTCCATCAAACGATGTGGCATCCTTTCCTTCCTAACACATTACCCAGTCTATATCAGTATAGATATCCAGCAGGATTTTTTTTCCCCATTGAGATCTGATGTGTTTTCAAAGTGTTCCTTTAATTTATTTAGGTAGTTTATTTTCCAATAATGCAGTCCAACCAGGACACACACTAGTTCAATGTCAGTGTTGCATATCACAAGTAAATTAACAGGAATCATATATGAGAACATGCACAGAAGCAAAATTTTGCAGCTGCATGTATTGCATCTTTCTTTGAATAAATGTTAACTTCCTGTAACAAATGTTCTTGGATAATATTTTTCTGTTTAATTTTCAATATCCTACTAGCAGGGTTACTCCACGCTGCCCTGGGTGGAATAAAGTGCAGGTCCCGTCACTAAATAAATTCTCCTGGGAGAAACTTTTGTGCACATGTAGAAATATCTTTTCTGCAATGGAGACATTGAGGAGTAAAAAGTCTTGCAAGATTAGATGGCTTTTAAAAAATAGGATGGCTTGGTCCATATCTACATTAACTTGCTCATGGTGTTGTAGGGCTGCTGGTACATGCTTACTGAGGAGGTCAGTCAGATTTACCAGGCTGTTGTGCCAGTTCCTGTGTGGTTTCGATACCTCATTACATACCAGGAACAGGATGGTTACACAGGATTGACACTGGGAGTTGTCCTTGCTTTGGTCTACCTCATGCTAAAGGTGAGAAGATTTTTATTAGGTTTGGGATATAATTTATTGGTTTAATTGTCCTTAAATTAATTGTCAGATGGCAGCCTATCCAACATTCTATGATCTAATATGAATGTACTGTAACTTCTAATTGGATGAACTGAAGTGCTATGATTTTAAGTAAACTGATACTTTTCAGTTGCATAATTAAAAATATATATATATATAATATGAAAGAACTGAAAGTTGGGCAGTTAATAGTAGGAGGTGGGAACCACCAAAGTATTTTAGTAATTAGTGGATGAGCTATATTGCTTGTAAAATTTGATTTCAGAAAACATGCCCTCTGCATTTATGACACATGTTTATGGCAATTAAATGGAAGATGGAGGTAACTGATTTTTATCTCAGATTTTTACAACTGTCTTTACTGAGGAAAGGTACTTGTGTGTTTATTTCTTTGATCAAGAAATTGTCATTTTAATCCAGAGTTTCCAAAGAAAATCTTATGTCTGTTGCTATTTAGCATAGCTGGAATGGTTCATAAATGTAAATATTCAGGATGTAAAATTTTTTTTAAAAACAGAGTGTCTAATTTCCATTGACCCCTTTGCCATGGTTTTTAGTTTAGTTGTACGTTGTAAATGCACAAATGTAAGTCCATACAAATCTCTACATAGAGCTATGAAACACTAAGTAATGTGTGGCTACAAGTATCAAGAGCAATAAACTGGCTCTAATGTTTTGGTCCTCTCAGATAATTTTGGAAAATTAGAAAATGTCAACAAGACACCGTGACTGATAGTGGCTGGAGAACCACTCCCATCAGTAACACAAATAGCAGTCTCGTGTGACAAAGCCTGCTCATATCTGGACTATGTGTGTTCCAGTGGAGATAGGAGTAAGTCCCCCTCTCTGCAGCAATGGCATTCAGCCTTATTGGGCATTATTTTACATTTTTCACATGTGGAACCATTAACAGTTTGTTCTAAGGATCATCCTAGATTGTATAGTATCTATATCTATCTATCGCTCTTAAGACTTCAAGTATTAATTGAAGATTCTGTGCTCCAGTGTTAGTTAATGTTTTTGGAAATTTCACATTTGCCGTTAGGCCTCTTAAGACTGCCATGTTAGCTTCTAGTGAAATTATTTATAATTTTAAAAGCAGTACTTCACATTTTACGTTTATATTTATGAGAAATGTTTCACACAACAAAAGAATTTTGCCATGCTTGTGGAAAAATATTTTTTTGACTTCAAGAATGCTAAACTTATTCTTTAAAATAGTTATCAAAAAAGTAAAAATTAAGACATGCTGTGATATTTTAATTACATTTTACATGATTTAAAAGAAAGTGATGCAAGTTTAAAGTAATGCTTAACTCTTCTAAGTGTGTTGAACAAATTATGCCTAATTCTAGTGTTTCATATCTTCTCAGCTCCTTGGACTTTATGGGCAGTGGAGCTCCATTCAGAAAGCTTTACAGGTTTTCCTTAACAAACAGGTTAGTTTTTTTTTTTTTTTTTTTTGGACTTGCTACCAGTTTTCATTCAAGATTAGCGTGCATGTTGTGAAGCTTTTAATGTTTTTAATGTAGGGACTTTTGTAGGGCCATCTTCCTGTATCTATTTCATTGGAGTGTTTATAAATGGCAAGAGCAATACTGCTCCATGCAGAGCCACATATTGATTTAAATAGGTGCAGCCTGAGTGCCTGTGGCAACAACTTTAGGAATTATATTTAGTCAAAGCATCTATTTTCCTAAAACTACATATTCTAGTTCAGGGCCATTGGGATCTCAAACTGTCTTTTCAGTCTTTAATTTTAAGAGGTACCACCTACCTTGGAGAATAAATGATGCAAATGTTAGAAATCCAATGCTATAGCTTTATAACTCAAGTTTAGCTTCTTAGTTAATACACAGATGATCTCACAATCTTTGAACAAAAGGTAAGTGTAGTTATAGATGACAGAGTAATGTCTTTGCATTATGTTTTAGCGCTATGGAGTGATGGCCACCAAGCACCAATGTAGCGAAGCTGGTGACGTGTGTCCAGTGTGTCAGGCAGAGTTTCGTGATCCCTGCCTTCTTGTCTGTCAGGTAAGACTGTTTTCGAGGTCTAAATACACAGGTTTAGTTAAGCCAACATTTAAACTTCATTCTTGCATTGAGAAATGTTTATGGAGGTAAACGATTAAATGGCTACATTGTTTCAACTTATGTCAGTCATCAGCTATGTGCATTCAAGAGTGAGTATAAACAGAGATGGGGGATTGAAGGGCAAAAAAATAAAAATTGATTCCACACCCCTTGGCTTTTTGTCTTTTGAAACTGTAATATTTTATGCAGTTGCATTCATTTATGACTGCATCAATGTACCAAACACAAGAAAACATCAACTGACAACCGGCTCAAGGCAATACAAGCTTTTTGATGTATAAATGTGATTAAGAAAAGTATGGTGCTCATTAGGAGCTTAAACACACTATATGATGAATGATTAATAAACTTGCCATGCTTGTGTTTTCAAAATGGAATGTATAAAATAAAGTCTTGTACTGTCTCATTAGTGGATGGTGGCTTGTTATCACGCTGTTGTGAGCACTTGAAATTGTATCCACTATGACAAGATTAATGTTGTTCAGAGTGGCAACCTTTTGAAATTATATGCTTTCGAAAGTTATTCGTATAATTTAGGCCATTTTGTTATTGTCATGGATTAGATTACACAGTTATATTACTACACATAGGAATGGACACATGTATAGAATATTGATAATGTGCTTATGAACTGGAGTTATAATTTAAAACATCCAGCTAAATAACGGTGTAGGAGAAGGCCAGAAGACTGCTAGATAGCTAAGTGGAGACGGTTCTTATTTCTTTATGGACAGCAGTGAAAAATTCAGAAGATTTTAAGTTCTCAGACAACAAAATAAATGTACATCCTAATACAATGGGTAGGTTATGCAGACATGGTATGAAACATTAAGTTTCTGTATTTTTTCTTATTAAACAAACAACAGTTCTTTAAAATACAATATTCTACTGAGTTGCACAAACTTCAATGACATTTTGTATCAAAGGAGATATTATTCTACATTTTAGTAGAATATTGTTGGAAATGTGTGATTCTTAAAATACATTATCAGGTTTTCAGTAGAATGACATCAACATAGCAAAAAGATATGCAGTTTCAGTATAATGTGAAGCTTGCAAGTTTACCTGATGCCTTTATCAGAAAAGTTGGAGTTCAACAAATCCAATCCATTTGAAAATTAAAAGCAGAGAAATAGGTGCTCTCTCATCTTCATCTCACCGCACAGCTTTTCAATGTGGTTTAGGTCTAGGGACTGAGACAGCCGTGGAAGAAGCTTGATTTTATCTTCCTTTAATCATTTTTGTGTTGATTTGGATAAATGTTTCCAATCACTGTCTAGCTAGAAGATACAGTGAACCACTTTTAGTTTCTTGGCTAAAGCAGCCAGGTTTAAGTTTAAAATCTCCTGGGGCCTCATGCATAAACGGTGTGTACGCACAGAAATGTTGCATAAGAAATTTTCCACGTTCAAATCGCGATGTATAAAACCAACAGTTGGCGTAAAGCCACACACTTTTCCACGGTACCTCATACTTGTCGTACGCAAGTTCTCCGCTCGGTTTTGCAGACTGGCGGCACCCAGCGTCAAAGCAGTGCTACTGTTCCTGTGTGGTTACTCCTTATTTCCCTGGCGTGGCTTTATAAATACACTGAAACTAACTGCGTATTGTTTATTAGTGTAATGCATCCGATTGTAATTAACTTGTAACAATATAATGGTCCAGGGAATAGTGATAGAATTCCAAATACCATAACTGCTTTAGCGTTGTTACTCTCACTGCACCTTCTTCTTTTTCTTCTTTCAGCTGCTCCCTTTAAGGGTTGCCACAGCGGATCATCTTTTTCCATATTACTCTCACTGCACCACTCGGAGTATTTATATCACTGTATCTTGAGTGTGAATCACAGCAGCAGCTGATCGGAAAGAGAATTATCGGTATACAGCTTCAAGCACACGCTACCTCAGCCACGGCAAAACGTTTCAAAGCCTTTCTTGTACGGACCTCGCGGTTCAGAGAGAGAGAAAATAACGACACAGCTAAAAACACAGCGGCAAATTTCGACAAAAGTTAAACACGAGGCGGCTATGCAGTGTCCGCAACGGACGTGGCCAGCCACCATGCAGAAGATACCATATTGACATTGGTGGGCGAAGGAGCCACTGATTCTCTCTGCCTAGGGCTGCCCCAAGCCTATAGCCGCCCCTGAGTACTGCTGCAATAAATAATTTCATCGAAGGTCGCACACAATCACTGTGCCGTGAAACCCATGTTTAATAACGTGCTTTAACTCCTATCATCATGAAAATGATATCACGTATACATCTCAGTATTTTAGTTATTCAGAGAGCTGTAATATCACGAATGTAATAGATTCTGTGTCCAGTCGGAGGAAGAGAGCCGGTTTAAGAAGCAAGTAGTGATTCACACACAGAGCACATAGAAGATCACATACAAAACAAAGCATTTAACGTGCTACTTTAATTACGATGTGATTTGAGAAACTGGCTAATTAAACGATTTTAAGATGACATTTATTATGTTCTACTTTAATGACAAAATAAACTACATGATTAAAGTGGAAATTTCGAGATTGAAGTTGACATTTCGTGCTTTTTTCCCCCCCCACTGTGTGCCTTTTTTTTCTCTGTATTCTAATAAGCTTTCATATGACACTCAGACGGTGGGCTACGACTCGCCTTTTCACGTTTCTCCATCACGCTATGTCACTCGATCAACTTTCTTTTGTTGATTATACCACGGTTTAATTAAATAGTATGTTTTTCCTTTGCCTCCACTTGGTATTCGCTGAAATTCTTATATTTTCCCCCGTGCTTTTCCCATTGTCTTTTCACAGAAGGCTGAACTTAAGGGCGATTTATATTGATTTGCATATTCAAAGAGGCGTAATTCTGGGAGGAGTTGGGGCGGGACAAGGCGCGTGCATGAGCGTTACTTTTCACGCTGACCGGGATTTATGTAGCGGAAGAATGTGGAAGTTGGAGTATGCACAGATTCCTGCGTCTGGATTTTTCTGTGCGTATGCACATTTTGGCTTTTGTGCTTACGCCATGTTATAGTGCGAATTCTATGCACGGCGTTCTACATGAGGCCCCTGGTATTTCATGGAGTCCATGATGCCACTTTCCAAACTTCGACAACTTTGGATGAAAAACAGCATCACAGATCATACCTGACAGTAGGGATCAGATTATTGTCTGTATTGCCAACCTTCTTTTTATGTCAAACTTATTGTGAGAGTGTGATGCTAAAAAGCTCAATTTTTATTTCATCTGACCACAGATTATAGTTTCAATCAAAGCTCGTTTAGCACTTAGCAAACCCCAGGTACTTATGTTTGTGCTTAAATGACAGGAAAGGCTATTTTTCTGGCATGCCTCCCATATCATCTGTTGGCATGGAGGTGGTGTCATATGGTAGTTTTAGGGACTTGGGGACACCAAGACACTATTTTTACTGTATTTCTCCAAAGGTGTTCTTTAGGAATTTTTTTTTTTTTTTTACATTTGCCATGCTGCTCACTATTGGGTGGGCAAAATAAACTTAAGTCCTCTTCCAGGCAAGTTGGTAACAGTTCCAGTTGATTTTAACTTTTTAATTATTGCCTTAACTGTATTATGGGCATTTTCAGACAAGAAAGAATTTTTAAGGCCATTTCCTGACTTAAGAAGGTTAACATACTCTTCTTTCATTTTAAAATGTGTTCTTATCTTTCCCATGCTGATGAATGAATAGGGAATTGAGTCTCTGTGCCACCTTATATTTATACCCCAGTGAAACAAGAAGCCATAAATAACTACTTGATAGTTTCAACATACTCTGATCACCTTAAGCAATTTTTTTTTTTTAAGTTGTACTTTGTTCATAAGAATTCTTTGGGGCACCAATAGTTATGGCACATGTGGATTTGTTAAAAAATAAATCATTCTGGATTATTTTTTCACAGATAAATTTACTTCAGTTAAGGCTGGGCAATAAAACAAAGATATATATTGGAAATTAACTTTTCCTCAACAGAAATATGACATGGTTGATAGAAAATCGATTGAACTCATTCCATCCATGTGTTGACAGACAACACGAAAAGCCACCGATAATGAGAATGCGCTGTGCCGAACCAGTCCTGTGGCTGGAATAGAGTTTCAGCCATGTTGAGTTGGGTTGATGCTGCACACACCAGTACGTTAGGAGTGGGACCGGAAAAAAAAGAAAATGACATTAGAAGATGTCAGCGAAAACTCGAAAAAAAATCAGGGTTACCGTTGAAGACACCCCCAAAAGACGAGGACATTGTTGAAAAGAAGGGTGCAAGAAATTTGTTAGTGTGGAGATATTTTTACTCTTTCAAGTCCAACAAAAAGCAGAGTAGCGTGCAGTTCAAACTGTGCTGAAAGCATGTTCCACACAAAGACAGGTAATACCACTAATCAATCCTCGGTGCCATCGTTTAGAGCACACACACAATGCCAGACTTTACAGTCCCGATTTCAAGCATGTGCTGCACTAATGGGGATTCCTGTGCCTTTATTTTATTTATATAAGCTGACCAGAACTGAGTGAAAATTGCTTACTTTTGAAAGCTGCTTGAGTCTGTACTGAGGATATATACAGAATAGTGTTGTCTATTTATTTATGAGTTTGTTTCCCAACCATTTAAAACGGTTTGAACCTATACAAAGGAAATGATAGGTATAGATGTAGTTTTTTTTTTTTTTTGTTTAAAGATTTTATTTTGTATTATCTACTTTATTTGGAACTTACCACAGAATTTACTTTTGTTTTCCCATGAAGTCAAGCAAAATGATACCTTTTATTGGCTAACTAAAAAGATTAGATATCCAAGCTTTCGTGGCAACTCAGGCCCCTTCAGGCAAGAAACCTGAAAGCTTCAAATTAGATTTTTAGATTTAAGCTTTTAGAATTTAGATTGTATTTGTTTGGAGTTGACCAACAAATTCAATGTGTTCTGTAAAATTTGAAAGCTTTGGACTGGTGAGAATATGACATTTTTTTTATTTTGTATTATGGATTTTATTTTTTTGGAATTGACCAAAAAATGTATTTGTGCATTTTGTTTGTGTTCTCCTGTAATACTTGAAGCTTTTGACTGGACAGAATTAAGATTTTAGTTTATTCTATATACCTATTTTATTTATTTGAAATACAGTTGTATAGTGTTCTACAGTACATTATGTCATGTTCAATGTCTGACAGACAATTGATAATATTTAAACTTAGGAGTAAAAGGAACATTTTAAGAGTGACAGAAATAGTGATTTAATTTATATATCTTGAGCTATAAATCAATATCGACTGATATGAAGAATATTTACTGTAAAAATTTTTTCTTATCGCCCAGCCCTAACTTCAGTTAAAGATTGAATTTGTCTAATTTTGTTCAGTGCAGGAGTAAGGTAATTCACCAAAGGTTGAATTTTTATAACCCTTTGAACTCCCCTTTACTGGGGTGCTAATAATTGCGGAGGAGACTGTACTTTTTTTGTTCACCTTTTTGGTGAGGTTCACAACTTTTTGGCCCACACACAGGGCCTTGACATTGCTCCACTACTAAAGCATTATTAGATTATCTGCAAAGAACTTCTTGTCATTTAGGGTACATATTTCTCATTTGAAAAGTTAATAAATAACACCATCTACTCCAGTCAGTCCACTCACCAGTTTTTGCTTTGTGGTTCAGGCTGTCTGTTTTGCTGGAGGATTTTTAATTCATTGATTGTTGCCTTCTTTTCTTAGCACATCTTCTGTGAAGAATGTATTTCCTTGTGGTTTAATCTGGAAAAGACATGCCCACTTTGCAGGACGGTAATTACAGACCGTGTTCACAAGTGGAAAGAGGGAGCGACGTCACTCCATCTGCAGATCTACTGAGGAGCAAAACGTAGGCTGAAAGAGCATCTGTGGAAGCAATAACCTTCAAAGACCATTTCTTTGGTTTGTGTTTCTTCCTTTGATAACAGGAAACAATTCTCTGGAAATCTGAACAAAAAGGAATATTTAGCTGTACCACACAATGGACATGTTGCTTGCTGTATTTCTTAAACAGCTGCACAACCTCTCTTCATATTTTGTTTTCTTAAGGTGTTTAATCGTCAAAGAAAAGAATGCATGCTTGACATTTTGAAAGCGTTGCTGTGCTGAATGGGGTTGGTTTCGTCTAAAAAGCAAGGTTAAGTTAGTTACCATAGCTGATAAACGTTTTAGGAAGGAGAAGAAATGACTAGTGCTATTCCAAGGGGACACCAGATAGTACAGTGCTGCTCGGACATTTTCATTTGACACTTTCTTAAGTGGTAATACAGTATAAGGACCATCCAGGCAGGGAGGACCATCAAAGTATGTTACATTGTCACAATTTGTCCTCTTGCTTTACTTTTTTTTTTTAAAACTCCTTGTTTCACAGTGAAAATTTTAAGAGGCACAAAAGATAAAAAGATGTTTACAGAAGAATTAAAAAACATAATAATTCTTTGGCTTCAGATGGCTTTGGCCATGGAGATAAAATTTTTATTGCTAAAAAAAAATCTACATATATATTTGTATTACTTTATATAAGAAATCACTTTTACAGAGATTGATTCTTTAAATATGAATGTTAAAAACTAAGGAAATGTAAAGATTTTGTATGGGTCTTTTAGACTAAAGCAATTTTATACCAAAGAGCACTTCGTTATGCATGAGGGGTGGGGGCTTCTCTAGCACCATTGGTCTCATTCTCTGGTTTTAGTTTCTTGTACAATTTTGCTTTTCTTTTATGTGTTTGTGTTGGTTTTGTAGAATATTAAAATAAACAAAATTAAGGCAATTATCTGGTATACAGTTTTGTGCAATTCACAACTTTTATCATTTTGTATATAAAAATGCATATTTAAAATTATCTGTTCAGTGTAGATCAGGGGGCATGGCAAACAATATTATAGCTAATCTTGTAGCTTTGTTTTGAATTTTTTTTGGAACCGTCTTCACATAATTTGCTAATTTTATATAAAACACAAATTACTCAACGTATGCTTTTTTTATGTTCATTTTTTTGCTTTAGTGTACCTTAATAGCATTTCTGAAGCTTCCTAACATAATGAATTTTCGTTTCCTGATCTCATTAGACCTGCCTGTCCAGTTGACCTGCTGAAAATAAAATTTACAATGAGACAGTAAGACAATGAAGGAGATTTCATAATGTGTGAAAAGGAGAAATGTATTTGATACAACAAACATGGCAAAAGGACAGCATACAGGGTGTCCAGATCTAATTATTCAATTTTCATTATGCTATAACTTATTAGGTTTATTACTCCGAGCCTGTATCCAACTGAGTGGAGGACAAGTGGGACATTACATGGAAAATCGGTGAAATAATTCAATGTAAGTCCATTTTCGTTTATTACAAGATATTTTGAACAATTCTTTTGTCTTGTATTTTCCTGAATTGCATTAAAAGTTGCACAATTAGATCTGGACCACCCTATACAGTGGGCAGTAAGCAAGTCTCTGAATCGTAAACAGATAAGAGATCCTTTGCCCACTGGACAACTAATTCAACATATTTAGATCTACAGAAAATGGATCATTAAATCTGAAAAAGTGATTAATACCAAAGATAGCCAGTGGGTCTGACCTGTCTGTCACCATGTTGTCTTGTTTTAAGTTTGTCTAACCCCTCTAGGTATTAATATTAAAGTAGCAAAGTTAAAATGCCAGTTTTCCTTCCTCTGGCCCTGCGTGAACTGCCCTGCACATGTCTCACAAGGTATGGCAAGTCCTGAAATAATGCGGTGTGGGGCACAAAAATTTATGTAAGGTCACAAAGTATTACAGTCATATTTGAAGGAAAACCCCTGGCCATGTTGGATGAATGCATTTATTAAAATCCACATTTCAGAATCCAAATAAAACTGACCTTACTTCTAACCTAGATTACAAAAAAAAAAAAAGTCTCACCTCTCAATCTGATAACTGCCTCCTCCTGAGCAAAATGACAAACATGCACAATACGAGTCTATGCTCCGGGCCAGGGTGTCAGCTCTGTGACACACAAGACAAGCGGACTAACATGACATCTATGAACTGCAGGAGGACACTGGGAAAATAAAAACAGCAAAGTGAATGGAACACATGCAAATTCCACAACATAAGGTACAGCAGAACAGAAAAAAATTAATATCCAAAATATCAGGTTTTGAAAATCCCAACAGCCTGTGCTTACAGTACTACATTAAAATGTTTCAATGTACATGTCATTTACAAATAAATAGTTTGCATAGTGTGCAGTTTTTTTGTAAATATGAAATTGGCACTTAAACTCATAGCTCACAATTCACAGTCAAGAGAGAATGTACTGGTTGACTTCAATGGGGAACCTTTTTAAGGAGATAACTACAGTACATGTACCCTAACATGCGAGTGACATCTTAAACACGGTTCAGCAGCGTCCATTCATTATCTGGGCAGTGTGAGTCCTGAAACTGCTGTGGGATTTTAGACAGCAGAGGCTGAGCATTTTTGAGACATCCACTCCATAATCTATTCATCTGGTTAAACAAGACAAAGGCAGGCAGATTAGCTTCCTGGGGGCGGGGGGGAGCCCAGATTCTGAGAAAAATGCTTTTTACTTTGGGGTCTGGGGAAAGGACTTTTAGGATGTGACAAGCCTGTGTTACAGGGGCACAATCGATACAAGGCCTCTGACCTCAAAGTGTCTGACTGGGATTTGTCTCATTCTCTCTCCCAGTTCACACTAATTCTTTAGAAGGGATTTGCAGTAACCAAATAGGCAGGTTGTCTTTACTGTGATTCACTTCATTTCTGCAAACATTTCCAGCTCTGAGGAAAGCCACCGTCAACTGCTGAAAGCAAATGGCAGACTCTGCCCAGTTTCTTCACCTCAAATTATTAACCCCCAATGATGTGTTAGCCTGCTAAGCTTACCATGAAGCACTTGGCTCTTTAGAAAGTGTTCCTGTTAAAAATCACTTTAACTGTCCAGTTGTCCATGACAAGGTGGAATATAGTTGTCAAATACCTAAAATACAAACGGGGTGGTCAAGATCTAATTATGCAGATCCAGATCGTTTGGATGACTTTGATTTATGCGGTGTGAAGACGATTCTTCATGTCGTCAGTTCGCACACTTCTTGCTAGTCCGGGATTTTTCGGGTGATTTTCTATGTAATAAACTTAATAAGTTATAGCGTAATGAAAATTGCATAATTAGATCTGGACCACCCTATAGATTAGGAATGCAGAGGGTCCAAAAGGAGAAAACCCATCAGTTATCCTAAACAACTCCACACAATCCGAAAAACAAATTATAGAATAGAGAGCATCTGTTCAGGTTTTCGATTTATAAATCAAGTAAAATTGCAGACTCAAGAGAAACCTGCTCCTATATTTCATTTTTTTGTTGGGGAGTACAGATCAATCATTTTCATTGTACAAGGACACTAAATTTATCAACTGGAAGACCCCTGCAAACTGCCAAGTGCTTCCCAGTCACTTCTTCAGATACTGGGCCAAAGCCATTAGGCGAAAAGGATCCTGTTCTCAGTGTTGGCTTTCAAATAAGCCCAATTCTAACAGTGAACAAAATGAAGCTCTGTATTTAAAAGACAATTAGCAGAATAACACCGAAATGTGATCGCTCAACATTGGCTAACATGGTTACACTTATAATTTTGGGCACTTCCAACAGGCACAATGCATGCCATGCTAGAGGCCAAGAGGCATTTCAGACTTGTTCTGTCTGTGGTAGGCTGGCTTTTGTCCTGTCCTGTAGACCCACCCTCAGGCTCATTCACATCTCCACTTTGGGATGGTGTCGGCTTGGTGGGCTGCTGTGTATGACAATGTGCCACCGGTCTAGCAGGAGTCAGTTTTGTTCTGGCACTTTGTTTCAGGGACAAACTTGATTTTAATTGGGTTTTGAAAAGAGACGGATATATGAAGCAACTTTTCTAATGTGCATGAGGACTTGGGTAAGCTGACAGAAGAAGAACCCTACTGGCCTAAGTCCTGATGCTTTGGAATAAAAGATGATTGTATAAAGGCCACCTCAAACTGGACAATACTGAAATACCAAATCACACGAGCCACATGACTCTGTAGGACAACATCCTGAGTGGGAATGTCAAATGTCGGAAATCTGTCCCTTCATCAGATGTAATGTCTTTGATTTGTTTTAAGCCTGACTTTGATCAAACACTCACATGTGCTTAGAACAACATCAAAAAATAACAAGCGCTAAAGCAAGCCTGACTGAAACCTCTGCTGGTCTGGCACTCTGCTTTACTCCATGACCTCCAGTAATCAACCCGTCTTAAGTGCCCAGTTCATTCTGTGAGTACAGTGATGAGGCAGCTTTGCCAAGATTGTCATTTCTCTCCACCAAATAGATAGGACGGTGCAAACAGCGCAAGGTTTTCTCATAAGCTTTATGCCGAGGCGAGCCTGACTGAGAGGACATGTTCATGACATGAGAAACAAGGCGATACTAGTCTGTTCTGAAGCTGCTCCAGGTCCCAACATTTCTTCATTTTGGGCCTGAAACTGTTTTGTCTCAAACATTTTAGAATTTTCTTGAACACACAGTATCCATACATAGGGAACAGAACACGTGAGAATAATTAAATTTAATTCTAAAACAATTTAAAAATCCACAAGCACAACAATAAAAATGGTCACGCCCTGCCTACATGTATTCATGTGTAGAATGCTGCATCTGCTCTCAAAGTTACCTGATTATTTGACTCGAGCACAAAAATCAACCAAAAACTCACATTTAAGAAAACGGGGTTTCTTTTTTGAAAGCAACATAACTGTAATTTTTTTCTTACTTGATTAGTTTTATGTGATATAAAAACAAATAATTTTCCTTGCAAATTATTTAAGAGGAATCATATTGTAAGTGAAAAAGTGTGGCTCAATGCAAACTGCCCCCCTAATGTCTAGTTGTCTAATAGACCCCCTAAATGACCCCAAGTCACGTGCTTTTGGAGGCTTGCCCTCTCTTTTTCATGCTACCGTAGTTTTTTTTACGTATTATTAACTAAGGCCAGTTTACAGTAAAAACATTCAGTTTGAAATGCATCTGTTCAACAAGATCAAATTCACTTTTACAGATTTTCTTGAGTGTCCCCTTACAGACCAGTCGAAAGAGGGGGCAAACTGTCACAATAAGCCTGCCGGTATGTGGCTGGCAGCAGATACACCAACTATTTGGGGACAAGGACTTCCTCAGATGTCACCAAAGGTCTTCTACAAAATCATCCAGGCAGATTTCAAACCCACTTACTCAAGTGAAGAATTGCCAGAAGTTTCCTGATGGCATTAAACTCAAGCTGGCCATGAACGACAGCGATGCAGGGTATACTCATTCTCACCCATGCTGGCTCCATTTAATCTAGCAGCACTGTGTTGGACTGTGTGAAGAAACCCAAAGAAATACAAGGAGAACACGGCAACACCACACAGATGTACCACGATCCTAAATCTGAAAGCTGGGTTGCAAAAATGCTACCCACAATTCCATGGTACAGGCTTTTCTTAAACAAGGTCCACTTCACAAGTCTAAGACCAGCCAGAAAAATCTCCCAACACTCCCACCACAGGAGACATGAAGCTGTCCTCCCACTGCAGCAGCAAGAATAGTAAAAAACATTTAAATCTAAATAAACTTGTCACTAAGTAGCCCTGATAAATGATGCCACAGAAGCACACGCTCATTTACAAAACGGAATTCAAGTTCAAGTAGTGCATTCAAGACAGAAGCCATCATCTACGGAGTACAGACTCAGCCCACCACATGACTTAAGACTGGTCTGTAAAGCAATGGCCGAAATGTTAAAATGAAAATCAAATAACAATATAAATGTACTCCATCCTGCCACCTCCCCCTTCTTCTTTTGCTTTCTTACATGTCAACGTACATTTAATGTCAGTTGCTGGCGACGTCTCAAGCACATGATCACACACTCGTATGTACAACTCATTCTGGTCGTCCCAGCTTGCCTTTCCATGCATAACAAATTTCTATGGCTTTAATCCTGTTACTCAAAATGGTGCATACAGAGAGGTAGCACTGTGTGTATTAAAGATGGTGTCCACCACAGAAGGACAGCAATCAGGCATGACCCCTTAGGCATCGTAAAGACAGAACCCTTTCACTGGCTATTCAGTGGAAGCACTCCTAAGGCAGTAAAAAGGTTTTGGTCAAAGATGTATTGTTATGGAGAAAACAAAAATGGATGACAGTCAACAATGAGAGCTTTGGAGTAACCAACGGATTTCCCTGACACTCTGGCGTGCTCAATTTGAATTGTAATAGCAAGACAAATCATTACGAAGCCAAGCCTTTCACACCGAGTATCAAAATCAAAGCTAACACCAGTGAAGGCTCGCAGGGAAGGAGAAATTCTTCCTTACTTTTCAAAACTGCTTTACCGACAGCGTGGCACTCTGGCCAAATCAACAGTGAAGTGCAACGTGATCACCGCTCCCGGTGAAAGGTGGCTGCCGCCCCGCACCAGGACACCTCCAAAATGAACATCCAGGAAAGGAAGTCTGGGCATCTCATGAAAACATCCTTCACAGTAAGAGCATCCACATTGAAAGAGCTGTACTTGTTTTGTCTTTTTTTTGCTTGGAAAGTATTCTTCTAAAAGGCAGTTTAGACATTTAGACATTCATGATACAGGAGACCTGCAGCTGTGCACAGTAAAGCAACACGCACTCTTGCAAGATCAAATTAAGACTTGCGGCTGATTTTGAGACTTTCCAATCCATTTGCTCCTACTCTTCTATGCATATTACTTACCAATACTTGCTACTTGGCAGGCAGCTTAAAAGTATTGTTTAATTGTCAAGAGGGCAATAGAAGGAAAACAAAAAATTACATGATTGTGCCCCTCTGAATAAATCTAAGTTCCTGATTTGTAAAGATTCGATAAAAAAAAAAAAAAATCCCAGTTGATGGATCACATTGGATAGAAAATAAAATAATCCTTAAATAAGACATACATTGCATATAAAAAGTAAACTCTTGTTTTTATCATGACTATAATACAGTTACACTGCCTCATAGCATTCCAAGTGAAATCCCTTTTTGCTGAAGCTCCGGATACTTTCTGTTCCAAAGTTCTGGTGGTTATGAGGGTGGCTGGTTCAGCCGCCCCCTCGCCCGTCCCCATCTCAAAAACTTTCTGACAGTTATGCTTTCTTTTTATTGAATTCTCATCAGGAAGCAAGGATGCACCCAGAGTAATACTGTAAAATTTCAAGCATTGAGTGAAAGCAATTCCTGGATAGAATTATAATTAATAAACAACAATCATCTATTGACATGAACAGCACATCATGTCAAGCCCATTTCCGGATGGACAGGCCAGCGTTATTACTGATTCTGTTTGCTGCTTAGCCAAGTTTTCTCTTCTGCTGGGAGATGATCAGCAATGTTGGAAACCTTCGGCGTAGCTTGTGATAGTCCATCAGAGGCAACACACGTCCCTGAAGAAACAGGTCCAAAAACAAATGCCTTCAGTCTGCAGTCAGTTTTATTTGCGTCTCCAAGAGAGGCTCTATATATTGGCTCTTCTCTGCTCACATGCTGTGCCAAGATGTTCATAGTTTTCCTTAAACATTTTCAGTTTGCTTTTGGTGTGCTGAATGTCAAAGATTCATACGGAGATGCTCTGGCCGTTTGGATAGAATAGGATACGCCTGCTTTTTGAAAGCCACAGAGCTTGTGCCCGTGGGGTGTCTGATAGGCAAAGGAGCAGAAGCTTCAGTACTTGAAGTCACATCCATCTGTTCAACCCCAGCAACTTCCATTGGGTACTGTATGGGTGACTGCACAACAGGACCCCCTCCAGCTACTGGGCTTCTCACCCAGCAATCCCCCACAGGACTGGAAAAACAGAAAACAATATGTTAAACCCAGAAACCTAATTCATCACTAGAATTTCTATTCAAATTTACTAAGTTCCAGCACCACAGTATTCTCCTGATGTTTCAGACCCTGTGGAAAAATAATTCAGACCATATATGGTGCCCCCCCCTAATCTGATACATCTGAAAAAGAACATTTTTAACCCAAACTTTTTATACTCGTACTGATCGGAAATCAGTGAGGCCAGCTGAAATTGATCATGTTACTGCTTGTTTGACTAAAAAGTATTATAGATTTTTGTTAAAAATGTAAGGACATTCACGGAAATAAAATATCTCTATTATAAAAAAAATCTTGGAAGGAGACGAGACGCGATTGTCTCAGAGACACTTTCACGACCCGCGAGACGAGCCCGGGGCCGGAAGCCCCGCAAGACAAGAGCTTATGGAGAGAGATTTGAAAAAGTCCTGCCCACATAACCACGCACACGGTTCAATCATTTCTCAGTTGTGTGAATGCTATTGTCAAGACACATTTCTTGTAGAGAGAAAGAAATGATATTCACTCACGGGCAGTTATACGTTGTGTTGTCACGATGTAATTCCAAACATGGAATCAAAATTCAGTGCAATATTGATGAAAAGGTAAAAGCGAAAAGAGATCAAATATATGGACATAGGTGATATGACAGAAGTGTGCCGTGCGAAATGAAGATCACGTGGCATGGCAACTGTAGGAGCAAGCCAGCAGCTGATCGAGCAAAGAGGAGGGATAAAAAAAAAACAAATCAAAAAAACTATGTGTTCCCATTGTGACACCGTTTAAGAGGGGGTGTCGGAGGAGCAGCCGTGTTTCCTTGGGGTGCAATCAGCGAGCAGCAGAGATGTGAAGTGGCTGGCGCGTAGCGCAGGCCTGAGGGACTGGCGAGCAAAGCGAGCAGGGGGCAAAGCCCACTAGTCATTATGAAAAAACAGGTTTGAAACCGCTGGTTTAGGGGACCCTTCAACATCACATTACAGCTTGTTGTATATTGTATCAGCATCCTGCAGGAGGTCTCAAAGTCAGACAGCTTCAGGCATATAACAAATATGACAAGTTACATCCACAGCACTAGATAGGGGGCTGAGTTTGCTGAGCCAGGATGCCAACTGAGGTGACACCAATATCTTCACTTTGCATGAAAATTATATTTAAACAAATGAATGCAATGCAAATAATGCAAAGTTACAATTATGATGTGTAAAATACATAAACTTTAGTTTAGGTACTGCAAAAATGCATCTATTACTCATTTACTCTTATGTAACAAGACTTTATCAAACACTTCTTTGGGTCTTCGTAACGCTGGCAAAGCAGCTGTAAAGTGTTTATTTATCTGTGCAATGTGACATACTAACTAAGCATCACTTTGGATTGGTCTGATGTGGCTTAATGGAGACTAATTTCTCTTGATATTACACATTTAGTGTAAGACCTGTGAATCCTTCATATTTACAAGTCATTTCACCAGTATATTATTATGCCGCACAGCACTGGGATGAATAACCGATCTACTGATGTTTTATAAAGTGTGATGAAGAACAAAAGAAGTCCTTGTTAAAGATTTGTTACGGGAGAGTAAATGAGTAGTAGAAGAATTTTTGCAATACCTAAACTAAACTGTACCCATTTGATCAGTAATGAAGACTGTGGTATCTCAGAAGAGCAAGCAGAAGAAAATGTTTAATCTGTGTCAGAGGTGGCTGGGGTGGCGACCCGGCTGTGACGCCCAGGAGGACCAGAAGAGGGCTTGCACCTTCTCCAGACCATCTACGGGCGACCGCCCTGGTTCCTTTGGGGGCCACGGGTACAGAGCTTTGAAGCTCCACCCTGTAGGGGTCCGTGGTCACCCCCATGCCTTTGGAGCCCTGGACCTCAGCACTTCCGCCACACCAGGAAGTGCTGGGGGGAAGAGGAGCAGGGACCCCCAGAGTGCTTCCGGGGATGCAGCTGGCACTTCCGCCACATGGGGGGTGTGTCCGTGGAAGATTGCTGGAACCCACCTGGAGCACATCCGGGTGATAATAAAAGGGGCCGCCTCCCTTCATTCAGGGCTGGAGTCGGGTGGAAGAAGGACTAAGCAGGAGAAGAGAGTGTGGAGGCGGCCCGAAGAAAGGCATTGTGTGGCCAGGACTTTGGGGGTTGTGTGAGCACTTTTGAAATTGTAAATTTATTTGTAAATACACGTGTGGTGGGTGAAAAACAACATGTCTGCCTGTGTCCGGGTGACGTTCACATCTGCAACAAGAAGTTACCAAGTCAATCTGGGAACTCCATTTACTTTGGCTGCCTTACCATTCATACATTTGGACACACACAAGTCTGAGCAAAGATGGCATCTGGGAAGTTAAACTTCTACACCATCTTTGTCATGGTTTGATTTTATACATAGATCTAAGGAATTTAATCATTGTGTTTACAAATTTATTCATTAAATATTATAAATTGGGTAAAATCTGTCTTTTTAGGATTCTGAGAGGCCATTAGAGTTTTACCGATAAATCAAATACATTTTCATCTGCACATTTGTTATATTGAAATTTACTTTAAATGACAAGCTGTCAGTACTACTAAAAAGCAAAAGAGGAAAACTAGCCATTTACAAGTAGTGAGTTTACCGAGACTGTAAAAATAACAGAAAAACAGTTACAATTGGGTAAATATATCTTAATTTGTATTTTCTGAGCAAGTGCATAACAATATCAAGATAACAAAAATATGTTAAATATACTGTATATACAATCTGCTCCACAGTTTAAAAACAAACAATTCAGACGTGATTAAAGTGCACATTGCAGACATTGGCTTACATTTTAATCACACCATGTAGAAAAGACAATATTTTTATTTATATATAAATTTAACATGCGATTAATTTTCAAATGTATATGTTATTTACTTAAGCATGCTGACCCCCTGTGCAATCAATCCAATGGTTTTCAAACTGGGGGGGTTTGCTGCCTGGCAAGGTTGACATTATAAATCAATTTCAATTTTTAAGATCGTCTTTAAATCACCTAGTTTTTAAATAAACATATAGGTAACTGAAAGGTTTTTAGATATTGCATAAAACTAATGATATAGAGGTATATAAATGTAGTTATGCACGAGAACAGCAGTTGGTAGACAAACCGCTGTCTGGTGGCACGAGAGGAAACAACAAAAGAGTAAAAAGCAGCATGAGATATAAAACAGACAATCAACTGTCACTGCTGATGATTACATACAAACTGTACAGTATATTATATATATACACACACACACACACACTGATCAAATATTTTAGAACACCTCCACTTTTACATTGCTTATTGAAATTAACGCAGTTTGTTGATTACTTACAAACCTCTGTACAAAAGCAGCACTGGAATAACCTGTGTTCCTATACCCTCTGTACATTGCTATTTTAATGTGAGAAAAAGGCAATCAAAGAAGACAGACAGACAATTATAGGCTTTAAAAGTGTAGTTCTTCTATTTTAGGGAAACTGCACAAAATGCCAAGGTGTCAGTAAATAAAGTTTCCTACGCTATAAAAAGGAACTGATTACAAAACTGCGACAGGAACAGAATCTGAAGCCAAGTTTCTGAGTCAACAGCTTGTGCGACAGGTGCCACACAGGACAACAGCTCCAAGCACAGCTTTCTTCAGTGAAATAACTAACACTGCTTTTAAGACAAAGCTTACTAGTGTAGTTGTTTGCTAACCTGACACGTGCTGGGAACATGCGTGTCCTATTAATGAGCTGTATGAATTTTACTAAGCTACCTGCACAACTGAACTACGCTATCCTCTTTTATGAGCTGTGGACTTTGGTGCCTTTTATCAGCAATTGATAAAAACATTGAAGGCTGAAGTCCTAAAAGAAGAAGATGTGAAGATAACGATTAAGGGCCATTTTGTGATATAATACAACAAAAGGAAATCTTAGTCATGAAAATAGTTGCACCCTAGTAACATACAAAGCTTTGGTAAATTCTAACCTTTAATCAATTTTAGCATGTGAATTTTGAATAGTTATAATTTACTAAGTTATTACACAGTTGGTTACTCCTAGTTTTATTTTTCTTTGAATTGACTAGTAAGAAAACAAAATAAAAACAGCTTTAATTTAAAACATTCAAGTAGAATAGAGTTCAATAGAGTTCAAGTAGAGAGTAGTGTTGCCTGCCACTGGAAAGAATACGCAAGTTAAAAACAGCTTATCAACTGATTACAAAAGAAATGAAAACTGAAATTGACTTACACTGTGTGCACAATTATTAGGCAAGTTGTATTTTTGAGGATTAATTTTAATATGGAACAAACACAGTGGTATCAGTCAATCCAAAATGTTAATAAACCTGAAACCTGAATGTTTCACAACGGAAATGTGAGTGTGAACATCATCAGGGGAATACATATGTGCGCACAATTATTAGGCAACTATTAGTGTGCAGATTTATTATGCAACTAAAGGAAAAATGAAAATTTTCCCATCTCACTTGTTTATTTTCATCTGTTATGGTGAGAATAATAAACAAACACCTCAAAATTTACAAACAAACATCTCTGATATTTCAAAAAAAATAAATCAGTCAATCAATGACCAATATAGCCACCCTTCTTTCCAATAACAGTCATAAGCCTTTCCATTCATGGAGTCTGTCAGTTTCTTGATCTGTTGACGATCAGCTTTTTGTGGAGCAGTGACTACAGCCTTCCAGACACTCTTCAGAGAGGTGTATTGTTTTTCTCCCCCGTAAATCTAAAGTTTAAGAAGTGCCCACAAGTTCTTGATAGGGTTTAGGTCAGATGAGGAAGTGGGGCCATGTCATTATTCCTTCATCTTTAAGGCCTTTACTGGCTGGCCACGCAGTGGAGAACTTCGATGCAAGTGATGGAGCATTGGCCTGCATAAAAATCATGGTCTTTTTCCTGTATCACTGTTTGAAGAAAGTGTCTTCGAAAAACTGGCAGTAGGTTTGGGAGTTGATTTTGAGTTCATCTTCAATGCAAAAAGGTCCAGCTAGCTCATCTTTAAAAATACCAGCTCATACCAGTACCCCACCTCTGCGTTGGAGTGGAGCTCTGTGCCCATTACTGATCCACAGGTCCATCCATCTGGTCCATCAAGAGTCACTCTCATCTCATCGGTCCATAAAACCTTTGAAAAAAATCTGTCTTCAGATATTTCTTGGCCCAGTTTTGACGTTTCAACTTATGTTTCTTGTTCAGTGGTGGTTGGGTTTCAGCCCTCCTAACCATGTCTTTGAGCACTGAACACCTTGTACTTCTGGGCACTCCAGGTAGGTTGCAGCTCTGGAATATGAAAGTACTGGAGGATAATGGGTTCCTGGTAGCTTCACGTTTGATTCTTCTCACATCTTTGGCAGCTAATTTGCATCTTTTGTTCTCAACATGTTTCTTGCGACCCTGTTGACTATTTGCAACAAAATGTTTGATGGTTCTGTGATCACACACCAATATCTTAGCAATTCCAAAAGTGCTGCATCCCTCTGGAAGACTTTTTACAATTTTTGACTTTTCAGAGTCAGTTAAATCTCTTTTTTGGCCCATTTTGCCCGAGGAAAACTAGCTGCCTAATAATTCTGCACACCTTGATATAGGGTGTTGATCTCCTTAGGCCACACCCTCCCTCATTACATAAATACACATCACCTGACGTGCTTAAATCCAATAAGCATTCAAGTTAATACAGCTTGGAGTTGGAATATACACATAAAATGATGATATGGTCAAAATACTCACTTGCCTAATAATTGTGCACACAGTGTAGTTCATGTTTTATTGTAAACCAGTTTGTCATATTTTAAGATCCAGTAATTATAAATTGAAAAGTTGTTCTTACTCCAAATGACTCTGACAGGTGGCATAAGTGACAGTACAACATGCCAGTTTTGAACAGATAAAACTTTGTCTGGATTTAATTGTTTAACTCCAGAAGTTTGCAGGCTTCAGATATTAGTTATACTCTTACACTTTTGCCAAATTTTCTCAGCAAAATTACTTAAAGAAACTGTGTTCCTCAGAAGTGTTTTTTTGTCAGGGGTTAATATTAACAGCTTAATAGTTCTAGAAGCATACACATTGTTGACATTCAAAGCAATCATTTTAGAGTTCACCCCTCCAGCTAGCTGCATATCTGAATGTACTTAGAATGTGGGGCTAAGTGCAGAGATAAAAGTCTTCTGCTAATTAAACAGTAAACTACACTCACTAGTACAACAAAACAGCATGATTAAAAAAGGTCAAATAAACAACCCTAAATCCACGCTTTACTCCAAGCATGGTGTGCTTGTGAAAGGTTAAGTTTACTTTAAACAAAACATTGAGCATTAAACACTCCAAATGATCCCAACTCTACATGTGTACACCCTGCAATGGCCGGACACGCAAGGCAGGATCTATCAGCACAGCTGGTGCTCCTGCCATAGACCCTAAGCAGTAAACCACCAAGGAGAAGGCACCAGTCTATCACAAAGCACACACACACTTCCTCACACTGGGACCCAATTACAGTGGCCAATTAACCAAAAACAAACATCTTTGAGATTGTGGGAACAAAACTGAAGTAACTATAGGAAAACCTACACAGACATGGAGAGAATGTGCATGTTTCACAATGGCAACAACCAGGGGTAACTTTTAAACTCAGGACACACAGTGACAAATCCAATTTCAATAGACACACAAGGCGCTTTTGTATTATATTGTACTTGCATGATAACTAGTCACCTAATTAGCTTCCATTCATCCATTTTACATCTCCATAGCAAACATCACTGGGTAGAAACTCAGACAGGATGCCAGGCCATAAATCACACCAATGCAGCCTACACTCTCTCAATCAGGGCTAATTCAGAGTGGCCAGTAAACCTAAGACATATATTTTTGGGATGCGGGAGGAACCCAGAGCACAAAGTGAAAATGTATGTATAAAAGGGAAGAACCTGTAAACCTCACACATTCATTCAGTCACCCGGCTATGAATCAAAGCCTGGTCCCTTGAGCTGGGAGGAAGCAGTGCTAAATGCTGCAGCATTATACCTAAATAGCAACAGAGTTAAAGAACAAAAGGACACTCTAGTTACGGCAGTGACTTAGCCATTACATTCACTACTTACTTTCATCTTTCAGCCTAATTGATTCGTACCTGACAAGTGTCCGTGGGCTTCCTATATTTCTTCGTGGTGATCGAATTTTTGGCTCAAAAGAAAATTTTTCTTTTACATTTTCCAGCACCGAAGGAGCTACATAAGTAAACCCCTGGAAAAAGAAAGGAGGAAAATATACTTTCAGAATAATTAAAAAAATATTTAGATAAATATGAATGTCCATTTTAAAAGAAACCCAGTGAGTATAAACAAAACAAAATATGCAATTGGAAAATTGACACTGCTCATAATAGAAGGAGATTTCTCCATATTAATAAACATACTGTATTTTTTGGCTTACGGCCATTAAGTCATGTGCACTTAGCTTCAGTGCCTCTAGTCAAATTCAGAATTGAGCTTCTGCATGCACACTTCAGTATACAAGAGTGAAGTTAAGTCAACTATCCCTTTTTCTTAACCTTCTTAAAACAATGAATTTTACCAGGAAGACTTGATTGGCACTTTCACTCAGCGTTGAGTCATCTGGACTATCCACAGGAGTCTGACTTGTAAACTTTGAGTCAAACTGGCTCACATCATCGGCTGATTGCTGTAACAAAGGGACAGTTAGCAGAAAATAACTGGGATGAAGTACAACACATGAAAAAATATATTGAAACAAGCTTGAGAGTTGCAGTTTTTTTCAGGTTTTAAACACATACTGACCAAGCTAATTTACTTTGATGCAAACAAGTTAAAAATAGAGAAGACAAAACATCATTCCATAAAGGGCTGTAATTAGCTTTGTAAATTTTGCTGTATATGCTAAATCCTGGTTTAAAGTAAAAGCCTAAGTTACTACTAACAGGAAACTTGGGTGAGCAGGTTGCTTGTTAAAAATCTGCAGACAGAAAGTTAGAAATCTGCAGACAGAAGCAAATCATAAGAATAGGACTTGAAATTTGTTTGAGTCGTTTCAAAACTAAATTAAAGGCTCTGCTGTACCTTTCACACTGTGCACCCATATTTGATATTTGCACTTACCAGTTCACAAAATGTTGCTGAAAATGTGAACCAAATCCAAATGCATAATGACATAACAGACATGCTTCTGGAATTGGAAATGCAATCAACAGTCAAGAGATATTTTAAAAGAACAAATCCACTAATACAGAAAGTGTGGTGTGATGGGAAAAATTAACTTTAAACCTCCTCCTGTAAATCACCTTGTGCTTCAGCCAGATATACAGTGCATCCGGAAAGTATTCACAGCGCATCACTTTTTCCACATTTTGTTATGTTACAGCCCTATTCCAAAATGTGTGTAGAATTCTGAAGGAAGAAAATGAATTTAATCCAACACCCCATAATAACAACGTGAAAAAAGTTTACTTGAGATTTTTGCAAATTTATTAAAAATAAAAAAATTGAGAAAGCACATGTAACATAAGTATTCACAGCCTTTGCCATGAAGCTCAAAATTGAGCTCAGGTGCATCCTGTTTCCCCTGATCATCCTTGAGATGTTTCTGCAGCTTAATTGGAGTCCACCTGTGGTAAATTCAGTTGATTGGACATGATTTGGAAAGGCACACACCTGTCTATATAAAGGTCCCACAGTTGACAGCTCATGTCAGAGCACAAACCAAGCATGAAGTCAAAGGAATTGTCTGTAGATCTCCGAGACAGGATTGTCTCGAGGCACAAATCTGGGGAAGGTTACTGAAAAATTTCTGCTGCTTTGAAGGTCCCACTGACAACAGTGGCCTCCATCATCCGTAAGTGGCAGAAGTTCGAAACCACCAGGACTCTTCCTAGAGCTGGCCAGCCATCTAAACTGAGCGATCGGGGGAGAAGGGCCTTAGTCAGGGAGGTGACCAAGAACCCGATGGTCACTCTGTCAGAGCTCCAGAGGTCCTCTGTGGAAAGAGGAGAACCTTCCAGAAGGACAACCATCTCTGCAGCAATCCACCAATCAGGCCTGTATGGTAGAGTGGCCAGACGGAAGCCACTCCTTAGTAAAAGGCACATGGCAGCCCGCCTGGAGATTGCCAAAAGGCACCTAAAGGACTCTCAGACCATGAGAAACAAAATTATCTGGTCTGACAAAGATTGAACTCTTTGGTATGAATGCCAGGCATCATGTTTGGAGGAAACCAGGCACCGCTCATCACCAGGCCAATACCATCCCTACAGTGAAGTATGGTGGTGGCAGCATCATGCTGTGGGGATGTTTTTCAGCGGCAGGAACTGGGAGACTAGTCAGGATAAAGGGAAAGATGTCTGCAGCAATGTACAAAGACATCCTGGATGAAAACCTGCTCCAGAGCGCTCTTGACCTCAGACTGGGGCGATGGTTCATCTTTCAGCAGGACAACGACCCTAAGCACACAGCCAAGATATCAAAGGAGTGGCTTCAGGACAACTCTGTGAATGTCCTTGAGTGGCCCAGCCACAGCCCAGACTTGAATCCGTTTGAACATCTCTGGAGAGATCTTAAAATGGCTGTGCACCGATGCTTCCCATCCAACCTGATGGAGCTTGAGAGGTGCTGCAAAGAGGAATGGGCGAAACTGGCCAAGGATAGATGTGCCAAGCTTGTGGCATCATATTCAAAAAGACTTGAGGCTGTAATTGCTGCCAAAGGTGCATCGACAAAGTATTGAGCAAAGGCTGTGAATACTTATGTACATGTGATTTCTGAGTTTTTTTATTTTTAATAAATCTGCAAAAACCTCAAGTAAACTTTTTTCACGTTGTCATTATGGGGTGTTTTGTGTAGAACTCTGAGGAAAAAAAATGAATTTAATCCATTTTGGAATAAGGCTGTAACATAACAAAATGTGGAAAAAGTGATGCGCTGTGAATACTTTCCGGATGCACTGTACAACAATAATAATAATTCAAAGAACCTGCCTATTCCTAGAAAATCAACATATTAAAAAATAATAATTCTTACAAATGATTGTAAATTCATGTGTTAAAATGCAAAATCTTCTTGTGAGCAGGAGAGAGTTCACTCCTCGTTGGTAACAAAACAGTTATATGTTGAGCTTTAACACAAACATATTGTAGATACATTGTCATTCAGGCATTTTTTCTTTATTTAAATTCAGTAATGCTCAAAGCTGTATGTATTTCATTTCAATCAACATCAGCACAGCAAATACAAGACACACAACACAATGATAAGCCTGGAAATGTATTTGTACTACACTCATCCAATCAATTATGGTTATAATAAGCAACACTCCCTTAATAACTGAGAGCAAAATTAGTGACAGAGACTTTGAAGAAACAAGGCTAAAACTAATTAGGGATGTTAATGCTTAACTACCGTTTAAATAACTTATGTTAAGAGTCTAAATCAATAATCGTATCAATTAAACTATTAATTTTAATTTGCATGTGGAAATATTATTGCTTCTCTTCTTTGAAACAGCTGATAGAGACATACTCAGTATTTACAAGCTACATTATTTAACATCCAGGAATAGATCTGGCTCATTTGTGAAAAATAAACAATGATAAACATAGCATGTCTTGGGAGAACTTTGAGCAAGAGTTGATGAAATTGGCTAAAAACACCGTAATATTATGCAGACACACAAAACAAGAAGAATAACAGGGGATTACAACATACAAAATAAGCATGCTGCTTGTGAAGCCAGACTGTAGCAAACTACCATAGAGGCAACACTAACAAGGGAAAACTGTAAATGACCTGCAGTCGAGGCTGCAAAATTAAAACACTGCAGACATTCGCAGACTTCCACAGAGCTCTCTGCACACTTCAGTTTCTTTGTGTCCAGTTTTGAGGAGGAGTATAAATATGTTAAATGTGATTTTTAGAAATATAATATTGAAAAACCTCAACTATTTGTGGAACTGTATTTATTTTCTTGTATTATGTGGTGTAATATAAATGTAATGAATTATTATTAATAATATATAATAAAAATCATAATGTTTTGAATGATTAAAAGATGGACCTGAGGCATTGTAATATTCCTGGTTCACAGAACTTGGAACCCTAAAGAGAAAACCTAGTATAAAATAAAACTGTCCAAGTTAATTATTTACAACACCTGTTCTATTTGTATAAAAAATAAATCCCACTAACTTCCCATAAATTCTCCCACATTTTAAAAGAAAAGTAGTAAAAAAACATAACATCTAGTTATGCAACCTGCCAAGATTCTTTTTCAAATTTTAGAAATGCGGGGACATTGAACATATTCCAAATCTCTATTTTGGCACCTAGACAATATTAACAACCACTTAGACAATTTATTATTTATTTTATTTTAACTCCATTCATCTATTATCTAACCCGTATATCCTAACTACAGGGTCATGGGGATCTGCTGCAGCCAATCCCAGCCAACACAGGGCACAAGGCAGGAAACAAACCCTGGGCAGGGCGCACACACATACCCACACATCCACACCCACACACCCCCCACTAGGGACAATTTAGAATCACCAATGCACCTAACCTGCATGTCTTTGGACTGTGGGAGGAAACTGGAGCACCCGGAGGAAACCCACGCAGACTCGGGTAGAACATGCAAACTCAATGCATGGAGGACCTGGGAAGCGAACCTGGGTCTCCAAACTCTGAGGCAGCAGCACTAACACTGCGCCACCATGCCACCCATTTTATTTTAATTTTTTAATTAAATGTGTTTTTATTAATAAATAAATTTTATATCAAAAATACCTCATCCACAGTTTAAAGAGATTTAAACAGTAAATACTAGAATAATCTTACATTGTTGCAAAACAAAGACAGAAACAATATCTTAAACTAAAAAGCATCTGCAGTTTTTTTTAATAAAAAGAGTATGAATGATATTAAAGAAAAGGCTTAAAGAAATATTCCTTTAGTAAAACCTACCAAAGTTGGTTTGAATGGAGGTTCCACCTTTCGGGCGAGCAGTTCTTCCCAGTTGATGTGTCTGAAAAAGGGGTGAGTCTATAAAGATAAGAGCAGTGGGAATAAAAGCTGAAAAAGCATCAACCAAACCAACAGACACACATTCCTGGAAAGGTACGCTTACCTGAACTTCAGTTGCATCCCCTGGTCCAGCTCCAAGTCGAGATGATGCATTTCTTTTTAGCAGCTACAGCATAACAAATAATAAAGAGGGGATTCATAATACAGTGATGTGGTACAGTGTTTCCTAAATTCAGTCCTAGAAGTCCATTGTGCTTTCTTAGTTTCACTGACTCTCATTCTCATTTGTAAAGTATTTAAAGGTTAATTTAGGGAAAAGTTTTCAAAACACTGGCTTAAGATAGTGATTCCCTTTATGGTCTGTATAGTTTATTTTCTTTAAAATTTGAGAAGTATTTTTTTTTTTGTAAATAGTTTTATTTACTTTGAAAATTATCAAATCACAAACACCTGTGAACACAACGTTATACAAAGGAGTTGTTAGTTAATATCATATCTGTGCCCTCATTACCAAGTGGATGCTTTAATAACCGACACTGTCACTGAAACAGAATATAAATTCTTGAACAAAAAGTACACTTTACAAAAACTAACCAGCTTCTGTGAATAGAACTCAACTACTTTGCAAAATTCTAAAGTAATAACACAAACTTAGATGCAGAAATAACAAATTACATTTTAAATCAAAATTACACAGTTATGGTTATAGGAAAGAGCTGGTATCTGATTAAATACATTAGATGAAACTAAAACCAGAAAGCACAGTGAATGTCCAGGAATCAGTCTGAGAAACACTGACGTAAAGGATTGCAAAAACCCTCAGTTGGACTCACCTTTTTGAGCAGGTCCCTGGCTTCTTGAGTGAGGTAGGGTGGAAGATTAAGTTTACATTTTAGAATCTTGTCAATTGTCTTCTTTCTGTTTTCACCAGTGAATGGTGGCTGCAATTAAATTGGGCAATGATAAATTAAAGATGAAGACATACTGTATTATCTTATATTAAACATACAAAGTGATGTCAACAGCTGTGAAATAAAATACATACTTTGCCCCCAGTAGAACCAATTATGTTACTAGTAAACTTTATTAAATTACCACTGTGATGCGATTATTGGTGCCAGTTGTGGTGGTACCACCACCTTAGTAACAGTTGCCCTTTTCTGAATTTCATAGGTTAAAGTTTTTAGAATTCACAATGCAAGACCCACAGAGGACAGGAGATGATCTTGGAAGAACTTCAGGGAACTCCTGGGCATACCTGCTAGGGCTCCCCCTTAGTGGCCACAGGCATGGCTCAGCAACTCTAGCCTCTACAATTGTGGCCAAAAGTTTTGGTAGTGACACAAATGTTGTGTTTTGCAAAATACGCAGCTTAAGTTTTTGTAGTGACAATTCATGTTGTTTTTATGTTATTGTGCAGAATGATCAGATACATATTAATTCATTGCAAAGAGCTTTATTAGCAAAAAAAGTTCACCCAAGTATCACAAAAACCCATTTTCACTTATTTTGGCACTGGAACAAAATTATCAGCTAAAAGTGTCCAGCAAGCATCAGGACCGTTAACTCCTTAGGAGTAAGCTATAGAATCGTGTTGCCACCAGAGACAAAGCTTGCTCAGATTTGGCAGCAGATGGGTGTGAACGGATCTGCATGCACAGTGAGGAAAAGACTTTTGGACAGCAGCCTTGTGTCAAGAAGGGAAGCAAAGAAACCACTTCTTTCCAAGGAAAACATCAAGAACAGACTGATATTATGCAGGAAGTACAAGGCCTGGACAGTTATTTTTTCAGAAGAATCCTCCTTCCAACTGTTTGGGACATCTGGAAAATAGATTGTCCAGAGAAGGAAATGGTGAATGCTACAATGATTCCTGTCTTATGCCAACAGTGAAGCATCCTGAGACGATCCATGTGTGGGGTTGCTTCTTATCCAAGGGAGTGGGCCCACTCATTCTACCCAAGAACACTGCCATAAATAAAAAATGGCATCAAAATTTCCTCCAAGAGCAACTTCTTCCAACAATCCAGGTACAATCAGGTGATGACCTCTGTATTTTCCAGCATGATGGAGCACCATGTCACAAGGCAAAAGTTATAACAAAGTGGCTCAGAGATCATAACATTGAAAATTTGGACTTGTGTCAAGGAAACTCTGCAGATCTTAATCCCACTGAGAACCTGTGGTTAATTCCCAAAAAGCAGGTGGACAAGCAGAAGCCCACAAATCGTGATCAATTCCAAGCACCAGAAAGGCAAGAAAGGAATACCATCAGTCAGGAAGCCAGAAGCTGCTATCCCGCATGCAAGAAGTTATGAAGAAGGGTCAACACTGTAAATGTTGACTTTTTGCATAAATATGACACATTTGCCAATAAAAGCTTTTAAAACTTAAGAAATGTTTATACTTGTTCTTCAGTATACCATAGAAACATGTATTAAAAAAAAAAAAAAAATCTGAAAATGCAGCAACAGTGAAGTTTGTAAAACACAATGTTTGCATCACTGCCACTTCACTTTTGACCACTTCAGTACATCCCCTTAAAGGGTCAGGTGTCACCTATCTATTGTATAGGGTAGCCTGTCTGCTTCCACTATTATGTCTGGGTGGCTCTTATGCACTTTGCAGATTGCATAAGGTGTAATTATCTCTTGGGTGTCTATTATTATAATTACATATAATATTTTATATTATATAAAATTGCCAATGACTTAGCCCAATGGCCATTTCAGTATTAAACACTCTTTATACAACTTATTTATTACATTTTACTATTTTTTACTATGGTTAATTACTCTCTGTAATGTAAAATAATTAGGTCTATTATGCATATGTAACAATTCCCATTAAAATAACAATCTGTTTAAATTGTACATCCGCTTCCCCATATGCAAGCGGCCAGGGGTTGGCGAGTGAAGCGAGCATGGGAAAGAGCCCCCTAGTTACATTAAAATGTACATGTGTAAACAGGTCAATGTTAATTTCTTTATCATTTTTATTTATTGTTGTATGTATTGTTGTTTTTACTGTTGCATGACCTTGTATATAATCTTGTTTATCTGAATTACAAATTTTGATTGCTTTGTAACGCATCCTGTGAAAGTATACTCCTATAAAAACTAAAATGAGACTGATGCTTACAAGCTTTAGATAATTATTTTTGACTTTTTGTTACAACATTTAAAATCTGCTAAACTACATTCTGAATTTACTTCTCAGAAAAACAACAGAATAATACATTCAAATGTTCACACAGATAGCCATGGGCATATTTTAGTAATGATTATTGATCAGTGAGTAAAACAGACTTCAACCATTTCAAGATATAATAACCCCAGTGTAGAACTGGACACATTTTGTTAAGAACTGACTTACACATTTCAAATTCCATGTAAACATCTATCTTTTCTTGAAGGAAGAATCCATTAAAAACCTCTGTGCTCTCTTGCTTAAGAGTAGATGTGCTTTTTCATAGCATTTCTACATGTCATGCTACATTGACTTAAGCGACTTTAGTTAGATATTGCTGCTTTGTTAAATGCACATACATGCCTGATTGCACTCGGTATTCCCTGCAGTTTTCACAGCATGGTGCTAGTTCAGCCGCTGTTGCATTCTAAATCTCATGATAGAAAACTATCTATTTATACAGTATAATGTAAAACAATACCATAAACATTTGAAATCATTTTCAAATATATTTCTGATGCCCAGAAACACAAACCTGTTCTTTGCAACAATTCACTATTTCATAATCAGCCATTTAATGACACACTCTTAAGTTAAAGACATGGAGTAGTTGCACACTGTAGTTGTAACTATACATCAGTATTAAAAGTGCAACAGATATCATGGATCAAGGCAAGTAAGAGAGATCCACACAGTATTTTGTTTTCTACAATTCTGGAACTTGCAGGTAATTTTATCCATAAATTATGGGAGTAATCCGAATTTTACTGATTCTTAAAAATTATATTGCTGTAACAGAAGCCAGGAGTCTATTAAACTCAGTATATCATTGAAATCACAGGCAGATGCTTTTTCTAAGCAGTTTCTATTGAAGATTTTCAAAACTACATCACTACATGCTTTAGTGTTTGTGATTGTGTTGCTTCAGCTACTTTCAAAATTAAAATTGTACTTTATAGTATTTTATCCATCCCTCTTGCTATCATTCTTATCTAGGGTAGGGTTATGGGGCAGCTGGAGAATTATTGGGCGCAAGGCAGGAACAATCTATGGGTAAAGCATGTACTCCTATTCATTTTTGTAATATATGTAAAATCTGTGCAATACATTGATAACACAGTGTGTAAGTTAAAAAATGAAACACACTTACCTCCTAATCTGTCACTCAAAGCTGTACAAGTTTAAGAATTAATGTGATATTCAGACATGTAAAAAAATACAGTTTATATTCATAAATGTTAAACTATTTATTAAAACATAATACATGTATTTAAATAAAGTATTCACTGTTGGTGCTCATTTGCCTAATAAAGCCGCTTTCTGTTCTTGGCTAAATAAGTGGAGGCCAGAGGGGTCTTCTGCTGCTCTGACCCTTCCACTTCAAAGAATGAGGAGCTGTGCCTTCAGAATGGCCTCTGCAATTAACTGTTGTGAAGAGCTATTATTTGAGTAGTTGTTATTTTTCTGTTAGTTTGAGTACATATGAACTTTCTTCCATTACTAAGTAATTAACAAAACTTTCCTTCCCCCACAGAACCAATGCTCACTAGATATTTTTGCTTATTAAAATGTTCTCTGCAAACTCTAGGAACCCAGTATATTAAAATTGGAAGGCAACAGTTTATGAGAGCCAGAAATATCACATCTGGCACCAATAACCACATAATGGCAAAAGTCACTTTGATCATTTTCCTTGACATTCTGATATTTTTTTTAATAATAATGTA
Organism: Polypterus bichir lapradei; assembly: GCA_026402145.1. NCBI lineage: Eukaryota > Metazoa > Chordata > Cladistia > Polypteriformes > Polypteridae > Polypterus > Polypterus bichir. The sequence continues at coordinate 73,075,357 of JANRMT010062814.1, forward strand.
TACACACACACACACACACACACACATTTTGATTTGCAATGACATGACTGACCGTTTAGACACAGGTGTATTCATGATAAAGTAGCCATTGACTGTATAAGGCCAGTTACACTTAATGTGGCTTTTGTGGAGGAAAAGAATGCAACCTGTGACAGGGAATAGTGTATCTTCATCCAGTTTCAATTTAAGTGAATGTAGTGCTTCTATAAACAAGGAAACAACTTGGGCAAAATAGTATTACATTTGAAAAACATAAAATGTGCTGAAGTACTTTTTAAAATTCATATATAAATATGTTATATTTATATATACTGTAAACCCTCGTTTATCGCGGTTAATCCATTCCAAACTCTACAGCAATAAATGAATTTCCGCGAAGTAGGATTCTTTATTTATAAATCGAATATTTTCGCAGTTAGAGCATAGAAAACCTGTTTAGGACCTTCTAAATACGTTTTTTAACATTATTAGAGCCCTCTATACATGAAATAACACCCTTTAGTCAAAAGTATAAACTGTGCTCCATGACAAGACAGAGATGACAGTTCCGTGTCGCAACTCTTCCTCTTCAAAGGAGTGCGCGTCAGGAGCAGAGAATGTCAGAGAGAGAAAAGCAAACAATCAAAAATCAATAGGGCTGTTCGGGCTTTTAAGTATGCGAAGCACCGCCGGACAAAGCAGCTGCAAGGAAGGGAGCAATGTGAAGGTAGTCTTTCATCATTTTTTAGACAAGCGTCCGTATCATGTAGGCCAGTGTGTGAACAGCCCTTCTCCTCACACCCCCTCCGTCAGGAGCAGAGAATGTCAGAGAGAGTGAGAAAGACAGAGATAAGCAAACAATCAAAAATCAATACGTGCTGTTCGGGCTTTCAAGTATGCGAAGCACCGTGCGGGAAGCATATCATATATCATTGAGGAGTTTTGTTTAATACATAATATGTGCTCTGATTGGGTAGCTTTTTTTAGCCATCCACCAATAGCGTCTCTTGTATGAAATCAACTGGGCGAACCAACTGAGGAAGCATGTACTATAAATTAAAAGACCCATGGTCCACAGAAATCCGCGAACCAGCAAAAAAATCTGTGATATATATTTAGATATGCTTACATATAAAATCCGCAATGGAGTGAAGCCGTAAAAGTCGAAGTGTGATATAGTGAGGGATCACTGTAAATATGTTAAGTGTACATTTAATCAATTCAACAACACACCATCATATAGGTTTATGTTTTCTAAAAATATGATAATGAAGGTAGTTTGTGAATATGTCAACATCTGATTTACAGTACTAACAAAGAACTATGATATACCATTGTAAAACAGTTATTACAAGCCTATACAATAGTAAAGAACATCTTAATCAGACAGAAGAGCTCTAGGAATTCTAGACTATAAACATTTTCGAGCTTATACAAAATGTAATTCTATAATATTAAGGATTCCTTTATACAACCATTGACATAAATTATGGAAATAACCAAGAAACATAAAGCTAAAAAGCTTTGAATGTGCTTACATTCTTAGTACACTTATCTTTGGCCTTGACTTTTGAAGCAGCTAATTAAGTGTTTTATTTCACACCTTCCATATTTATTAGTAAAATTAATTGCTATAAAAATCTTAAACCAGTTGCACAGCTAACTGCGACAGAGCATGCAGTGTGAAGTTTGCACCTACTGCTCCAGTCAGCATGTCATACATTAAGGCTCCTAAGCTCCACCAATCAACAGCTCTGTTGTGCCCACTCCGCATTAAGATTTCTGGTGCCCTGAAAACAAAAGAATATTATATTCAGATATAGTGTAGCAACAAATAATAGAAACATTAAAGTATGAAAACTTTCCTCAAAGAGTTCATATCTTAATGAAATGTGAGGTTATATATATTTTTTCATGAAGTTTGATAAAATTAGTAAGGAAGCATGCATGTTTAAGTATCCTATGTTTGTGCAGAAAGAGAACAAAGAAAATAATAATTCTGACAAAAGATAGCACATCATCAAGCTCTTTTGAAGAGATTTGCTAAAAACAGTGAATACTTGAGGGAACATCAAGTGAAGCCATAAAATCTAATGGTTTCCTGGTTGCTGATTTCGATACTTTTTATTCAGTGTTTTTCTTTACAATTCTTTAACTCTGCTTCATTATTTTTACATAGTAAAAGTGAAAAGACTGAAATTTTATACTGTAATATATTCTTTTAGACATGGATATCAAATGATAAACAAATTAATGATTAATTTAACCTGCAAATGTTAAAAATAACCAAAAACAACAAACTATACATATCTCAGCCAATTACTTACATGTATTCAATTGTACCACAAAAAGTATGGGTCACAGTTCCGTCATGTATTGATTCCTTACAGAGACCAAAGTCTGTGAGTTTTACATGCCCTGAAATAAACACATACATTTCTAGTCTAATAAAATGAAAGGAATTATGTGCAAATCTGCAGTTTCCTATGTCACATGTAAGTTACTTATATAAAATATTAATGTTTAGTCAGTGTATTTGCATAACACCTGTATATTTTTCACAAATGAAAAAAAAAAAAAAATAAATAAACGAACAAGGATTACTTTTAACTTGATACAGGGTGTGTTGTAAGTTTAAAAAAATTCCAATTCCAACTTGCAGAGATATTTATGACCATTATTTACAATGACTACATGTAAAAGTAAAAATGTAACAGATCTGGTTTAAATCAAGCCAATTTCCCCCTGTTAATAAGAGTAACTGTATGTTCAATACCTTGGCTGTTAAGCATGATATTTTCTGGTTTTAAGTCTCGGTAGATTATCCCCTTTTGATGTAAATGCCCCAGAGCCATAGATATTTCTGCTAAATAGAAGCTGAAAAAGAAGTTAAAAAGGTTATCAATGAAAAATTACTCAGTAAACATGAGCAGCAAATTGTTTTATGTCATCTAGCAGCTCAGTCACAATAAACCTGTATACACTACTGCATTTAAACTCTATAAAACTGAAGGTGAACAAACAGCAATTAATTGCATTGCACAGAATATTTTTTCAGTTGCCACACTCTAAGTAAAGGTTACAATGGGTGAAGTGGTCTATGGGAAAGGACTCAAAAATTGAGTTGCATGATGGTTCAAAGATAAAAGTAAAAGATTCTGACCCAGAGAAAGGGATATAAAGAATCCACCTGAAGAGCTAGGCCTGGGGCTGTGATTGCTAGGGAGCATCTAATGGCAGATGACCCAGGTAGCCTGGTTAGTTGAAGAAGCTACCTAAAGCCAACATTTGGACACCGACAGAAATCCTTTAACCACATTATTTTCTGCTTTAAAACAAAAAGTTTAAGAAATTACATTTAAAGTATAATATACAACTACATGCATACCAAGCTGTGTCTTCCATAAAGATTCCTTCTCTCTCTAACTGCATAAAAAGTTCTCCACCTGAAAGATATCAATATATATATATTTGCTTTATTATGTATGTAAGTTTGCTTTTGTACATTACCTGTATTTCATATTTCAGATGCAAGGTGTTACAGAAGAGTAAAACTGACAATAGATACAAAACAAAATTATACAAAGCAGTAATACTGTAGTCAGAGGAATACTTTACTTTATCAAACCTACAGAATAATATAAGCATAAAATAAAACATACTATTTCTTCACTCCATTCATATAACCAACTCTTTAAGAGGAACTAAGGATTATGTGTTACCTGATAAGAGTCTAAAAAGGCAGACCATTATCAGGATTGCCAAAGTCAGACACCTGAAGAGGCTGCTACACTACTGGCACAATTAGATGTGCGCCAAAAGCACTCTGTTAAAAAAAAACTAAGAAACTGATACTTTGGAAGGGTATCACCTTGGATAACTGATTAATGCATTCATTATTAAGTGATAACCCTCATTTTTATTCCTTATACATTAACTAAACAAAAAAAAAGAACTAAAAATGAAATTTGATTTAAAATGAAGATAACCAAAATATCAAATGCATCTTTTTTATGGAACATTTGTTCATTGTTTTTTTTCAAAACTTCTGCAGATTTCTTCATGTTTTACCTGGACCTTGCCTAAAACAATCCAAAACATTAACTTTCTTCCTCTTCATACATGGTTTTGTATATTTCCTGGAACGTTCAAGATCACTTGTCAAACTGGAGTTTTCGTTTTCACCTCAGTGTGATCTCACAGTGGGAAAGCTTTATGTTATCTTTCAAAATGTTCTTCTGTTAGTCAGAACTTACATTTTTATAGTGATGTTAAGTCCTCTATATATAAGAGCACAAAAGCAAAGGCAAACCTTGAAGCTCCTACTTTTGACACCCAAGAAAAAGTTATATAGGTGGTAGTAATATTCTTTTTTCAAGCACTGCTTTGTTTGTTTAATTTTAAATATCTCTCCAGATAACATTCTTCTCAGATTACACAGAATCATCCGAACAGCTACTAGCAAACAAAATAAGAGCAACATCATTCTGAGAAAAAAATCTAAACATTCAAGCACACATCAGACTTATAGCAGGTGTTAAAACAATTAAGTGATACAAAGAAATTATTACCTAACTTCTGTCTAAACATTTTGGCACTGCTTAACTAAACCTAGCTATGCTCAGAAACGCCTCATTGAATATAGTGATAAAGTCTAAATTGGTATCTTTAGGACTTTGAATTATCATTGCTATGGACACTCACTTGAATGTTCTCTTTTATTTGTTAGTTGATGACTTCAGTTGAGACAATGTTTTAGGGTCTCTCAATGTGCCTGTTGAAGGCATTTACAAGGTATACTTGAAGAAATACAGCATAAATAGTGTATTTGGCTTTAGACTTAAAAATGGCATGAACCTGTCTTAATTCTGATAGGAACAAATAACATCATTTGAAAGCATTGATTAAATTTTGTATTGCAGATTTGAAAATGTCTTGTATCATTATTTCTCATTAAGATATCCAAGCAGTGGCTGAGGACAACTAATTTATTACCACAACATAATCCACAAGTTTCTACTTTCCATTCAATGCAGATTCACAAACACATTGCATACAGTTTCTGTTCTGAAAGGCAAGCAGGGCCAAATGCCAACGCTCTCTGTGTGCTGTTTAGTAGCCAAAGTATAACACTGCTCTAGTGCAATGCACAACAAATGTTTTTGTAAAGTAAAAATATATAAACTATACTACAAAATACATTCATATAATTAGAGCCACGTGCTCCATTTAACTCATTTTAAAATCAGTCTGCTTTAAAAAATGTTCATTTTGTTTAACTTTTAAAAATCTGTTGAGCTGAAAAGTTCTTTTCTATGTCCACTGTAAGGCCTTATTTAAGTCAGTATGTTAAATTGTTCTGAATGATAACTCCCATGGAAAAAAGAGTGCTTGACATGACAAGAAAAGGATCACGATAGAAGCTAAACTAATACAGAAAAATAACTTATTCAACTGAGGCAGAAAGAAAGATGTAGAAAAATTCTAAAAATGCCATTCTATTGTGCTAGCTTGCTTTGTAAAGTACACTATAATGTGCTCAACAAAAGCTCCCAAATACAATTTTAAAAGGAAATACACTGGACAAGACATAGAAATCATACGTGGCGCAAAGCAAGGTAATTTGATGGTTGCAGTATATTACAAAAACTTAACACAAAAGAAGGGAAAGTGTAATAGTACAAATGCTTGTTGCAAAATCCTTATTCTAGCAGCAATAGCAGAATCACCATTCTGAATGCTGACTTTGTGGAGTGTTTTAGGAAAGCAAATCTTCAGGGTTATAAATTAGTCACAATGTTCACATAATTACAGAATCACAGTATTAAAAAAAAAAAAAAAAAAAAAAAAAACAATAGAAGAGAGCTGAACATTTTTTACAGCTACAACCAGTAGTATAGAGTTGTAAATATTATTACTTTAAATAATACATATGGTAATATATGAGTCAAATGATTTAATTAAAAGCTAGATAAACAGCTGAAATAACTTTGGAATAAACCAAAACTTCAGTGTGGCATGTCATATTTCTAAACTGTCTTAATGCAAGGATGGTGGTATTAGGATGTCAAACGCATGTGAATGACACGTAAGAATATAACAGACTTCATTTCAGGACATTTCTTTCTTCTCTATACCTGAAGATGTATATTTTTAGGTTCTGTCTTCTTTATTTAAATATGCACAGACCCACTGAATAAATTAATTAAACTTTTAAAAAAGATGGGGCCTAACTATCATTTTAAAAATGCACAGAGCATTTATAACTTGCATAGACTGGGGACATCTTTCTCCCCCTCTTTTAATTAAGGAATTACAGTAAAGTCTCAGCAAACATTGGACTTACAAAAATCCTGTGCTAGCTATGTCATTGAAAAGCTGCAGAAAGGCAGGTCACCGAGTTTGTTGTTGTGATCCAAGGTTGAACGATAATTGAGTAGTACTGCGATTCTTGCTCCAAGCCAAAACATTCTGCAGTTAATTCTATGTAAATCAAATTCCACTCTTTAAGAAATTGGGATGTAATGGCTCAAAGCGATTGGGAGAAAAAAAATTAAGAAAAAAAAAAAAAGACTACAGAAAAAGGTCTGATTAATAAAATGACAACTTTACATAATAAAATATTGGCAAGCATACAAACAAAACAATTATCACATATCAACATTCTGAACACTACAAGTCTGTTTTTGAGAGTTATACCACTAGCATTCAAAGTCATACCCCTTCTAGTAAAAAAAAAAAAAAAAAAAAAAATTGAATGCCCTGTGATAGGCTGTCTCCACATCCCGGGCCTGTTCATGCCTTGTGCCCTGTTGTGCCAGGACGTGCTCTGGCTTTCATAACCCTAAAGGTGACAATGGAGGCATGGCTAATAATTGAATGAACTACTGTATGCTTTGCTCTTTCAAATGTAAAAAACGGCTTTCTGAGGTATACTATTTTAGCATGCTTATATTTCAATTAAAATTACACTCAAGTAACCTCTTAAAAAGTAACAAGGCTTTCAAGTTTCTTACTAAAATGTATTTTGCACACTTCCTATGAGGTATCAGTATATGCAGCTAGTTTATATGCACCTCTTCCTAGCTCCAAATGTGTAATCTGTTTCAAAAATAAAAGGAACTAAGTTTCCCAAAGAAGGATAAATAAACCCACAACATGTCTGTCTTCTCTACGAGACAGGTCTTGAAATGGGAAATGTGTGTAAACAAAACAAGACGACTGAGAATACAGCTGGCTCAGCAGACCAGGTCTCTTAATTTTTTGTATCAGCAGTATTAGTTCAAAAACAGGAAGTAGTAGAACAGAAAGAATAATTTAATGCAGTATCCTATATTATTTATTACAGAAACAAAGTCATCATTTCTACTTAACTGTACAATTAATTAATATGAGAATACTCAAAAATGAAGGATTAGGCAAAGTACATAATGTCAGTGTAAATCTTGTGGTAACTGCAAACATATGTAGGAACATTTTTGTTTATTCTTTTGGTACACTTTGTAAAATCGTTTGTACTAGCTCTTTTCAATTGCTGTTTATTTTAGAAAGTTTGTGATTTAAGTCACTTTTTCAGCAATCTGATCGTATTTAAATTTGAAGACTGACTGGACCAAAACCGGGCCAATAAAATGCCTGCTTATAAGATTAAATGCATTTTCCTGTACAACAGCATGTAACTGGTTTCTTTACACTTCTGAAGTCATTCTTAACAAATTTTACAGCCACTGCTATAGCCAACCATAATGCAATTTCTTGAGTGTTGTGCAAATGACATGGAATGATTTAAATTATCAGTTTGTTACGGTTACCTTTACACTTTAATGTGACATTTTTAGCAAAGTAAGCTGGCCGTCTTAACATTTGTGGTCTTTTATGATTCAGATGTAAAACTTGTTTGCAAACAGTAGATTGTCATACATTTACTTTTGAATTTAAGAAGTAGCTGATAAATTCTTCAGCATTTGGTGTTTTGTAGTTTCTTCAAAGTACTTACACTCTTCCTTTCATCCACAGAAGCTGTTTTCATTCAAAGAGTTTGATGCAAAATAAATAGATGTTTGACTGAATTATTTGTTTCTTTCAGTTTTCAAACTTTTATTGACATTTCACTATTTGTTTATATTGGTTTATGGTGACTAACACCAATGAAATTGTGAGTTTTAAAGAAAGATTCTACTGAGAATCAAAGAATTACTCTTGCATTAGTCATGCTAAATCAACAGCATTTGGACCATTTTTTAGTTTTAGCAATCAATGAATACATCTGTTTAGAAAATATACACACACATAAAATCAGTTAGAAAAGGAAAGGGACTATAAATTGTAACAGTATGGGTGAGTTTGGATGTGTGCGTGAGTTTATTCAAAGATGGAATCCATCCTATTAGAGGTAATTTCTTGTTTTGTCCCAGAAGCATGCAGGTTTAGCTCCAGCTTCCAGCAAAACTGCTCTGGATAAAGCAGGTTCAGGAACTAGATTCACTGGCCACAGATGAAGAATAAAACTGAAATGTATTAAAGCCTCTCTAATCAAGGCAATACTAATTCAGATCAAATGCAGGCTAACATGAGGTGCGGCCGTCTAAATAACACCCGCCACTTGCAAAATAACTACCACATACAAGTGACGATAAAAGGCAAAATTCAGAATTACATTTTTGATGTTTATTTTAAATTGGCTAGTATTATGTTGGATATTATACATATTAGGTAATTACTTCAGCAAAGAAACATATTCTTACATATGATACACACTTCATCTATCATATAAAGCATATTAGCTATCCATCTGCTCATCTTCTGAACTTTCTTTTATAATATAATGTAATGGGGATCCGAAGCCCGTGCCTGCACCTGAACCTTTGGGTGGAAAGCAGGGACCAGTGTACAACAGGGTGCCAATCCATTACAGGATCTGAACTCAACTCCTGGAGCTGCGAGCGGTGGACTTCAACCACAGGGGAACACTGGGATTTTTAATATAAACTGTGAAATTGTTATCTGAAATATGTAAAACATCTATTTTTTCTCAGCATTTTCACTATTTATAAACTTGTTCAATTTTTGACAAAGTTCGTTATATCTTTAAAATAATACATTTCTTTTATTTTATATAATATGTTGTAATAGGTACATTGTTTATATATATTAAAAAAAAGGTTGCTTACACCACCATCATTTATGATCTATGCTATCAAATTAGTAATATTTTATTAAATATCCATGCTCTCGTTCAAATTTCTGGTCAGTAAATTTCTTATTTAGTCCAAAATGCCTGTATTGTACTGTATACTGCACTGTACTGATGATTTAGATGTAGCTTTTCTACATTTGCAACTGGTATATAAAATTGAATTATATCTAAACAAGTAGAAACCTGATTTTAAACTGTGTGTTTCAATGCACATGTCATTTACTTCATACAGAAAAAATGAAAATAAACATTTCTAAATATTTTTCATACTTACCACTCAGATATTCCAGGATGAGGTAAAGTTTGCCTCCAGTTTGAAAAGCATATATGAGGTCCACGATAAAGGGATGCTTCACTTCCTCAAGAATGTTGCGCTCAGCTTTAGTATGAGCAGTGTCCTTTGCATTTCGCACAATCATGGCCTGTTTAATACAAACAAATATACAAATTTCAAAAGTATGAATTAGTGTAAGCTGCCCTAATTCTGGGTGTTCATAAGAAATGTAATGATTTACTTTACTACATGAGGTTGAGAAACACATAATAAACAAGAATAATTGTATCAAATAACTGAAATTTTAAAATGTGTGCTTCCATTTTAAAGTCTAAATATTGTTGATTGTAATAGAATTGTGTCGTTTCATGCTATTAAATAAAGGTCCATAGAGGGCAAGATCCTATTAAATGATCAAAAATCAACAATAACATCACATTCATAATCACTGACCTTGAAATGGTCCAAAATGATCCCTCACATGGTTATGTTTGAAATTTTGTGATTTTAAACTTCTGTGAGTGGCTCTTGGAGAGGTAGGACCTCTGATAAAGAATCATGATTCAAAAATATTATCATATTCATGATGAGCAACCTCAACATTGGATACAAATGGAACTCCACGTGCCTACATTGCTGACTCACATTTTTCCAAGGTTTTGCAAAAAGAAGCAACTTCAACCCCTCTTACCCCATTAACGGGTGAAACAGCTGGGGTCCACTGAGGTGGCATGCACAACTTCAAGTCCTTCTGATCATTTTTGCTGAAGACATCTATTTTTTTTCTTTTTTTGAGTCTAGAGGCCCCAGGTGGGGAAAATTGCATAAAGTTTAATGTCTTGCATAACTAGATATTAAACAGTGTATCATATGTGGGGGTTTTCTCACACTGGCAAAGTAATTTCCAAGCATTCATAAGAAATTCTTATGAATGCAGTTCTGTTCATGGACTATAAAGCAGTAGCAACCTATCTAAAAGAACCCTTATTTGTCTGAGCAGATTACTGGTACAGTTACCAATTTTTCCCTACCAAAGATGCTGTACATGGACTATGAAGGCATCCTATTGGTGCTTCAAGTTATTTTTCTTTTAACTATGTAGATATTAATGAATCTATGTTTTTCAAGCATGTTAGTAATAGCTATGCCTCTAAAATAGAACAATCATTTTGTAATTTGACCTTGACTTTTATTCATAAATTCCCATTTAATGAACACAAGGCCATTTATATAAACTAATTTTTCACATTCTCATGTCAGAGAAAAGAAAAATGTTTAACAATTATGGTCTTTAGATTCTTGTTTGGCCTGGCACAACAATGCAGTCTTGTTTGTTTAGAAATAGCAATGAAACCATGCTTTTTCCATGTACACATTACTAGATAGAAAAGATTGAATTAGTTTTGCCCAATTTCACACTCAAAACTGGTTTACATAAATGCCACAATGAAAATTTGCTTTTGAAGATTATTCTTTATCATGCAGAACATATTCATTTTGTCCATTTCAACCATAATCTTCATTCAGCTAATGTTAGGTTCTAAGGAGTAACATCTAAGCAATTTAAGTGACAACTGAAAATATGTTAGCCCTATAAATGCAACATGTTTCAAATGACTTGAGCTTAAAACTGCAGAAATAAAAACTTAGCAAGTTCTACATGTTCCATCTCTTTCCTTTACCTTCAATAACTCTCCAAAATAGATTATGGCAGCCAAAATCGTTCTGAAATCAAATACCTGCTATAGAAGCAGAATAATTCTCAATTACAACACCTAATAAGAATCTGTTAATGCAGATAAAATGATGTCCCTCCCAATTATATAAAACATTAGGTTGTTACACTAAGGGGGTACGCTGTATGCGTCAGATAAATGACCAGACATTCAGGTTTCTGCAAGCAATCATAGAAAATTTCATCCATCTGTCTTCTAGAAAGGCAGACTTCAGAATGTTGATCAATACAAGGGGGACAACAACCTATACCACCTTTCAAATGCAGTCATAAAGGAAATGTATATTGTGTGCAGTTTGGTTCTATCAGAGACGGGGTGGCATTATTATGCACTCCTTGTTACATATAGAAACCTAAGTCCTGCCCAAGTTGGATACAAATATAATGACAATCTAACTTTTCTTTCAGGTAGTAAATGGACCCCACAAGCCAAAGAGTTCAAAATAAAAACTATGTAATGAATTCAAATTATTTTTATGCTAAAACAAAAGATATTCTCACTGAACTTCATACAAATGGCAGTCATACATTCATACAACATGATTTTAAAGTATAAGCCATGATTTGTTACAACCAAAAATATACTTCCCCAAACATGTCAACATGACTTCAAAGGGAATTCTGGATTGTGAGGAATCACTTCCAGCCGATCAGATGACTGAACAAGAATACAATTTAATTTAACTGTTCTGCAGCTTCTGAAATGATCCTATATTTCCAGCTAATGAATATTATTTCTACTTAAAAATAAAATTTTAAACACAACAAACTTGTACCAAGTAAGATCTGCAGTCCTCACTAGTCTTATTTTTTCCTAAATGTGAAATATAAGCTGACTAGCATAGGATCTTTATACAAAAGCAAACCTCCAGCTCTTTGTAAACTGCTGAACCTCATACACTCTGTTATTACGAATACTACAGTGAGCAACAGAGATAAGAATATGCTTGAACGTAATGTACATTGCTATTAAATATACACAGTAATATCCATCCTTCCATTTTGTAACCTGCTTACTGAGTTCAGGATTAACAGGAGCCAGAGCCTGTATTGGCAACACTCCACAAATGACCGCAGTTAATTATTCAGAATGCACTAGCTGCACAGTAGTATGGCTTTACCAATACTGTCTACTGCTGCCACAGTCTGTACTTCAAATAGTACTTATACCTTACTAAACACATGGGACAGATGTGCCCTAATACAGGTTGTATACCTAAGCAGTAGCCTATTTTAAGCCACAGACCAAGCAATACCACTCCCTTGTTGACTAATGGTGTTTAAAACAAGCAGCGTTACGTGTAACATGACATGAAAAGGAAAAAAAAAAAAAAAAAAAAAAACCTGCTTTAACTAGTTTTTGTACAGTATGTGCCACAGTTAAAGTGAGATTTTTTTTTTTTTTTTTAAATAATATGCTCTTACATTTTTTCCATAGATATCAAAAGCAAAACACATAGAATTAAAAGTTATATACATGGAGCAACTGAAATTAAGATGTTGCTTTTTAAAATGTGTTTTCCTCTGTTTTCATGAAGTTCTTTTTAAACTTCTTTTTAAATTTGTAATGATTAATCCTCGCTATATGCACTGCAATATTTCACTGCTTGAATGATCTTTAAAAAAAAAGTCTTACTTGTAAAAGAGTCAGCTAAAACTATTTATTTTGCTGTTTTGTTAAATTTTGCTTTGAAGAGCTTAGAAAAAACGAAAAAATATCTGCTAACAAAATAGAAATAATTTGTTTATAAAAGTTCTTTTAAGCATCAATTTTTGGTACAAAGTTGTTTTATACTGTAAACTATTTTTTCACAACTATCTCCTTTTCCATACATAAAAAATTGTAAGGGAAATAAGCATAGTGTATAATTCATAAAGCTTATTAACACAGAACTGACACAAAAGTTCAGTTTCACTTTTAAGACTAAATTGAACATTTTAATATTTAAAACAATTCATCAACATTTCATATACACAAAATAAACATTAAGGCAGATTTAATTCAGCACAACTATGAAATTGTGTGTCAGTTGACTGAATCATAATTTAATCACTGATATGAAGTTTCTAGTTTAAAAATTTGGAGAAGAAAAAACAACAACAAAAAAAACAAACCACCCATACAGAAAACCAAAGTCAAACCAAATTTGATAATATACATGGTGTTTAAACACTTTCTAGAATTTTATTAACAGCATAAAAAATGAAAACTGGAGGCAGAGTTTGGGAAGTTTTTGTATATTATAAATAAAATTAGGAAAAAGAAATTGTTCTCACATAAATTATTTTTCAGCATGAAGTGCATTTCATATAGGTGAGTATTCTTCTTTTATTTTTCAAGTTTTCCAGATATTGCTTTGAATGTTCTAGTTGTGTGTCTAATTATTAAGTAACAATTCCACCTATTTCAAAAGTATAATTAATGGAATAAGACAACGTATTGTTGTCTACCAGAAAAATACCAGGGAATTTGTTAAACATAAAATGGTAAATATGGTATAAAATCTGTTAATTCAGATAAGCTTATTTTTAAACCTGGATCTTTTACAATTATTTACAAAATCTCACTAACTTGTACCTTTTTTAAAACCTTCATTGCAAATATCTTCCCAGAGTTGGCCCCAGTCACTTTTCTGACTTGGAAAACCTGGAAAATAATTAGAATACGGAAGACTAAAATTAGAAAACATTTTCATATTAATGTTTGCTGTAGTTGCACTAAAATATTAATGAGACAACACTTTCCATATGAAACTGAAATTTCTTCTTTTGACAGTCACTATATTTTATAAAATAAACATTAACAGAAGTTCCAATTAAACCGTATCTTTAAGAAAATACCACTTAATGAAGAGTAAGAGGGAAAGAGACACTATTTTCATGTGGCGCTTCACAAAAATGTAAAAAGGCCATATCACCCGCTGTTTCATTACATTATGTGATCTATTTAAATTACAATTGTGCTGTTTTTGCTCTCCCTTCAGACATTTACAGTCCTCATACATTTAAGTGTTACAACACACATATTTACTCATTTTGGGGTACTTTAATGCTGAGACAATGCTGTTGCATAGAATCAAACTAAGATTACTTTGAAGCAACTAATGAAAAGTTATTTTACATTCAAAAATAATCGCCAACAACAGGAAAAAAAATACTGTAAACCATTTATTTTTATTCTATATCATCCTTTTTTCTAAGCAAGACACCCACTGGGGTCAATCCCTGCAATACTGGGAGTAAGGCAGCAGGTAATCCTGAACAGAGTGCCAGTCTACTCAAAAGAGGCCAATTTGGAAATGTAACAACCTGCAAATGTTTTATATAAATATAAATGAAGGGAGATAAAGTCATGTGAGCAATGCTCTGGACTGTTCTTTAGTAACAAAGAAGTATAGGGAATGAAAAAATGTTTACCTTTCCGTAACCACCTTTTCCTAAGACACGAAGCAACTCAAAACATTCTGGACGAATTTTCTCAGTTCCTTTGTTTACACTGTTTTCAGAGATTTCAAATTTTTCACAGTGTTCCATATCGCTTAAAAAAAATAAGCAAGGAAGAAAAGTAGAAAATTGAGAACAAGTTTAAGAAAAACAAATACTGTAGCTCAGACCTGACTAGAAAACCCAGTCCAAAGCTACAAATAATATTGTCAAGGGGAAGCATATAGATAAAGAAGAGCAGAGGGCCAAGGACAGAATCCTGAGGAACTCCTTGTGTGATTGGCGCCAAGCTGGATCTGCTGTTGCCAAGACTAACAAACTCTTGCCTATCAGTCAGATAGGACTTGAACCACTGGAGAGCAGTGCCAGAGATACCAAGCATGTTCTCCATTGTGAACAGAAGAATGTCATGTGTCAAATGCTACACTGAGGTCTAACAGAATTAATATGATGGTTTGTCCAGAAGTCTGTTGTCAAAAGCAAATCATTAGTCACATGAAGCGGAGCAGTTTCACAACTGCTTAGCACTCAGAAACCACACAGAAGAGTTCCTTCAATTTTTCAGAAGTTAAGTAATTGGTGAGTTAGGAGGCTACAACAAGCTCAAGAACGTTTGACAGAAAGGTGAACGATAGGCTGAAAATTGTTAAGATTGTCAGCATTAGGGACCAGACATTTTTTTTTTTAACATTGCGGTTACAGAAGTGATTTCAACTATAGCATGGTGTATACAAAACTGTGATGTTATTTTGTTCAAATTGTGTTACATTTGCTATTTCCAAACCTCTCCTTGGTGGTTTCCACTATTGGTGGGTACCATCCAGTACAGCCCATCCATCCATTTATCCAACCTGCTATATCCTAATTACAGGGTCACAGGGGTCTGCTGGAGCCAATCCCAGCCAACACAGGGCGCAAGGCAGGAAACAAACCCTGGGCAGGGCGCCAGCCCACCGCAGGGCACGCGCACACACACACGGGACAATTTAGAATCACCAATGCACCTAACCTGCATGTCTTTGGACTGTGGGAGGAAACTGGAGTACCCAGAAGAAACCCACACAGACACAGGGAGAACATGCAAACTCCATGCAGGGAGGACCCGGGAAGCAAACTCGGGTCCCCTAACTGTGAGGCAGCAGCACTACCCACTGTGCCACCGTGCCGCCCTCCAGTACCACCATTTATTTGAAAAATAACACCCCAGTAGCAGGCCTAGTTTAGCTCAGCCTACATCGTTAATCAGAGGCCAGCGTGCTGATGGAATTTAACAAACATGTTGTTCTAGCCGTCTCATGTGGTACCAAGTTGTCTGTGAAAACACATGACATTCTTGTTACTTTTTATTATATCAAATGTTTATTTGTTATTATTCTAATATTTAAATAGGTTTCATGATCAACAAGACAATAATTGCCCACATTACTAGCTTTAAATTAATTTTCTTGGCCAGGTTTTATATATATATATATATATATATATATATATAAAAAGAGAGATGGACAAATTTGTTGGTACCCTTATAGCTCATAGATAAAGTGCTATTATATATAATAAAGTTATCAAATGAAAAGCTGAAAATGACATGTTGAGTAAAGCAAAGCAAGTCTGCAAAAAAAATAAAAGTATTGCTTATTCTACAAAGATATTCTAAAATGGCCTGGAAACATTTGTTGGTACCCATAGAAAAAATTATAAATAACTGGATTCGAGTGATTTTTCAAACTACTTGTTTTCTTTATTTTATATTACACATGTCTCCAATTACGCAATCGGTCATTCTGCCTGTTTAACAGTAGAACAGGAGTCGCTCTGCTGTTTGGTATCATTGTGTTTCCCACACTGAATATGGAAGGAGATGTCTGAGGAGATGAGAAACAAAATTACAGACAAGCATGTTAAAGGCAAAGGCTACAAAACCATCTTCAAGCAGCTTGATATTCCTGTGAAACAACTGTAAATTTAATTAGGATGTTTAAGGTCCATGGGACTGCAGCCAACCTCCCAGGCTATGGCTGCAAGAGGAGAAATGATCCCAGAATTATCACAAGGACAGTGAAAAAGGTAGACAAAAAGCCAAAGACAACTTCTAAAGAGATACAAGCCGAACTCCAAAGTCAAGGTTCATCACTGGCTGAATGCACCCTTTGTCACTTTTTGAGTGACAGCGGGCTCAATGAAAGAAGACTCAGGAGGACTCTACTGCCGAAAGAAAAATATTAAAAAGGCAGACTGAAATTTGCAAAAATGCACATTGACATGCTTCTGGAAGAATGTCTTTTGAGCAGATGAGACAAAACTGGATCTTTTTGGCAAGTTACATTAGCTCTATGTCCACATACAAAAAGAAAGAAGCTTTCAAAAAAAAAAAAAAAAAAAAAAAAAAACACTCCATACCTATTGTGAAACATAGAGGAGGCTGTTAAATTTTGCTGCTGCTTTGCTGTGTCTGGCATGAGGTGCCTTGAGTGTGTGCAGGGAACAATGAATCTCAAGACTATTAAGACATTCTGGAGCGAACTATACTTCCCAGTGTCAGAAAGCTAAATGCATCCAAGAATGGCTAAGAGCAAAACATTGGACAATTCTCAAATGGCCTTCTATGAGCTCTGATTTTAATCCTATTCAGCATCTATGGAAAAAACTGAAACATGCAGTCTGGAGAAGGCACACTTCAAACCTGACACAGCTGGAGCAGTTTGTTCAGGAAGAGTAGGACAAACTGCCTGTGGATGGCTGCAAACGTCTCGTTGAGAGCTATAGGTATCGCTTGTTTACAGTAATTACCTCTAAAGGCTAAGCAACCAAATTATTTGGTTAATAGTTCTGTCATTTTTGTCTATGCCATTTTCATTGGTGTTGTTATTTGAAATATTCTGATGAATCAAAACTTGAAAGCAAAGTCTGATTTTTGTTAAATACAGAATAAACAATGATTGGTGCCATTTAATATTGTCAGTTTCATGTTATTTCAAACACAATTATGTATTTTTTCTTTATTCAAATTTGCTGATTTCTGTATTAAAATACCAAATACAAACTGCTTAATGGATAATTCATATTTGGTGCGTATATTAAACAACATCATAATCAACTCTAAATGACAACCCTAGATTAGATACATTTTTACAATAACTTTGGTTGCTTTATTAACAATCTCTCTATTATAAAAAAAAAATCCTGTGGAATGAATGACTAGGAGACGATACGTGATCTTCACGTTAAGATCACAAAAGACAAATAAAAAAACCACGAGACGAAAGAGAATGGGCAAAAAAAATCAGTAGTGTAAAGGGAAGCAGCACACACAGATACAGGTGTCTCAGTGCATATAAAGCGTATAAAGGACAATACGTTATAAATGAAATGATGACGAATAAAAGATCGCATTAGCGCAAAAAAAAAGGAAATTAATCATCAGGACCAGGTGTAATTGAAAAAAATAGCAGGACAAAGCGAGGTCAGAAATAAAAGAAAAACAGCAGAAAACAAAGTCTTTTCGCATTTGCATCATTCAATGCACAAAATGTAGATTTACACAATAATGGAAAATACGCTATGAGAATCTGTAGACCCGCAACAGTTAAAGCAATGACAAGTTTAATTTCAAAGAAAGCAGAATTCGGTCAGGTGTATATTTATGATCACGGAGAAGCGATCACAACGCAAGCAGCAGAGACGCAAAGTAGCAAAAAGGCCAGCGGCTGGGCAGGCTTTAAAAAGATCGAAGGGCAGTGCGACAGCAGCCTCCTCCATCTCAACAACGCGGGCAGCGTTATACGTCCTGCAAGAAAGAATTTAACCATGTCCAGGGCCGGAAATAAAGGACAAGTGTTGTTTTTACAATGTCACACGAGACCAGGCAGTGAACCATCATTTAAAACAAGTCCACAGACATCTAACCTAGCAGTTGTTGGATTGCTTTTGCCAGACAAGCATCATGTGCTCCCAGCTCTTAAAACAACGACATGCGACAAGCAGAAGAGGCAGCTCGCTAGCAGCAAAAAGACAGCAAATGATCCAAAGGCATATCCTTAGCGTGCGTTCAGCTGCCGCCTCACCCTACCTCCCCCCAACATGAGCAGCATTATACGTCTGGCAAGAAAGAGATGTAACCATGCATGGGGCCGGAAATAAAGGACAAGTATTGTTTTTTTTTTTTACAAAACTTTTTAAAGTAAAAGTGAAAATAATGCAT
>JANRMT010062814.1:73094582-73135882 GCA_026402145.1 Polypterus bichir lapradei
ACTCCATACCTATTGTGAAACATAGAGGAGGCTGTTAAATTTTGCTGCTGCTTTGCTGTGTCTGGCATGAGGTGCCTTGAGTGTGTGCAGGGAACAATGAATCTCAAGACTATTAAGACATTCTGGAGCGAACTATACTTCCCAGTGTCAGAAAGCTAAATGCATCCAAGAATGGCTAAGAGCAAAACATTGGACAATTCTCAAATGGCCTTCTATGAGCTCTGATTTTAATCCTATTCAGCATCTATGGAAAAAACTGAAACATGCAGTCTGGAGAAGGCACACTTCAAACCTGACACAGCTGGAGCAGTTTGTTCAGGAAGAGTAGGACAAACTGCCTGTGGATGGCTGCAAACGTCTCGTTGAGAGCTATAGGTATCGCTTGTTTACAGTAATTACCTCTAAAGGCTAAGCAACCAAATTATTTGGTTAATAGTTCTGTCATTTTTGTCTATGCCATTTTCATTGGTGTTATTATTTGAAATATTCTGATGAATCAAAACTTGAAAGCAAAGTCTGATTTTTGTTAAATACAGAATAAACAATGATTGGTGCCATTTAATATTGTCAGTTTCATGTTATTTCAAACACAATTATGTCTTTTTTCTTTTTTCAAATTTGCTGATGTCTGTATTAAAATACCAAATACAAACTGCTTAATGGATAATTCATATTTGGTGCGTATATTAAACAACATCATAATCAACTCTAAATGACAACCCTAGATTAGATACATTTTTACAATAACTTTGGTTGCTTTATTAACAATCTCTCTATTATAAAAAAAAAATCCTGTGGAATGAATGACTAGGAGACGATACGTGATCTTCACGTTAAGATCACAAAAGACAAATAAAAAAACCACGAGACGAAAGAGAATGGGCAAAAAAAATCAGTAGTGTAAAGGGAAGCAGCACACACAGATACAGGTGTCTCAGTGCATATAAAGCGTATAAAGGACAATACGTTATAAATGAAATGATGACGAATAAAAGATCGCATTAGCGCAAAAAAAGGAAATTAATCATCAGGACCAGGTGTAATTGAAAAAAATAGCAGGACAAAGCGAGGTCAGAAATAAAAGAAAAACAGCAGAAAACAAAGTCTTTTCGCATTTGCATCATTCAATGCACAAAATGTAGATTTACACAATAATGGAAAATACGCTATGAGAATCTGTAGACCCGCAACAGTTAAAGCAATGACAAGTTTAATTTCAAAGAAAGCAGAATTCGGTCAGGTGTATATTTATGATCACGGAGAAGCGATCACAACGCAAGCAGCAGAGACACAAAGTAGCAAAAAGGACAACGGCTGGGCAGGCTTTAAAAAGATCGAAGGGCAGTGCGACAGCAGCCTCCCCCATCTCAACAACGCGGGCAGCGTTATACGTCCTGCAAGAAAGAATTTAACCATGTCCGGGGCCGGAAATATAGGACAAGTGTTGTTTTTACAATGTCACACGAGACCAGGCAGTGAACCATCATTTAAAACAAGTCCACAGACATCTAACCTAGCAGTTGTTGGATTGCTTTTGCCAGACAAGCATCATGTGCTCCCAGCTCTTAAAACAACGACATGCGACAAGCAGAAGAGGCAGCTCGCTAGCAGCAAAAAGACAGCAAATGATCCAAAGGCATATCCTTAGTGTGCGTTCAGCTGCCGCCTCACCCAACCTCCCCCCAACATGAGCAGCATTATACGTCTGGCAAGAAAGAGATGTAACCATGCATGGGGCCGGAAATAAAGGACAAGTATTGTTTTTTTTTTTTACAAAACTTTTTAAAGTAAAAGTGAAAATAATGCATATGTAACAATTCCCAAGAAAATAATCTCTTTAAAATGTATATTGCCTGCCTAAGGTAAAGTCATCCCAGATGGAGGATCGCATGAATCTTGGGAAAGAGGGGTCCTTTCATCGGATTAGCACTATTTCAGATAAGGAATGACAAAATGGGGGAGGCAGCTTGATGAATGAGGTCTCCAGGACTTAAAACAAATCCAAATCATATTATGTGATATCATCTCATGTGAAATTCTACTCCGTACTTCTAGAATTTTTATTTTTATACTGTATTGAGGATGTATTCTGTTCTATGTATTGTACTGTATTGTATTGTATTGTACTAACCCCCTTCTTTTTGACACCCACTGCACGCCCAACCTATCTGGAAAGGGGTCTCTCTTTGAACTGCCTTTCCCAAGGTTTCTTCGATTTTTTCCCTACAAGGGTTTTTTTGGGGAGTTTTTTCTGGTCTTCTTAGAGGGTCAAGGCTGGGGGGCTGTCAGGAGGCAGAGTCTGTTAAAGCCCATTGCGGCACTTCATGTGTGATTTTGGGCTATACAAAAAATAAATTGTATTGTATTGTATATCTGGTAAACCAAACACGGGGGTGGGCAAGTGAAGTGAGCAGGAAGCGGAGCCCCCATAGTAAAAAAAAAAAAAACTAAAATAATGAAGCATTAACATACATAAAGTACAAACAAAAATATAAATTCAGTGACAAAAAGGGACATTCCACCCACAAATTATTTAAATAAGTACTTCAAAATAGTATTTGAATAAATATCTAAACTTCCACTATTTATCTTCTAATAATCAATGTGACTGCATGCTTCCATATTTTGAGATAAGTGGTAGGCTCCATCTTTGAGGGAACCTGTGTGAAACTAAACAGGTACTGATCTCACAGAAATCACAGATCAAGCACAAAGACTTACAATTCATAGCTGCTGCCATGGTCCATGTAGTCACCATACTGAATCTGGAACGAAATAAACAAAAACATATGTCATTAATAGAAAATATATATTTGTGAAGCCCAAAAAAAAAAAAAAAAAAAAAAAAAACACTACACGAAACACTACTATATGAGTGGACATTGAAAAGGCAATTACTGTATATGTACTGTATATACAGTATGTGTTCAGAAGAACTTACCAGACAGTAGGGATAACTTTTTTTAAATTTTTTAATCGGCAATATCATTTTAGTGGATTGGTCGATTCTGATACGGATTCAGATTTTTTTAAATCTCTTTAAAAACCTATTATACCAAACTCCTGCACAACTAGACGGGGAGAAACTTACACAGGTATTCTATATTAAAAGTGTTGTGTTAACTTTGGTATTTTTATAATTAAACTGTAGACCACAGTTTTTACCTGTACATTTTTGATTAACAAAACAAAATTCTGTAGACTTATTGTTCAGTGAACATAAAAATACTAAAATAAATACCTTTAAAATACACATTTAACTAATACAATATATAAAGAAAATATTTACCCATAATACATATGGCATTAAAGAAAATAAAATACTTCTTAATTACAAGCTGTCATATTGTTTAATTTCTTCTGTACTAATCTGAAACAAAGCTTAATTTAAAAAAGTAGTTTTCAACATTCGCCTAACAAAAACATGCATATTCTTAAAACATTGACTTAATTAATTAATACTGGCAGTTAAACACTGTTTAAATGTAAATATACATACATTTTATTTTGAGGTGGGGAGGAGGGACATGAATATTATTGAGTGAAGAATGATTAAGTTATAGCCACTTAAATCAAAGCACCAGAAAACTCCCCAAAATAAAGGCTGGGTTTAAAGGGTTAATTAAAAGACCAAATAAAAAATATGGGTGCTGGCTCCAATATTTTGACAACATAAATGATTTAAAAGTAGTCACATCTAAAATAAATTTAACAGATTCAACAAGTTAAATTAGATATACAGCTGGAAATGCTGATCAGGTTGAAAAACAGCTGCTTGCTTGTCACGTAAATTAGCAGGTAGACAAAAGCAGTGTGATAAATATGGTTTTCATATGACCCAGCACTCTGTGACCACTTTTCACTGAAATTGCACAGGGTTCAACACCACATGACTTAGATTTCTTGATCTATAACTGAGGTTTTCATTCCTCCAATTTCCAAAATAGCCTAACCCAATTTAGGGTCACAGGAAACCAGAGCATATGCAGGCACCATCAGTTATATGACTGGAACCAATACCCATCATCCCTTATTCCCAGGTGTACTAATAATGCAGCGGATGGTTTTTGCTTAAACCAATTTCAATTTAGAGGCCAGTTACGGTCTCTAATTAATGATTTTTTTTCTGTTTTAATCCTGCAAATTCAGCACTATGCCACATTGGATGGTTAACTTAAATAAGAAATATACATTACTTTTTCTTATTGTTCTGCTTATACTAGCATAAGGATGTGACCCGACATTTGCGCGATAGACATATGAGCGCCGACAAAATAGCACGATTAAAACGTGGCGTCAAAATCGCGCCGACAAAATATGAATTACTAGTTTAAAGCATATATATTAATGTTCATTTTAGAAGTCAATATTATGAGAAGCAGCATGCCATCAGCACGGCACGCAGATAGTCCTTAAGATCACACCCTGCATATGTAGGAAGAATTGCAGCAAGACGTCTTGATAGTTGAGCGTATTTAGACTTGCTGGCTGCCTGACTGCCGGTAATTCCGCTTTGTATACGACGCGTTATGCCAACCCTCGACTGAGTTATTTATTCGCGGCATGCCATCAGCAGTTATAACAGTTATAACCTAGCACATAATGCGTACATAATGCGCACATACGCGTCCCACTCTCTTGGCCTCTCTTGCGATTTTGTCGGCGCGCATTTGTCGAAAACCAGTTAGCGGGTTTGCCAGCCCTCATTTGTCAGTCGCGGTTTTGTCAGTGCGCATATGTCTATCGCGCTTTTGTCGGTGAACCGCATAAGGAGGTATAAAATGAATGAATCAATAGTACACAGGAACCATGGCTGTTTTTGAGAATTACATTTTTAGATTTGCTTTTTTTTTTATTATTTTTATGTTTTAGTATATTTTAAATGGAAAAACTACTAGACAACAAATGTCAAACAAACTTCAAAATGACAACAAATTTTTTAAATAAGTTTACTCACTTTCTACCACATCTATATCATTATGATACCACTTCTACAACAGACATTTTCAAAGTAAGTTGGGCAAAATGTTAACAAGTATGCTTAGGAAAACTAATCTGTTCCTGTATATATAAGCAAATCAACTGCTCCCAGGATCTTAGGAAAAATAAAGCAAATTGTATTTCTGGATAGAAAACACAAAGGTCAAAAGTAGAAAAAAAAACTGTTACGTTAGAAAGTTCATCTAAGGGCAGGAATTAGCCATTGATTTATGTTTAGGCTGGGAGGGAACCCAAAATCTACAGTGATGCTCTGGAACCAGTTCAGAAACCACTGCTTAAGAAAAAGCTTGGAACAGATAAGAATTTGTGCATCTCAAAACAAAATATACTATTTTAATTTCATTTATGTAAATTAATCCCAGTACTACTTCTCCACTGAAATGTGAAAATGGAACATAGAAAAGGTCATTGTTCTAAAATGTTGATATATGAACAATAACACAATACTTAGAAATACAATGCAACATTGTGCTCAACAAAAACAACAATTAGTTCTGAATTCATTGTGACAGAACTGAGGTCTTCACTTCTTGAATCAGTCCAATACCAACCAAAACCTAGGTAATCTATTGGCTCCATCTTATGGCTTTCACCGATTACCAAATTAGAATGACTAAGGCCGGGTTTATACTTCACGCGACGCATGCTGCAGCGGACGCTCCTGCTACGCAAGCGTTGTACTGTTTATACTTGTGCATGTACTTTACGTAAATCTGGAGGAAACCAGAAGGTGGCAGTAAGAGATATCATCACGCTGAGAACAGGTTCGGCTTCGCTGTGTTGTGAATTGCCTGGAACAGCCATTAAATTCCGATGACACCTCACCGCAATATCTCTGAAAAGGATGTTTAGTGATTAAAGCCATCAATCCAGGGATGTGCCCATTCTAGCTAGCATTGGGCACGAAGCAGACACAATCCCTAGACGGGGCATCAGCTCATCGCAAGGTGAATGCAAGCACTCACATACACTCATGTCATTTTAGTGTCACCAAATCTGCATATCTTTGGAAGGAAACCAGAGCACAGTGTGGAAACCCACCAAGAAAACAGGCAAACTCCAGGGAGGGAATACCAGCAACGTGACTCCCTGTGACACAGCAGCACCACCGCTCCGCCACTGTGTCACCCCCATGTGTATAATTATTAACAGTATTCATTATTTAAACAAAATTAACGATTTATCTGTAAAATGTAACATACATACTTTAATGCATTTCATCATGAAAGTGATAAAGTATAAATCTAAAGATTCTAAATTTGTAGAGAGTTGGAATATCATACATTTAATGTGTTCTGTGTGGTGATCTATTGCTGTTTGCTGTCAGGTCAGGAGGAAGTCCCAGAAGCTCCTAGAGATTAAAAACTGGGATGACGTTTACAACGGTGTGCTTTAATGATGAAGTAAACTACAAGGTCAGAGTGGACATTTCGAGATTAAAGCCGAAATTTCCACTTTAATCACAAAATACACCTTTTCACTGCATCCTTATTTTTTTCCTCTGTGGCTCAAATACAGTGCTGTACATTATGTTGCTGATGTGAAGTTGCAAAAAAAAAAATAAAAAAAAAATACATATCAGCATGCGAATGTATGTCAGCATTTTGCTTCACCACATCGAACCATTCATTAAACAGCAACGCGCGCACATTGATCCCGGAGGATCCTCAAAGCAGCTTTCTGTCACATGTAGATAGTAAACGGAGACTCTGACGTCACATTCCAACTTTTAGCACACTGCGCCCCCTGACTTTTTGCTGGTACTGCAACTTGCGCACGCATCGCATTAATTTCTGAGGACCTGCTCAGAGGACGCGTACGTTTTCTGAGTGTGAAGTATAAACGATCCCTTAGGGTCAAGGGACAGACACTTTTTTAAAAGGATGTAATGGTTTTGGATAACAAGAATATAAAAAGAAGGATCACTGCAGAAGCATTCAACATTGAAAATAAACTAGAGAAATTCAAAAAACAACATGATGTAAGCACAGTAGACCCCCGCAAAGTTGCAGTTCAGGGCTTGTGTACTCAGTCGTTCGCGGATATTTTCGTTGAACCTAACTATTAATTGTTAGCGGAAAGCGCAAATATCCTCCGCAATTTTCTATGGCTTTTTTTGTGGCAATATTGTGCTGTAGAGAGAAAAGGAAGCAACCGCTGAGGGAAACGCGGTTTTGGATAGTGAAAGTAGCCAATCCGAGAGCGTTATTCATTTCTCCTTGCTGCTGATTGATTGCTGCCATGTGACACATCTCCAGGTGAGTGGGTTTACCACCACGGTTTGGGATGGTGAAAGTAGCAAATCCGAGAGCGTTATTCATTTCTCCTTGCTGATGATTGACTGCTGCTTTGTGGCGCATCTCCAGCTGAGTGTCCTCGTGTTTTCCATTTTGTTATTGTTTTGTTATTCTTAAACGCACACGATGTCATCGAATTGCCCTGCACCTTCTAAGGCTTCTGGATCTGAGCCTAAGCACCAGAAGAAGTTTAAAACACTCCAGGAGAAGGTTGAACTACTGGATTTGCTCCAGGAACTAAAAAGTTATGCTGCAGTAGCGTGCCACTATGGCATTAATGAAAGCACCATATGCTACATAAATAAGAACTAGGCAGCGATCTGGAGTACCGTATCTGTAAGTTTCTGTGATAGTGTCAAAAAGGTAACGACCGTAAGGAATAAAAATATCGTCAGGATGGAATCTGCCTTGGCACTGTGGATCACCGACTGCAGGAAGAAAAACATCCCCTTGGACGGTAACATCATCCGTTGAGAAAGCACGGAAATTGTACCAGCAGTTCGCTACAGGAGACAATGTAGCAACTTCCTATCACAATGTTCCTGAAACCTATAAAGAAAAGCCAGCACGAAACCCCACCAGAAGAAGACCCATCCAAAGATACGACTCCTCCTGAACAAGAGGGACCACCTGAGGAGTTTTAAATCCTGTGCATCGTACTGCACAGCTACTTTATCATCATCATCAATATCATTCATTATTGGTGAGTACCCATACATTTTACTGTATTTTAATTAAATGAAATTATTATGCATTTACTCTACTGATAAAGAAAACTACAGCACATACCAAAGAAAACGCGCTTGCATGAATTACGTATAGCGGTAACATTGGTATTTTACATTCTAGCACCGCGGGAGACAACAGTACAGTACTGTACAGTATACGGGTTTACCTTTACATTGTTTTTAGGTAATGTATTAATGCATTAAGCTGAGTTTGCAACGAAATTAAAGTGCTTTGGGGGCATACTGTACTTAGGGTTGAAACTATAAAAATAGACATTTAAAAGGCATTTTTTAACCACATCCAAAAGTCACAGTTTTTCACAATTCGCAGGTGCTCTAGGAATGTAACCCCTGCGAATTTTGGGGGTGTACTGTACTGTACTGTACATTGAATGAAAAGTGTAAACTTGTGAAAAGATAGACAGTTGCATTACATCTCTCTATTATAAAAAAAAAAAATCTTGGGACGAGACGAGACTTTTTTTCCTGCGAAGAGATGTGTTCTTTTGAAAAGAGACAGAGAGACACTTTCATGTCTCGCGAGACGGTCAAGTCACGTCATACTTACAACCTTTGGAAGCAAGTCCTGTGATACACATGCAGAGCAGGTTAGAGATAATGGAAGTAGGAAAATTCAAAAGTCTCAAAAAAATTAGAGTAAAGATCGCATTAGCGCAAACAAATGGAAAATATTACTTGGTGAAATAATGGAACAGCGAAAGAGATCGAATAATGTTTGAGGATGTCTGGGGGGAAAAAGAGAAAAAAGGCAGTGAGACAAAAGGACAGCTGCTGTACAGGCTTTTAAATGTTTGAAGCACCGCACAAAATGCAGATCACGCAGCACGGGAGCAGCAGCAAGCCAGCAGCTGATCGAGCAAAGAGGAGGTTTTTAAAATAAAAAATAAAAAAAACCCTATTTGTTTCCCAATGTATCACCATTTAAGAGGGGGTTTCAGAGGAGCGACCGCGTCTCCTTGGGGTGCGTTTAGCCCCCCTCTTCACGATGACGCATACTGCTGGCAGGGGGTGAAGCCTCTTAGTATAACAATATAATGGTCTGAAAACATTTGGAGTCTTTTTAAAGACTTTTATATAACATCTTTTACCTTTTCAGTGCTCTCAGGACTTGACTTTCAGCTCAGGATTGCGGGAATCTAGCATGGTTTAACTTAATAAAGCAGGAACTAGTGCTGGGAGGTATACCAGTTCATACCGAAAACCATTTTTTATTTTTTTATGATATGGATTTTTCTTATACTGCAAAATTGGTTTAAATAGCCTAAACAATGTTCGGAACGTGGCGCTGCGAGAAACTGTTTAAGGGGGATCTTTTTCATGCTACACCGCTAAACAAGCATGCAACGGAGTACATGCGTTAGTGGAGGTATTGAGTGGTGAAAATGGACAAAAAACAAATCGGAAACTGAAGCTGTAGCAGACGATAAATTGAAGATGATGACATAGAAGTTTTGCTTAAAAAAGGAGCCGTGTCTGTTGTCTGGAGATACTTTGGTTTAAAAAGGTTGGCTGTGGACCAAACAACTATTTACTGCAAATGCTGTCGAGCTAAAGTTGTTGCCGGAGGCAGCAGCATGAGCAATTTGCTGCACCACCTTAGCCGCAAACATGCTTTGGAGTACCATGAATATATGGAACTAAGATTGGCACTCTACACATCCTCAGATAAACTGAAAAAGCTAGAGGACACTCAAGTCAGATGTCACTTGTAGACGCATTTGCTAGAGATACTGCCTACAACAAAAAAAGCAAGCGGTGGATCGAGATAACCAACGCCATTACAATCCATATAGCTAATGTGGCAGTGGACAGAGATTGTTAACATTACCAGAAAGTGTAGTTGGTTTACAAAAAATATTTACTATTTATTCTTTTTCTAAGACATGTTCAGTGCAATAAAAGCACCTCTGGATATTTTACTAAATCTAAATGCCTCTTTGGATGGTTGAAAATATGTTTTCAAAATGATAGTTTAAGTTGTTTGCAAAATTTGTCCAATAAAAGGGTTCTATATTTTGACTGCAACTGTCATGCAATGTGATTCCTTCTCTTCATTAGTGCCACCCCCTCGAAAACTATCACTTTATGGGGCCATGCAAACCTGTCTTAATACTTGTGTGCACATTAAAATGTTTTTTTGTACAATGTACAATTCTCATGACAGTTGAATAGGTTATTCTTAGCCAGATTACTGCAGTTATTGCAGTGGAAAATGTGGCTAACATCCACTCATGCATGGAAAAAAAATACAGTTAAATACAATTAAACCGGTAAACTTTGAAAAATACCGCGATATAGTATTTTGGTCATACCGCCCAGCACTAGCAGGAACGTCCTGCTGCTCATTCAAGACAAATAAAGCTGCCATCTTGCCCCTTTTATCCCATTATGGAATTAATTCAGAAATTAAAATACATAATCTGTGCATGCTTTTAAAGTGCAATCATTTCACCAATCAGCTCTCAGATGCAATCGTATTACCTTGAAGCATTAATCATTTAAAAAAGTGCATTACTTATTAACTGATTAAGATCTCCCCTGTATGCTCACATAACAAATATAGTAGATGCTGTTCCAAAAGCAGTTTTAAAGAATGTGCAAATGAAAATATCCTGAATAATTTTGGGATTCACTAATGTATGTGGTACTGACATAATAATGTTTTAATTTTTTAGCTTTGATTTTAAGATGGTTTTTAGCTACTAAACAGAAAATGTCAGTGGACAAATGTATGAGCACTTGGCAAGATAAAGTCAAGTGAAAAAAGTAATTACACTCTATAGAAATTGTTGACTTTTATAACATACTAGCCGAAGCCCACTGTAGCATACGGCTGTGTAAGAATAGGAATGGAAAACGGTGAGAAAGGAATTCAGAAATCAAGAAGAAATAAATACTTCTTGAAAGACGCAGGTGTGAATAGGTGTTTTGGTGGTGACGACAGATAATGAGTCGAAAGATCTAACCCTAGAAAAAGCCACGTACAACCGACCGTGGCTGAAGACTGGTTGTTAGAATTATTGTGAAGAGTAAACAGCACGTGGGATATCAGGTCTGCGCTCCGGTCTGGGTATCCGACAGTGCATGTAGAATTTCCGGCCAAGCAGGATTACATGTGAAAGTGATAAATAAATGAGGCTGTCCGAATTTACGTACTATGGCCATGGCATCCTGCTAGTTTTGTTGCATGTATCTTGGACTTTCTGGAAATGTGGACGGTAATATGATCATTTTGCCTAAATGTACGTTTTTATTTTCAGCGTTTGCTTGCAGTGACAGTCCTTTGTATTGTTCCACGCGCAAATCTTGTTGATCTAATCTGAGATAGTTGAGTCGTGCGCCCTCTGTTTTAACATACATATCTACGACATACTGTTAGTATTTTGCACTCCAGTAGCAAACTATTCCAACAATATTCCTCATTGCTAATCTGTACACGTAAAATTGGCATTGAGTAAGCCTTATTCACTTGGCGGTTCTTTTATCTAGAACATGTTGTAAATCTTTGTAACAGCCAATGTCTCCATAAGGGAATAAAAGTGGGTAACCCATAGGATAGCAATTCATATTGAGCGTGGAAATCTGTCTACAACAGTTGCCTATGGAACAGATGCAAATGTCCCTTTCTGCAGGCAGTTCGCAATCTTCTCCAACGAAAATCGCTGCAACATTGGTGTGACATGTCGGGCCATTGTAGCGTCGTAAATTCTGCCTAGGGTTTTCCTCGAAAAGCTCTCGTACAGCTGCTGTTGGATTGGACTGAGCGATTTAAGCGTACAGCAGGTGCTTGGTGAGAAATGCCGTGTTGGCTGTGTGTGGGCGGGACTGGTTTTGAGGGTGGATGTGGGAGGAGAGTTAAGAGTTGGCGGGCAGGGCTCTGTTGTGCGTATCCCATGACGCGGTAAGGAGGGTTAGAGTTGGCAGGCGGGGTTCTGTCGCGCGTATCCCATGGTCTTAGAGTTGCCGGGCGGGGCTCTGTGAGTTGGCAGGCGTGGCTCTGTCTTACTTGCGCTCACTGTCGTGTGTGCCCTTAGTGAATTATATATTTAGATTTGAACAGGCAAGTAGTAGAGTAGTGCCTACAGATAAAGGTGAAATACTTGAAATAAAAACACAAGGAAAATTTGACTTTCAATCTTTTATTTAACAAAAAACATCAACAGATATAATGGTCGGGAAAAAAATTTGTACACCCTTGGCCTCAGAAGCTAGTACTGTTCCCTTTTGACCACTCCTCCATGTCAGATTCCTTTAGTTATAAGATATTTGTGTTTTGTTTCTTGCATGTACTGCCACTTTCAAATCCCCCAACACATTTCAATGGGATTCAAATCAGGGCTTTGACTTGGCCAATCCACAACCCTCCATTTTTTCTTTTTGAACCATTCCTTGGTGGGTTTGCTAGTGTGCTCTAAACCATTATCATGTTTTAAGGTCAATTTCTGGTTCAACTTCAACATCTGGACAGATGGCCTCACCTTCTCCTCAAGTACACTTTGATATATTGCAGAATCATAGTTGACCAGATGACTGCACACTGCCCAGGCCCTGAGAAAACAAAGCAACCCCAAACCATAACATTTCTACTACCGTGCTTCACAGTAGCTATGAGGTTATTCTCCTGAAATTCCGTCTTTGGTTTGTGCCAAACATGTCTACTGTTACTGTGGCCAAACTCATCCACCTTTGGTTCATCTGTTCAGTGTTACAGAAGGGACTGACTTTGCTTGTATGTTCAACTAGCAGAATACCCGCGCTTCGCAGCGGAGAAGTAGTGTGTTAAAGAAGGTATGAAAAAGAAAAGGAAAAATTTTAAAAATAACGTAACATGATTGTTAATGTAATTGTTGTATATATTTTTTTTTATGTGTGTGTATAGCAAAATACCCGCGCTTCGCAGCGGAGAAGTAGTGTGTTAAAGAAGCAATGAAAAAGAAAAGGAAACATTTTGAAAATAACGTAACATGATTGTCAATGTAATTGTTTTGTCACTGTTGTGAGTGATGAGTGTTGCTGTCATATATATATATATATATATATATAAATATATATATATATATTTACACACACACACATAAACATATATATATACATATCTATACATATACACATATATATACACAAACCCATATATACATACATATATATATATCTACATATATACACATACATATACATACACACATACATACATACACACACATATACACACAAATACATATATACACACACATATATACACACAAATACATATATATATACATACACACACACATATATAAACATATATATATACATATACATACATATCTACATATATACACACACAGCTATTTCGTATCAGTGCAAGACGCTGCTTGTTAAAACGGATAACTCCCGCTCTTACATGCAAGTCTGCGTGGATATTATGAACTATCATATTTGTTCAAGTTCTATTTAAATTTTAAATAGAAGGAATTTTTATTTAGTCGACAGAAATATCTTTGGTAGGAATGGTAAAAACAGACAGGAATATTATTCTTGAATAAATCAACTCAAACCTTAAACAACTTATAATATTTTGCTCTCCATAAAAATATATCCTGTCTAAATTATACAAGTTAGAAATAAAGTAAACGTTAAAAGAACAAACATTCAAATTTCTTTACTCTTATGTAATTTTATATAAAAAATAAACTTAGATTTTAAATGTCCCAAAAGATTTTGCTCTCCATAAAAATATATCCTGTCAAAATTATACAAATTCAAATATGAACATGCTGCATAACAAAACCTGGAAATATAAATAAAATGTGTTCCTTTCAGCAATAACAAATCAAATCATTCAGTTGTCTTTGCTCATATGTCATTTTAGAGCTGGACGCCTAGTATCTTTTTTTGGCAACAAGTTCGTTTCTGTTTGGTGTGAGGTTCTGTGTTGTGGAAATTCTCAGGATGGACTGCAGGTGCTCATGAGTGAGGCGACTCCTGTGTGCTGTTTTGTTAGTCTTCATCACTGAGAAGAGCTTCTCACACAGATATGTGCTACCGAACATGCACAAGGTTCGAGCCGCATGTAGACGGACTTTTTTTGTTCTTCAAAGTCACTAAAGCGCCGTGCGCTCAGTTTATCAGCAAAGTGCGTATTTGGGAACACCGTAGTGACGACTTGGTTCAACATTACTTGGCAACAGGGAAAGTGGGGCAAGATGCACTGGTGAATTTGTGTCTCCCATAAAAGCAGCTTCACTTGAAATCACTTTGTGATTGTGCACGGGTAAAAACGTCCGCTGAAGTGTCAGATTCTTATTTAATTCTTCTGCTTTCTGTATCTTCTGCATAGCATTCAGGTCTTTCAGATTACCCTGATGTTTTGTCTCATTGTGCCGTCTTAGATTAAATTCTGTAATTACAGCCACATTAGCTCCACAAATGAGACACACGGGTTTAACGGCAATGTCAGTAAACATATACTCAGCCTCCCATCGGTTTTTAAAGGCTCTATTTTCAGAATCAACTTTTCTCTTAAGCATCGTGTGGGCTAGCTTCGCAATAACTTGCAAGCTAGACTTGACTAACGCGGTAAGTGTTCGACAAGGCAGGTGAAGCGCTGCATTATGGGATCTGTAGTTTATTGTGTTACCAGCGCTTCATATACCCGGGCCATTAATAACCATAATACAGTATATAAAATGATCTCGCGGGCCGGATATAATTACACGCCGGGCCGGATGTGGCCCGTGGCCCTTGAATTTGACACATATGGACTAAATAGAACTTGAAAAGATATATTTTTTCGTACATCGAGCCCGCGTGCTAATGTGGTTTTGCCTGTATGCCTCAATAAGTGACCCTCCCCTCGCTCTTAGTTTTTTACCGTTCATCTAATGAATACACTGAGTATGGCTTTACCAAAACAATCATTGATTGCGAATAAAGTATTCATTATTCGAGTATGTAGATCGGGGTATATATATATACATATATATATACATATACATATATATATACCCGCGTATCGCAGCGGAGACGTAGTGTGTTAAATAAGCTATGAAAAAGATTCGTTTCTTACTGCATCAATAAACAGCTCGTCTTCTTCTTTATCTGAGACCTGACACACTGCATGCACGGGTTTTTTTTTTAACACTGTCTTCCTTTAGCGGGACATTCACTTTTTCCACCGTGTGCTTTGTTTCTGCAGTAGCTGTACTTATTACATACTTATCTTGTATTTATCAGACGCTTCATATTTTTTTGCTGCCTTTTCAATTGTGTAATTCGGTTTTTGTTCAGCGCTCTTCGGAACTGTTGCTTTTTGTCTGTGCACTGCGTCAGTTCACGTGAGCCGCTCGGTGTATAGGCATCGAACTTTCCCAGCTGTGCTGTTGCCATGTCGTGCTATGTCAATGGCTGTATCTAATGCTACCGAAGTCCCGGTACTTAAAACTTTCTCTCGCAGTTTCGCTGAGTTTGTGCCAAACACCACCCTGACTATCTCATCTTCCTCTGCATAAGCACAGTCCTACACCCGTGAATAATTTACCCGTGGCATTTTGCTATTGGATTGCCGCTGACGGACGGCCTTATATGGGCAGGCACTAAATTACAAACGCCAGCGGCAGCCTGTCTATGAACTTAATTTAAAGTGTAGGTTTACACTGTGCTTTGTTTCCGAAGTAGCAGAACTCATGAATATGGTTGTATATATCACTCGCTCGCTTCTTATTGTTTCGCTGCCTTCTCAATTATATAATGCATGTTTTCTTCAGCGCTTTTTGGGGCTCTTCCTGGTTTTCTACGTACTGCGTGATTACGTGGGAGGCGTGATGATGTCAAACTCCGCCCCCACGGGTTTCAAGCTCATCTCCATTACAGTAAATGGAGAAAAAACATCTTCCAGTTATGACCATTACGCGTATAATTTCGAAATGAAACCTGCCCAACTTTTGTAAGGAAGCTGTAAGGAATAAGCCTGCCAAATTTCAGCCTTCTACCTACACGGGAAGTTGGAGAATTAGTGATGAGTGAGTGAGTGAGTGAGTGAGTGAGTGAGGGCTTTGCCTTTTATTAGTATAGATGACAAACTATAGTCTTGCTCTAATGTTCTTTTTGGATTGCAACGGTTTTTGCAAGGGTCACCTGCAAACCCCATGATGATATTTTGGGGTTCCTGAAGACTTCTTTTAGTATCAAATGGTCAGTGCTTGGGGTGAATTCACTGGCCCGACCACTCTTGAAAATATTAGCAGTCATTTGAAATCTGCACCACTCGTAGATTATTTTTCTCTACAGTGGAATTATTGATTTCAAATAATTTGGGAGAACATCAGTCTCTTAATATCTGCAGTTTATGACAGTGTGCACCTGCAAACACCCTAAAGAGGAACTAATCATTGGCACATAATCTGGAACACCTAATTCTAATTTTATGAATTTTAAGTCATGATAAATGTAGGGGTGTGCTTACTTGGTTGTAATGACAAATTATTATGAGAATGAACACACACCGTCAATTTTACGTGCCATTTGTTCAAGTATATTACCTTTATCTGTAGGCAATGTTTACATGTTCAAATATACTGAAAAAGTCAACATTTTCCATGGGTTTAACTTGCTTTTTCAAATGACTGTATTTCAGATAATCCATAATGATCACATATTCTTTAGAAGCTCTACACTGTAATCCCCTCCACATTCCCTACCTTTCAACTTGGCTTTGTTGGGGGATTTCATCTGCCACAAAATTAATTCAGAGGCCAGCAAACCTGTTTTTAATATATCCATACTAATCTACCTATTGAATGTTTTGACATTATAACATCCAAATTACATACTGTACATTACTGTAAACCTGAGCTATTAAACATGATTATTTATGCTTAAAAACTTATTTCTGAGTCAATTTACAGATATACTCAAATTCTATTAATTATACCTTTTAAATAAGATATCCAATTATGTGTTTTTAAGTCACAAAAATTTTACACTTTTTTGCCTAATAATTGATTTAACAAATAAAACTTTTAGCAATTAGTTGGCTTATTATTCTTCACTGGGTTTTCTACAGTGATTATCCTAAATGCAAATCACATTTGTAAAAAAGACATTTTTCTGGATCTTAAACTTTTTTGCAATACAGGTAAAATTCCATTACAGCAAATATCTTTACAACTAAATTTTCATTACAACGAAGTATTTTTATGGTCCCGACAGATTCCCCATATGATATGAATCTATAGAAATCGTGTTACTACTAAATACATTCAGCAGATACTTTCATTACAACGAAGTGCCCAAAAGACCTTGAAATGCCTGAATGAATCAGCACAGAGCAGTTAGTTCTGCGGCCGCAGCTCAGTTGTGCACAACGATCCCCAAACAGAAACAATGTACATTTTTTTTCTTTCTTCGAACTTTCCTCGTTTTTGCTGTTTTTGTTTACGGTGGTTTTCAGCGATACCTTTTGCTTATTGCTCGTCAACATTTGAAAAACATCCATTGGAATTTAACTCATTGCCATCCTTCTGACAATGACAGACAAAAATACGATAACAGTTCATATTAGGAAAAAAAACAAATTTTTTGAAAGACCGAGCAAAAAAAGAAGAAAAATCTCGGGTTGCAAACGTAATGTGAACTGCTGCATTCAAACATGTCGAAAAACCAGTTTTTATGTGGTACAGTGATGCTCGTTCAATAAACATTCCTATTAATGTGGCACTCATTCAAGAAAATGTGAGGTTTCTAAACTCTCTTGGGACCTCCCCCAACTGGACAGCAGACTGAAGAGTATCCAGAAGTGTGATCACCGTGACTGTGGAAGAAAGTTTATCAATTGCCAGGGCAACAGCAGGCTCACAACTCTGCTGCTGCTCTTCACTGAAGCAAACAGAAAAGATCTCGATGGGTGAGGCAAGGAACATTGTAAATGCAGGGAACAGTATTACTTGGTCACTAACCTGGCCACGACCCTGCCTGACTGCTATGTCTGTGTATAGGAGAGTGGCAGATCATACTACAATAAATAACCCTGCTGTTCTGGTTTCAAGCTGAATAAAGCTAGTTTTGCTAAAATACTGAGACTCGGCCTCGCGTTTTGGGGTGCAAGACAGGGACTTATAGCACGACCCCGATGTTTTAGGATTTGCTTCTGTGACGCCTCATTGCATTGCTGTGAGCCTGCTGTTGTCCTGCCCCAGCATCGGACAAACCATCTTCCACAGATGCGGCAATCGCGCTTTGGGACACACTTCGGTGTGTCGTTCCCGTTGGGGGGGGGGGGGGGGTTCCCAAAAAGAGTTCAGAAACCTCACAATATGAAGAAGAAGAAAATGATGATTCGGCTTCTGATTGATAACTGTGCTGCCCACAACATGCTTCCACATTTAGATAATGTTTGCGTTGAATTCCTCCCACCCAATTGCACAGCAGTGCTTCAGCCATTGGATTTGGGCATCACTCGCAACCTGAAAGTGTATTATCGCAAGGAAATGCTGAGAAAATTTTAATCTTGTCCTGTCTACAAGTTATGCTGACGAGAATTTAACGCAAATGAAGCTATTGAAATGATTGCAAATACCTGGAAACAAGTTAAAGATAGTGACAAATACAGAATCTTACTGCGAAATTTTCATTACAATGAAATGTTTTAGGTCCCTGGCAGTTGGTTGTAACGGAATTTTACCTGTATTTTAACTTCTGTCATATTTAAACCACCTGTTCACATTTGTTGGTCCTAAACACTGCTAATTGCACATTTCTTTCTTTACATCATTTTTCCAACAGAGAAATGGACAAAATATTAAGAATTCATACCTCACGTATTTCTTGCAAAAGTCACAGATTCAAAACAGAATTGCATTCTTCAGCAAAAAAATTTCCAATTTATGTCAAAAATAAGAAACTTTAATACATATCTGATTGTCGGTTCAAACACACAACTTCTTGTGTAATAAACATCTAAACGTCTCTGAGATTTCCCAAGTATGTGTCAAAAGTTAAACATGAGATTCTTACTTGCTATGGATTTACTTCTCAAAGTCTTGCAAGAAAATATGAAAACAAGACTATGAAAGTCATAAAAAGGAAAAAAAAAAAAAAAGACTAACTTTTTTTATTGCAAATAAAAATAACTAGATAATTCAAGAAAAAGGACAGAACATTAAATAAAAAGTCCCATCATGAAAGTCTAACCTCCATATACAGTAACTATTTAAAAGCCCTTGTGAGACAAGTGGCTGCGGTAAACTTGGCAAACCTCGTTTTTTTCAAAACACAAAATGGGCACCAAAAAATTGAAAATAACTAAATTTGAAGTGTTAAATGTTTAAAACAATACTGTAACTAAATATCTAGGCTACATAAGGTAATCAAAGTTATATTAAAACACAGTTTACATTCAGCAGGTGTGTTAGCCTTGTTACTGGGTCAATGGGAGGGTAACAGACCGTATTACAATAAACAGGAGCAGTCTCCTGCCATTATTCAACACTTGTGCAATTACTCTTACTCACAGCATTTTACAATCTTGGCAGATATACTGTGCACAAAAAGAGCTCAAGC
The DNA here is from genome assembly GCA_026402145.1 of Polypterus bichir lapradei. Classification (NCBI taxonomy): domain Eukaryota; kingdom Metazoa; phylum Chordata; class Cladistia; order Polypteriformes; family Polypteridae; genus Polypterus; species Polypterus bichir. Next base: position 73,114,171 of record JANRMT010062814.1, read on the forward strand.
AATAAGAAAACCAATACTGAGTTGCCAGTTTATTTGGTACAGCCCCATCCACATGCACAAAATTCTACATTCAGCATGTCATTTGTCACATAGTTGGTGCCAAACATCCCCAAACATCTGTCATCAAGGGCTATTCATACACAACTGCTTCAGAGGTTTACCTAGAAAAGTATGAAATGGAAAAAACTACCAGTGAAAGGCGATCCCATGGATGAGAAGAGCTTATTGATCAGAGGAGTCAAACGGAAATGCTAAGAATTGTACAAGCAAACAGACAAGTCACAACCAGCCATGTCATGTCTGAATTCCAACACTGGTGTGCAGACTTTGTCTTAAACTAAAACCCCAACGACCAAGCTGGGTGCTGAGGTTGTCAGTTAAAAAACAAAGTCCATCTAGAGTGGGCACAGAAACATCAGAGCTGGACTGCTGAATGGAGGAAAAAGGTTACTTGGTCAAATGAATCCAAGTTTCTTTTATATCATGCAGTGCATCATGATTTGGAACAAGTGGCATTATTACTTTGAGACACCCTGTTTGGAGTCAGCAATACAGGCCCAGGAGGGCAGGGAAATTCTGTTACACGTCAGTACCCCCTATAGCCATTCTGACGATCTTCTATGGGTAATTTATTGGAAAACCATTGCTGACCAAGTTTGTTCCTTCATGTTCCAAACACTGAACACTGCTAGAATGCTACCGCACCTGGCAAATATTTTCACCAAATGATTCCAGGAAAATTACAGCACATTTTCACTGCTTTCATGCCCTGCACAGTCCCCAAATTTTAACTCTATCAACATCTTTAGGATGAGGAGACAAGAGCTGTTAGCTGCAGGATCATTCAACCATTCAGTTTGCAGCAACCAAAACAATCATTTCCACATAGCACAACATTCATAAAAGCAAATCTGGCATCTTGTAAAATCCATGGCCAATAAAATCCAGGGTTTTCTGAAGGTGAAAGAAGGTGCAACACATTGTCACATATAAGCACCTAACAATATTGGTAAATAAGTGTATATGAGGCTGTATTAGACATGTGTCTTTTCAAAAATGATTGAGGAGGATACACTAAAGCATATCATATTTGGCAAGATTACGTATTATATGTAACATAGGCAAATCAATTTCTTCACATCTTACAGTTACATCTGCTTCTATCTGCATCACTATTGTTGTTTGTGTTTGGGCTTTTGGCCACTGCATATTAACAGAAGAGACTACAACATAGTAAAATCAATTATATGATTTCTTGTTTGTTCAAAATAGGAACAAAATAACCAATTTACCCTACAAGATAAAGGAAATTGTCTTTCTTTATACTAATTAATAACTATGTAAATACTGATTTGACCTTTTACACTACAGTATCTACATACTGAAATAAAACTGAAAAAGTAGAACACTGGGCCTCTTTGACTACAACCCAAACTTACCACCAAAAGACATCCCAGCAGTAAGAGTACAAGACAGCTCTCTGATACAGATGATCAAATGGAAGAACAGATTATTTTACAGCTTCAACTGAGGGACAGGCACAAATTAAAAATCTCTGATGATATGCCTGACAATGTTTCATTAAGAGTGCCGACTAATTAGAAGCAGGTAAGCAAAATGGGTGGAGGGAAGGAAGCTACAATCAAAACCCAAATACGACATTATTCATATTATTATTCTAGAGCAGTGCTTCCCACACTCAGTCCTGGGGACCTACTGTGGCTGCAGGTTCTTCTGTTTTTATTTGGACTCCTAGCCCAATTAAGTTTTGGAGTCAACGGAGAAATAACAAAACTAAGTTTGGTAAATTTTTATTTTATTTTTTTTTCAATTTTTCTTCAATTTTCAGCCTGATTTTCTTTCTGCTTTTCCAGGTGTTCCAACTATTTACTTTATTATCTACTAAATAGTGGGTCTGACGCTAAAGTTATTGCAGCCTTTCATCATTCAGTGTTGTTTACCTGGCTGTCAGTTCTGTTTGTTTTAATTATTATTAGGACACAATGAAGGGTGCAAACTGCACAAAAATGACAGAACAATAGGACAGCAACAAAAGAGAGGTGTTTAAAGAAAAAGTAGAAAGATTTTTAAATGTCTTATACAGTCATGTGAAAACATTAGGACACCCTTTGAAAGCATGTGGTTTTTTGTAACATTTTTAATAAATGGTTATTTCATCTCCGTTTCAACAATACAGAGAGATTAAAGTAATCCAACTAAACAAAGAAAACTGAAGAAAAGTCTTTTCAAGATCTTCTGTAAATGTCATTCTACAAAAATGCCTATTCTAACTGAGGAAAAAGATAGGACACCCTCACATGTATTCCCTCTTAAATTGGCTCAGATCTCACACAGGTATATCACACCAGGTGCACATAATTAGTAGATCGTTACTCTGCATGTTGAATGAGGCTTGCCCTATTTAAACCTCAGACATTTAGTTTGGTGTGCTCCTGACTGTTGAAGTGAGAGTGAGCACCATGGTGAGAACAAAAGAGCTGTCAGAGGACTTCAGAAAAAAGATTGTAGCAGCCTATGAGTCTGGGAAGGGATTTAAAAAGATCTCAAAAGATTTTGAAATCAGCCATTCCACTGTCCGGAAGATAGTCTACAAGTGGAGGGCTTTCAAAACAACTGCCAACATGCCCAGGACTGGTCGCCCCAGCAAGTTCACCCCAAGAGCAGACCGCAAGATGCTAAAAGAGGTCTCCAAAAACCCTAAAGTGTCATCTCGAGAACTACAGCAGGCTCTGGCTACTGTTGATGTAGAAGTACATGCCTCTACAATCAGAAAGAGACTGTACAAGTTTAACTTGCATGGGAGGTGTGCAAGGAGGAAACCTTTGCTTTCCAAGAGAAACATCGAGGCCAGACTGACATTTGCCAGAGATAAAGTTGACAAAGACCAGGACTTCTGGAATAATGTTCTTTGGACAGATGAGTCCAAAATTGAATTATTTGGACACAACAGCAGAGGACATGTTTGGCGTAAACCAAACACAGCATTCCAAGAAAAGAACCTCATACCAACTGTGAAGCATGGAGGTGGAAGTGTCATGGTTTGGGGCTGCTTTGCTGCAGCAGGACCTGGTCAGCTCACCATCATAGAATCCACGATGAATTCTACTGTGTATCAGAAGGTGCTTGAAGAACATGTGAGACCATCAGTTAGAAAATTAAAGCTGAAGCGGAACTGGACCATGCAACATGACAATGACCCAAAACATACTAGTAAATCAACCAAAGATTGGCTGAAAAAGAAGAAATGGAGAGTCCTGGAATGGCCAAGTCAAAGTCCAGATTTGAATCCCATTGAGATGCTGTGGGGTGACTTGAAAAGGGCTGTACGTGCAAGAAACCCCTCAAACATCTCACAGCTGAAAAAGTTCTGCATTGAGGAGTGGGGTAAAATTTCCTCAGACCGATGTCGAAGACTGGTAGATGGCTACAAGAACCGTCTCACTGCAGTTATTTCAGCCAAAGGAGGTAACACTCGCTATTAGGGGCAAGGGTGTCCTATCTTTTTCCTCAGTTAGAATAGGCATTTTTGTAGAATGACATTTACAGAAGATCTTGAAAAGACTTTTCTTCAGTTTTCTTTGTTTAGTTGGATTACTTTAATCTCTCTGTATTGTTGAAACGGAGATGAAATAACCATTTATTAAAAATGTTACAAAAAACCACATGCTTTCAAAGGGTGTCCTAATGTTTTCACATGACTGTAAATGTAAGAATCATACTGCTATGCTTTTCTAAAGGCAGAATTAGAGAAAGGAAAAAGACCATCTAAATAAATGAGATCAATTATTATCACCAATTGTGAATTTGGCTAGAATAAAAACTTGTAGCACCACAGTGGGACCTCAGGACTGAGTTTGGGAACCACTGTTCTAGAGTTTGAAATGTCATCTACAAAAAATGAAACAGTAAATGACAAAAATATACTTTAGGAATGCTATCATCAGGAAAAACTATTTTAAACACTTCCCTAGTAATAAGCAGCTTATTGGTCAAAACACATTTTTACAGTGTTTTTCATAAGGTACATTGCAAAAAAAAAAAAAAAAAACCCAACAGAACCCAAAACAAAAGCAAGAAAACAAAGCACAATAGATTAACATTTAAATGCATTACAACTCAAAGAAAAGCAAATAAAATGAGTTCATAGCAGCCTGATAATGACAGTTGACAGAAAGTACACCTAAGTCAGTCTCAATCACTGCAGCAGTTACAGATGAGTTACTTTGAAAATGAAATTGACATAGATATGGTCATGGTGAAACAAAAGTGACAAAAGTTGAGGTTTCAGACAAACTTTGAACTTGAAAAATGACAGCAACTCTCCGTTCAGAGGAGCCATAAATTAGAAACATTGCTCAGACAGGACTTTATAAAAATGTCACGACAACAGGAAGAAGGACAACGTTAGGCGAGCTCAGGTGTAGGATGACAAGCACTTTAGTATTAAAGTCTACAGCTCTGAAAGCCAGAAGCAGAGCTGTGAGGGCAGTTTTACATCAAACTGGATTCCAGTGTGGCTCAGACGGTTAAGCAGTGACGCACCCTGTGTTGGTCTAGCTAGTTGCTGCTTTGAGGTGGAAGGATGAAAACAGAATTTTAATACTTCTACTCAATTCACAAAAAAAGGCACAACAGTATTTTGAACAATAAAAAAAAAATCAGTAAAAGATTAGTCAAATGACAGGCAAAAAAAAAAAAAAAAACACCAAAATATAAATATCTTGAGATTGTAATTGTTAAAGAGGTCTTCAGTGAGAGGCTAGTTGTGGCTGTGCTACCTCTTTGAGTGGCCAACTAGCATGCCATAATTGGCAGAGCCGACATTGGGTGATAAACTAGCCCAGACTGACAAAGTTCTCATTCTTTCGGAATTTTAACAACAGTGCCCTTGTTTTTTTGTAAAATGTAATCCGTTCTCTTTGCTGACACATCACTCTTAATTATCTGAGATTTGGATTTTTAAAGGTGATGGGCCAATAACCCTGTCTACATTCATTTTATTTGACTGTACACATGTGTATTAAAAAATAAAACAATCTTCATTTATAAAGGATGGCAATGCCAAGAGACTGTTTCTTGGGTACTGTTCTAATGAGCATTTCTTTGTCATGGTAAAAATGTGACACTTCAGATGCCTACATGCTGTAGTGTCTTACTATTAAAGTTAGTTGGCAAAAAGTTTACAAAATTTGTTCTATGAAAAGGAGAATGAATTAGCAAAATCTCCGCTTTCCAAAATACACCAGTATAGTTAGGCATACCTTTAATGCCAATGCTTTGAAGCTTTCAAGTTATAATTTTTATTACAGAACTTTCATCCTTCAGTGACATGCTCCTTTTGAAATAATAACTACCCATTAGGGAGGGTAACACATAATACAGGAATAACGCAAAACTTCTACATTCACTGTAGAGCACTGATATCAAGAACAAAGTGTAACACTGAACAAAATATATTTTACAATATGAATTTCAAGAAACTCCAAATAGCCCTAAATAAAAATATATTCTATTCACGTTCCATTATTACCTATTCATGACAAAAATGTAAAATATGTAAATATGTGTCTGGGGAGTGTGCTTACTTACAAGTCTTAGGTGACCAGAACTATTTGTATTCAACATTTGACAACCACGAAATCGACTTCATTGCCTTACAACGAACTTAAAATGAAAACTTTTATAACACAGTGCAGTGCTAGCGCAACCGAATAAGAGATTTGACAAAAATCATTAACCATAGTAAAAATTAGAAAATTATTACTGTAAACTTTAAGGCATAAAATTCAAGGTCATCTAGACATCTTCATTAATTATCTAGTTTTTCCCAAAATAATAGTTGATGCTCCTTTAAAACACACACGTGTCCACTAAACGATTCCATATGTTTCCAGTTGTCACCTACGTGTGTTTTCATAGTATTGCCACAATGAGGAAATTCAGAAATGCGGATATCTACTGCCATAAAATACAATTTTGTTTTACAGCGACATTCGCAAAATAACGCACACGGGAACAGAAGTGCGTGATCTAATGAAACAGCGTGCGGCTAAGTCAGACAACATGCGCCTCAGCCCGGGATAGTCACAGGAGTTGTGTTAAAAAGTGCGACACGGGATGTGTAAAGCGCTGTATAGTAACTACTAGAATATGCCCAAGCCACAGAGCTGCCTATCACCGTGGTAGGAGTGCGTGCGCGTTTTCCAGGTACTCCCTGTTTATTTCGGTCCGTTCCTTATCGCAGAGCACACAGGAGAATCTGAAAAACGTTGCTCGGGTCACGTGACCGCGGTTTTAGCCACAGACCTACTGAAGCTGTCCCTAAAGCGGACGATCACAGTGAGCAATACCCCTGCCGCAGACCAAAGGGGAGGCAGAAGTTAAAAACATTCAAACCGTCGCAGCTGACTTTCTAAAGATCGCCCCTGTGGCAGTTCTACTTCTAATAGGTGGACACTATCCGGAATGGGACCCTGTCAAGCCTCAGACAGGATAGCTCCTAGGGATTCCACACAGAAATACGTCCCAGGACTGCCAACTGGGAGGCTGAGTCCTTGCTTTTAATCGTCTATTCGTGTACTATCACGCGGCCTTGTCCCATTTCCTTGTACTACAACGACCCCATTCCTGCTTAGCCAGGCCTCGGTCTTCACCCGCAGTCCGCGGCACCCCGCCCGGCCGGCGCCGTCCCGCCCCAGGGTCGATACTACCTACCCCCTCGTCGAGCTCTTCATCAGAGACAGTATCCTCGGGCTGGTCTAGGTCAATGTCGAACACGCCAGCCATCTCCCCGCTATCTAGTCGCGCTCTCAGTCACGATGAATGGCCCTTTCTATTCGCCTCATGGAGACACATACACCGCCGCCATAACCGGCTACAGTACGAAGCATGCGCACAAACAGACCCAACCAAACAAAACTCTGGTCGATAGGGAAAAAGCCCCCTTCGCTCCTTGAGTCGAGAGCACGCGCACTGCGGACAATGTAACTAAGCGAGTGTGGGCAACCGCGGCTAGCGACTGGCAACAGACATGCGCAAAGGTGAGAGCGTGAGTGAGGTCCACGGTAACGCGAAGGAAAATTACCGTCCAGTCGTAATGGAAAGCAAATCCTTAATCTAAATTGTTCTTCCCTTAATGGATAATTTTCGCATTTGTAAGCGTAAAGCGCATAAAATACAACCCTCTGCTGTTCATTTATAACATCCCAATTATTCAATGCTTGTATTTGCGTAGTTATTTATGAGTATCTTTTGCATGATTAAAGTTTTTGGTTAGCTTAAATATGTATATGCATCTTTTGCATGTTTAAAGTTTTTGAGTATTAATATGTAATGATAACGTTACATTTCTGGTGTGTTTTGCTCAGTTTTTGTTGCACCGAGAATACTCCAAAAAACGAATCTGCAGCCCATGCTATACAAGACAGTGAGCTTGCGTTCACGGAGCAGTACAGCGCATGCGCGCAGTACACTGTTGCCGTCAATTTCTGACGGTTTAAAACCTAAGCGGCAGCGCTTCCTGTTTGAAGAGGTTTGGGTCGAACCCTAAAAAGTTTTGATTCATGACATGTGAATGTAGTTGTTATGCTCTGTCGACCTTTTAGCATTTTTTCACCTTAAGGTGCATGTGAAAAGGAACGCTCAGAGTTATTTTGTAACCCACATCGGACAGATACTGCACTGTTCCCCTCCGTAAGGAAAAGGCAAAGCAGCGCGATAACCGGTTCTCTGCGCTCTTGTAGGCCCGTTTACGGTCCAGAATCTGCGAAAGAGCTCAGGTGAGAATCTTTGAGATTGGGGTGCAGGCTGCGGCTGGGAAAGTGTATTGCAAATGTTCATGTTGAAGCATTCATGGTGCCTCGCTGAACTGAAAGAATTTTCTTTTCTGTGGGTTACTTCTAGTCATTAATGTGCAGGTCACTGCTTGAAGTTACTACAGCATAACGTTTATCTGGATTTGCTTTCTCTGCCCAATTTCTTTTGGGTATCTCATGTCCGCTGGCAGGTAATAAAAGTGTTGACAAATTACAAAAACCTGCTCTTACCTGTCTTTAGAAAAATTAGATTGCGAATCAAAACAATTAAGACTTTATTAAGTTATAGTTTAGAATAAATTGGATCAAGAAAAATGAACGAGATGCAAAATATTGTCTGTTAGCACCGAGGCTGTAGTTTAAAAGAATCTGCATAATTCATTAATAATGAATGCTGTCCATGTTTATTTTATGTCAGGAATAACAGCCAGAGTCCAGGTGTTTGCTGACATTGCCCAGAAAGTATGTCCATTGTGACTGTGCAGCTTGGTCAGTGTGGTAACCAAATTGGCCAAGAGCTGTTCGATGTTATTGGCAAAGACTGTCACAATGCACAAGGACAGAGCAACAAGAAAGAAGCCGAAGCCTACAGAGCTTGTTCACAAGAGAGATTCTTCAGTGAGGACAATGGGAAAGGTAGGCTGAATGTTTAACCAATTTGACTGAAAATACACGCACTTATGCATTGTATTTATACTTACCAAATGAAGCTTCTCAATGTAAATTACAAAGTTGTACTTTTTATTTATGTGATTTCTGAGTGAGTTAATGAACTTCAAGTATACAAACAGTAGTGGGATTTGTTGTAACTAATTCTCAGTGAAGACATCTGCATTAATGTGGTGTTCCAGTATGCTTGATGCCTTCACTTATGGTTCTTCATATGTTGTTGTCATCATCGTCATCATATATAAGAAGAATCTGAATCTGTGCTATCTAGCAAAATGTTGAGGGCTACAGGAATGGAGTGATCCACACCAATGTTTATGCAGAGGCACAAGTTAACATGTGTGTTTTAAACATTTTTTAATCCGGGGACATGCATAAATTTATGTGCTCTCATGTAATAATCCCACATGCATCTAGTTGACATTTTTATGTTTAAATAGAGGTCTCTATGAAAAAATCATAGGAGTCATTTCTTGTCATGTGCGGATCAATTATGAGGGCAATCCTGGCAACTGAAGTCCCTAAAGATGTTTTAGAGATAAAAATGATACTGAGATGATATTGGGTGCATTCTTCTATGGTGCTTGTCTGGGCATGGTCTGGTTTTATTTATTTTTTCTTTTTCACAATTTTATCAATAAGAAATATGTAAGAAAATGACAACTTAAAGGATACATACGTCTGCTTAAAATTATTATTTTTTTAAATATATGCTCAAAATATTAAAGGAATACTTTGAAAACACATCAGATCTCGATGGGGAAAAAAATCATGCTGGATATCTCTGCTGATATGGAGTGGGTAATGTGTTAGGAATGAAAGGATGCCACATCGTTTGATTGAAATGAAAACTGTCAGCCTACAGAGAGGGCTGAATTCAAAGACACCCCAAAAATCAAAGTGAAAAAGTGATAACGGCAGTCCATTTTGCCAAAATTTCATTGCAACAACTCAAAATCGTACTCCGTAGTTTGTATTACCACCACATGCTTGTATGCATGCCTGCCAATGTTGGGGCATACTCTTAATGAGACGACAGGTGGTGTCCTCGTCCCATATCTGGACCAGGGTATCACTGAGCTCCTGGACAGTCTGAGGTGCAACGTGGTGGTGTCGGATGGACAGAAACATAATGTCCCATAGGTGTTCTATTAGATTTAGGTCAGGTGAGCATGGGGGCCAGTCAATGGTATCAATTCCTTCATCCTCGAGGAACTGACTGCATACTCTCTCCACATGAGGCCGGGCATTGTTGTGGAGCAGGAGGAACCCAATTTGTGACAATGTGCATTATCATGCTGGATGTATCCATCACAAAATGGGTAAATTGTGGCCATGAAATGATGCACATGGTCAACAACAGTACTTAAATAGGATATGGCATTCAGTTGATGATTGATGGTATTAATTAACACAAAGTATACCAAGAAAACATTACCCAAACCATTACACCACCAGCGGCCCAGACTGTTGACTCGAGGTAGGTAGGGTACATGGATTCATGCTGCTGGCACCTAATTCTGACTGTACCATCGGTGTGCCTTGGCAGAAATTGAGATTAACCAGACCAGGCTATGTTCTTCCTAACTTCAAATAATCAATTTCAGTGATTCTGATGCCTTCTGCTGTTGTAGCCCTATTCTCCCTTTTTTTTTTTTTTTTGCATAGTTCTGAGTAAACTCTGTTGGCTGTGAAAATCCCAGGAGGTCAGCAGTTACAGATTTACCATCTGGCACGAACAATCATGCCAGAGTCAAAAATCACTGACATCACATTTTACTGCATTATGGTGTTTTATGTGAACACTAACTGAAGCACCTGACCTGTATTTGCATGATTTCACGAGTATTATCGAGTACAGTGTTTTTCATGGTCCTCCCAGTCACCAGATCAGAATCCAATACCATACATTTGGGATGTGGTAGAAAGGGAGATTTGCAACATGAAAATGCAGATGACATTTCTGGAGAAATCATGTGAACATAGATAAGAATCTCAAAAGAAATGTTTCAAACGTCTTTGGAATCCATGCCACAAAGAATTGAGGCTGGTTTGAAAGCAAAAGGAAGCCCTACCAAGAACTGGGACAGAAGTCATTTTCTAGCCTACTTAATCCAGACCAGGGCTGTGGGGGGGGAGCTGGAGCTTATCCCAGCTAGCACAGGGCACAAGGCAGGAACAAACTGGGCAGTGCGCCAGTCCTCCGCAGGGTAAACACACACACACCCACACACCAGGGCCAATTTAGTTTCACCAGTTCACCTAACCTGCATATCTTTGGACAGTGGGAGGAAACTGTAGCACCATGTAGGGAGGACCTGAAATGTGAACTCTGGTCTCCTTACTGTGAGGTGGGAATACCATCATGCCGCTCAGTGTTTTGTTCTTTTAATGGAAGGTAAAATCTGTTATGTATTGTATGTAACCTTAAATTAGATTTATCCAATTCAGCCCTTGTGAAAACTAGGAGATTGTTTATGTGCTGATGGGTATAATCAAAGACCTGAAGGATGGCATATTTCCTTTTTCACATGACTACATCTTGCCAACCTCCAATTGGTAGTATAAAGTTTAATTTTCATATTTTGTGCCTTAAACTGAAATGGAAACATATGTTCAATCTGGAGCAGTAAATATTTCATGGAATATATTTGTAAATATGCGTAGGTAATTTACAGCTCCACAAGCAATCATGAAACAATTAATTGATTATAAAAGTGTTTTTAATGAAGTAGTAAATTAAAATTGCAATCTTTTTTTAGTACTAAAAAGATGCAAAATGAATACAAAATTTGCATGATTAATTCAAAAAAGTGAAAAACTGAATTCATTGTTTTAAAATTGGCAAGGAAGGAATAAGGATTAATTAAGTAATACAGGTGATTTCATGGAATGGAATCTCACTTTTAAAACAGTGCAGATTTACGAAATTTGCTATGCTAATGAAATTGTCAAAAAAAAAAATAAATCCCAGAACAACTGGTTAGAAGTGCTATACCCATAGAACTTAACAAATCTGTTTGCAAACAACTGTTGTTTTCATTATTATTTTGTGGTGTTGGTTTTCAATATCACTTTAGTTTCATTTCATTTATCATCTACTCACTTTGTGCCTTTTATAATGTACTATAATTTTGTCAAAACAGTGTTAGCATTCACCTTCTTGACATGCATGTCTTGGAGTGTATGAGAAGACTAGAGGTCCCTGGAAAATCTGGGTAGAGTGTGAAAACTCCACATATGGCGCTAGTTGCAGCAACACTGTGTTGCCTAGTATATAGAATGCAAAAATACTGTACAGTTTTTTTTCCCTCTTAAATCTGCACTCCTTTACTGTGAAACTCACCAAAAGCTGCATGGAGCTTTCTGCAATGCATTTAAAAGAGCATGTCATAACTACAAGGGTGATGATATGATATAAAATACTATATTGTTTGGTCAAGCATCATGCTCCCTTATCAAAGTTGCTTGCAACTTTAAAGGTAGGCTCAGGCATCATACTTTGGGTGAATATAAATAAATACCATAATTTCCAACAAGCACGCAACCTTTATAATATTGGTTAATGTAAAGTAAAACGGGCAATAAAATAAAAAATTTATAAGTAAAATTTTAAAAACTATTTTACTGTATATTCAAGCTCAATTTTTCTTTAAAAGTGCTTTTTAAATACTACAGTATGTGAATTAACAGAATAAAAGTCATGACATAATATACAGTTTTAATGTTGCTTTTTTAGATGTGTAAAATGTTGTAAAAGGGTACCAACATTTTGAATTGTTGAACTAATTTATAACTGACAATTTGACTCCATGATTCAGATTATTCATTTAATGCATAACTTCCAGATTTTATTTCCATCCATCCATTATCCAACCCACTATATCCTAACTACAGGGTCACGGGAGTCTGCTGGAGCCAATCCAAGCCAACACAGGGTGCAAGGCAGGAAACAAACCCTGGGGAGGGCGCCAGCCCACCACAGGGTGCACACACACACACACACCAAGCACACACTAGGGACAATTTTTAGAATCGCCAATGCACTTAACCTGCATGTCTTTGGACTGTGGGAGGAAACCCACACAGACTCAGAGAGAACATGCAAACTCCACGCAAGCAAACCCGGGTCTCCTAACTGCAAAGCAGCAGTGCTACCCACTGCACCACTGTGCCGCCCCAGATCTTAGTTGTTTTTTTTTTTTTTTTTTAATATTATGAACAGGGGTGTTTATTACTATTACCAGTTACAATACCCTTGGTTAACTTTTCATATTTTCTGTGTTTGTGTGGGTTGCATTTTGAGCAAATAAAAGATTTACAGTTCGTTTTATTGACATAAATTTGTCTAAATTGTGGATACTTATTTGTACTTTGTTACTGTTACTAGGATAAACCCCAGGGACCTGCAGACGTGGCTCCTTTTAGAGCTGAAGAACAATCTACCTATTTTAACAACTCTGTATACACTACTAGTACTACAGCTTATATACATGTTTTTTTGTTTTGTGTGTAATAACTATAAAGGAAGCCTGTCCCTTTTTTTTTTTTTCTCTCCCTTCTTTCAGATGCACCTTCAGCACGGGCAGTTCTTGTTGACATGGAACCTAAAGTCATCAGTCAAGCCATTGCCACAGCTGCAAAGTCTGGCATTTGGAAATACGGGGAACAGTCTTTCTTTTGCCAGAAACAAGGATCTGGGAACAACTGGGCTAATGGGTAAGGACTGGAATCTGTATGTGTTCACTTGGATGCAAATGGAGAGATGGTATGAAATTTCTGAATCTAGTTTTGTGTATATTTGGCTTTAATATCTACTGCCAACTGTCAAATATCATTTGATATGACTTTACAAAATGTAACGACTAAGCATGGCAGATGTTTTAGCCCCCTGTTTTAAATTGCTGCTTTTCAGTGGTTTTTTGCTAATTCTGTTGGAAATGAGCAATTTACTTGGTGTTGTTTACTGTCACTACTAAGAAGTCGTTTGAGCATTTATCTGTTTAATAGCTGAAGCATGAATGTAACTATACAACCTTCTTCCAGTAGGTATTTTCTTACTGTTTTTGTTGTATTAAACTTTTATTTCTGAACACTACCAAGAGAGACCTGCAATGTACTGATGGTCTGTCCAGGACTGATTTCTACATTGCAGCTCAGGCAGCCAAGATAGGATGTATGTCCCCCTGTGACTGCAGTGGAATAAACAGGTTTTGAAAAAGGATGATCAGACCTCTCAAGGGTGCTATTCATTTCCCAATGGATTTATAGCAAGGTGGGGTACATTTCAGTTGGAATGTCGAGAGGATGTCTTCTTAATTAGACCTGTACTCTTCTGACGGTAGCTCACTGGTTTGATAACTGTGACACATTTCACATTATTAACCTTTTAATAAATTGACAGTTAAAGAAAACTTGCTTAGTTGATTATTCTATTTTGAATCTGCAAATAATAGCATTATTTATTACTCCTGTCCAGTTTCTGTGTGCATGGCCCACGGCATGAGAGAGACATCATGAACCTGGTTAGGAGGCAGGTGGAGAAGTGTGACCGACTGAGTGGATTCTTCACAATGATGAGCCTGGCGGGAGGGACAGGCTCAGGACTGGGAACATACATGACACAATGCCTGCGAGACACCTATCCTCACTCTTTCATTCTCAATCAAGTCACGTGGCCGTATGGAACTGGAGAAGTAAGTTTATGCACTTAATGTATAAAAAGAATTACTGTGATGCTCTTCAACATATCCACTTTAGTATACATTTAAATTTGTGCATGTTTACACAATTAGGAGTCATGACACAAAGTTCAGCAAATGTAGTTTGTGGCAGAGTGAAACACATGTTGCCTTTACAATAACAGAAAGGGAGCCCAGAAAATTGCTTTGTATTCTGGATATTTATATTGTGAACACAAAAATACAGTGAAGTCTTTTAAAGTCCTTGACCAGACCGTGCACTGTGCCTCTTTGTTTTCTGATTCTTACTAGGGATATATGTTAACATACAGTATTTTCTCATGTGGAAGGTGACATAAGTATTTCTTCTTTTAACTTTCTCCAAATGTGTCACTAATGTTAAATGCAGATGGTGGACTCAAAGGTGCTTCTATTATAATAATAAATGTATACAGTAAACTGAAGAACTTTAACATAATCTTTGCATAAACTAATAGCCTTCAAATATAAAAAATATGTATTGTGTACATTAATAATGTAATATAACATTTTCAAAGTTACATAATTCATCATAAGTAGTGATAATGTAGTGATTTACAAGTGCAACTGTTCAGTTTGTATCTTAATCCAAAGAGTTACATAAATTAATATGAGTTCCATATTGAGAAAACATTTGCTTAGAAAATAACTAATGAAAGTGAAATAAATAAAGCCCCTTTCCGCCAGAAAAAGAAATAAAATTGCCATTTTTAATTATACAAAAAGGACGAAAAAAAAGTCAATTTTCACATATTAAATCCTGAGGGCAAGGTAATCTAAAGACTGCAGTGACAAACAATAACATGAAAGAAAATTTACCCATGATGCAACATTTAAATGCGTTTGTATACTTGGTTAGCTGGTTTGAAAGTTGGAGCTTTTTAAAATTTTCTAGTCACTTCATTGGTTAGTGTTGTTTATTACTGTTTTGTTTATTACATATTTTTGTAACTGAGTTATCTTCTAAAATAACTAACAATAGAATGTAATTTCATTTTTTAGTAGTGTATATAAAACTATACATTTTTATACTATTTTACAATATCATGTGGCTGAAGTTGATTTAATAAACGACAGATTCCAACTCAAGTGATTAAATATTAATGTGCTGTTGTAAGTTATTTTTGAATGTTGAGGGTCTGTGCCTACTGGAAAAATGTTACATTTAAGAAATTTAATCTACAAAGAAGTATCTGATGGACATTTTGAATCTGCACTGTAGTCTCAAGCTACAATTGTTGGGTGCATCTAAACTTCATTGACAGCAGACAATTTTGTTTTGACGAGTTCATTTATTGTATTAATCAGGGAAATATTTATCATTGTAAACTTGAGATAATGCAGCTGTGAGGTTGATTTTGGTGTAATCGTAATACTGCATACAGTTGTGCTTGAAAGTTTGTGAACCCTTTAGAATTTTCTATATTTTTACATAAATATGACCTAAACATCATCAGACTTTCACTCAAGTCCTAAAAGTAGATAAAGAGAAACCAGTTAAATAAATGAGACAAAAATATTATACTTGATCATTTATTTATTGAGGAAAATGATCAAATATTACATATTTGTGAGTGGCAAAAGTATGCAAACCTCTAGGATTAGCAGTTAGTTTGAAGGTGAAATTAGAGTCCGGTGTTTTCAGTCAATGGGATGACAATCAGGTGTGAGTGGGCACCCTGTGTTATTTAAAGAACAGGGATCTATCAAAGTCTGCTCTTCACAACACGTTTGTGGAAGTGTATCATGGCACAAACAAAGGGGACTTCTGAGGACCTCAGAAAAAGAGTTGTTGATGCTCATCAGGCTGGAAAAGGATACAAAACCATCTTTAAAGTGTTTGGACTCCACCAATCCACAGTCAGACAGATTGTGTACAAATGGAGGAAATTCAAGACCATTGTTACCCTCCCCAGGAGTGGTTGACCAACAAAGATCACTCCAAAAGCAAGGTGTGTAATAGTCGGCGAGGTCACAAAGGACCCCAGGGTAACTTCTAAGAAACTGAAGGCCTCTCTCACATTGGCTAATGTTCATGAGTCCACCATCAGGAGAACACTGAACAATAATGGTGTGCATGGCAGGGTTGCAAGTAGAAAGCCATTGCTCTCCAAAAAAAACATTGCTGCTCGTCTGCAGTTTACTAAAGATCACGTGGACAAACCAGAAGGCTATTGGAAGAATGTTTTATGGACGGATGAGACCAAAATAGAACTTTTTGGTTTAAATGAAAAGCGTTCTGTTTGGAGAAAGGAAAAACACTGCATTCCAGCATAAGAACCTTATCCCATCTATGAAACTTGGTTGTGGTAGTATCATGGTTTGGACGGCTTTCCTTCATTGATGGAACAATGAATTCTGAATTATATCAGAGAATTCTAAAGGAAAATGTCAGGACATCTGTCCATGAACTGAATCTCAGGAGAAGGTGGGTCATGCAGCAAGACAAGGACAATAAGCACACAAGGCGTTCTACTAAAGAATGGTTAAAGAAGAATAAAGTTAATGTTTTGGAATGGCCAAGTCAAAGTCCTGACCTTAATCCAATCGAAATGTTGTGGAAGGACCTGAAGCAAGCAGTTAATGTGAGGAAACCCACCAACATCCCAGAGATGAAGCTGTTCTGTACGGAGGAATGGGCTAAAATTCCTCAATGCCGGTGTGCAGGAATGATCAAAGGTTACCGGAAACGTTTAGTTGCAGTTATTGCTGCGAAGGGTGGCCCACCAGATACTAAAAGCAAAGGTTCACAAACATTTGCCACTTACAAATATGTAATATTCGATCATTTTCCTTAATAAATAAATGACCAAGTATAATATTTTTGTCTCATTTGTTTAACTGGTTTCTCTTTTTCTTCTTTTAGGACTTTAGTGAAAATCTGATGATGTTTTAGGTCATATTTATACAGAAATACAGAAAATTCTAAAGGGTTCACAAACTTTCAAGCACAACTGTATATGTTAGTCCCTGTAAGTGTCTCTTTCACACACTTCTACACAAGTTCCTATTATTTTTATTTTTTTTTTTTACTTCCGTGGACATGAACACCATGTCACTTATGCACTTCAGTTTTAAAGAACAGAACTAAGCTGCTAGGACTGAGGTTTGCGCAAAAAGAAGCCAAACTGTTAGCACATAATGAGACCTACTCCTGCATTTTGGTAAACTAAGTGACTGTTCTTAACTTGTAAAGTGATGAAAACGTAAGCAATATCATTACTGCCATATTAAAAATATTATTAGTAAATTGAATAAATAAATACAGATCTAATCTTGTACCTTTTTAATATGCTAATACTTGGTTATCACATAGGGAACCCTACCTTCATCTGACCCCACTCCATCTTGTGTCCTGCAGCAAGGAGTACTTATTTCATTGAGCCCAACAGCAGACGTTTCACTACTTTACCATCAGTAATGGCTGTCAAATGAGTAAAAGAAAACGATATAAAAAAAAATACAATTTGAAGTAATCACTCTCATGGTAAATTTTGAAACAGTAATTCATAGTTGAAAGTGGCACCAATATTTCTGTTTTAAGATAGATGAGTGTGCAATTGCTACACAATGAGAGATTTTAAAATTCCAAAAATGTGTACAACTTGCCATATTTAAGATACCTTTCTAAAAAATGAACTGACTTGACATATTTTCTTGATCAGTAAGTGTGCTAAGTTTCAACAGAAGTGGTCCACTGGGATGCGAGTTGTTTTATACAGGCAGACAGACATGGCTATTGCGGTAGGTGCTTTTCACATTATAACAAACAAGCCTGAAAACCACTTTAAACTTTCCCCAAAAATCCTGTCTAAACACTACTTCTCTTGTCACAACCAACAGCATGGTGTCTGTGACTGAGAAAATCAGAAGTCTTGTCTTGCCTAATATTCTAACAAAATTAGGAGACGTCTGTAGGCATATGTTTAGCTTTGATTTGCAGTGTGAGATGGAGTGGCATAGTTACAAAGCTTGTTGAAAAAACTGAATATAGATGTGTTCACAATTCAGCACAGTAATCTGCACGTTACATACATGACTGCATCTCTGACTGTAGTTTCCTGACCAATATATGTATTTTTCATCCTAGGTAATTGTTCAAAATTACAACTCTGTTTTAACCCTGTCTCATCTGTACCAGTCTTCTGATGCCATTCTCGTGCATGAAAATGATACTGTCCACAAGATCTGTGCACAGCTTATGAACATTAAACAGATTTCATTTAAAGATGTCAATAAAGTGATTGCCCATCAGCTAGGGAGTGTGCTGCAGCCAGTTTGTACAAGTGATGGGATTGCCGAATACAAGAGAAACCCACTAGGTAACCAGGCACTTGCCGTCTTTTTTTTTTTTTTTTTCTTTTTTTCAATTTATTTTGTAATCTTGAAAAATGGGATGCGTTTAGAGCAAAATAGTGCTGCTATCCAGCTTTGTGTTTCTCAGTGCAAGCAAAACCACATATAAACTGTAGTGGAAATTATTGGGTAGTAGTTAGGGTTTTTTTTTGTTTTTTTTTCCACACCACTGTTTTGTCCTACAAGTGTTCTCATTTATTCTGGTTTCTTTTACATTCTATATTCAAGTCCTTCTTACAGATCTGCTTTCAAGTTCCATTTGAACACAGTCATCAGCAAAGCCAGCAGTACATTCTCACATTTTGTCAGTGGATCAGATCATTTATGGTTCCAATTTTCTCCTAAAGCAAGTATTGCACAAAACATTAGTTTTCTAAACCATCAAGAGGGCAGATGTTTAAAAATGGTGCCCAGAATTCAATACTTCAACAGTCATGAGACCACAGCATCCCAAATAGTCTCATTGAAGGCATTTGCTTCAATAGAGGAAACAAGGGGCCATATAATGATCAGGAAACATTGAGAAGAATAACACAGATAATAGGCTTTGAATACATTGAATTAACAGGACAGCAACTAGTAGATCAAAGAGTGTGGGTACACACCAAGTAAGAGAGAAAATAAGTTACTTGCTACTTCTGCTTGTTTTCTGGTTTATTTAATTTTTGCTGTAGTTGTGATTTGTCATGAACATTATTTTTAGGTGACCTGATGGAAAATATGGTTTGTCATCCAGAGTTCAAATTACTGGGACTCCGAAATATCCCACAGATGTCTGATACTGCTCTTGCCTATAGTGCTTTTACCTGGCCTGGTCTACTGAAACACTTGAGACAAATGTTGATTGCTCATGCTAAAATGGAAGAAGGCAAGTAGAATATGGCTGCAGATCATTCATCATTATGTTGCTTCTAATTTATAAACAAATTTGATTTGTTTTCTTATTTATGGATAGCTCAGCGATTGTACAGATATACTGCCCTTCAAGTTTGGTGCCAGGACTCCTGATCATCTCTTTTGTACTTTCACTCTTTATTAGACCTGCGCCCTACATATTTATTATATGGCTGATATCAATAAAGGTTAGGCTAGAATTGTGAGTATACGGACTAAAACTACCATTACCCCCAATCCTGGAGGTTCAGGAGGTACCACTGTGAGGTGGGGTTAAAAAAAGCACTGTGTAGCAACTACAGTATAAGCTGGTGACACACATGTAATTAGACCTGCTTCTTACAGATAGGCTATTTCTTCATTTTTATGATTGGAACACTTATGATTACACGTCGCGTTTTTAGTGTTTAAGTCTTGGAGTAAACACATTGACAAAGTCTATATTGTTCAAGTCTGACATGCCCAGTTTACTGTAGTCCAGCTTTCTGGGCATATTCTACTTAATGTGGTAACACTTTTGTAATTTAAAGTGCAAAAAATAAATAATATGAATACTGTTCACACTTTGGTAATAACTACTGTATATCTGACTTTTTGCATTACACATTTTTGTCTCGTGGTCCCAAGTCTTACCCCTAGGTGTCACTCTGAGATTACAAAGACTCCTTTCACTTTGTTTTAAAAATTCAGAACTTAAGAATACAGTTATCTGCAGTTCCACTATGTGCCTGTTGATGTCAATCTTGTAGTACTGAAATAAACCTCTACTGCTATTGTGTTTCTTCAGAAATTATTATTTATTTTTTTATGAAGGCAGTAATGAAGTTGGTTAAAAAGAAATATAACTGTTGGTTTTACAGGTATTGACTGGCAGGTTCGTCCTCCTTTGCCTGGATTGCCTGCAGTTGAGACGTTTACTGGCAAAAAAGAGTCTCGTTTTAACACATCTTTGTCAAATCTGCTTATCCTGAGAGGCAAAGATGTACAGTCGGCAGATCAAGGTAAATAACGTGGGCAGTCACAAACTGTTAAATGCGACATTTCCCAACTTGGTTATCAGTCCTGAGATCTCCAGTAGCATAGCTGGATATCTGTGGGCCCAAAGCAGGAAATGGCATTTTACCTCCTTAAACCCCATCCCCCACCAATAGACCAATAAATAATAATACTAATAATAATTCTTTGCATTTATATAGCACTTTTCTCACTACTCAAAGCGCTCAGCAATTGCAGGTTAAGGGCCTTACTCAAGGGCCCAACAGAGCAGAGTCCCTTTTGGCATTTACGGGATTTGAACTGGTAACCTTCCGATTGCCAGTGCAGATACCTAGCCTCAGAATGACACAGTCTACATTTATATTTTATAGGCTTGTTATTGTCATTTCTTAATTGCGTGTGCTAATCAATATTCAACACTTTGCCACTCTCTGGCAGCATGATTAGCTAGTTTACCTGCCTTACCTCAAAATTTCTGTCTTCCTTACCTGAAAATGGCAGAACACAGTTTACAGCATTATCTACTATTGGACACGCATACCCCTGTGATAATCTTCTTGGAAACCACTGGGGTAAAAATTCTGTTTATCGTTTGTAAAAACCACCTTTTATAAAGTAATCACTGCTGTCTTCACCTGAAGTGGTTAGTTAAGTGACTTTATACATTATTGGCCTTTATAAGTGCACAGTTGGCTGAAATAATTTAATTTAGTAGTGACAATATGTTACATGAAAATGCTCTTGGGTACTTTTTTCTTTAAATTCACAAGTTAAAACAACCAAATTATCATCCAATTTGTTGAAATTAAGTGATGTAACATACAAGCTTAAGCCATGAGAATTTGATTCAGTTGCACTTAGTTATTTTTTTATGCCTGCTATAATCGTTTTCTTCCTCCTGCGATTGTGTTTTATTGAAGG
Organism: Polypterus bichir lapradei; assembly: GCA_026402145.1. Classification (NCBI taxonomy): domain Eukaryota; kingdom Metazoa; phylum Chordata; class Cladistia; order Polypteriformes; family Polypteridae; genus Polypterus; species Polypterus bichir. The sequence goes on from JANRMT010062814.1 coordinate 73,135,562, forward strand.
AGCATTTGCAGATCCAGCTCTTTATACTTCTTGGAGACCACCAGGTTCCAGCATCACTACTTGGAGAACACCAATAGCCTTTAACAGATATGAGAAGTTGGCCACTCTTGTCAGTAACAGCCAGCTGTTACTGAAGCCACTGGACAGCATAGTGGGAAGAGCATGGAACATGTTTGCTTCAAGGTAAGAGGGAGCCTGAAATTGAGAGGTTTAACTGAAAAAATTGGTGACATGAAAGTTACACTCACCTAAAGGATTATTAGGAACACCATACTAATACGGTGTTTGACCCCCTTTCGCCTTCAGAACTGCCTTAATTCT
>JANRMT010062814.1:73136282-73152045 GCA_026402145.1 Polypterus bichir lapradei
GCCATGTGATTGGTTGATTAGATAATTGCATTAATGAGAAATTGAACAGGTGTTCCTAATAATCCTTTAGGTGAGTGTATATGTGCCTTTAAATCTTTACAGTATCTGTCCACTGCTGGCCTCGGTGATCCCAAACGCTGCCTTTAAATGTTGCCGTATTTAGCCAAATCAACATGTTATAAGCTTCAGCTGCTGTGTTAGAGATAAAAAGATACTTTATAGAATTGTATATTTTGATGATTATTGTTTTAATGTTAGTATCAAGTTATTTCACTAATTAAGTACAATAAGAAACATGAAACTACAGAGCAGTTTTGAACCGCATTAAGACTGCACAAAGTATTAAAATATTTTAATAAATCTAACAAGTTTTCTAGTTTTGTTGAAACATGAATTTCTTTTTGGGATTGCTATATAAACGTACAGCAAATTTCTGGCTAGCATATGAATAAGTCCAAGCAAAAGAAAGCTAGCCAGATATAAATGGTATATCAAAATTTATTTCCTTTTATACCATTAGCATGTGCTACCTCTCATGTTTTCCCCTCTGCCAGCGGGAAGAAAGTATAATGGTTCTGTGCTATCAGGAAGCAGAATGCTGAAGTGTTGTTGTGTGGTGGTGTTGTGTTGTTTTTTTTTTTTTTTTTTTTATAATAAATGACCAGGGGCCTCATGTATAACGCTGTGCGAAGAATTCACACTATAACATGGTGTACGGACAAAAGCGGAAATGTGGGTTATGCACAAAAAGATCCAGATGCATAAATCTATGTGAACGCCAACTTCCATGTTCTTCAGCTATATAAATCCCGGTCAGAACGAAAAGTAACTCATGTGCATGCACCTGCTGTCCCGCCCCGTCTCCTCCCAGAATTACGCTTCTTTGAATATACAAATCAGTATAAATAGCCCTTAAGCTCAGCGTTCTGTGAAAAGGCAATGGCAAAAGCACGGGGGGAAATAGAAGAATTTCAGAGAATACCAAGTAGAGGCAAGGAAAAATTTACTATTTGTTGGTTTAAACAGTGGTATAAACAACAGAAGGAAGTTAAGTGACATAGATTGTCGGAGAAATTCGAAAGCTCACATGCACAAAGTCGCACAGTGCCCGAAATAAAAAAGTTGTCAGCTATCAAAGTTGCCGGGAAAAGGCGAGTTGTAGCCCACCGTCTGAGTGTTGTATGAAAGCTCATTAAGGTACAGAGACAAAAAAAGGCACATATTGGGGGGAAAAAAGCACGAAATGTTAACTTTAATCTCTAAACTTCCACTTTAATCACGTAGTTCATTTTGTCATTAAAGTAGAACATCATAGACTTCATCTTTAAGATCGTTTAATTTTAGTTTCTCAAATCCCATCGTAACTAAAGTAGCACATTAAATGCTTTGTTTTGTATTTCATCTTCTATGTGCTCTATGTGTGTGAATCACTACGTGCTTCTTAAACCGGCTTTCTATTCCTCCAACAGGACACAGAATCCATTACATTTACGTTTTAAACATGGGAACACGGTGGAGCAGTGATTGTTCATGTCTTACGCAAGATGCTTGCTGCGCTGTTCGTGACCTTTGATGAAATACTTTACTGTAGGAGTACTGTCTCTTTCAGATGTGCTAACCTCCAATTCCTGTCCTTTATTTTTCTTTCTCCAAATACCCAATCGCCACACAATCGGCTCTGTAATAGATGTTAAGCCATCTGTAAGCTTAGAACACAGATTATTCAAAACTTTTAAGGAACATTGAAATATCTTCATAGTACATGTTTAATTATTCTAACCATCCAGTGTAGCGCCAGTCCCAGCAAGAATACAGCGCGAGGCAGGAAGAATCCGTGAATGGAGCACCAGCTCCTCACTAGCGCTGTAGCACCGTGTCCTCACATGTTTGTTTGTTTGTTTGTTTATTTATTAACAATATAGATTATTTAAATGAAGTTAAAGTTTTATCTGTATAATAAACATTTTGCTGCATTTCATCTTAGAAATGATATCGTCATCATATGTAAATACGCGCTTTATAAAGTGGCTCAGGTTGTGCAATATTATAACTGTACTGCAAGTTTACAGTGAGGTAATTGTACTTATAAAGAATACAAAGAATTCTACAAGGAGCACTTGATGGACTGATTGAGTGTGTTTATAGTTCTTGGGATGAAACTGTTTCTGAACTGCGAGGAAAGGCTCTGAAGCGTTTGTTTTATGAGAGCAGTTAAATAGACGGCTGAGGCAGCATGTGCTTGATGCTGTATACTGATAATTCTCTTTCTGATCAACTGCTGTAGAGCTGTGATTCCCCACTCAGATACAGTGATATAAATACTCCGAGTGGTGCAGTGAGAGTAATATAGAAAAAGATGATTGGATGTGGCAACCCCTAACAGGAGCAGCTGAAAGAAGAAGAAGTAGGTGCAATGAAAGTAACAATGCTAAAGCAGCTATTGTATTTAGAATACTGTAGTTTGACCATTCTGTGGACCATTATATTGTTACAGGTTAATTACAATCAGATGCATTAAACTATTAAACAGTATGCAGTTAATTTCAGTGTACTGTATTTATAAAACCGCGTCAGGGATGTGGATCTAAAAAAGAAATTGAAACCACACTGGAATAGTAAGACTGCTTTGACGCTGGGTGCCGCCAGTCTGAAAAAACCTAGCGCAGAACATGCGTACAACAGGGTATGAGGTACTGTGGAAATGTGCGTGGGTTTACGCCGGGATTAGGTTTTATACATCGCAATTTGAATGTGGAAACGTTCTTACGCAACATTTTTATACGTATGCACCGTTTATACATGAGTCCCCAGGAGATGGTTCTTGAGAGGATCAAATAGACTTGAAGATCTGGTCAGGAACAGGTAATAGGTCAGAGCTGCCAGAAGTCAAAAATACCAGTTTGTCAGAACTTCAAAAAAAACATTAAATTAAGAAAATCAAGTTAGAAAGAAAAATGAAAGAAATCACTCAGGAAAAGGTAGTTTTTCTTTTGGAGATGGTATTCCCACACAAGGACACACTTTTATTCAAGTGGGCATCTTTTATATTGGCAGGACAATGACATCACAAGCCATGTATTGTGTGGCTAGCAACAGAGGTTCTTTCCATAAATAACATGATTGCACCGATGCTACAAAATGGTGGTACCCAAACAAAAGAAGTTGGCACAAAATGACAATAATCAGTCGTCACCGCCACAATGTTAAAGAAAATTAAAGACAATAAAACAACTAGCAACACATACAAAAATAGGAACGACGGATGCATACTGGCGCTAAAGTGAGATCCTTCAGATGTAGTTTTTGCTTGATAACTCCTTGTGACCTTAGTCCAGCGTGTTACACATTTCTGCAAAACAAGTTGAAAGGAGGCTCATCTGAGGTTAGAGTGAGTGCCGCCATGAGTGTTGTGATTGCACACAATCAGTGTAACTCTGGACCTTTTTAATACAATTTTCTTTTTGCATCTGTGGTTTAGTTTTTCTTCCCAAAGCATGGCTTTTTGACCTCTGTACTGCACAAGTTTTGGGAAACTGAGATTCATGATTTGTCGCGGTTGTTACAAATCATTAAAATTAATTTACTCTTCTTTTTTTTTTTTTTTAAGCCATCATAGGTTCTACCTAATATATTGTACGTAGAGTACCGTATGTATTATTTTGTTAAGGGTATTAAGAGTGCCGTTTATTGAGAAGGGGTATCCTTAAAAAAGTCAGATAATCTATGTTTTATACTTCATAAAACAGAATAATCTGCACATAAACATACAATTTATCATGACAAAATAGAAAAATACATATGACTAAGAGTTTCATCCCTGGCTTTTGCAGCAAAAGACACATTTATACTAACAAGACTTTTGGTAAGTAACACTAATATTGGTTTTTGACTGATTTAAAAACAAAGTTTTAAACTACCAAATTTCATAGAAAAGACTGGAAATTCAGGTAGTAATAACAAGCTGAAAGATCCAACAAATGAAGCAAAGCAAGATATTGAATGTATTTATTTCACTATGACAGAAAATAGATTAATTAAAAAACATCACATTCATTAAAGTAAGGCAGCAGTTTATGTAACATTTTGATGGGTTCGATATTATATGATAAACACTGTACAGTATACTCGCGTGGTATCACATAGCGAGAGACCCTTTTATGCCTGTTTACAATGTGGCACAGTGGCTGTCACATTTTAAATTCTTAACAATCCACTACTGTTAATAGATACCTGTACTGGTTTTATCCACACTGGCAGAATCTCCAAGATGAAATGTCTGTGACCTGGTAGATCCAAGTAGGTAAGAGAAATCCGAGCATGTTTGATCTTCTTTTTAGTAGCAGATTTTTCTTAGTTGTATTTGAGTTTGGGGGACATGCTGTGCTGCTGTTCCTTGGGCAGCAGCCTGGGTAAGCAGTGCTTATTTGGACATACTCCAGTCTCCACGCTCAAATGAGAACATCTACAGTGCACTACAGATTATGCATTTCACCAAAGTAATACTTTAGAATGTGGTGCTAGTCACACTTTTTATTTTCTAAACCTTTGATTATTAACTGGTCAAAATGCACAGCAGGGTTGCTAAAGGTCAACTCTACATTTCGTGTATGCGAGGCAGAGGACATTTATTGCCTTCAGTTGTTCTGCTCTTATTTATTTTAAATGTTGCAGTTTCCTTGTCAGTTACCAGTGTCCATTTGAATAAACCCCACATTCAGGAATGGTTAAAAACACCAATTTTTGTCTTGTTCAGTTTGGCCAAAGGACACAGAGGTATTTCTCTGTTGCCACTGTAGTGTATCCAACTGGCTCGAAAGTCAAGTCATTTGTAGTGATATCATCATTTATTAATACAGTGGACCTTTTACTTACAAACTCAATTCGTTCGTGAGGGCTGGTTGCAACTCAAGTTGGTTGTAAGTCAAGACTGTTGTTCCCATAAGAAATAATAGAAATGCCCATAATACATTCCGAACCTCCCATAGCAACACTTACTTAACCTTTTCATAATAAATAATGGTTGTATAATGTGCATAATTTACCAAAATCACCAATAATTTTTCTAATGTACTAACTAAAAAGTTACAAAAAGTGCCTAGCCTACCAGAAAGAACAATTTCATACTGTACTCACCATTTAAGTTGACATGCTTGGCTTGCAGGAAGGGAGGAGGAGGAGGAGAATGAAATGGAAGGTGGTTATTGTTCGGAAGGAGAGCCCCCTTCCATAAGATTTGAGTAACACCTTTAGCAACACTAGCTTCCTTATACAAATCTTTTCTTTGTAAAATTGTCGAGATGGTGGATTTCGATATGCTGTACATATGAGCAAGATCAGTCACACGAATGCCACTCTCATATTTCCGCGCAATTTCCTTCTTTGTTTCGATTGTGATTGTTTTCTTTATCTTCGTTACCTTCTCTTTCCTCCTTAGCTTCTTTTCTAGCTTTTTTGGGGCTATTTTGATAGCAATTATTGAAATAAATTATATAAATCACTGCACTGACCGAAATTATGTCCACAAACACACGTATCTGGGCTCTGACTGGTACTTACGAATGCTGTCAGCTGCTTGTTTACAATCACACAAGCGGATACACGTGACTGCATTTGGGTTGTAACTCAAGACGTTGGTCGTAATTCAAAACAAAAATTTTGGTCGTAAACCAAGTTGTTCGTTTGTCAGGCCGGTCGTATATCGAGGGTCGACTGTATTTGGATTTAAATTATACTATTAACACCTTTTATTTCAACTTTTGTAAATGAAACCCCTTATAAGAAGGTTGGATTTTTATGCTTTGTGGGGAAGCTCATTTGCAATCTGAAAAACTGAGCTGTGTCTTGGGAATAGACGTTCAAGAAAGTCGTAATAAAAAGGTTGCAAAATCACTGGACCAGTCCTGCAAGCAGCAGTCTTTTTTCTTTTCGCGTTTTTGGTGAGGGGCTTCCTTATCTCCATCTGACCTGGCAGCCACTAGACCCTTTTTACTGATTTGGAAGTAGTAGGAAAGCAGCGGTGAAACGGGTAGTGCCAAAGCATATCACATTCATCTCTGCTGGGGATGGTAGGGTGCAAAATAAATTCATTCTTGTGCAGACATTTACTGGAGAGATTCCCTTTGAGACTTGTAATGTAAATGCTTCTGATTCAGAGCAAATATTTTTTCCTGCTAGGCAGTATGGTTGATTTGTCTCAGAAGGCATTGTAAACTCGATACCAAACCAAAACTATGAAGGGAAAAATGGAGCCCGTTTATACTACAGAAAGTTATGAGGAGCTAAGTTTGCAAACAGATGGTTTTTATTAAGAATCTGTTGATGCAACATGCTTATTAAATTGAGCATTTGTTTACATTGATTATTTGCTTTCCTTCTTGTCTATAACAAAATATACTAAATACAAGGTGTGTTTTGTGCACACAAATCAATAAATTCTGAGCTTCTGCAATAACAGCCTGAAAAAAATGTAAGCTCTGGAGGAGGACAACCGGTTTTTTGTGCACCGTGGAGATAAAAGGCACTCAAATAGCAAAGGGAAGCAACCTGAAGTGGGCACAGCACATAGCCGATTATATGTAGTGTATGTGCGGCTGGACGTCGGACCCAGCTCCACGACGGGGGCAAAAGTGGACATAGTCTCTTCAAATGATCTGCCCCTACATCTCAAACCTACCCAAAAGGAATTTTGAACATTTTCACTTGTGCTTAAAAAAATAGTTGTGCTTTGTCAGTTCAGATAACAGGATTAGGTGCTAACCCCTAATTCACCCCAGGATTTTCCGTACAAGCTCATCTGTCCAGTTCACACTGACTCCATTCCATATACGTTAAACAATACAGCCGGAATAAAAATAGCAGCTTTTTTTCATTTTTGAACAATCCGTTGTGATAATTTCCCAGTGTTCTGGGGTAAAGTGCATTACACTTTGTTTTGAATCTGCATTGTTTCGTAAAGGATATCAGTTTCTTAATTACAGTACTATGTGTTACTTCACTGTTTACAGGGAATGATTGTGAATTAAATGTTTCACTTGAGGAGTTGGAACGGCTCCATTTCAACTAAAATATCGACAACCCCTTATCCAACCCCAACATTTCCCTGAGGCCTGCCCAGCTTGATGTCCAAAATGGCAACTGCTATGTAGATATACAGTGCCTTCAGAAATTTGGGGGGGGGGGGGTTGTTTTTAATACATTTGCGAAAACTACAAAAATCCTTGTTTCGGTTTGTCATTCTGGGTATTGAGTGTTTTATTTGTTGAGGGAACAATTAATTAAAACTATTTTTGCACAAGGCTGCAGTGTCGCAAAATGTGAAAAAAATGAAGAGGTCGGAGTACTTTTCAAAGGCACTGCGCATATATATATTTATATTTTTCACATAATATATGAGAGAGAGAGAGACACATAATATGTAGAACACATGGGAAGTGGGAGTTGAAAGCAAGCAACACTGTCTGTTTATAATTTAGCACAGCAAGAAATGGTATTATCCTATAAAAGGCTTTCTTCCTATAATACACATGAAACACATTAATGCATAAATGAGGCTGTCACTCACACAGTTAGGATCTGGCAGATTCAACAATATAGCACATCCTTTTGTAGAAAAGGAGTTAGTGTGACAACAGAGAATTTGTATATTAATGTGTTTTATTACTAAGAATAATTGGTAGAGTTGCTTCCAATGTTAAAATTAGTATCAGCCCCTTCAGCAGTGATCAGCACATCCATGTGGCCCCAATTCAATAAAGAAAGTCTGCATAAAATTTAATATCTTATCACATGGCTGTATTAAGATTTTAACAAGAATGAGTCAATCAGCTGTAAGGAATAAGGGAAGTTACACACAGTTCTCCTGTTGTCAATACAATTATATTGCATTGTTTAAAGTGTCCTTCCTCCTTGTAAAACAAAATATGTAACTGGTTGCTTGGCTGGCTGCAGGCATTTGATGGGCCGATTGGTATTTCTCTTTGTGTGTTGTGTATTTTTTTTTTTTTCCCAGATTATTAATATGCTTCTAAAGGATTTGCACTGGCACACTATGACAAGCACACAATTTGTGATTTGGACTTTCCAGTTTTTGTACAGTAATACTATAGTGGGCCCTGGTACTGGACAACAAACAAACAACCGAGCCATTGAAGCCAGGATAACCTTTGCGGTTGTATATCTAGCTGAGATATTGTGACCACTTAGGAAACAAGTATGATGTAGTGAATTGTGTTTGCCAGAGTTTCTTAAATTCTAGTTTTTGTCCAAGATTCTACGGGATTAGGATTGGTCAGTCAATATGGCTTTTAAATGAAAGTAAATAAGACAGAAAAGAATCTCAGCAGCTGGTTGCATCAATAGAGTGGAGTGGATGGCGGTCAGGTCAGGGAGGGGAGCATGCACTGGTACAGAGTGTTGCCACACCCACCACATGACGAAACCGCTCGGGATCCTGGTTGCCAACCCCCCAGCAGACATGCATCGCAGTCCCACCCTCTGGAAATGACCCTTTATGTGCCACAGCCAGGTATTACATGGTCGTCCCCTTGGCCTGGTCCAGCCGCTTGGGTCCTCAACAATGAGGATCCTGCTAGCCGGCTCACCCTTGGGTATATCACGCCACATGGCTGTAGTGCCGTAACTGACACTCCCTCAAAATGCAGGAAAGACAGAGTTGCAGGGGCCAATAAAATGCCACAAAGCAGCTTTAAAAGCCTTGTAAAATGTAATTGTGATTGAACCATTACTCCTGGCTCATGTCACCATCCTGGTATAGGCAGTATTATAGGACCCCTCTCCTTCTTAATTGTAATAAATGTGTTCCCCTCTAGGAAAACTTGTCACATCATTATCTAAGACTCTGCTGCACACAAGTGCTTCAAGTAAACCGATAAAACAATCCGTCTGCCACCATTTTTTCTGGTTTACCTTCTACTATAAAGTGAATTGCCTATCACTGGTAGAAGCTTACAGAGGAACTTGCGGTTTTAGTTTTCTTGCTGTCTCTCTCTTTGCTAGCTGGCCTTGGAGGATAACCATTGTTTTGTGTAAAGAATCTGTAAAACCTTTATAGACACCTAACATGCTTGAAAAACTCTGTTAATGAAAGCCCACTGTGAATACAAAGGGCTCAATTTTCAAAAAGCTTTTGATAAGGAGCCTCATGGGAGGTTAGCAAGCGGAATAAAAGAAATGGGAGTTGAAGGTGCCGTGTGCAAATTGTCTCAAACACATAAAGCTATAAGGGATATGGTCTGAGGAGCTTTTTCTGAATTAAATAGTGTTAAAGGTGGTGTCCTTTAGGGATCAGTGCTGGGACAACTTCTTTGTGTACATTTATATAAAATTATCTCAATGAACATGTCAACCCTTTACTTTTACCCTTAACAAACTGGCTAAGCTTACCAGTACCTTGAAAAGAGACCTAGAATCAGAAAAAAAAAAACATTTTTGATGGAGAGAATTCAGACTTGTCAAATTTGTGGAAGGTGAATTCTAATGTAAATCAAGTTTTACACTCGTAATCAAGTAGATATAATTGCTTGTGGAGGTGTTTTGAAATCTTTGAGAAGGATAATTAAGTCATTGTGGATTCTTCACCGTCTACATCCAGAAGCAATAAGAATGTTGAAAGGTTACATTGCAGAGTGTGACGACATCATATTGAGAGAATATTCTTAAAATGTACAAAGCACATATTGGGTGGGGTGGCGCAGTGGGTAACGCTGCTGCCTCGCGGTAAGGAGACCTGGGTTTGCTTCCCGGGTCCTCCCTGCTTAGAGTTTGCATGTTCTCCCTGTTTCTGCTTGGGTTTCCTCCCACAGTCCAAAGACATGCAGGTTAGGTGCGTTCGCAATCCTAAATTGTCCCTAGTGTGTGCTTGGTGTGTGTGTGCCTTGCGGTGGGCTGGCACCCTGCCCGGGATTTATTCCTGCCTTGAGCCCTGTGCTCCACAAGACCCCCGTGACCTTGTGTTAGGATATCGCGGGTTGGACAATGACTGACTGACTGATATATTGGGTGCCATCTTTAATATTATGTTCAGCATATTAGCCCACACTACAGAAGAGCATATAGGCCGACTTCTGAACATTAAGGCTGGCGGTCCTATGAGCAAACATTGAAGGAGCTGAACCTTTTCAGTTAAGATTAAGAGGGGATATGATTGAAGTGTTGAAAATTATGAAGGGAATTAACCTTTTTAACTTTAACTTTTAGCGTCTCATGGTTAGCCACATAATGATTTTGAAGTCCTTCCTGTCCTGTCCTGATTGGACAGATGGATTACTGGTGAATAAGATATTCTATAGAAGAAGCACAATTATCTAAAGTAATGTGGGCCGATGTTACATAAGATAAACAAAAAATTTGATAACACAGATGGATGCGACCATTTCGGATTAAAAATTATGGATATAAAAGATTTTGGTAATCTATCAGTTTTAAGCCTCCTTTGATACTTAAGTGAGTTTAAGTTTTGTCGCTTCTTTGCTTCAGCATTTCGCAGTAACTTCAGCATCAAAATGTCGGCAGGTGCTGTAGTGCTTCTCTTCGTGCTGCTCAAGGTGCTGTTTAGATGGCACTTAGACAATCTGTCTGAGAAGTCTTCTGTGCAGTCCTCATTGTTGTATAAACACAAAAATCCTAAGCGAACAAAACAGCAGAGCCTGTGTACGTGGTCAGCACTGGCAACACACTGACAATAGCGGAGGCAGGGCTGGGTGAATCATGGCCATAATTCCACAGTTCACTCGCTCAGTACAGTCGATGTTAAAAGTGTAGTGTTTACACGGTTGGTACAGAATTCACAGCAAAACTGTTATATGAATTATAACAAAAGTAGCATTTTACATATGCAGGGTCATCACAGATAATGTGGAGCCTCGGTTAATTGGAGTCCTACTGTATCTATAAAGGGACCTGAGAAGTGTCTTCAGATTCCTGGTCCTGTGTTGCAAGTAAGAATTAAGAGAAGTTTTAAATCAACTGGCTATTTTTGTACCTGTGGCAGGCTTCTGTGTATGTTGTATTTATTCCAAGATTTCTTTGTTAGTTTTTCAGTACTACTGCACTGGCCTCACAATCAAGTGGGCACAGGTCATAATGTTGCTCTGAAGTGGAAGCAAAAGGCAGCCTGAACTGTACTTTCTCCTATGGCTGCATGTGCAGTCGGGAGCGGGGCATATAGGGCACTTGTGAAGCTCAGCAGATAACACTTGGGGGCCTGGCACACTTCATAGAGAGCAAGTGACATGACAGGATGGAGGTTAAATACAAGAGCATCGGTATAGCTAATGACATGGAGAATGGATGACATCATAAGCAAATGGCAGAGGATGCTTTGAGTCATTCAGTGAGGTCATTACAATGCTGTAGGTAATGCATTAGCAGCATCTTCACATCATGACATGTCAGTAGGCATCCATCCATCCATTATCCAACCCGCTATATCTTAACTACAGGGGCAGGTTACCTAAATTATTACTACAAGTGAATGTGTGAGCAGTACAGTTATGGGCCAACTCTTCCAGACTACATCACTACAGCAAAAATAGCAGCACATACATTAAGGGTACACGATGGAGACACACTCTTCAATTGTGAGGACTTCAGGCCATTGTTTCTAGGGCTTGCCAACAGGCATAAGTAATCACTGAAAATGGAACAGATACAGGATTCTGTAATAATGGATGGGAAGGCCGAGGCCATTTTTCATTAATTATTAGCCAATTCTTCCTAAACATTTTCATACAAAAGCAAAAATAAAAAAGCTCATGATAGCCTTGTTGACAAAAGTGTCTTGAGACAAAGGCAGGTGTAAGTAGTCCTTAATAAATGACCGATACATTGAGAACAAGTTAAATAAAAGTTCAGATTTGATAAACTGTCACGTTTATCTTAACATGTGCATGCATCTATGATGATCATTATCATTTTTTTTCTGAAATCCCCCTGCCTATGAAGTCCCCTAATTAATAGGTCCGTGGAGGGGGAAATCCACATCCAGTCAAAAACGAAATTTAAACCCTGGAATAGCAGAAGTTTGTACTGCCCAAAGAGCAAGCAGCAGCAGCAGCAGCAGCTTATTGTACACTGCAAACATTAGACAGAAAGCCTTAAATGGGAGTTGTTTTGCTTTTATTTAGCAAAAAAATCTGCCAGTAGGGTAAACAAAATTTACTTGGAAGATTCCCTAAAGTTAAGCTAAATAATCATAAATTCTAATTTTTTGATGTCAATAATTCTTACAACAAGGGAAACAAGATTTAATGTCCTGGTACAAAATAATTTCTCTTGCTTAGATGTCCATTTTTGCAGTGGAGAAAGTGCAGAAGATGTCTTCATAATACTCTGCTCAGTCATTTGCAAACCTGCTTAATAATTACATTTGGTATTTTTTCAACTCAAAATTTATTTTTGAATGAAATACCTAAATGTCCTTTGCTTCTAATTGGAAATAGTAAGCTTTAAGGCTTTTGGTTTCATGTTTGGACTGGTGCTCCTTTGACCTTATTTTAAACTGTAAGAAAAGAAATGGTGTGTTTTAATTAAAAACACAACAAATCTACACATAAGCAGGCAATCTCTGTTGGCAAATGAAACCCTTCAAATTAAAAACTATCGGACGTATCCTTTATTCCAGTTTAGGGTAATGAGAAGGTCATTGAACTGTTTGATTTTTAAAACAATTCAACAACACATCTTTAATGTATTGAACAATATGTCACATCCCACCCAAACTGATGGCCACAGGGATGTGTCACTCACTTGTATTCAGCACATCCACATCGGTGGACCGGGGTGTAGCTTTCATGGGGCACGTATCAGAGCCATTTCTTTGTGCTGTTGACATACTGTAAGGACTTCAGTTAAAACTGTCATTGTGCTAAAAAACTGGACATGGATTCTTCCATATTATTTGAAAGCACAACGCTACACAGATGTCAAAAAAGAAAAGACAAAACCATTAAGGCCAGTATAGCTCCTCTGCGCCAGTAACATTTAATGGTTAATGCTCAGCTGCCCTCCACAGTTCAGTCACCAAGGCACAAAGTAATCTGCCCCTTGTGGCTCTAGCAGGTCCATTTAAAGCTCTCTTGGCACTTGGTGGGGGGTCTTTAGTGGCACTGGGACGATGCTATAGGTGGTCCTTCAGTTAGTGTACAGCTGAATTTCCCAGTAAATCACTTCATATATGCAGTGTGGGCTTTCATATTCTGGAAGGTGTGAGGGGTTGCTTTAAGAAATGTTGTATTTACTTTAATGACTGAGGCGAGGACACCTCCACACCCTTATTACTGGCTTCTGTTGACATTTGTCTTCAGCTCCTTGCCCTTTGGCATGGAACAGTCAGTAGCTCTCCAGTCTGAAGTGGGTGGATGGTATTGATTAAAAAAAAAAAAAGGAAATTCAAGGAACCTGGCATGCATTATATTGGCTTTTGCATTTCTGTAGTGTCCATTACAGCGATCACTGTCTTTACAGAGCTCTCCACATTTCCTGTAGCTCAGCTTCATTAAAAGCCGCACATATTAAAGATAACATTTTGGTTTATGTTTTGATTTTCAGAGCCTATGTTCACCAGTACATAAAATATGGCATCTCAGAAGGGGACTTCCTGGACAGCTTCACTGCCTTGGAGCAGGTCATCTCCAGCTATTCAAACCTGTGATCAAGTTCCATGTCACGGAGGAGCAGTGAGTGTGCAGCCTGATCTGAGAACCTCTGGCTTTTAATCTCTAGATGCTTTTTTTGACTGATAATAATTAGACTCGGGCCTTATTTGATACAACACGGTAAGCAGTTCGGCCTTCTGTTCAGCTCAGAGGTGTTGAGTGTGCTGCCTGTTAATGGGAACTTTGATTAGCTGGGAAAAATAAGGTACATTATTGAAATTTACTTCATCAAGCATCCCACCACAACCAGTTCTAAAGTATCTTGCCTCATTTACAAGCTGTTCACCAAAGATAGATGAACCAGAACGATGTAGGAAATGATACAGAAGCAAAGCAGTAGCTGATGCCATAATATCAGATCACTTACGAAAGAAAAAAACTGCACATTTCTTCCCATTTTATAGTTTCTTTATACTTTATGAAGGCAGGCAGTGAGTGGTATAGTGGTTAAGGCTTTGGACTTCAGACCCTGAAGTTGTGGGTTCATATCCCACCACTGACACTGTGTGACCCTGAGTAAGTCACTTGAGCTGCCGGTGCTTCAATTGGAGAAAAGAAAAAGGAATGTAACCAATTGTATCTTAAACATTGCAAGTCACTTTAGATAAAAGCACTGGCCAAATAAATAATTGTAAATGTTACTAAAGTGACCTTTCAAAGCTCATGGAAAAGGCAGCGTCAGTTTAATGTCCAAACCTCTTGACAGAATCTTTAATAACAGTAGGCCACGTCAAGTGTAAGGCACGGGGAGAGGCAGCCATTTTAGTGTCACAGGAATTTGCACTGTGACACTGACCACCCTCCGTTCTATACAACATGAGACTGAATGTCACTGTTGGTAACCGTCTTACACCTTTGAGCTGGGAAAAGTGAGCTAGGAAGAGGACGAGAGACTCTTTAGTTGAGTCGAACTCCTTTGGCTGTTCCATGGTCTGCTCGGTACTCTGCAGCTGCGGCAACTTGCATCTACCTTCCTTACTGAGTTCAGAGGCCTGTTCAGTGTGATTAGCTTATTCTTTTGTAGCTCGTACAAAGTAATCGGAACACTGACCTTCACAGCAAGACCCCCTTATCTCAAAGGCATAACGCTCAAGTAGCAAAGACCTTCCTTGTACTCTTGTGCAAACGTAGGAACGGGCCCAGGACCAGTGGCACTCTTTTTAGATGCAAGATTTTCAAAGGGAGCAGCAACTTTAAAAGATATTTCTCTACAAACAAGCCAATTTTTAAGCTAATAACATGTTTATTTTTAAAACATCCATCCATTAACCAACCTGTTATATCCTAACTACAGGGTCACAGGGGAGGGTCACTTCTGGAGCCAATCCCAGCCAACACAGGCCACAAGGCAGGAAACAAACCCCAGGCAGGGCGCCAGCCCACCGCAGTATTTTAAAACAACTGTTTCAAAATAAATATTAAATTTGGAAAGGCAAAGAAATGATAAAGAAAACAATTATCAATTTTAATAAATTGAAAAATGTCATTAAATGGTACAATATACCACTTACTACTGTTAGGATAATCAAGAAGCTCAGACCCTCCAGGCTAAGTTCGTACCCCACAACTCTCTTCACTCCATGCTGATGTGGTGACGCTCACACTTCACTTCACAAACTGCAAAATCTTTCTCCCAGACAAAGAGCATCTGATCCCAGAACTCCATTGTAAGTGACTGGCAGAATGCAGTTAGGCCTTGACATGAGGTCCAACTTCAGTTCCAAAAGGGATGACCAGCGCATAAAGTCATTGACATCCGACACCACCAGATGCAGGAGCTGAAGCAACACTTCACAGGATTCCTAACATCTCAGTTGTAATCACTTTCTCTCTCTGTGCCCCTGTGCTGTTTTTGAAGAACTCACTTCACAGGGACGATGGCAGTGGCAGTCAAGGGATACCCTTGGGACTGTCACAGATGGTGGCAGCGGTGGTGGTGAAGAACGAAGAGCAGAACAGGATTCAGCAAGTGGGTTTGGTGCCAGAACCCAGAGACTCGAGCCTAAGGAAGACATTTTGGAATTTTGAACTTGTACAGGACTATTTATTACTGATTTTTATTGTCTTTTATAGTGTTTATTTTATAAGGT